>JAOPSE010000007.1:32321477-32921477 GCA_029449295.1 Zea luxurians | reverse complement strand
TGATGTTGCCCCTTTCAAGATTTGTAATTGTGATAAGTGATATATGAATAAATTTGGAGAATCTCTCGCACCTATTGTATTTTGCCTCTTTATAAAGAGAATAGAGTATAGTGTCATTTGCTATACGCAAATAATGTGATACTCTAGTTGCCCTAAAATCTCGCTCAAGTCTTTCTCTCAATTTGTGCTCAAAGAAATACTCTTGGATCAGAAAGATTATTTGGATATCATGCTCTGAAATCTATAAGGTTCAAAAGATCTTTGTTAAGGAATATAGCACCTGTAAACTCTAAAAGTATGATGAAGCTAGTAGAAATCTGAAACCATCCTTGTTCCTTAACTAATCTTATATTGGAAATTAAAACGTTGTGTTAGCTCTTTATCTTAATGTCATACAAGCCTCTTATGCAGTCTATCTCACTAACTCTTTTACCCTCTGACTAGATGATGAACCCCAATGGAAATGAAGTAAACGATGCCAACGACAATATTTCTACCTTAACAACTATGAACGAGAAAAATGAGTCACAGAGATATTCAATGAATGGAATGAAGAACAACAAAAGGAATAGAAAAATGTTTGGATACATGATTAGTCCACCTCAACCACAAGCAAAAGCCCTGAAACACATGGATACCAAAACAGAAGAATCAAGCCAGACTCAGCTATATGAGATACAGACACTCAATCATCCCTCATCACCTGTTGGTCAAGCAAAGTTGACTCGCAAAGAACTCAAAGCAAGAGGTGCTTGCTACTACTGCAAAAATGAAGAACATGTTATTCGCGAGGTCTACAACAACGCTTAGAACATCCGACAGCAACGTCGCTTCTACCCTTAAGATGTTTTCAAGCCGTTCATATACCTCGTTTACATATAAAGTCTAACCATCAAGGAAGGATCAGCCTTGCCTTGGCAAAGCCCGACCCTCCCTCGGGGGCTAGAAGGGGGGAACCCCCTCTGCGATAAAATTTTCCTCGGAAAAAGTCTTTTGGCCAGAACACCTTTCGTGTTTTCGACTACTTCGATGGTGGGATCTTGAAAACGACGGAGTACACGTAAGCAGGCAAGGCCGACCGAGCCGAGGGACTCCTACGCCTCCGGGATACGGATACCTCACTCGTCACCTTCTGCGATAAGTAACTCACGCTCGGATAAATGGTTCCGCTGACCGAACAAGTCTTAACGCTCGAAAACTCTTCTGCCGAAACGATTTTTTTCGTGCCATCTCGACCATGTCGACAAAAGAATCCTACGGACGAGTAAGAGTACACGTAAGCGGCAAGGCCGACCGAGCCGAGGGACTCCTACGCCTCCGGGATATGGATACCTCACTCATCACCTTCCGTGAAAAGTAACTCTCGCTCGGACAAACAATTCTGTTACTGACAAGCAAGTCTTGATACTCAAAACAAGGGGAAAAGAAACGCAGCTTTACAACACGACGACAGTATGTTTGGGCCTCGGCGGCCGCAAAAAACATATGCATACTACAGGCGAACCGATCCTGCAGGCTCAGACGTCAATGGAGGGGGGCAGCAGCACCCTCGGCGTCAACTCCACCTTCGGCGGAGTCCGACCGAGGCTCGAACGGCAACACGGTCGGAGGATCTCCGCTCCGAAGGACGACGTCAGCACCACGCCCGGGCCATCGCCGCCAGGGTCTCCACCAGGAACCCGGCCCGAGCAGACAGCTCGGCCGGCCGCCCCGAAGCCTCAGCCAGCTGTCCCCCGAGGATGCCAGCCTGGCTCATGGCCTCGGCAACCCGACTCCGGCGCTGGTCCCGCCAGTGGATGGCCCGGCCAGGCTCCGGCCGACGAAGCTCCATTTTTCGAGCCAACTCTGCCTCTGTCCACGCTGACACCGCTGCCCTCGGCCCCGGCTCACCGCAGAGCAACCGAGGGTTTCTTAGACTAAGCAAGTGAAGCCTCGGGCGGCAAGGCCGATTGAGCCGAGGGATTCCTACGCCTCCGGGATACGGATACCTCACTCATCACCTTCCGCACAGAGCAACTCACATTTGGTCAAGCGGTTCGGCTAGCCGACAGGCGAGTTCCAGTGCTCGAAAATGAGGGAAAAACATGGTATTACACCCAAAAATACCTACATGTTCAGGCCCCGATAGCCACAATGAACAAACACCGGCACTCAAGGTGCCATTACAAACGGAACTCCGGTTCCACCCCCGCAGGTACGAACAACCCCCCACATTGGAGGGCTTGTAGGGCGACAAGACCCCTAGTGGCACGCCGACGCCCGCTCCGGCAGCAGCGACAACGGCCTCCGCTCCGGGCGGCCGAACAGCAGCAGCGATGACCTCAGAGCAGACGCTGCTGCGATAAGGCCCTCGCCCACGCCCCCACTCGAGGGGCGAGGACAAGCAGAAGGCCGTAGAGTCGGAGGTCAGTCTGCGGGTGGCACCGACTATCCCGTCGGCAGAGAAACCTCTTCCGGCTGCCTCGGTGGGAGGTGGCACCGGAAGTAGCGCCGGAACCGCTCAGGCCGGGGAGCCGGGCACGCGGCAGCTGCCAGCGCCACGAACGGCGAACGCCCTTCCCCCTGATCACTGAGGGAAGGAGCGGGCCGCTGCCCGCGTAGAGACAGGCCCCAACTCGGCGCACTCGCCTCCTCGGAACTGATGATGAAAATCCTTGAAGCCGAACGACGGCTGAAAGGTACCAACTTCCACGAAGTTGTGTTACTCCAACGATAGCAAGACAAAAGCGACGCGAGCGCTCCCCATCCGGGGGCTCAGAAGGTGGAAGGACGCGATGCATGAAGGGAGTGCGAGGACATGGTCGCCGTCCAAGGGGGTCACCCTCCTTTTAAAGGCGACTCTCCCCACTTGCGTCCTCAACCGTCGCGGACTGAGTCTTCTCAAACACACTCCAAGGTCCTCCCCAATGACACGGGGGCTGGGTCCCACGCGTCATGCAAGCTGGCCCAGGACAGAAGAAGCCGAACTGCCACGCGTGGAGCGCACAACAGCCCAGCGGTTACAAGCATTCCTCCAGTATCGCCCGGACCAACGGGTGAAAGGGCGGACCGCCATGCAGGCGGCATGTAACCGCACCAAGGGGGCGCACCCTTTCGACTTCGACGCGTCCAGCCTAGAGGCCCAGGCCCACACGTCAGGTAACCGGCGCGCCGGTTACTACGTGCGAGAAACTACACCGCCAGTTGCGCCAGTGCCGCGCCTCCTCGACTGTAGAACCGATGTCGCGACTCGAGGCGACCCTGCGCATGGCCCAACAGTGCCAACCGGGCACATCGGTCACGAGTCAGCCGCGGGAGAAGGCGCGACGGTCGATACGGCCAGAAATGGGCCGGCAGTAATGGCGGTGGCAGGCGGGCGGAAGCAGCGATCAAATCGTCAGCAGGCTCACGTCCCCTCCTGGGACAGCGAGAGAGCCCTCTCCCACGGCGTGAAGACGACGTGCCCGTGTTTCGTTCCTCGAACGGCTCGCGCATGCGCAACGGCTGCCCCGCGAATCACTCGTCCCGTCGCATTAACTCTGCGGCAGGGCAGGCGGCACCTTTGGCAGGCGAGGCGGGCGACGCTTCACCTCCGCCATAATGACCGCGTCAAAAAAGGTGCGCCACATCGTTCAATTTCGTATCCTTTTCCACTTCCTCTTTCTCTCTCTTGCCACAGGGACCGGGAAAGGGGATACTCCGAAAGGGATCCTTCTCTGTGAAGGAAGCAGGCTCCGAGCCCCCCTACTGATCAGAGGTTCGAAGGCTGGCCCCTCAGAAGGGTTTAACAGCCGCCTCAGAGCACTCGGGCTCCGTGCCCACTACTGGTCAGAGGTTCGAAGGCTGGCCCCTTGGAAGGGTTCAATGGTCGCCTCAGGCCACTCGGGCTCCACGCCCACTACTGATCAGGGGTTCGTAGGCTGGCCCCCGAAGGGTTCGACAGCCGCCTTAGAGCACGCAGAGCGAGGGATGACTATGGGTACGTTCGATACATAACCAAGGCTCGGGCTACGCTCCCGAGGTACCCTAAGACATTTCCGAGACCGGCGGGAATGATTTGTAACGGAATCCCACCAGAGGGAGGCATCGAGCCCTCGGACCCCGTCAAAAGGGGACCGGGTCCGGCAAATCACCCGCAGGTACTTTTGGAGCGCGCCTTTGGGCCACTAGCTGACCCCTAACGAACAGGGCACGGGCGTCCACTCGGATTACCCGTTAGCAACTCACTGGAGACACCATGTTCGGCGCCCTCCAAGGGCAACATGGCGCTTTCCCCCCCTCCTCCTTGCGGAAAGGCGACGCAGGGGCGTATGAAAAAAGCCGAGTCTATCCTTGACCGTCCTCTCGCTCTGTGCGGAGGCTCGGGGGCAGTTCTCGCAAACCCGGCTCTGGCCAAACTGTTGACAGTGTCAACATACCAGCCCGAGAACTTGGGACTCGACTATGCACCCGGGCTACGGCCAGTTCGCATGAGGGAACGACCAGACTGGCCAAAACATCACGAAATGCACTAAGACCTCGAAGGAGTCAAACCACTCCTCCGAGGCCTCGGGGGCTACACCCGGCGGGTCCGCTCGCCCGCACCCACCGGAACGAAATGCAACCGAGAAAGGCTGGTCCCCTTGCAAAAAAGTGTGAACAAAAGCCTCCAAGCGAGTATTAACACTCCCTTCGAGGCTCGGGGGCTACTGTCGGGGACCATAATTAGGGGTACCCCCAAGACTCCTAATCTCAGCTGGTAACCCCCATCAGCACAAAGCTGCAAAGGCCTAATGGGCGTGATTCAGGCCAAGGCTCCGCCCGAGGGACGCGATCCCGCTTCGCCCGAGCCTGGCCTCGGGCAAAGACAGCTGACCCCGGAGGATTCACGTCTCGCCCAAGGGTCCCCTCAAGCAACGGGCGCACCTTCGACTCGCCCGAGGCCCCGCTCGGGCAGGCTACGTGGAGAAGCAACCTTGGCCAGATCACCACGCCAACCGACCGTATCGCAGGAGCATTTAATGCGAGGAGCGCCTGACACCTTATCCTGACGCGCGCTCTTCAGTCGACAGGGCCGAAGTGACTGCAGTCACTTCGCCGCTCCACTGACCGACCTGACAGGAAAACAGCGCCGCCTGCCCCGCTCCGACTGCTATGCCACCCGTCAGGGTGAGGCCGACAGCTGCTAAGTCCAGCCTCGGGCGCCATAGGAAGCTCCGCCTCGCCCGACCCCAGGGCTCGGCCCCCATCTCGGCCTCGGAAGACGATGGATTCCGCCTTGCCCGACCCCAGGGCTCGGACTCAACCACGACTTGGAAGACGACGAACTCCGCCTCGCTCGACCCCAGGGCTCGGACACAGCCTCGGCTCCGGAAGACGACGAACTCCGCCTCGCCCGACCCCAGGGCTCAGACTCGACCTCGACCTCGGAGGAGCCTCCGCCTCAACCGACCATGGCCCAGGGGCCATCATTACCCTACCCCTAGCTAGCTCAGGCTACGAGGAACAAGACCGGCGTCCCATCTGGCTCGCCCCGATAAACAAGTAATGATGGTGTCCCGCGTGCTCCATGACGATGGCGGCTCTCAGCCCCTTACGGAAGCAAGGAGACGTCAGCAAGGATTCGACAGCCCCGACAGCTGTCCTTCCACAGGGCCCAAGCGCTCCTCCGACGACTATGACATCACATGAATATGGTGCCAAAACCTCTCTGACTGCCACGACGACTTGTACTTAGGGCTCTAGCTCCTCCCTGCTAGACACGTTAGCACATTGCTACACCCCCATTGTACACCTGGATCCTCTCCTTACGCCTATAAAAGGAAGGACTAGGGCTCTCGTACGGAGGGGTTGGCCGCACGGGAGAATGGGCCGGCGCACAAGGCTCTCGCTCGCTCTCGCTCCCTCCCACGCAGACGCTTGTAACCCCCTACTGCAAGCGCATCCTGCCGCCCTAGGCGCAGGACAACACGAAGGCCGCAGTTTCCCCTCGACTGTTCTCCCCCCTTCATGTCCCGTCTCGCGCCGACCCATCTGGGCTGGGACACGCGGCGACAATTCACTCGTCGGTCCAGGGACCCCTCGGGGTCGAAACACCGATAATGTCCATTGGGGATGTGTGTCCTAAGGAATCCGAAGAGCCTCCACAAGCTCGAGATCAACCATCATCTTCCATGCAAGCATCTCCACCAACTCAAGATGAGGATCAAACTCAAGAAGATGATGATGAAGATCAAGAGGATGAGCCACCTCAAGAGGAGAACATTAATCAAGGGGGAGATGAAGATGATAAGATAAGGAAGATGAGCAAGAAATTTGAGATCAAAGACCGTCACACCCAAGAGTCCACCAAGCAATTCAAAGACATCACCTCGTCAACTCCATTCTTGGTGATATTCACAAGGGGGTAACCACTAGATCTCGAGTTGCTCATTTTTGTGAACATTACTCCTTTGTTTCCTCTATTGAGCCATACAGGGTAGAGGATGCATTAAGAGATCCGGATTAGGTGATGGCAATGCAAGAGGAGCTCAACAACTTCATGAGGAATGAGGTATGGCATTTGGTTCCATGCCCTAATCAAAATTTTGTAGGTACCAAGTGGGTATTCCGCAACAAGAAAGACGAGCATGGTGTGGTGATAAGGAACAAAGCCGACTTGTGGCCAAAGGTTATTCACAAGTCGAAGGTTTGGACTTTGATGAAACTTATGCACCCGTAGCTAGGCTTGAGTCAATTCGTATATTACTTGCCAATGCTACTTACCACGGCTTTAAGCTTTATCAAATGGACTTAAAGAGTGCCTTCCTTAATGGACCTATCAAGGAAGAGGTCTATGTTGAGCAACCTCCCGGCTTTGAAGATAGTGAGTACCCTAACTATGTTTATAAGCTCTCAAAGGCGCTTTTTGGGCTCAAGCAAGCCCCAAGAGCATGGTATGAATGCCTGCGAGTTTTTCTTATCACTAATGGCTTCAAAGTTGTGACGGAACCTCCCAAGTCATTAGGCCCACCTACAGTTGTCCTTGTCCCATGGACCTCAGACAACCCTGTAGGTGCCCTTGAATCACTTGACAAGTTTGGTATCTGCTTTTCTTACCTTTCCCAAGAGCGTTTCACCCGTCACGCAGACATTACAAGCATCGGAGTTACGAGAATGCGGAAGTGATTACATAAACTTACCTTTATTTTAAAAGTAAGACAAGGTTTTATATTACAGACCAGGATACCTCGGAGTGCATAGTGTTAATATTACAGAACCAAGGGAGGCAAAAACCCCTCCCGATAAGTTTTTAAACAAAAGTTCTTATGGAGGAACTCTTCCTCCCGCAGCTTTACTCTTGCTTTTCTTCTTTTGGGACCACCTTGGAACAGAAACAACAAAAGTTTGTTGCTTCCTCACCTAAAAACAATAGGGAATAAAACTCTGAGTATGGAATTACTCAGCAAGAGTTACCCGACTAAAGAAAAGACTCTCAAGGGTATGCTGGTTATAAGGGAGTCAAGGTAAGGTTTCTCAATGATCAAAGACTCTGTTTTGCAGAAATTCTTACTAAAAGTGGATCCTTAAAAATCCTGTTTTATTGTCACGTTAGGTAAAATTACCTGCATCTAGAGTTCTTTCTACCCTAGTTCAAACACTTGACCTGCACTAGCCAATTTCTTAACAAGCCCTTCATCTTTACTGGAATTCTACGTATAGGGCAGTGACCAAGTCTTCATAACCGCGAAGGTATGGTGATCCGAATCGATTATACTCAAGTGAGGATCTTCGATCACAAGACAAATGTAGCACTTAACCCTTGCATATGTCAACCCACCACCGGGGTTCTTAAGACTAGATCAGGTTCACGTCAACCGAGAGCACAGATACACCACCGTCCAGCCTCTTGCCACGGAGGGTACACGCTACTCTCGCCACCGCTCCACGCCCATTGTGTGTTATCTTATTCTGGCCTTAGTCTGCCGGAGGCAAGGCTTACCCATGACGAGGCATGTGACCAGTTAAAGGGTCCTCGGTCATCAAGCCTACATCAACACGGTCCTTAATCGACTCAGACGGAGACACTACACCGAGACTCCTTTCTCGTGCAAGTCACTCGCTCGGTCTCAGCTTAATCATTTCAAACCCAAAGCTTGGTACCTGGCAGAGGTACATCTTTTCAGATGTTGAACCCATCACGGCCATGATGGATCAAAAATATCCCACCCACTTTTGCCATATCATCTTTTGTAAAAACAAAACATTTGTTTTTCTAAAGCAAGGCTAAGCATCAAAATCTCTTGTAAAACAGGTGATCAAGGAAGGTAATCAAATTCAAGGAAGGTAATGTAGGAATTGTTTTATCAATCAACTCCTATCACCTAATGCAACAAGCAAGTGATAAAGATCTTTAAATCACAAGGAGGTGGCAAATGCACCGGGGCTTGCCTTTGTTTATAGGTGAGTCAGGCTCGGATCCACAGATGTCAAAGTAGAAACAATTCCCTGCCTGAGGTTCCACAGGTGGTGGTGAAGTCTTCTTCTCTTCTACCTCAACCTCTTCTTCGTTTTCTAGATATAACCATACATATGTATATAAGAATGAATGTCATGTAATGTTCATGAGAGTGCAAGGATAATAAGAATTTATTATATAAAGTTCTTGAATACAATTTTCCTTCACGGAACTCCGAGAACCTAGGTGTCGAGGACCACAATTAGGGGTACCCTCAAGGCTCCTAATTCTCAGCTGGTAACCCCCATCAGCATAAAGCTGCAAAGGCCTGATGGGTGCGATCAAGTCAGGGATCAGTCCATTCAAGGGACTCGATCACGCCTCGCCCGAGCCTAGCCTCGGACAAGGGCAGCCGACCCCGGAGGATCTCCGCCTCGCCCGAGGCCCCCCTCCAACGGCGAACACGTTCCCGGCTCGCCCGAGGCCCTGTCTTCGCCGAGAAGCAACCCCGACCAAATCGCAGGAGCATTTAATGCAAAGGTGGCATGACATCTTTATCCTGACGCGCGCCCCCCAGCTGACAGAGCCGAAGTGACCGCCGTCACTTCGCCGCTCCACTGGCCGGTCTGACAGAAAGACAGTGCCGCCTGCGCCGCTCCGACCGCGGTGCCACTTGACAGAGTGAGGCTGACAGACAGTCAGGCCCGGCCGCACGCACCATAGGAAACTCCGCTCCACCCAATCCAGGGCTCGGACTCGGGCTAAGCCCCGGAAGACGGCGAACTCCGCTCCGCCCGACCCAGGGCTCGGACTCGGGCTAAAGCCCCGGAAGACGGCGAACTCCGCTCCGCCCGACCTAGGGCTCGGACTCGGGCTAAGCCCCAGAAGACGGCGAACTCCGCTCCGCCCGACCCAGGGCTCGGACTCGGGCTAAAGCCCTGGAAGACGGCGAACTCCGCTCCGCCCGACCTAGGGCTCGGACTTGGGCTAAAGCCTCGGAAGACGGCGAACCTCGCTCCGCCCGACCCAGGGCTCGGACTCGGGCTAAGCCCCGGAAGACGGCGAACTCCACTCCGCCCGACCCAGGGCTCGGACTTGGGCTCAGCCCCAGAAGACGACGAACTCCGCCTCGCCCGACCCAGGGGCTCGGACTCGGCCTCGGTCACGGAAGACGGACTCGACCTCGACCTCGGAGGAGCCTCCACATCGCCCAACCTAGGGCGCGGACCAGCCACGTCAACAGGAGGCGCCATCATTACCCTACTCTAGGCTGACTCAGGCTACGGAGAACAAGACCGGCGTCCCATCTGGCTCGCTCCACCAGATAGACGATGATGGCGCCCCGCACGCTCCCTGACGATGGTGGCTCTCGGCCCCCTTACGAAAGCAAGAGGACGTCAGCAAGGACTCGACGGCCCCGACAGCTGTCCCTCCGCCAGGCTCCAGCACTCCTCCGACGGCCACGACATCACACAAACCGGGCGCCAAAATCTCTCCGGCCGCCACGATGGCGTGTACTTGGGGCACTAGCTCTCCTCCGCTAGACACGTAGCACTCTGCTACACCCCCCGTTGTACACCTGGATCCTCTCCTTACGCCTATAAAAGGAAAGACCAGGGCCCTCTTAGAGAGGGTTGGCCGCGCGGGGACGAGGACGAGCCGGGCGCTCGCGTGAGGCCACTCGCTCCTTCCCCCATGTGGACGCTTGTAACCCCCTACTGCAAGCGCACCCGACCTGGGCGCGGGACGAACACGAAGGCCGCGGGATTTCCACCTCTCTCATGCCCATCTCCGGCCACCTCGCTTTCCCCCCTTCGCGCTCGGCCTCGCATCGACCCATCTGGGCTGGGGCACGCGGCGACACTTCACTCGTCGGCTCAGGGACCCCCCAGTCTCGAAACGCCGACAGTTGGCGCGCCAGGTAGGGGCCTGCTGCATGTTGACGAACAGCTTCCCGTCAAGCTCCAGATGGGTGGTCTCCAGCAACCTCTCCGGCCCGGGACGGTGCTCCGTTTCGGGAGCCTTGAGTTCATGTCCCTCGACGGCAGCTACGACATGATACTCTTTCCACCGCCGGGCGACAGCGACAGTGGCGGCTGACAGTCCGCCCGCCGGCGGCGGGATCAATGACGTCTTCCCCGCGTGGAGGAAGAACAACCTTCGAGCTCGCCCCGTCTTCTTCCCCGTCGACGGAGGAGGAGGAGGCGGGGCGACCAAGGCCAAGCAGGAGGCGGCGCCTCGTCGGCCGTCGAGCGAGTCGACAACGCCAGCGCTCCAACGGGGGGCGCGCTGGGCATCGGCCTCGCGCTTGAGACGAAGACAAGCGCTGCCCCCCCGCGACACGTCAATCCCGAGCAAACGGACGACACCAGCACGCTCGTGAAAGGCTTGCTGGGTGTCACCCTCGTACCTGAGACGACGGTGCAGTCAGTCCCCGACGCGACCTCGTCACCGCCCGTCGACCAAGAGGTACCGACCGATTCCCATCCCACGCCTCTCGGATTTAGCCTCGACCCGCCTAGCGGCTCCGCTTTGGCGGACGCTTTCGTAGAGGCGAATTCGAACCCTCTGGGGTCTCGTATGCGGTCACCTTGAGACCGGCTGACGGACGTCTCGACCTACGGGCCCTCTGGGTCCGAGAAAGACGACGAGCCCAGCTTCTTTTGGGATTTCTCCGGACTTGGCAACCCCAGTGCCATGCGGGACTTCATGACCGCATGCGACTGCTGCCTTTCCGACTGTTCCGACGGTAGCCGTAGCCTCGGCGACGAGGACTGCGGCCCGAGCCGCGAATGTTTCCACATCGATCTAGGGGGTCCCTCCGAAGGCAACCGTCTCGGCATGCCGGAGGACGGTGACCTCCCTAGGCCGGTGCCTCGCGTTGACATCCCGCGGGAGCTAGCTGTGGTCCCCGTTCCGGCGGGGGGGTCACGACCCACAACTCGAGCAAATCCGCGGGGTGCAGGCTAGGCTCGACGAGGGAGCAGGAGCGCTCGAGCCAATCCGCCAGGACGTCGGACAGGCATGGGCGGGTCAACCTCCGGCCGGAGAAATGCGTCATCTACCCCAGGGTTTCCAGCACCGCATCGCCGACGATGTCAGGGTCAGGCCGCCACCCGCATCCAGTGGGGTCGGCCAAAACCTGGCTGCAGCAGCAATGCTCCTCTGCGCGATGCCGGAGCCATCAACCACCGAGGGGCGGCGAATCCAGGGAGAGCTCAAGGATCTCCTGGAAGGCGACGCGGTCCGGCGGGCCGAGAGCTCCGCCTCCCGAAGGCAGGGGTACCCCTCGGAACATGATGCCGCGACTTCCCGATTCATGCGGGAAGCCTCGGTCTACACCGGGCACACGCGCAACACAGCGCCTGCGGCCCCGGGTCGCCTCGGCAACAAGCACCACCACCACGATCGTCGGGCCCACCTCGACGAGAGGGTGCGCCGAGGCTACCACCCCAGGCGTGGGGGACGCTACGACAGCGGGGAGGATCGGAGTCCCTCGCCCGAACCACCCGGTCCGAAGGCCTTCAGCCGGGCCATACGACGGGCGCCGTTCCCGACCCGGTTCCGACCCCCGACTACTATCACGAAGTACTCGGGGGAGACGAGACTGGAACTGTGGCTCGCGGACTACTGTCTGGCCTGCCAACTGGGTGGAACGGACGATGACAACCTCATCATCCGCAACCTCCCCCTTTTCCTCTCCGACACCGCTCACGCCTGGTTGGAGCACCTGCCTCCGGGGCAGATCTCCAACTGGGACGACCTAGTCCAAGCTTTCGCTGGCAATTTCCAGGGCACGTACGTGCGCCCCGGGAATTCCTGGGACCTCTGGAGCTGCCGACAGCAGCCGGGAGAGTCTCTCCGGGACTACATCCGGCGATTCTCGAAGTAGCGCACCGAGCTGCCAACATCACCAACTCGGATGTCATCGGCGCGTTCCTCGCTGGCACCACCTGCCGCGACCTGGTGAGCAAGCTGGGTCGCAAGACCCCCACCAGGGCAAGCGAGCTGATGGACATCGCCACCAAGTTCGCCTCCGGCCAGGAGGCGGTCGAGGCTATCTTCCGGAAGGACAAGCAGCCCCAAGGCCGCCCATCGGAAGATGTCCCCGAGGCGTCAGCTCAGCGCGGCGCCAGGAAGAAGGGCAAGAAGAAGTCGCAAGCAAAACGCGACGCCGCCGACACAGACCTTGTCGCCGCCGCCGAGCACAAGAACCCTCGGAAGCCCCCCGGAGGTCCCAACCTCTTCGACAAGATGCTCAGGGAGCCGTGCCCCTATCACCAGGGGCCCGTCAAGCACACCCTTGCGGAGTGCGTCATGCTTCGGCGCCACTTCCACAGGGTCGGGCCACCCGCGGAGGGAGGTAGGGCCCACGACGACGACGAGAAGGAAGATCACTAGGCAGGAGAGTTCTGTCACACCCGGTTTTTAGAAGGTAAACCGAATGCGAACCATGTACGTGCCAGGATCAATTATTCACGTACACAGCAGTTACATAACATGGACATCATCACATAGTGCTCAAAGAGTATTAAAAGGGGAAATAATAGTCGATTACATCATACGTCTGAGACGTCCATATAGTTCTTACAATAAATCAAAGTGCGGAAAAGAAACGTAGATAACGCGGCCTTCACAGGCAGCCGACTGGGGGTTGCCGCTAACCCACACCTAGAACTCGTCGTAGTCTTGGAACTCCTGGAAGTCTCCTTCCACAGCTTCATCTTCTCCTGAGCAGTGGTTGCAATGCTGACAACCTGGGGGGGGGGGGTTGGTGTGTAGAGCAAGGGTGAGTACACATCAACATACTCAGCAAGCATCCTGTTTGGCTGTAGTGGACTAGCTTTATGTGGGGATAAGTCAAGCAGTTGCTTTTAGTTGGTCATGTTATTGCTTACTAGTAGAAAGCCAGGTTTTAACATTAACCCAAGTTATTAGCCCAATGTATCCTTTCCAAACGGAAAGAATACCACTTACCATTACCATAATCATAATCAGAATCATCAATCTCATTGCCACCTGTACCAAAATGTCTCTGATCAAGTATCACTAATCTCTGGAGCTCCCTTGGCCGCTCATAACCGCGAGCACGGCTGATATATCAGTTTCATAACACTCTGCAGAGGTTGTGCACTTTACCCATAAGCCGTGATTCCCTCTCTAGCCCGGGCTTGCAAGACCCTTATTCACTCCCAAGGTGAATGGCTAGGGATTCACTACGAAGCCTTTACAAAGATTCCCCGGGGCTGTAGCCACCCGTTAGGTTTCCTAAATGTACCGCACTCCTCCCCAAGGGACAAATCAACCTTGGCAGAGCGAGCCGCATACACCGAGCCCCATTGACGGCACAACGGCTAAGCGAACTACACCCCGGTTCCTCTAATTATTCAGCTAAGGGCGTCCCATTCCACCCTCATGGTTGCACTGTTTTCCCGGGCGGTCATCCATAGAACAGGTCCTTACGGAGAGGCACTCGAGAAACCGCTCGAGTCCCCTTGAAGGTCACAGATATAATCATAAATAAGAAGGGGAAAACAGCGTATCATAGATAATCACATCATGTTCATTGATTAGAGTTGAGCAATAGCATCAGACTAAGCAGTAATAATCCGACCCAAATAGGTAAACAAGGACATGGGTAACAAAAGTAGTCAATCCTTAAGTATAAATGTGTAATGCGGGAGGTGAATTAAAGAATGAATAGGACAGAAATAGGTCAAAGGACACTTGCCTCCACCAACCGACTGCTGCTCAGGGGCTTCTCCTGCGAATTCCTCGGGCTCTTCGACCGGATCGTTATCTATGCGAGCGCAAACATGCATACATCCACATATTTAATTCAAAAGAACAGTACACCATACAAGGGAACAAGTAAGCGAATATGCATCAAGTATGACATTCGATGTCGCATTCATTAAGGCTAGAAAGAAACGGGAAAGGGTCTCGCAGGGGGTTAAAGCTTATGCACTAATGATTAGTTACAATTGGTTCTTAACAAAAGAATTCTGTTATATACACTAATGGAAACCTAGTCATTTTAAGTTGATCAATATTGAACGAGATAAACAATTAACTAAATGAATCAACTAGCGCAACGAAATTCTAAATTAAGCTTCCTATTTCAATAACATGAACAATGATTAGCCTACCTAAAATAAAATAACTATGATCACAGAAAGTAAAACAAAATAAATAAAATAAAGAAAAATAAAAATAAAAAGGGGGGGGGGGGGGGGGCGGTTGAACCGGCGGCTGGGCCGGCCGAGCAGGGGCGGCCGAGCGCGGGGGGGGGGCGGCTGAGCCGGGGCGGTTGAACCGGCGGCTGGGCGGGCCAGGGGCGCGGCCGAACCGGCGGGCAGGGGGCGGCTGGGCGGGCGGCCGAGCCAGGCGGGCGGCCGAGGGCGCGGCCAGGGCCGGCTGGGGGCGCAGCTGGGGGCGCGGCCGGGTGCGGCCAGGGCGCGGCCGGGCGCGGCTGGGGCCGGCCAGGGCGCGGCCAGGCGGCCAGGGCGCGGCCAGAGCGCGGCCAGCGCGCGGCTGGGCGCGGCTGGGGCCGGCCAGGGCGCGGCCAGGCGGGCGACCGGGGGCCAGGCGCGGCCGGGGGCCAGGCGCGGCCGGGGGCCAGGCGCGGCCGGACGGGCTGGGGGAAGAGGAGGGGAGAGGGGAGAGGGAGAGGGAGGAGGGGGAAGGGGGGGGCTCACCGGGGTCGGGCGGCCGAGCTGCAGGGGGCAGCGGCCGAGCTGCAGGGGCGGGGCTAGGGCAGGGGCGGCGGCGGCTAGGGTGGGGAGAGGGAGAATGGGAGGGAGAGAGAGAGGGGTAAGGGGAAAAGGGGAGGGGGGTGGGGGCGGTTGGGCCAATTAGGCCCAAAGGGGCGCGGGGGCGGCTGGGCCGGCCAGGGGGCGGCTGGGCCGGCCAGGGGGCCCACGGCGCGGGAGAGAGAAAAGGGAGGAGAGAGAGAAAGAAAGAAAAAGAAAAAGGTTATCTCCTTTTCGAAATTCGTTTTTCCTAGATGAATGCATCCACGTTCTCAATCAATCCAAAAGAATGCACGGTTCGGCATGGTGCATCAAACAACATAAAACAATTTTAGGGTTTTTCTTTACACGGGAATTCCAAACCGAATCCCGCTAACTTTGGAAAAGATCAAGGTCTAGCGAGGGGAAAAAGAAAAAGAAAAGGTAACGCCCGAATTTGGCGAGTGAAGAAAAGAAAAAATTCAACTGCAAAATTCGGGGCGTTACAAACCTATCCCCCTTAATAGAATCTCGCCCTCGAGATTCAGGGTTGGCTAGCAAAGAGTTCTGGGTACTTGGCCATCAAATCATCTTCACGCTCCCAGGTTGCTTCTTCCTCAGAGTGGTGATTCCATCTGACTTTGCACATTCTGATGGTCTTCCTTCGGGTGACTCTATCTGCGACCTCAAGGATTTGCACTGGCTTCTCAACATAGGTCAAGTCCTCCTGGACTTCCAGACCTTCCACTGGCAACTGCTCTTCTGGCACACGCAAGCACTTCTTCAACTGAGACACATGAAAGACATCATGCACAACTGACAATTTCTCTGGCAGACTGAGCTGATA
This sequence comes from Zea luxurians, assembly GCA_029449295.1. Lineage (NCBI taxonomy): Eukaryota > Viridiplantae > Streptophyta > Magnoliopsida > Poales > Poaceae > Zea > Zea luxurians. Next base: position 32,905,504 of record JAOPSE010000007.1, on the reverse strand, counting down.
GGCCACTTCTCCACGCTTTGAGAGGATCTGGTACGGACCAATGTAGCGGGGTGCTAGCTTGCCTTTGATTTCGAACCTTCTGACTCCTCTGATCGGTGACACTTTCAGATAGACAAAGTCTCCGACTTCAAAACTCAGCTCTCTTCTTCTTGTGTCTGCATAGCTTCGCTGCCTCGATTGCGCTATCTTCAGATTCTCTCGGACCATCTTGATGTTCTCTTCGGCTTCAAGCAAAATGTCTGGCCCGAACACTTGCTTTTCTCCAGGCTGATCCCATTGCAACGGAGTTCTACAACTCCTTCCATAAAGCGCTTGAAACGGTGACATCTTCAAACTGGCCTGGTAACTGTTGTTATAGGAAAACTCTGCATAAGGCAATCGCTTATCCCATCCGAACTGATCTTGCAACGCACAGGCTCTCAACATGTCTTCAAGAATTTGATTGGTTCTTTCGGTCTGGCCATCTGTCTGCGGATGATAAGCTGAACTGAAATTCAGATGTGTGCCCAAAGCTTCATGCAACTGCTGCCAGAAATGAGAGGTGAACTGCGTTCCTCTGTCTGACACTATCTTCTTTGGCACACCATGAAGACAAACGATCCGAGACATAAACAGTTCTGCCAATACTGCACTGCTGTAGGTGGTCTTGACAGGTATGAAGTGGGCTGACTTGGTTAAACGGTCCACTACTACCCAAATGGAATCGTAGCCGGCTCGAGTGCGAGGCAATCCGACTATGAAATCCATACCGATTTCATCCCATTTCCACTGAGGGATCTGCAACGGTTGCAACAACCCAGCAGGTCTCTGGTGCTCTGCCTTAATTCTTCGACAACTATCGCACATAGCCACATGCTCTGCGATTTCCCTCTTCATTCCGTACCACCAGAATTTCTTCTTCAGATCTTGATACATCTTCTCACTGCCAGGGTGAATCGAATAAGCTGTCTCATGAGCTTCCTTGAGAATCAACTCCCGAATGGACTGGACATTGGGAACACACAAGCGGTCTTTGAACCATATCACGCCTTCAGCATCTACTCGAAAATCTTTGCCTCTGCCATCTAGAATCAGTCGCCGAATCTCACTGATCTTTTCATCATTCTTCTGCGCTTCTTTGATTTCACGCTCCAAGGTAGGTTCCAATTCAACTGTGACTCCTCGCGAATTGTTCAGAAATCCGAGACTCAACCTGTCAAACTCCTTGGCCAACTCATAAGGCATCGGACGAGCGACCATCAGATTGACTTGACTCTTTCTGCTCAAAGCATCTGCCACTACGTTCGCTTTGCCTGGATGGTAATGAATCTCCAACTCATAGTCTTTGATCAACTCTAACCATCTTCGTTGCCTCATGTTCAATTCTGACTGAGTGAATATGTACTTAAGACTCTTGTGATCTGTGTAAACATCGCATTTCTGTCCATACAGATAGTGCCTCCATGTCTTCAGTGCGTGAACCACTGCTGCCAACTCTAGATCATGGATTGGGTAGTTCTTCTCATGAACCTTCAGCTGTCGGGACGAGTAAGCCACAACTCTTCCCTCTTGCATCAACACGCATCCCAAACCTGTGTAACAAGCATCATAGTACACAGAGAAGGGCTTGTGCACATCAGGCAAGACTAGGACAGGCGCTGTTGTCAACTTCTCTTTTAGCGCTTCGAAGGCCTCTTGACATTTCTGGGTCCACTCGAACTCAACCTTGTTGCCTAGCAACGCTGTCATTGGTTTCGCAATCTTCGAAAACCCTTCAATGAATCGCCGATAATATCCGGCCATTCCAATGAAGCTCTTGATTCCTCGAGCATCTGTTGGCGCTTTCCAGTTCAGAATGTCTGCCACTTTCTTCGGATCCACAGCCAATCCTTCTTTGTTGATTATGTGACCCAAGAACAGGACTTCACTGATCCAGAACTCACACTTGCTCAACTTTGCATACAACTGGTGCTCTCGCAATCTCTACAATACCATCCTCAAATGATCTGCATGTTCTTCTTCGCTTTGAGAATAAACCAGAATGTCATCAATGAATACCACCACAAACTTATCGAGATAATCCATGAATACACTGTTCATCAAGTTCATGAAAAAGGCTGGTGCATTGGTCAAACCAAAAGACATCACTGTGAACTCATACAAACCATACTTGGTAATGAATGCTGTCTTCGGAATGTCCGAAGGTCGGATCCTGAGCTGATGATAACCTGACCTCAGATCAATCTTGGAGAACACACTGGCTCCTCTCAACTGGTCAAACAGATCTTCTATTCTGGGCAAGGGATACTTGTTCTTGATCGTGACTTCATTCAAAACTCGATAATCGATACACATCCTCTTTGTGCCATCTTTCTTCTCCACAAACAAGACAGGGGCGGCCCAAGGCGAGGTGCTTGGCCGGATGTAACCTTTCTCTGACAGCTCATCAATCTGCTTCTTAAGCTCAACCAACTCTGGTCCAGATATTCTGTAAGCTCTCTTAAAGATAGGGGTGGTTCCAGGAAAAAGCTCTATGGCAAACTCAACTTTCCGCTCTGGTGGCATACCCGGTAAGTCCTTTGGAAACACATCTGGGAATTCAGACACAACCTTGATACTCTCAATCGGGTCTGCTTCACTGCTATCGACAGCCATCTGATAACAACTTCCTTTCTTCGGCTCAGGCGGGACTAACTCGGTCACCACTTCCTCTCCTAGTGGGGACACCAACTTGATTGTCCTTTTATCACAACTGATAACTGCCTGATACTTATCTAGCCAATTCATCCCTAGGATGACATCTATTCCCTGAGTACCCATTACTATAAGGTTAGCGGGAAACACTATCCCCCTTATTTCCACACTTATATTCAAACATATGCTATCAGCTCGAATTCTACCACCGGCTGAGTCAATTTGAATGGGGGTTGACATGGTAGTAATTGGAAGATTATGTGCTTCTACCCATGATGCAGTAATGAAAGAATGCGTTGCTCCAGTATCAAATAACACTTCTGCAATATGGGAGTCGACTGGGAACATACCTACTGTCATGCCGGGGGTCTCCTGAACTGCTTCAGCCTCCAAGTGGTTCAGTCTCCCATGATTGTAGCGCTGCTGAGGGCGGTTGCCTGCTCCAGACTGAGACGCATTCTGCTTTGCTGGGGCATTGGGGCCTGACTGCTGCTGGGCTGCCTTCTTCGGACATTGCATCACCCAATGGCCTTGCTCTCCACAGTGGAAACATGCTCTGTTTCCAACCTGAGCTGGTGCTGCCTGATTGCTCTGCTGAGTTGCGGGGGCAGGAAGACGAGGTGTCTGCTGATTCTGCCTCTAAAACTGACCTCCTGATTGATTGCTCTGACGGTTCTGGTACTGGTGCTGAGGATACTGCCTTTGGAACTGCTGATACTGCTGACGCTGCTGATGCTGCTGATGCTGCTGAGGTGGACGTTGGTTCTGCCTGAACTGCTGAGGTTGATTGCCTGAAAAACGAGGACGACTGCTGCTTCCAGGCTGGGGTCCACTGATCTTGCGCTTACGATCCTCCATCTCCTTACGCTTCCTTTCTGTCATGATTGCTCTGTCAATCAGGTGCTGGAATGTCAAGAAGGTATGATTCATCAGTTGGTACTGCAGAGGGTCGACCAAGCCTCTCAAGAAACGGTACTGTCGCTTGGCGTCGGTGTTGACATCTTCAGGAGCATAGCGAGACAACTGCAGAAACCTGTCTCGATACTCACTGACAGATGATGACCCTTGCTTAAGGGCCAGGAACTCCTCCTTCTTCACTGTCATCAGACCTGCAGGCACATGGTACTGACGAAAGCTACCTCTGAACTCTTCCCAGGTGATGGCTTCGGGGTTGGCATGGGTGGCGAGGTAAGACTCCCACCATGATTGGGCTGCTCCTCTCAACAGACGGGGACCATACAAGACTTTCTCCCTGTCATCACACTGAGCGGTATGCAACTCCCGCTCCACAGTGCGCAGCCAATCTTCAGCATCCATGGGGTCAGAAGAGTGAGCGAACGTTGGGGGATGACCTCTCATGAATTCTCCACGCTTGTCTCTAGGCATCTGAGGCATCTGAGGCTGGGGTGGAGCCTGCTGCTGTTGCTGCTGCTGCTGCTGCTGAATGGCGGCCAGAGTCTGACCGATGGCCTGAACTGCCTGAGTCTGCATCAGAAACATCTGCTCAATCGACATCGGGGGCGGGGGTGGCAGGTGCTGCTGCTGAGGCACCTCATCCTGCGGAGCGGCTTGCTCCTGCTGAGCACGCCTTCCTCCTCTGCGCCTGTTCTCTGACATCTGCAGAATGCAACCACACATCAGAACTGATCTGGCAAATCTTGCAGCATAAGAAAAGAGTATAGAATTCTTCAACAGCACTGAACAGATGAGCATCTTCACTGATCTCCAACACAGACCACACAGCTTCTCAGATAAAGAGGAAAGTAGAATAAAGGGTTTCCCAACTATATAACTAACTCCATTAACATAATAGGTAAGCCAAAATGCAGGGGATACCCACACTCTGGTGACAATCATTACAAAGATCCAAACCAAACATAGTTCATCATGACAAACATAAATGCACAGGATATAGCAAACTACCCTGTCTAACTAAGACTAACTAAGACCGAGATTAACGCTAAGACTAAAGCTTCTATGTATATATTTTGTATTAATTACAGGATCCAACTCTAACGATCTATGGTTCTAGATTTATCTTGGTCTTGCAGTCGGGATTGCCATAAGACTGGCGTCCACGCCGAGGTGAGTGGTACGGGTGCTGAGTCCCAATGGGAGCGGGGGAACCATCATCCAAGTGACGACGTTCCGCACGCTCAGCCCGCAGCAGGGCGATCTCAGCACGAGCCCTACTCAGCTCGTCTAATGCATGGTCCAGCTCCGTGTTTAGCACGGCGGCTAGGTTGACTGTGCTGCTCAACCTAGGATTGTCCTCACCAGCAGGTGAAACAATCACGCCTCCTGTGCTGCCAGATGGACGGCGGGGGTAATATTTCAGGTCGAGACCGTCAGCTACCCCACCGAGAACCGAGCAGTAGTGCGAAAGCGCACGCCGTGCAGCATCCTGCATGGCTGCCTCAGCTGAGTCCCGCTCAGAGATAGAATAGTGCTCTAAGCAAGCCTCCGCGCCCTGGAGACTGTTCTCCGGACGGCGCACCAAACAGGTCGCCTCCCAGCGGTCCGGGTAGACCCCGCGACTATGCTGGTAGACCACACAGCGATACTCGATGGACCAAGTATGCCGGTCAAGTGCCCGACGTAGCAGGGTGTCGAGCGCGTCATGGAAGTGACACCCGCGAGCAGCGTCGCGAGTGATGGGTCGAGCAACCCATCCTTCCGGCTCATGGTCAGCAGAGAAGTCGATGTCGTGGCTCAAGCTGTCGTCGCCACCTCCGTCGTCTGGGTCTCCTCCAGCAGCTACTCCAGAAGCTGGGGCGCCCAGTGATGGTGCAGGGGGCGCCTCCAGGGGAAGCACAGGAGAGCAGCTCCTCACAGACTCTATCTCCTGCTGGAGCGAGAAGGAAGAGCCCTGCTGCTCCTGTCGTCGACGTTCCTGCTCCTCATGCAGGCGGTGGTGCAGTCTCTCCAAGTGGCTGGACTGTCCGGCCACGGGACGGTGAAGCGGACGCTCAGCAAGGCGGGAGGGTAAGAAGGGGATGACGGACTTTCGTGCAGTGTGTCTAAGTCGAGCCATCTACAAAAGACATCGCAAGCAAAAGGGTGAGAACAGAATTAATATGACCAGCAAATAATGAATCATAAATAAATGAAGGATCAGAATAAAACAAAATTTTCAGCAAGGTATAATATATAGTAGAACATAGGTTTGGTCAGTAGGACCAACTTTTGAAGGGGTACCAAAGTCAAGGCAGAGACAGAGGTCTATAGTCCTTAGAACGACCATTCTACTCTAGGTTAGCGGTCCTACAGTCAGCACGGCTTTGATACCACTTATGTCACACCCGGTTTTTAGAAGGTAAACCGAATGCGAACCATGTACGTGCCAGGATCAGTTATTCACGTACACAGCAGTTACATAACATGGACATCATCACACAGTGCTCAAAGAGTATTAAAAGGGGAAATAATAGTCGATTACATCATACGTCTGAGACGTCCATATAGTTCTTACAATAAATCAAAGTGCGGAAAAGAAACGTAGATAACGCGGCCTTCACAGGCAGCCGACTAGGGGTTGCCGCTAACCCACACCTAGAACTCGTCGTAGTCTTGGAACTCCTGGAAGTCTCCTTCCACAGCTTCATCTTCTCCTGAGCAGTGGTTGCAATGCTGACAACCTGGGGGGGGGGGTTGGTGTGTAGAGCAAGGGTGAGTACACATCAACATACTCAGCAAGCATCCTGTTTGGCTGTAGTGGACTAGCTTTATGTGGGGATAAGTCAAGCAGTTGCTTTTAGTTGGTCATGTTATTGCTTACTAGTAGAAAGCCAGGTTTTAACATTAACCCAAGTTATTAGCCCAATGTATCCTTTCCAAACGGAAAGAATACCACTTACCATTACCATAATCATAATCAGAATCATCAATCTCATTGCCACCTGTACCAAAATGTCTCTGATCAAGTATCACTAATCTCTGGAGCTCCCTTGGCCGCTCATAACCGCGAGCACGGCTGATATATCAGTTTCATAACACTCTGCAGAGGTTGTGCACTTTACCCATAAGCCGTGATTCCCTCTCTAGCCCGGGCTTGCAAGACCCTTATTCACTCCCAAGGTGAATGGCTAGGGATTCACTACGAAGCCTTTACAAAGATTCCCCGGGGCTGTAGCCACCCGTTAGGTTTCCTAAATGTACCGCACTCCTCCCCAAGGGACAAATCAACCTTGGCAGAGCGAGCCGCATACACCGAGCCCCATTGACGGCACAACGGCTAAGCGAACTACACCCCGGTTCCTCTAATTATTCAGCTAAGGGCGTCCCATTCCACCCTCATGGTTGCACTGTTTTCCCGGGCGGTCATCCATAGAACAGGTCCTTACGGAGAGGCACTCGAGAAACCGCTCGAGTCCCCTTGAAGGTCACAGATATAATCATAAATAAGAAGGGGAAAACAGCGTATCATAGATAATCACATCATGTTCATTGATTAGAGTTGAGCAATAGCATCAGACTAAGCAGTAATAATCCGACCCAAATAGGTAAACAAGGACATGGGTAACAAAAGCTAGTCAATCCTTAAGTATAAATGTGTAATGCGGGAGGTGAATTAAAGAATGAATAGGACAGAAATAGGTCAAAGGACACTTGCCTCCACCAACCGACTGCTGCTCAGGGGCTTCTCCTGCGAATTCCTCGGGCTCTTCGACCGGATCGTTATCTATGCGAGCGCAAACATGCATACATCCACATATTTAATTCAAAAGAATAGTACACCATACAAGGGAACAAGTAAGCGAATATGCATCAAGTATGACATTCGATGTCGCATTCATTAAGGCTAGAAAGAAACGGGAAAGGGTCTCGCAGGGGGTTAAAGCTTATGCACTAATGATTAGTTACAATTGGTTCTTAACAAAAGAATTCTGTTATATACACTAATGGAAACCTAGTCATTTTAAGTTGATCAATATTGAACGAGATAAACAATTAACTAAATGAATCAACTAGCGCAACGAAATTCTAAATTAAGCTTCCTATTTCAATAACATGAACAATGATTAGCCTACCTAAAATAAAATAACTATGATCACAGAAAGTAAAACAAAATAAATAAAATAAAGAAAAATAAAAATAAAAAAAAGGGGGGGCGGTTGAACCGGCCCTGGGGGCGGTTGAACCGGCGGCTGGGCCGGCCGAGCAGGGGCGGCCGAGCGCGGGGGGGGGGGGGGGCGGCTGAGCCGGGGCGGTTGAACCGGCCCGGGGGCGGTTGAACCGGTGGCTGGGCCGGCCAGGGGCGCGGCCGAACCGGCGGGCAGGGGGCGGCTGGGCGGGCGGCCGAGCCAGGCGGGCGGCCGAGGGCGCGGCCAGGGCCGGCTGGGGGCGCGGCCGGGCGCGGCTGGGGGCGCGGCCAGGCGCGGCTGGGGGCGCGGCCAGGCGCGGCTGGGGCCGGCCAGGGCGCGGCCAGAGCGCGGCCAGCGCGCGGCTGGGCGCGGCTGGGGCCGGCCAGGGCGCGGCCAGGCGGCCAGGCGGGCGACCAGGGGCCAGGCGCGGCCGAGGGCCAGGCGCGGCCGGGGGCAGGCGCGGCCGGGCGGGCTGGGGGAAGAGGAGGGGAGAGGGGAGAGGGAGAGGGAGGAGGGGGAAGGGGGGGCTCACCGGGGTCGGGCGGCCGAGCTGCAGGGGCGGCGGCCGAGCTGCAGGGGCGGGGCTAGGGCAGGGGCGACGGCGGCTAGGGTGGGGAGAGGGAGAATGGGAGGGAGAGAGAGAGGGGTAAGGGGAAAAGGGGAGGGGGGTGGGGGCGGTTGGGCCAATTAGGCCCAAAGGGGCGCGGGGGCGGCTGGGCCGGCCAGGGGGCCCACGGCGCGGGAGAGAGAAAAGGGAGGAGAGAGAGAAAGAAAGAAAAAGAAAAAGAAAAAGAAAAAGGTTATCTCCTTTTCGAAATTCGTTTTTCCTAGATGAATGCATCCACGTTCTCAATCAATCCAAAAGAATGCACGGTTCGGCATGGTGCATCAAACAACATAAAACAATTTTAGGGTTTTTCTTTACACGGGAATTCCAAACCGAATCCCGCTAACTTTGGAAAAGATCAAGGTCTAGCGAGGGGAAAAAGAAAAAGAAAAGGTAACGCCCGAATTTGGCGAGTGAAGAAAAGAAAAAATTCAACTGCAAAATTCGAGGCGTTACAAGTTCCCCGAGGTCCGCGACTGCTTCATGATCTACGGCGGGCAAGCGGCGAACGCCTCGGCTCGGCACCGCAAGCAAGAGCGCCGGGAGGTCTGTTCAGTGAAGGTGGCGGCGCCAGTCTACCTAGACTGATCCGACAAGCCCATCACCTTCGACCAGGCCGACCACCCCGACCACGTGCCGAGCCCGGGGAAATACCCGCTCGTCGTCGACCCCGTCATCAGCGACGACAGGCTCACCAAGGTCCTCATGGACGGAGGCAGCAGCCTCAACATCATCTACGCCGAGACCCTCGGGCTTCTGTGTATCGATCTGTCCTCGGTCCGGGCGGGCGCTGCGCCTTTCCATGGGATCATCCCCGGGAAGCGCGTCCAGCCCCTCGGACAACTCGATCTTCCTGTCTGCTTCGGAACACCCTCCAACTTCCGAAGGGAGACCCGGACGTTCGAGGTGGTCGGGTTCCGAGGAACCTACCACGCGGTATTGGGGAGGCCCTGCTACGCGAAGTTCATGGCCGTCCCCAACTACACCTACCTCAAGCTCAAGATGCTGGGCCCCAACGGGGTCATCACCGTCGGCCCCACGTACAAACACGCGTTCGAATGCGACGTGGAGTGCGTGGAGTACGCCGAGGCCCTCGCCGAGTCCGAGGCCCTCATCGCCGACCTGGAGAGCCTCTCTAAGGAGGTGCCAGACGTGAAGCGTCATGCCGACAACTTCGAGCCAGCGGAGACGGTTAAGTCCGTCCCTCTCGACCCCAGCAGCGACGCCTCCAAGCAAGTCCGGATCGGCTCTGGGCTCAATCCCAAATAGGAAGCAGTGCTCGTCGACTTTCTCCGCGCGAACGCCAACGTCTTCGCGTGGAGTCCCTCGGACATGCCCGGCATACCGAGGGATGTCGCCGAGCACTCGCTGGACATCCGAGCTGGAGCCCGACCTGTCAAGCAGCCTCTGCGCCGATTCGACGAGGAGAAGCGCAGAGCCATAGGAGAGGAGATCCACAAGCTAATGGCGGCAGGGTTCATCAAAGAGGTATTCCATCCTGAATGGCTTGCCAACCCTATGCTTGTGAGAAAGAAAGGGGGGAAATGGCGGATGTGTATAGACTACATTGGTCTGAACAAAGCATGTCCAAAGGTTCCCTACCCTCTGCCTCGCATCGATCAGATCATGGATTCCACTGCTGGGTGCGAAACCCTGTCTTTCCTCGATGCCTACTCAGGGTATCACCAAATCAGGATGAAAGAGTTCGACCAGCTCGTGACTTCTTTCATCACACCCTTCGGCATGTACTGCTATGTCACCATGCCGTTCGGCTTGAGGAATGCGGGCGCGACGTACCAGCGGTGCATGAACATGTGTTCGGCGAACACATTGGCCGCACGGTCGAGGCTTACGTCGATGACATCGTAGTCAAGACGAGGAAAGCCTCTGACCTCCTTTCCGACCTTGAAGTGACATTCCGATGTCTCAAGGCGAAAGGCGTCAAGCTCAATCCCGAAAAGTTTGTCTTCGGGGTGCCCCGAGGCATGCTCTTGGGGTTCATCGTCTCCGAGCGGGGCATCGAAGACAACCCGGAGAAGATCGCAGCCATCACCAGCATGGGGCCCATCAAGGACTTGAAAGGCGTACAGAGGGTCATGGGATGTCTCGTAGCTCTGAGCCGCTTCATCTCACGCCTCGGCGAAAGAGGTCTACCCCTGTACCACCTTTTAAGGAAGGCCGAGCGCTTCACTTGGACCCCTGAGGCCGAGGAAGCCCTCGGGAACCTGAAGGCGCTCCTCATGAAGGCGCCTATCTTGGTGCCCCCAGCTGCCGGAGAAGCCCTCTTGGTCTACGTCGCCGCGACCACTCAGGTGGTTAGCGCCGCGATCGTGGTTGAGAGGCAAGAAGAGGGGCATGCATTGCCCGTTCAGAGGCCAGTCTACTTCATCAGTGAGGTACTGTCCGAGACCAAGATCCGCTACCCGCAAATCCAGAAGCTGCTGTACGCGGTGATCCTGACGCGGCGGAAGTTGCGACACTACTTCGAGTCTCATCCGGTGACGGTGGTGTCATCCTTCCCCCTGGGAGAGATCGTCCACTCCCGAGAGGTTTCGGGTAGGATCGCGAAGTGGGCGGTGGAGATCATGGGCGAGACGATCTCGAAAGGCCATCAAGTCCCAGGTCCTGGCGGACTTCGTGGCTGAATGGGCCGACACCCAGCTCCCGACGGCTCCGATCCAACCGGAGCTTTGGACCATGTTTTTTCGACGGGTCGCTGATGAAGACAGGGGCCGGCGCAGGCCTCCTCTTCGTCTCGCCCCTCGGGAAGCACCTACGCTACGTGCTACGCCTCCACTTCCCGGCGTCCAACAATGTAGCGGAGTACGAGGCTCTGGTAAACGGGTTGCGAATCGCCATCGAGCTAGGGGTCCGACGCCTCGACGCTCGCGGTGACTCGCAGCTCGTCATCGACCAAGTCATGAAGAACTCCCACTGCCGCGACCCAAAGATGGAGGCCTACTGCGATGAGGTTCGGCGCCTCGAAGACAAGTTCTACGGGCTCGAGCTCAACCACATCGCTCGGCGCTACAACGAGACTGCGGACGAGCTGGCTAAAATAGCCTCGGGGCGAACAACGGTTCCCCCGGACGTCTTCTCCTGAGACCTGCATCAACCCTCCGTCAAGATCGACGACGCGCCCGAGCCTGAGGCACCCTCGGCCCAGCCCGAGGTACCCTCGGCACAGTCCGAGGCACCCTCGGCTCGGCCCGAGGCACCCTCGTTTCGGCCCGAGGTACCCTCGGCCCCCGAGGGCGAGACGCTGCACGTCGAGGGGAGCAAAGCGGGGTCACGCCAGATCAAAACTGGTAGACCCCGTACCTACAATATCTCCACCGAGGAGAGCTACCCCTTGACCGAGCCAAGGCTCGGCGGTTGGCGCGGCGCGCCAAGTCGTTCGTCTTCCTAGACGATGGGAAGGGGTTCCACCACCGCACCCCGAGCCCTCGTTGGAGACACCCGGGGGCTACACGCACCACTGGGAAGGGCCGTTCGTCATCGCCAAAGTTCTAAAACCCGGAACATACAAGCTGGCCAACAGTCAAGGCGAGGTCTACAGCAACGCTTGGAACATCCAACAGCTACGTCGCTTCTACCCTTAAGATGTTTTCAAGTTGTTCATATACCTCGCTCTCACGCAAAGTTTAGTCATCAAGGAAGGGTCAGCCTTGCCTCGGTAAAGCCCGACCCTCCATCGGGGGCTAAAAGGGGGGAACCCCCTCTGCGTCGAAATTTTCCTCGAAAAAAAAATCTTTTCTGCCAGAATGCTTTTCGTGCTCTTCGACTACTTCAAAAGTGGATCCTGAAAACGGCGGAGTACACGTAAGCAGCCAAGGCTGACCGAGTCGAGGGACTCCTACGCCTCCGGGATACGGATACCTCACTCATCACCTTCTGCGATAAGTAACTCGCGCTCGGATAAGTGACTCCGCGGACCGAACAAGTCTTCATGCTCGAGAAGCTCCTCTACCGAAATGATTTTTTGGGCCTTCTAGACTGCGTCGGTAACAGAACCCTATGGACGAGTAAGAGCGCGCGTAAGCGGTAAGGTCGACCGAGCCGAGGGATTCCTACGCCTCCGGGATACAGATACCTCACTCATCACCTTCCGTGAAAAGCAACTCTCGCCCGCACAAACAGTTCTGTTACCGACAAAAAAGCCCAGATACTCGAAACAAGAGGAAAGGAGACGCGGGTTTACAATACGGCGAAGGTGTGTTTCGGCCTCGGCGGCCGCAGAAAACACTCGCTACAAGATAATCCGATCCTGCAGGCTCGGATCTTGACGGCTAAAGGGAGCAGCAGCACCCTCGGTGTCGACAGCACCTCTGGCGAGGTCCGACCTAGCCTCGGACGGCGACGCGGTCCAAGGGCCTCCGCTCTGAAGGACGACGTCATCACCAAGCCCGGGCCATCGCCGCCAGGGTCTTCTCCAAGAATCCGGCCCGAGCAGGCGGCTCGGTCGGTCACCCCGGGGCCTCGACTAGCTGTCCCCCAAGGACATCAGCCTGGCCCGAGGCCTCGGCAGGTCAATTCCGGTGTCGGTCCCGCTAACGGACGATCCAGCCAGGCTCCGGCCGACCTGGTCTTCTTTTTCGAGCCGACTATGCCTCTGTTCGCGCTGGCACCGCTACCCCTAGCCTCGGCTCATCGAAAAGCGGCCGAGGGTTTCCTCTAACTAAGCAAGGGGAGCCTCGGACAACAAGGTTTACCGAGCCGAGGGACTCCTACGCCTCCGGGATACGGATACCTCACTCGTCACCTTTACACGGGGCGACTCACGCTTGGTTAAGCGGTTCAGACAACCAACAGGCGAGTCTTAGTGCTCGAAAATGGGGAAAAAACACGGCTCCGTGCCGAATTTACATACATGTTCAGGCCTCGACAGCCACATTGAACAAAAACACTGGCATTCGAAGTGCCATTACAAACGGAACTCCGGTTCCACCTCCGCAGGTACAAACAACCCCACGCGACTGGGGGAGGGCCTGTGGAGCAACAGAAAACCGACGGGCGGCTCGCCGTCGACCGCTCCGCCGGCAACGACAACGGCCCCCGCTCCGGGTGGCCGAACTGCAGCAGCAAGGGCCTCAGGGCGGATGCTGCTGCAATCTTGCCCTCGCCCACGCCGACGCTCGAGGGGCGAGGACAAGTACAAAGAGCCGGATGCCCGAAGCGCGGATGGTGGCGGTGATCCCGTCGGCGACGGGGACTTCTCGAGCCGCCTCCACCTCGGCACCGGCGACAGGGGCCGTCAGCCCTCCGGCAGATCCCCACTCAGATCCTCCCGGGCGAGTGAGGCACCGACCTCCGCGTGGACGCGTCGTACCGGTGCAAAGGGAAAACCGCCCCAGAACACGAACGGCGCCCTGGCAGCGCGCGATATCTTGGGCGGTCCTCCCGTGCACACGGCGCGGCAGCCGCCTTCCGGCAGGAGGGGGCACCAGGAGCTAAGCCGATGAGCCCAACGCGCTGAGGCTGACGACGCCCGCCGTCGACCAGCCCCGCGTTGTCGAAGTCCGACCCACCCGCAGGGCCAGTGAGCGCCCTCTCCCTCGAACGCCGAAGGAGAGGCCGACCCACGAACCCGTGCGGGAGGTAGAGCTCCGGCTCAACCCGGCCTCCACCCCAGCGAGGATGATGAACATCACTGAAGCTGAGGGTGGGACCAAGATCGCAGCCCGGCTTGCCTCTCCCCATCCAGGGGCTGGAGGTCACCGTCTTGGGTGACCGCCGGCGGAGGGGTGCAGCCGGGCTGCATGATGAAAATCCTTGAAGACGAACGACGACTGAAAGGTACCAACTCCCGCAGAGTTGCGTTCCTCCAACGACGAAGCGGAAAGCCGGCGGATATCCCCCATCCGAGGGCTTGGAAGGTGGAAAGACACGATGCATAAGGGAGCGCGAAGACACGGTCGCCTTTCAAGAGGGTCACCCTCCTTTTAAAGGCGACTCTCCCTACTTGCGTCCCCAGCCGTCGTGGGCTGAGTCTTCTCCAACACGCTCCAAGGTCCTCCCCTACGACGCGGGGGCTGGGTCCCACATGTCATGCAAGCCGGCCTAGAGCAGAAGAAGCCAAACCGCCGCGCGCGGTGCGTGCGACCGCCCAGTGGTTACAAGTGACTCTCCACTTTTGCCCAGACCAGCGGGCGAAAGGGCGGGCAGCCATGCAGGTGGCATGCAACCGCGCCAAGTGGGCGCACTTCTCCGACTCCCAACACGCCCGGCAGGGAGGCCCAGACCCACGCGTCATGCAACCGGCGCGCCGAATGCTTCGTGCATGCAACTGCACCGCCACGTGCGCCACCACCGCGCCTCCTCGACTGCGGAACCAACACCGCGACTCGAGGCGACCCAGCGCACGACCCAGCGGCTCCAACCTGGCGCGACGGTCAATGCGGCCGAAAACGGGCCGGCAGTAATGGCGGTGGCAGGCGGGCAGGAGCAGTGGTCACGTCGTCAGCCGAGCTCACGTCCCATCCGGGGGCAGTGAGAGAACCCTCTCTCACGGCGTGAAGACAACGCACTTGTGACCCGTTCCTCGAACGGCTCGCGCACGCGCAACGGCTACCCCGCGAACCACTCGCCCCGTCGCATTAACTCCGCGGCAGGACAGGCGGCGCCTCTGGCAGGAGAAGCGAGCGACGCTTCGCCTTCGCCATAATGACCGCGTCAAAAAAAAGGTACACCGCATCGTTCGATTTCGTATCCTTTTCCTTTTTTCCTCTTTCTCTCTCTTGCAACAGGGACCGGGAAAGGGGGATACCCCGAAAAGGATCCTTCCCTGTGAAGGAACCAGGCTCCGAGCCTCCCTACTGATCAGAGGTTCAAAGGCTAGCCCCTCGGAAGGGTTCAACAGCCGCCTCAGAGCATGTGGGCTCCACACCCACTACTGGTCAGAGGTTCGAAGGCCGGCCCCTCGGAAGGGTTCAATGGCTGCCTCAGGCTACTCGGGCTCCGCGCCCACTACTGATCAGGAATTCGAAGGCTGGCCCCCGAAGGGTTCACAGCCACCTCAGACACAGAGCGAGGGATGACCATGGGTACGTTCGATACATAACCCAGGCTCGGGCTGCGCTCCCGAGGTACCCTAGGACATTTCCGAGACCAGCGGGAACGATCTTGTAACGGAATCCCATCAGAGGGAGGCATCGAGCCCTCGGACCCCGTCGCCAGGGGACCGGGTCCGGCAGATCACCCGCAGGTACTTTTGGGCGTGCCTCTGGGCCCCTAGCCGACCCCTAACGAATGGGGCACGGACGTCTGCTCGGATCACCCGCCTGCAGCTCACCGGAGACACCATGTTCGGCGCCCACCGAGGGCAACATGGCGCTCTCCCCCCCTCCTCCTTGCGGAAAGGCGACGCAGGGGCGTATGTAAAAAAAGTCGAGTCTGTCCCTGATCGCCCTCTCGCCCTGTGCAGAGGCTCGGGGGCTGCTCTCGCAAACCCAGCTCCGGCCAAACCGTTGACAGCGTCAACATACCAGCCCGAGAACTTGGGACCCGACTATACACCCGGGCTACGGCCAGCTCGCATGAGGGAACGACCAGACCAGCCGAAGCATTGCGCGAGGCGTTAAGACCTCGGAGGAGTCAAACCACTCCTCCGAGGCCTCAGGGGCTACACCCGACGGGTGCGCTCGCGCGCACCCACCGGAACAAAACGCAACCAAGAAAGGCTGGTCCCCTTGCAAAAAAGTGCGACGAAAGCCTCCAAGCGAGTGCTAACACTCCCTTTGAGGCTCAGGGGCTACTGTCGGGGACCATAATTAGGGGTACCCTCAAGGCTCCTAATTCTCATCTGGTAACCCCCATCAGCATAAAGCTGCAAAGGCCTGATGGGTGCGATCAAGTCAGGGATTAGTCCATTCAAGGGACTCGATCACGCCTCGCCCGAGCCTAGCCTCGGACAAGGGCAGCCGACCCCGGAGGATCTCCGCCTCGCCCGAGGCCCCCTCCAACGGCGAACACGTTCCCGGCTCGCCCGAGGCCCTGTCTTCGCCGAGAAGCAACCCCGACCAAATCGCAGGAGCATTTAATGCAAAGGTGGCCTGACATCTTTATCCTGACGCGCGCCCCCCAGCTGACAGAGCCGAAGTGACCGCCGTCACTTCGCCGCTCCACTGGCCGGTCTGACAGAAAGACAGCGCCGCCTGCGCCGCTCCGACCGCGGTGCCACTTGACAGAGTGAGGCTGACAGGCAGTCAGGCCCAGCCGCACGCACCATAGGAAACTCCGCTCCGCCCAATCTAGGGCTCGGACTCGGGCTAAGCCCCGGAAGATGGCGAACTCCGCTCCGCCCGACCCAGGGCTCGGACTCGGGCTAAAGCCCCGGAAGACGGCGAACTCCGCTCCGCCCGACCTAGGGCTCGGACTCGGGCTAAGCCCCAGAAGACGGCGAACTCCGCTCCGCCCGACCCAGGGCTCAGACTCGGGCTAAAGCCCCGGAAGACGGCGAACTCCGCTCCGCCCGACCTAGGGCTCGGACTTGGGCTAAAGCCCCGGAAGACGGCGAACCTCGCTCCGCCCGACCCAGGGCTCGGACTCGGGCTAAGCCCCGGAAGACGGTAAACTCCGCTCCGCCCGACCCAGGGCTCGGACTTGGGCTCAGCCCCAGAAGACGACGAACGCCGCCTCGCCCGACCCAGGGGCTCGGACTCGGCCTCGGCCATGGAAGACGGACTCGACCTCGACCTCGGAGGAGCCTCCACATTGCGGGCGCCATCATTACCCTACTCCAGGCTGACTCAGGCTATGGAGAACAAGACCGGCGTCCCATCTGGCTCGCTCCACCAGATAGACGATGATGGCGCCCCGCACGCTCCCTGACGATGGCGGCTCTCGGCCCCCTTACGAAAGCAAGAGGACGTCAGCAAGGACTCGACGGCCCCGATAGCTGTCCCTCCGCCAGGCTCCAGCACTCCTCCGACGGCCACGACATCACACAAACAGGGTGCCAAAATCTCTCCGGCCGCCACGATGGCGTGTACTTAGGGAACTAGCTCTCCTCCGCTAGACACGTAGCACTCTGCTACACCCCCCGTTGTACACCTGGATCCTCTCCTTACGCCTATAAAAGGAAAGACCTGGGCCCTCTTAGAGAGGGTTGGCCGCGCGGGGACGAGGACGAGCCGGGCGCTCGCGTGAGGCCACTCGCTCCTTCCCCCGTGTGGACGCTTGTAACCCCCTACTGCAAGCGCACCCGACCTGGGCGCGGGACGAACACGAAGGCCGCAGGATTTCCACCTCTCTCACGCCCATCTCCGGCCACCTCGCTTTCCCCCCTTCGCGCTCGGCCTCGCGTCGACCCATCTAGGCTGGGGCACGCGGCGACACTTCACTCGTCGGCTCAGGGACCCCCCGGTCTCGAAACGCCGACACTAGGGTTTCCGGAGTCAACAGTGAAGTTCAAAGAGTAGGGGGTGGGGGTTTTGGGTTCTAATTATCAAACAAGGTCCAAATCAAACCAAATTCTACCCAAAGCTTCTAAATAATGTTTAGAGTTCAAATAAAAAGTTTGGGCATATTTGGAATTATTATCTATTTTCTAAAAATCCAGAACCAATGTTTTAAGCTATTTTAAATGACCCAAAATTCCCTATTTGTCCTAAAAATCGTAAAACTATTTTTATTAAATACTATGGAAAATAAGGAATCTAGGAAAATTGGTTTAACATTTTTAGGATTTTTCTATAATTCTCTACAGATTTCTAAAGTTCCACTGAAAAAGAAAAAGGAAAAACTTAAACAGTACTGGGCCGATTCTAGCCCAGACGGCCCAAGTCCAGGCAGAAAAGCGCGCGCGCCCGCGCCCGCGGTGGAGACTTTGCAGAAAGGCCCTCGGCGTTCTGGCTAACTGGGAACGGGTTCGGTTACTATTTCTCTGAGTCACTGACAGTTTACATAGGGGTCCCTCGATTTCTATTTCTTCGCAGACTGAGATCCCCGACGACGGCGAACGCGGCAGAGCTCCGGCGAGCTCGTGTACTGGCCAATTTACGCAAAGACTGGCGCTTCCGAGCGGCTGTCATCGAATTGAACCCTCCCCGATCATTTTCCCTAACTTAATTTCATGGTTGGTGATCTGCCTAGCTCTGCCCGCGAGGACAGCGAACAGTGCGGACATGTGCTCGTGTTCCCAGTGATTGGTGGGCTCCTAGTTCAATTTGGTGGTTCGGCAAGCATCACGGGGTTATGAGAATACTCAAACGAGGGAGCAGAAGGTTTGAACTGACCTCAATTGCACAGGCCACGGCGAGGGTGTTCTTGCGGTGGGATGAACCGATTTGGGGAAAACTCGAAATTCGTGAGCCCTGGCGAACGATTGAGGGTGGGAGAGGGTGCTGTGGTTTCGTGATGACATAGCGCAACTGACCCGGCCTTCAATTTATAGAGGGCTTAGGCGGTGGCGCTTAATTTGGCCGAGCAGTGCTGGCAGCCGGAGATAGAGAAGAACTCTGGCGCAGTGGATTCGTGTCTACCGTCGTGGCGACTTCACCGGTGACGATTAGACGGCTATAGAGAGTCACAGCGACGCGACGAAAGTGTTCAGGTACGTGGCACAAGACCGGAAGACGGCTGTCGCCGGCGAGCTTATCTGCCCAAGCCGCAAAGCACGGGGGGGGGGGTATGGCGGTGAGTCACTGGAGTTATCCTCAGGCGAAGAGCTATTATCTGGCAAGCTTATCTGGTCACCGGTGGCGTAAATCTCAACGGCGGCGGCGCGAATCGCGGCGGAGATCGGTCGTCGGTGGTGAGCATTCTACGCTCGTGTCCTGATCCTTAGCAGGTTACTGTACCATGGCCAAACCGATTCAGGGTGCCTGACAGCTTAAGTTCAGGGCCAATTTTCTCTCAATTTTCTATGGCATCTTACCCAAAGATCTGCATCGAAGTTGTAGAGCTACAAACCAGTTACACTTCGACTATAGGGACTGAACTCAGTTGAGCACTAGATCAAGGTTGAATCCTAGTCCAAAGATGGCTCTGTTACACTGTAAGTCTGAAGTTCAGAGTTCAATCAGCCTGACAGCCAGACTTTAGACTTGATTATCTCCAATTTCTCCATAACAACCTTGCTTACACTCTTAAGCAAAATTGTTCCCCTGTCATAGTGCTACAAAATTGATGTGGTGCCCTAAGGTGAATTCTCACTGATTTGAAAGCTACAGAGCTCCAAAGTTGAGCTTATAACACTGATTTCAGACTTAGTCAAAAGATTTCAAATGTGGCTCTTTTGCAATTAAGTCCAAAACTCAGGGTTCAAGTTGCAAATCTTCATGATTGTGAACCATACAACTTAAAACACCTTACTTTACTGTTTTTACACTTTAGCCCACAAGTGCACTATTTTTGCACATAGGCCCCTAGGGTTTGGATTTAGGGTTTTCCAGGGTTTCAATTAGAGTTTCTGGTATCTCAGGGGTGTAAATGCAATGTAGGTCCATCCTTGATAACTTTTTATGATTATTTCACTTAATCTTTGGGGTTTTTTCTATTTGGCTCCTGTTTTACCCCTCAGATCCCAATTTAGGGTTAAGTACCCTACACTAGGGTCTTATTTGCAAAATGCTATAACAATACAACTTGCTTGAAATTTTTGCCTAGTGGATGCATTCTAGGTGTATCAAACATATGAAATGCTGATGCTTATGATGTCAAGCTCAAGTTTTAGTAACAGTAACACCAGGGGTGTTACAAAAGTCGGAAAAGCCGATCATACTCTCTTCACTAAAACTATTGAAAAAGACTTGTTTATATGCCAAATTTATGTTTATGATATCATATTTGGGTCTACTAACAAGTGAACTTGTGAAGAATTTAGTTGGATCATGATACAAAAATTTGAGATGTCTATGATGGGGGAGTTGAAGTATTTCCTTGGATTTCAAATCAAGCAACTCCAAGAGGGCACCTTCATCAGCCAAACAAAGTACACTCAAGACATACTTAAGAAGTTTAGAATGAAGGATGGCAAACCCATCAAGACACCCATGGGAACCAATGGGCATCTCGACCTCGACACGGGAGGTAAATCCGTTGATCAAAAGGTATACCGGTCGATGATAGGATCTTTACTCTACTTATGTGCATCTCAACCGGATATTATGCTTTCTGTATGCATGTGTGCAAGGTTCCAGGCAAATCCTAAGGAAGTTCACCTTAGGGCCATGAAGAGAATCATGAGATACTTAGTTTACACTCATAAGTTTGGGCTTTGGTACCCCAAGGGATCTACCTTTGATCTAATTGGGTATTCCGATGTCGATTGGACCGGATGTAAGATTGATAGAAAGAGCACATCATGGACTTGTCAAGTTCTAGGAAGATCCCTGTCACACCCGATTTTAGAAGGCAAATCGAATGCGAACCATGTACGTGCCAGGATCAGATGTCACGTACACAACGATTACATAATTGGACATCATCACACAGTGCTCGAAATAAATAGCGGAAAAGGTACTTTATTACATCAAGATGTCCAAGACATCCACAGAGTCTAATACATAACCATAGTTCAACATAATTATCGAAGTGCGGAATTACGAAACATAGATGCTAAGCCTACACAGGCAGCTGATTGGGGGTTTGCCACTAAGAAAGAACTAGAACTTGTCATATCCCTGGAACTCCTCGAAGTCATCCATGTTGCCAGCATCACCTCCTGAGCACTGAGTGCAATGGGGACAACCTGGGGTGGGGTGGTGTGTAAAGCATGGGTGAGTACACATCAACGTACTCAGCAAATGTCCCGTTTGGCTAATGTGGACTAGCTGTATATGGAGTTGAGGTCGAGCAATTGCTTTTTAGTAATAAACCTAGTTATTACCCAAAAGTACTCCCTCAAAAGAGGAAATACCAGAGATCAGATTTTATAGCAAACATTCTTAATCATCATCATAAAAGTATCCAAAGTTCTTCTAATCAAAGAGGATCCCAAGGCTGCTCTTAATCGTGAGCTCGGCTGATATACCAGTTTTTAACACTCTGCAGAGGTTGTACACTTTACCCACAAGTCGTGATCCCTTTATGCCTCGGGTCGATCAAACCCTCAAACACTACCAAGGTGAGTCAGCAAGGTTTCACTACGTAGCCTTTACAAAGACTCCCCTGGTGCATAGCTGCTCATTATGTTTCGCTAGTCGTACAAACGCAGTACACCTCCCCAAGGTGGGTGACTAACAAAAACCAAATTAAATGAACCTCTGCACCCCAACCTTGGCAGAGCGAGCGCTACGCCCTGGCCCCCATTGACGGCCCTCCGGCAAAGCCAACTACACCCCCAGGTTCATCTAATTAATCAACTAAGGGCGTCCCATTCCACCCTCATGGTTGTACTGTTATCCCAGGTGGTCACTCCACGAACAGGTCCTTACGGAGAGGTACTCAGGAAAAAGGCCTGAGTCCCCTAAGGTAACACAAAATCGTCCACAAATTCAGGATAATAGTATCGTATCATAAATATTCACATCATGTTCATTGATTAAGTTAAGGCAATAGCAACATGCTAACCATGATAACCCAAAAGGTAAACATGGATAAGTGAATACAGACTAGTCAATCCTTAGGTTTCATAAAGTAATGCAGGACGGTGAATCATAAAGTATGTAGGACATGATAGGTCTAAGGACACTTGCCTTCACCAGGTTGTTGCTCAGAGGGATCTTCAGCAACACACTCAGGAACCACGAGCTGCTCGTTATCTAAATAAGGCGAGCATGCATTCAATACATTTGGAAAGTACAAATGAACATCACACCAAACATGTACAAACATTGGAACACATCTTAAAAAGGCACAATACTAGATAAGGGATAATGAATTCAAAGTATAATATGAACTATAACATACCTTAATTTTATTTGAAAATAGATTACTATTTCCCTAAGTGTTATTTACAAGTACATAATCATAGATCAATTTATTTTATTGTGACCTATAATTTAGAACAGAGATGAACTCATGCAATATCTATCATTAATCTCACAAGTTTAAACATGATTAAATCTCTAAGGTTCTCCTTTTATTTATTTTATTAATTAAATAAAACTACATCTATATTAGTTTATATTCAATCATAAAAATAAGAATGTGTAGACAGTAAATGAAACCATTTTATTTAAACAGAGAATAATTCTATGAACATTTTTCAATTTGAATCACTAAATTTGGAGTTCATATGCAAAAGTTATGAAATCAACAAGTTTGGGAATTCAAAATACGAAATTAGGGCTAATTCTATGAATATTTAAAAGTCCAGGGCTAAATCTGCAAGATTACAGGGGCCTGCACGCGAAAACCAGGGATGGCGGGTTTATTTCTAACAAACCAAGGGTTTCTTACGCAAAACAACCACACGAAGGGGTATCGGGTGAATCTAACCATCAAATCTAAAACCAACGGCGGAGATTGGATCTGCGGGCGTGGCCGCGCGTGCGTGCGGGCGAGTGCTGATAGACGGGCCAGGGAGTGTCAGCGACAGAGGGAAAACACGCTGACCGAGCGGGCCCCGTGCCAGGGGGAAACGGACGGCTACAGGGATCCGAGCGGGTCCGAGGGGGGTCCAAGCAGGTCCGAGGGGGTCCGAGGAGGTTCGAGCCGTTCGATCAAGATCAGACGGAGGGGGTCCGAAGGGGTCTGAGGGGGTCCAAGCCGTTCGATCAAGATCAGACGGAGGGAAATCAGCCCAAGAAGGATGAGCGGCTGCGGGAGGCGCTGACAGGCAGGCTAGGGCATCAAGCGCGCGGGCGCGAAGCTGCATTAAGCAGTCCGGGCCGTGCGATCAAGATCGGACGAGGGAAAATCAGACCGGGGAAACAGACGGCTGCGGGCAGCGTCGCTCCTCTCCGCGGCGGTGAGGTCGCTGAGGTTGTGGCTAGCGCGAGGTAGGGTGGCTCCGGGGTCGCCAGAGTTGGGCAGAGGGGAAGAGGGCGCCACGGCGAATTCATTGGCGGGGAAGAGGCCATGAATCCACGGGTAGAGAGGGTAGAACGGCTGTGAGAACGTCTCGGGCGGGTCGGAGAAAACTCTGGTGAGCCATTCCGACCACGGGGAGGGGACTTAAGGCACGCTAAGGCCTTGGATAACTTCAGCAGAGGCAGGGGTGACACAGGGACCTACTCCGGTGAACTAGACTGGGCTAAATCGGTCGGCCACCGCGCGAGCACGGCTGACCACCACGGCAAAGCACCGGCGAAGGCGGAATTGATCGAGCACAGGGCGCAATAAGGGAAATTGGGCACGGGCAAAGGTGTCTCACCTCGGGGCGGAACTCGGGGAGGCTTGGGGCGGTCTCTAGCGGGCTGGATGGCCAGGAACATGGGCGTGGGTCTCCGGCGGTGGCTGGTGGCGTGGGCAGAGTGTGAGAGAGGGCGAAGCAGCACGAAATGAGGTGAGGGGTGTGCGCGGGGCACTGGCAGGGCTCTATAAAGGGAGCAGGGCGCGTGGGCAGGCGTCGTGGTCGAGAAACCCGGCGACGTGCGCGAGTGCGCACGCGCCGGTCCACGGCGAGCACGAAGAAGGCGGAACTGACAGGGCTGGCCCATGGCGGAGAGAGAGAAAAGGGGACGCGCGGGGCAACGGCTCGGCAATTGGCGAACCGGGCCCACGAGACAGAGAGAGAAAGAGAGAGCGTGGGTGAACGAAAACTGGCGCTGACAAATATGCACCACTGGGCAGCGAGCGAGAGAATGAGCGCGCGTGGAAGACTGGCGCCGACAGGCGGGGTCCGCCTGTCAGGGGCGGCAGGCGCGCGCGCGAGACTAGGCCTGATGGGCTGGTTTGGGCTGAAATGGCTTTTTCTTTTTCCCTGGATTTTCTAATTCCTTTTCTATTTCTTTTTCTATAGGGTTTTCAAATCCAAATTCAAACTAGGTTTCAAATTCAAATAAATTCAAACTTGTGCAACATTTCAAAAAATATTTTAAACTCAGCATGATGCAACATGTGATGACTCATAAGGTTTTGACAAAAATAAGTAATTAACCTCCACTAGTTTAGGCTATTTCAAATCAAAAAGGAAGATGGGAGAATGAATCTAGAGAGAGAGAAAACCTAGAGTGAGAAAAAGAAGAGTAACACACGATTTTGGGTGATAATTAGAAAGAAAATTTATACCCCCAAAATCAGGGTGTTACAATCCCTGGTGTCATAGGCTTCAAAGAAACAAAACTCAGTATCACTTTCCACCGCCAAAGCCGAGTACATTGCCGCAGGCCATTGCTGTGAGCAATTACTTTGGATGAAGCAATCCCTTAGGGACTATGGCTACAAATTGAGCAAAGTCCCTCTCCTATGTGATAATGAGAGTGCAATCCGCATGGCAGATAATCCCGTTGAACATAGCCGCACTAAGCACATAGACATTTGGTACCACTTTCTGAGAGATCATCAACAAATGGGGGATATCGAAATAGCTTTTGTGAGTACCCACAACCAATTAGCTGATATCTTTACTAAGCAACTAGATGAGAAAACTTTTAGCAAACTTAGAAATGAGCTAAATATACTTGATTCTCGGAATTTTGATTGAAACATTGCACACATTGCTCGTTTATATACCTTTGATCTTGTCTCTTTCAGATGGTACAATTGCAAATTTCTTATTCTTCTTGTGCCAAAGCTAAGACCAATGTGCTTTCAAGTATATTTCTATACTTAGTCTTAGGTTGAAAGGGAAATAGAGTATTCGGCAAAGGCAAAGCTTCCACTCCAACTCTGACGGTATCATTTAAACTTTGTCGTTACTACGCAAACTCTCAATGGTATGACCTTCACTCGCATTATATTACCATTTGGGAGAAGATATTAGGCCCCAAAGGGGGAGAAAAGTTGCAATAGGGCTCACAAGTTCTCCGTTTTTGGCGATTAATGCCAAAGGGGGAGAAAGTATTAAGCCCAAAGCAAAAGGACCGCACCACCATTTTCAAAATTTTCGAAATACATTTTTTCAATGGGTATCTTCAAAACTTCACATTAGTACACAAAAAATTCAATTGGTATAAATTTCACTTGGTATCTGTCAGTGGTGAAGTCCACCGGCCGGGTGGCGGAACGCACCCGCCCTAAATCCTAAGATGAGGAGGGGGCCTAAGCGTTTTGCCTGCTAGGTGGATTCGGGATGAAGACAAGAGCACACAAGGGTTTAGAGTGGTTCAGGCCGCCGGAGCGTAATACCCTACCTCCACTGTGTGTATGCTGTATTGAGTATGAGTATGAGTCTGTCCGAGGGTCTGCTTGAGAGCTTGAGTTGGGTCTGCCTTGTAACGTTGTGTGCCTTCCCTTTTATAGCTCAAGGGAGGCACATACAAGGATGCTGAGCCTCGACATGTGGGCCTAGGAGCATAATGGAAGGAATACATTATAGGAGTAACTAATGCAAGTAACGCCTGAGCAATCTCCGGGCGCCATGATGTTCGTAGTCCGCGCAGTATTGATATGCGGCGGCAGCTTCCTTGGTAATGTGCGAGTAATGATGAGCGTAGTGCACACGGCGGTATGGGTGTGCCGCCTGCCAATGGAATGGATAGGCACGCCGCCTGCCAGCGGAATGGACATGTCTCAATAAATGCAGAGGCGGCACACCGCCTGCCAGTGGAGTGGACAGGCGGCACGCCTTATCCTCAATAAATGCAGAGGCCGTGTAAATCAGAGGCCTTACGTCAGGCTCCGCCCGTTGGCTTACGTCACGTGTAATAGGCCACGTGGCAGCATTGGGTCTCCGCCTAGGCGAGGAGCAGAAGTGTATGCGGACAGGTCCGCACCAGACTAGGTCTGGACACGTGTCGGTACCGGACCCCCGCCTGGGCCCTGTTCAAGGCCCATGTATGTTCTGTCCTGGGACCTTGGGACCCCATTGTGGGCGGCCCAGACCCCATACGGGAGGGTCCGGATCCCATTCCAGGGGTCCGGCTTGCACACGTGGTGGTCCTGGACCAACCTTGGAGGTCCGGAGTGCATATCTAAGGGTCCGGCGCTCTCCCATGGGGGTCCTGACTTACCGTTGATGCCTCGAAGTATATCACCTTCTCTGGACATGTAATACCCAAAAAAATGTGCAAAAGGAATCATAGTTGGATTACATACATGTTTTTGCATTTATTTAATATCACATGTGAACAAACACTCCAAAAGTCATTAATTAACTAAGGACCACCCAAAAATAGTACATGCATCATGTTGAGTTTTATGTGTGTGCATTTGTTAGTAATAAGATTTTCTTTTTAAATACATTGATGTCCAAAATAAAATTATAGACTTAAGAGTTAAATTTTAGAATTGGAGAAAGAAAAGAAAATATATACAATATAAATATTATAAATAAGGTAATAATAGTATGTCAAAATTATACTCTTAATCCGAGGAAGAATTAACACATGGTTGAATTTGAATTTGAATTCAAATGAAAAGGAAAAACAAATCAGGAAAAGAAAAATAAAATAAAAAGGGAAAACTTACGTGGGCTTCGGTACCTGATTTTGGCCCACCCGAGGAATCACACAGTGCGGCCCATCTTCCTTACGCAGACGCGCGCCGACAAGTGGGCCCTGCCCGTTGGCCACACGCTGCACTCGCTTCTCCCTTCCTTCCACTGGTGTGTGGGTCCGCCTTGTCATCTGCCCATGCGTGCAGTCACACGTTCTTCCTCCTTGCGCGCTAACAACCCGTAGCTACCGCCGCTGATCTCGCCAGCGCTAACAGCTCGCCGCCAAACACCCAGCCCACTATCTGGGCATAAAACCGCTGGCCACAACCCCCATCTCTGTTTTCCTCGCCTCACCAAGCCATATACCGTGGTCGTCGTGTGAGGAAAATCGCCACACGTGAGGGAGAATCGGCCGCCACCACTGGATCGCGACCTCATCGCCGTTGGGGTCTAGGAATCGGGCCGAGAGACTTCGTCGCACCATCGGGCGTGAGCTCCTGTGCGCGGTGGGGGAAATCGTCCTCTCATCGCCGACAATTTCTTGTCGGAGCGTGCGATCCGCCCGGTGTCGTCCCACATCGTGTACCAAATTCCGCGCGCCATTGATTACTGGTGAGCAATTCCTCCACGCCCGAAGTATTCCATCGCGTCCCCTAGTTCATAGCCGGGTTAAGCTTAGGAATTTGGTGAACCGTGCGGCCAGACACCGCCGCCGCTGCACCATGATCGCGGGTCGTGGTGGTCCGGCCACTGCAACCGTAATTCGGGGCAACATCCACCCCAATCGGTTCCGGGTGTAGCGAATTTGGTTTTGTGTAGTTGCGGGCACGAATTTAGTCACGGGTGTGGCGAATTGAAAACTCTCCGGCGAAGTTCGCCGAGCAGGGTGTCGGTGCCGCCGTGGTGGCCGGAGAGATTGGTGGGGGAGTTTTGTCCGTTGGCATATGGATGGACGCTCCAGATTAAAACCAGGGTGGCGGATCATCTCGGTTCGCAGGGTATCATCCAATCGGGATCGGACGGACGAGCTTATATCGTATTTCATTAAACCGTGGTCATCGATCCTAGATCTGGTGGTTGTGCGTGTCTACCGGTTCACTATTGATGCCGATCTAATCAGGAACGCTCATCCACGATCCAAAGGCCGAAACTAAACCATACCGTTTCAACCCCCACTTTGCAGAAAGACCCCCCGAAGAAATCACTAAACAACCCACCGTCCACCTCCACTGTTTATTGTGTCTGGGGATTCTTACCCTGGAGCCCCTGCACTTATCTATTTTAATGTGCCCAGTCCAGAAGGCTAAGAAAACCAGATAAATGAATTAGAAATTGATTTTAATACAAAAATAATTGCTAGAAGTTGTATAAATCACAGAAACTTCATATGAACTCCAAATTGATCCATTCCAGTTTCTATAATTTTATAATAATATTGTTTATCAATTAGTACCACTGTTTTGACATGAATGTCACATTAAAATTTATATCCTATTTAATCTTGTACAAAACACATAGAATCTTCAGAAAATCATAACTCCTCCGTTTTAACTCCGATTTGATCCGTTCAAGTTGCGTTAGTCTCGTAGCAATGCGTAGATCATTATTATTCAGTTTGTACTTATGTTTGGTGTGCTGTTAATTTTATCTATACCATGTTTGTTTGTATTGCTACGATTAGCGCGAGTACACGTGTCATCTGAAAAGCAAGTTGGTACCTGGAATCTCAAGTGCCAGGCAAGTTGTGCCCTTGATTCACTTTTATTACCCAATAATGTTCTTTATAATCATTTACCATGCATAGGTTTAATTTTGATGGGACCCAATAGGTCACCCTAGATTGTTTATCCATTTTACCTTGTTTACCCCTGAATCATATGGGTAGTTATGCTATTGCTTTACATGGTTTTGGGTTAATCATTTATTATATCCATGTTCCAGTTATTTTGTTATCTTATTTATGTTCATGTCAAGATCATTATATTATTGTTAATTGGAACATGGAGCTTAACTTGAGAAACACGTGCCACCACAAGGGAGGAATGGGACCCCTTGGCTGACTAATTAGGAAAGCTAGTGGAAGACTACCTTACCCGAAAGGGGCAAGGGCAGTAGGGGAGTTGCATGCAAGGAGGTTCTCGGGTTGATTTTGCTGCGATGGCAGTTAGACGGGGGATTCTTGCAAGTGCTCTTCCCATAAACTGTAGCGGGTTTTCGGAAGCTAGTGGAACTTTGTAAAAGCCTCGTAGTGGATCCCTAGCCATTCACCTTGGTAGTGTCTAAGGGCCTAGCTAACCCTGGCGACATGGGAAACACGACTTGTGGGTAAAGGGTACAACCTCTGCAGAGTGTAAAACTGGTATACTAGCCGAGCTCACGGTCATGAGCAGCTCAGGACTCTCCGATGATTAAATTATGGAACCTAAACTCAATTTGTCATTTGCATTTGCATGGGTTTATTATTAATTTTGTTCTATTACTTTATTTAAGATTTGGTATTTACTTACACTTAGTAACTGCTAATAAAATTTTGACCAACTTATAAAAGCAATGCTCAGCTTTAACACCTATTGTTGATCAGCCTTACACATCACATGAACTCCCACCTTTGGTGCGTTCATGCCACATTATTCCCCACAACTTGTTGAGCGATGAACATGTGTGAGCTCACCCTTGCTGTCTCACACCCCCCACAGGTCAAGATCAGGTAACATTGGATGGCGCATGGTGGATGTTGCGCTGTGTTCGTGAGAGGTCTAGGTCGTCGTCTCCCAGTTGATTTTCGTTCTACGTCGAGGATGGATTTTAGATCCTGTTATATTTATCTTTTACTTTTGTAAGTCTTCCGCTATGTAATAAAAACTCTGATTATTGTGACATTTATCTCTATACACTCTGTTATTATATATGTTGTCTTCTTGGCACATGTATGAGATGCACCTGGCTTTGTTCCTTAAAGCCGGGTGTGACAGAAGTGGTATCATAGGAAATGTTGACTGTAGGACGAAACCTAGATAGAAATGGACAAACCCTTACCTACTTACCTTACTCTGATTCATTCTATACTTATCTCATCTTGATCCTGTCTCACCTTTTGCTTCCATATTTCGATTACCCTCATCTTTTCTACTCTAAGACAAGATGGATTTCACACCTTGGAATCCTACATTTATGAACTTCTTAAGAGATAGGAGACCTAAGACAAAAATTAAAACTATTTTCTCTATTAAAAAAATGTTGGTTGATTGTTCTGATGATAAATGCTTGATTTGCTTCTTTGATTGATTGAAACATTATAGTTGGGCATCTTAGCATGTACCACCATAAGGTAATGTATTAGCTTTAGTAGATAACACACTAATCAACTTAGCTAATAAATCCCCCGCAGTAACATTCCTCGTAATTGCTCGCCTTGTCTACAATTCTTCCTTTCTTACCCTATATTTCTAACCCTGATGGGCTACCCCTATAGTGTTAGAAGAGAGCACTATAGACGTGATCCTTGGTATGTCATGGTTAAGAAAGGCAAATGCAGTATTGTAACACCCTAAATCTCATTTTGAGAATATAGTAAAAATTTTCAAAGATCTTGCATTAGAAACTTTCTTTTTCTCTCTCTTTAGAACTCTCATAACATTTGAAGACTCATCTCCCTATTTAAAAGCATTTGCTTAAGTGAATAAAATAATAAATAGAACCATATTTGGCACTCATGATGGAGTTTTAATTATATGTGCATTCAAAATAATGATAAAATATAATAATGGAATTGAGAATTTGAAGTTAACCCAAAAGGGGTGCACTTTAGGAAAAGAGAAATAATATATAAGGCAAGAGAAAATACTATGTAAAGCAAAATAAATCTATAAATAAATAAAATTTATCCATGCTATGTTCACATTGAACATTTAAATGAAGACAAATTCGCCACAAACTTTGGATTTAAACTGGAATTTAAATTTGAAATGAGTTGGATAATTGGAATGGAAAATAGGAAAGAAAATAAAAAGAAAAAGATTAAAAACCTTACCTGGGCCGGCTACCTTCATTCTGGCCCACCTCCTCTACCTTACGCTCGCGGCCCATCTTCATTCCCACCCGCGCGCAAGTGTCACCCGTCGCCGACATCATGGGCCCACTGGCCAGCCTCTCCCTCGCGCCGTTCACTCCGCGCGCGGCCACTTACACATGGGTCCTACTCGTCGGCCACCTACCGCGCTCGCTTCTCCCTCCCTTTTCGCTGACCCGCGGGGCCCGCACGTCAGGCCCGTCTTCAACAGCTTTGCCGAACGCGTCGGGCGGACCGCGCGAACTCACCGCCGGGGATCTCGCTCCTACCGCCGTCACCCCTCGGACTTACCGCCTGGCTATAAAGCACGGACCGCGACCCCTCCTCCTCATCCCATCCGAGACGGAAGCACCATCGCCGTCGCGAGTTGAAGAACCGAGAGAGAGAGAGAGGCGGCCGCACGACCATCTTGGCGTCCGGGCCGCGTGTGAGCTGAAGTTTGGGTCGGTGATCGTCGCGGGTTCACGGTGGAGCTTTCCGCGGGTGAGCCAGGTGGTGTCGGGCGAGGAAGCAGCCGGAATTGCTCGCCGGACCCTGCGTGAACCTTGGGAATCCGCCGTCGCCGCGGATTGGCCTTCCTCACCACGGCAACTCGGGTAATTTCTCCTCCCTAGGTTTCTTTTCCCTCCTGGCATCGTGTTGGTGCGCTCAGATCAAGCTTTGGGCGTCGGGGGGCCTGGAATTGGATGTCTCCGGCGAGGGTGCACCGCAGACGGGGCGGCGCCGCCGCGGACTGGGGTCGATTGGTCGGGTAGCGCGTGCGCCGTCGGATCCTTAAGGGACGGGCTAGATTAGATCGCGCGTACCGGTTCGGTCTGATCTTCTGCTGGCCGTCCGATTTAGATCAAACGGATGACAGGTGTGGCGAGCGTTTTGAATCTGAAGCGTTGAGATTTGATCGTGTGGTGGCCGACGCGTACCGTTTCGATCCACTTCAGATCTAATATGGAACACCCATGTCTGATCCAACGGCCCACGTTAGTCTGTACCCCTTCGCGGTCGATTTTGTTAAAGAGCCCTCGGACTTTAGTGAAATCAACCCGCGGTCCTTAGGCGACTGTTCTCTGTGTCTGGGACGACTTACACCGAGCCCCCTGCGTTTTCCATTAATTGAGGCCCAGTCCAGTGATCGATTAAATTGAATAAATAAAATAGAAAATAGATTTTTAATATGAAAATAATTGCTAGAACTTAGATAATTCATAGAAAATCCATTTTAGCTCCAAATTGAACCATTCCAGTTTCTAAAAATTTGTAATAATATTCTTCATCATTTTGTGCCTCTATTTTGGCATGAAAGGCTCATTTAAATTTATCTAATACTTAATCTTGTATTAAATACATAAAAGCTACAGAAATTCATAACTTAAAATATATAACTCCAAATTTAGTGATTCCAGTTCCTATGGTTTTATTTTAATGTGTAGATTATAAATATGTATTTTGCATATATGTTTGGTGTAATGTTAATTTTTGCCTATACCATGTTTGTTTGAATTGCTACGACTAGCAGTGAGGACACGAGTTACCTGAAGATCATCCTGGTACCTGGATTCTCAAGTCCCAGGCAAGTTGTGCCCTTGATCACTTCTTTTTACCCACTCATGTTCTAATTAATCATAATGATCTGCATAGGTTAATTTTGATGGGACCCAATAGGTTACCCTAGTTTGTCTATCTTTATACCTTGTTTACCACTAAACTTTTTGGGTAGTACTTGCTAGTGCTTTATGTGGTTTTGGGTATGAAGATTACACTATTCATGATTATACTCTTGTTATCAGTTGTTATTTATTGTTCATGATAAGATCATTATGGTAATTGGAACATGGAGAACCACCCGGGAAAACAGTGCTACCACAAGGGAGGAATGGGACCCCTTGGCTGATTAATTAGGAAAGCTAGTGGAAGACTACCTTACCCGAAAGGGGCAAGGGCAGTAGGGGAGTGGTCAGTGTAGGGAGGCCCTCGGGAGGATTTTGCTGCGATGGCGGTCCTGCAAGGGATTCCTGCATTGGAACTTCCTATAAACTGTAGCGGGTTTTCGGAAGCTAGTGGAACTTTGTAAAGGCCTCGTAGTGGATCCCTAGCCATTCACCTCGGTAGTGTCTAAGGGCCTTGCAAACCCTGGCGACATGGGATACACGACTTGTGGGTAAAGATGCGCAACCTCTGCAGAGTGTAAAACTGGTATACTAGCCGTGCTCACGGTCAAGAGCAGCTCGGACACTCACATGATTAATTTATGGAACTAAATTCAATTTGTCATATGCATTGCATCGCAGGTGAGGTTGTTACTTTTGTTCTACTATTTAATTGGGTTGGTATTTACTTATACTTAGTAACTGCTAATAAAATTTTGACCAACTTTAAAAGCAATGCTCAGCTCTAACCATCTTCTTTGGTAAGCCTTACACTTCACATGAGCTCCCACCTTTGGCGAGTTCATGCACATTATTCCCCACAACTTGTTGAGCGATGAACGTATGTGAGCTCACTCTTGCTGTCTCACACACCCCACAGGTCAAGAACAGGTACCACAGGATGAGGCGCATGGAGGATGCTGCGATGTGTTCGCGAGAGGTCTAGGCCGTCATCTCCCAGTCAACTTTGGGTTGCTGGACCGTTGTCTCCTTATATTGTAATTATTTATTTTGTATAGAACTCCTGTTAAATATAAAGATGTGACATTCGATCCTGTGCCACTATACATCATATGTGTGAGACTTGGTCCCAGCATACCTGGTGTTTATGTTAGCACCCAGGTTTTGGACCCTTAAAATCCGGGTGTTACAGAAGTGGTATCAGAGGAATGTTGACTGTAGGACGAAACCTAGATAGAACTGGACAACCAATACTTACTTACCTTTGCTACTATGATTCTTTCTAAACTTCTCTTAATCTTATCTCATCTAATTCCGCTTTACTCTGATTATTCTTACCTTTTTCTTTCTAAAGATAAATGTGGATTTCAAACTTGAAATCTTGTACCTAAAGTGACCTTTAGGAATAGGAGACCTAATCCTAGGAACAAAAACAAAACTATTTTTATAAGTGTCTATATATTTGAATGTTTGTTCTTATGATATCTGTCTGATTTGGATCTTTGTTTGAGTGTGATGGGTTGTGGAGTAATGTCCACAATTACATCTGCATATACATCTAGGCATAAAGGATAGTTTTTATAAAATAACTAGACAATCTAGAATATCCCCATTAAAGAGGTAACTAGTATTCCGTATCTATCTCATCTTGACATATTCTATCTTACCTTTGGACATTCACCTCGTACAACTAATTGCCCTAGTCTTGACATAGAATATCTGGCCCAGCCCTACCAAAGAAGTTTCAGTACATCACCAACCATTAGCTTATTCATTCTGTTTACTAAATGATTCCCTTGCAAAGCTATCTTACCATATGCTTCTAACTTAGATGGTCAATACCAGGCGGGGTGGTGGAATTGATTTACCTGCTAATCGACAACCCCAACCACAGCCAGCAGAGATGAATCCTCCTAATCCTCCACCAGGCGGAGTTGATCCACTAGTCGCAGCTCAAATGAGAATGATGCAGCAAATGGCGGACACTATGGCAGATATGCGCACCCAAATGCAGCAAGAACGCCAAGAAATGCATCAGGAAAGAGAGGATGCACGTCGGGAAATGCGCCAAGAGCGGGAAGAGATACGCCAGGAGAGAAGGGTACAACAACAGCAGCTGCAACAACAACTTCAACAACAGCAGCAACAACAACAAGTGCCATTGCCTCCACCTCCACCACCAGTTCCACCCCGGGACAAGCACCGGGAATTCATGAGCCACAAACCACCAACCTTCTCCAACTCCGCAGATCCGCTGCAAGCAGATGACTGGTTAAAGTCCATAGAGAAGATGCTCAACATAGCTCAGTGCTCGGATAGAGAGAAAGTACTCTATGCATCAGGTCGTCTTGCCGGTCCCGCTGCGGATTGGTGGGATGCGTACTGTGCAGCTCATGCTGCTGCCGATACAATTACCTGGGAAGAATTCTCCACACAATTCAGAAATTACCATATTCCTGCTGGACTCATGAAGATTAAGAGGAAGGAGTTTCTATCCCTCAAGCAAGGAAGTATGTCCGTGAGCGAATACAGGGACAAATTCATCCAGTTATCTCGATATGCTCCTAGAGATGTAGAAGATGATGAGCAAAAGCAGGAGCTTTTTCTGGACGGTTTGATTGGACCCTTGCAATATCAACTGGTATCGCACACATTCCCATCCTTTCAAAGGCTACTTGACAAAGCTATTGCTGTAGAAAACAAGAGGAGTATATTTGGAGAGAAAAGAAAGGCTGTCAACCAAGGGCAGGCTGGAAGTAGTTCCCGTCCTCGCTATACTACCACTCCCAATGCACCAGCTAGTGGCAATTCCGGACAACAAACTCAACAGACACCAACTACTCCTCCGAAAGCAAGCACTCCAGTAGGAACCGTTGCTCCAAACACGACCGCCATCAGGACATGCTTCAAGTGTGGACAACCGGGACACTACGCCAACTACTGTCCCAACAGAGCTGCCTACACTACACCGGCTCCGATGAAGCAAGGACAAGCCTCGGCAGGAAAGAGTCAGCCCCTATCTATCAACCGGGGATATGCCCATCATGCAGAAGTAGAAGCTGAACCCGGTGAACTTGAAATTCAAGAAGAAGAGCCAGTTGGAGATGAAGTAGTCGGTGAAGAAGTCAACGAACAACAAGAATAGAGATAAAACATAGATATAGATACATATATATATATATATTACTATTTGTAAGACCTAAATATTAGTTTAGCTATTAGTTAGTATTATTACTATTTTAGAGATAATAGTAAGGTCTATTAAACCTATGTTTTGTTAAAAG
Source organism: Zea luxurians (assembly GCA_029449295.1). Lineage (NCBI taxonomy): Eukaryota > Viridiplantae > Streptophyta > Magnoliopsida > Poales > Poaceae > Zea > Zea luxurians. Next base: position 32,869,759 of record JAOPSE010000007.1, on the reverse strand, counting down.
ATTATGCATCATGCCGAGATTCCTTTGTTTGTGCATATGTTCCGAGAACAATATGAGTATGCATCCCTTTTCTTACAAATCTCGAGGACGAGATTATTTTTAAGGGGGGTAGGATTTGTAACACCCTAAATCTCATTTTGAGAATATAGTAAAAATTTTCAAAGATCTTGCATTAGAAACTTTCTTTTTCTCTCTCTTTAGAACTCTCATAACATTTGAAGACTCATCTCCCTATTTAAAAGCATTTGCTTAAGTGAATAAAATAATAAATAGGACCATATTTGGCACTCATGATGGAGTTTTAATTATATGTGCATTCAAAATAATGATAAAATATAATAATGGAATTGAGAATTTGAAGTTAACCCAAAAGGGGTGCACTTTAGGAAAAGGGAAATAATATATAAGGCAAGAGAAAATACTATGTAAAGCAAAATAAATCTATAAATAAATAAAATTTATCCATGCTATGTTCACATTGAACATTTAAATGAAGACAAATTCGCCACAAACTTTGGATTTAAACTGGAATTTAAATTTGAAATGAGTTGGATAATTGGAATGGAAAATAGGAAAGAAAATAAAAAGAAAAAGATTAAAAACCTTACCTGGGCCGGCTACCTTCATTCTGGCCCACCTCCTCTACCTTACGCTCGCGGCCCATCTTCATTCCCACCCGCGCGCAAGTGTCACCCGTCGCCGACATCATGGGCCCACTGGCCAGCCTCTCCCTCGCGCCGTTCACTCCGCGCGCGGCCACTTACACATGGGTCCTACTCGTCGGCCACCTACCGCGCTCGCTTCTCCCTCCCTTTTCGCTGACCTGCGGGGCCCGCACGTCAGGCCCGTCTTCAACAGCTTTGCCGAACGCGTCGGGCGGACCGCGCGAACTCACCGCCGGGGATCTCGCTCCTACCGCCGTCACCCCTCGGACTTACCGCCTGGCTATAAAGCACGGACCGCGACCCCTCCTCCTCATCCCATCCGAGACGGAAGCACCATCGCCGTCGCGAGTTGAAGAACCGAGAGAGAGAGAGAGGCGGCCGCACGACCATCTTGGCGTCCGGGCCGCGTGTGAGCTGAAGTTTGGGTCGGTGATCGTCGCGGGTTCACGGTGGAGCTTTCCGCGGGTGAGCCAGGTGGTGTCGGGCGAGGAAGCAGCCGGAATTGCTCGCCGGACCCTGCGTGAACCTTGGGAATCCGCCGTCGCCGCGGATTGGCCTTCCTCACCACGGCAACTCGGGTAATTTCTCCTCCCTAGGTTTCTTTTCCCTCCTGGCATCGTGTTGGTGCGCTCAGATCAAGCTTTGGGCGTCGGGGGGCCTGGAATTGGATGTCTCCAGCGAGGGTGCGCCGCAGACGGGGCGGCGCCGCCGCGGACTGGGGTCGATTGGTCGGGTAGCGCGTGCGCCGTCGGATCCTTAAGGGACGGGCTAGATTAGATCGCGCGTACCGGTTCGGTCTGATCTTCTGCTGGCCGTCCGATTTAGATCAAACGGATGACAGGTGTGGCGAGCGTTTTGAATCTGAAGCGTTGAGATTTGATCGTGTGGTGGCCGACGTGTACCGTTTTGATCCACTTCAGATCTAATCTGGAACACCCATGTCTGATCCAACGGCCCACGTTAGTCTGTACCCCTTCACGGTCGATTTTGTTAAAGAGCCCTCGGACTTTAGTGAAATCAACCCGCGGTCCTTAGGCGACTGTTCTCTGTGTCTGGGACGACTTACACCGAGCCCCCTGCGTTTTCCATTAATTGAGGCCGAGTCCAGTGATCGATTAAATTGAATAAATAAAATAGAAAATAGATTTTTAATATGAAAATAATTGCTAGAACTTAGATAATTCATAGAAAATCCATTTTAGCTCCAAATTGAACCATTCCAGTTTCTAAAAATTTGTAATAACATTCTTCATCATTTTGTGCCTCTGTTTTGGCATGAAAGGCTCATTTAAATTTATCTAATACTTAATCTTGTATTAAATACATAAAAGCTACAGAAATTCATAACTTAAAATATATAACTCCAAATTTAGTGGTTCCAGTTCCTATGGTTTTATTTTAATGTGTAGATTATAAATATGTATTTTGCATATATGTTTGGTGTAATGTTAATTTTTGCCTATACCATGTTTGTTTGAATTGCTACGACTAGCAGTGAGGACACGAGTTACCTGAAGATCATCCTGGTACCTGGATTCTCAAGTCCCAGGCAAGTTGTGCCCTTGATCACTTCTTTTTACCCACTCATGTTCTAATTAATCATAATGATCTGCATAGGTTAATTTTGATGGGACCCAATAGGTTACCCTAGTTTGTCTATCTTTATACCTTGTTTACCACTAAACTTTTTGGGTAGTACTTGCTAGTGCTTTATGTGGTTTTGGGTATGAAGATTACACTATTCATGATTATACTCTTGTTATCAGTTGTTATTTATTGTTCATGATAAGATCATCATGGTAATTGGAACATGGAGAACCACCCGGGAAAACAGTGCTACCACAAGGGAGGAATGGGACCCCTTGGCTGATTAATTAGGAAAGCTAGTGGAAGACTACCTTACCCGAAAGGGGCAAGGGCAGTAGGGGAGTAGTCAGTGTAGGGAGGCCCTCGGGAGGATTTTGCTGCGATGGCGGTCCTGCAAGGGATTCCTGCATTGGAACTTCCTATAAACTGTAGCGGGTTTTCGGAAGCTAGTGGAACTTTGTAAAGGCCTCGTAGTGGATCCCTAGCCATTCACCTCGGTAGTGTCTAAGGGCCTTGCAAACCCTGGCGACATGGGATACACGACTTGTGGGTAAAGATGCGCAACCTCTGCAGAGTGTAAAACTGGTATACTAGCCGTGCTCACGGTCAAGAGCAGCTCGGACACTCACATGATTAATTTATGGAACTAAATTCAATTTGTCATATGCATTGCATCGCAGGTGAGGTTGTTACTTTTGTTCTACTATTTAATTGGGTTGGTATTTACTTATACTTAGTAACTGCTAATAAAATTTTGACCAACTTTAAAAGCAATGCTCAGCTCTAACCATCTTCTTTGGTAAGCCTTACACTTCACATGAGCTCCCACCTTTGGCGAGTTCATGCACATTATTCCCCACAACTTGTTGAGCGATGAACGTATGTGAGCTCACTCTTGCTGTCTCACACACCCCACAGGTCAAGAACAGGTACCACAGGATGAGGCGCATGGAGGATGCTGCGATGTGTTCGCGAGAGGTCTAGGCCGTCATCTCCCAGTCAACTTTGGGTTGCTGGACCGTTGTCTCCTTATATTGTAATTATTTATTTTGTATAGAACTCCTGTTAAATATAAAGATGTGACATTCGATCCTGTGCCACTATACATCATATGTGTGAGACTTGGTCCCAGCATACCTGGTGTTTATGTTAGCACCCGGGTTTTGGACCCTTAAAATCCGGGTGTTACAAGTATATACACTGTGCTAAGGGAACCGTAGAACTCACCAGTTCCAAAGGACAAAGATTTGAAGTTGAAGTTGCAGTAACTACCACCATCAGACTAGCGACATTCTTAGTAGATGAGAAGTTGGTGGGTGACAACATCCGTGCAGTTTGGGATTTTTTCGGATATCTTTCCAGAGGATTTATTAGGGATGCCACCATATAGGGAAGTTGAGTTTGTCATTGATCCCTTACCTGGACTACCCCTATTTCTAAACAGCCATACATGTGTCCGTAGAAGAGCTAAAGGAACTTAAAAAGCAGTTAACGGAATTATAAGATGATGGGTACATTCATCCGAGTTCCTCACCTTGTGGAGCGCCAGTTCTATTTGTATAGAAGAAAGATGGATCGCAAGGGATGTGCGTGGATTATAGGTCCCTTAATGATGTTACTGTGAAGAACAAGTATCTGTTACCCCGCATTGAAGATTTATTTGATCAGATGAGAGGTGCAAGGGTATTCTCGAAGGTTGATTTCCGATCGGGTTATCACCAAATGAAGATTAGGCCATCGGATATTCCCAAGATAGATTTCTCGACCCGATATGGTTTATATGAGTTCACCGTTATGTCATTTGGACTAACTAATGCTCCAGCCTATTTTATGGATCTAAATAATAAGGTGTTCATGATCTGGACAGATTCGTCGTGGTTTCATCAACGATATTTTTTTTATTTCCAAGAGTGGTAGTGATCATGAGGAACATCTGAGATTGGAGCTACAGAAGCTACGAGATAATCAACTCTATGCCAAGTACAGTAAATGCGAGTTCTGGATTGATGAGGTGTCATTCCTTGGACATATCATTTCTAATGGAGGGATATTAGTGGATCCTGCTAAAGTCAAGGAGATAGTGGCGTGGAGCATACCCACTACAGTTACGGAGGTTCGAAGTCTCTTGGGACTTTTAGGATATTGTCGGAGATTTATTGAAGGATTTTCTAAGATTGCTAATCCTATGACCTCACTTCTGGAGAAGGGAAGAGAGTTCAAGTGGGATGAGAAGTGTCAAGATAGCTTTGATCAATTAAAGAAGAGGTTGATGTCGCCACCAGTGTTGGTTAGGCCAGATCTATAGAAGGGATTTGACATTTATTGTGATGCATGTGGCCAAGGATTGGGATGTGTGCTCATGCAAGGACATTTGATCACCTACGTGGAAGCATGAGTTGAACTACCCCACTCATGACTTAGAACTAGCAGCCGTTGCGCATGCGCTTAAGATATGGAGGCATTATATCATGGGAACCAAGTGCCAAGTGTACACGGATCATAAGTGTTTGTAGTACATATTCACTTAAAAGGATCTCAACCTTAGGCAACGCCGTTGGTTGGAGCTTATTAAGAATTATGATTTGGAGATTCACTATCACCCGGGCAAGGCAAACTTGGTTGCAGATGCCTTGAGTCGAAAGGAGCATGTTCATTCAGCTATTGTTGCCCAGCTACCCGATGAGATCGTTGAGGATTTCAGGAGACTTAACCTGGGATAGTTGCTCACACTGAAGGAGTTACTATTGATGTGGAACCTACTTTGGAGCAAGAAATCCGCAAAGGACAAATTGGTAATGCTAAAATATAAGAGATTAAGGATCTGATTACTGAAGATAGAGGTCCGGAATTCACGGAAGATGAGCAAGGCACCATATGGTTCAAGGACAGGATATGTGTTCCTAATATTGAAAGCCTTCGTGAGACTATTTTAAAAGAGGCCCATGACTCGGATTATTCTATTCATCCTAGTAGTACCAAGATGTATCAGGATTTGAAGAAGAAATATTGGTGGTATGGATTGAAGAGAGATGTGGCCACACATGTGGCTATGTGCGATGTGTGTCAAAGAGTTAAGGCTGAACACCAGTGGCCAGCTGGACTACTGCACCCACTGAAGGTACCTGAGTGGAAGTGGGAAGAGATCGGTATGGATTTCATTACTGGATTGCCTCGCACCCAGAAAGGATATGATTATATGGGTGATTGTAGAGAGATTGACTAAAGTTTGTTTCACTCCGGTCAAGACTACTTATAAGGATCTCAATTGATAGAGTTATATATGGCTCGGATTGTGTCTCTACACGGTGTACCGAAGAAGATCGTTTCGGATAGAGGATCACAGTTACCTTCAGATTTTGGAAAAGTTTTCATGAGAATATGAATACGAAGTTGAATTTTAGTTTGGCCTACCATTCTCAGACTGATGGACAGACTAAAAGGACTAATCAAGTATTGGGAGACATGTTGAGAGCTTGTGCCCTTCAGCATGGTAGTAGTTGGGACAAGAGTCTACCTTATGCTGAGTTCTCATATAATAATAGTTACCAGGCCAGTCGGAAGATGTCATCGTTCGAGACTCTGTATGGCAGAAAATGCAGGACTCCTCTATATTGGATCAGACTAGAGGAAGCCAGTTCTTTGGACCTGAACTGATTCAAGAGGCAGAAGAACAAGTCCGTATAATCAGGAAGAATTTGAGGGTAGCTCAGACCAGGCAAAGGAGCTATGCTGATAATAGAAGGAGACCACTGGAATTTGAGGAAAGAGGATCATGTGTACCTCAAGGTTTCACCACTTCGTGGAATGAGGAGATTCAAAGTCAAGGGCAAATTGTCCCCTTGCTATATTGGACCATTCTTGATCTTTAGGCGAGTTGGGGAGATGGCATACCAACGCGAGCCACCTACTAGTCTATCTGATGTGCATAATGTAATTCACGCGTCTCAACTTAAGAAGTGTCTCTGTGTCCCTGAGGAACAGTTACCAATGGAAGAGCTCAGTGTTCAGGGTGATTTGACTTACACGGAGTACCCAATCAAGATTTTGGATACTTTGACTCGAGTTACAAGAAATAAGGTGATAAAGATGTGCAAAGTGCAATGGAGTCACCATGGAGAGGATGAAGCAACATGGGAAAGAGAAGAAGAGCTTCATATAGATTTTCCCCATCTTTTCCCTCGTTCTTCCTAAATCTCGAGGACGAGATTATTTTTAAGAGGGGTAGGATTTGTAATACCCAAAAAAATGTGAAAAAGGAATCATAGTTGGATTACATACATGTTTTTGCATTTATTTAATATTACATGTGAACAAACACTCCAAAAGTCATTAATTAACTAAGGACCACCCAAAAATAATACATGCATCATGTTGAGTTTTATGTGTGTGCATTTGTTAGTAATAAGATTTTCTTTTTAAATACATTGATGTCCAAAATAAAATTATAGACTTAAGAGTTAAATTTTAGAATTGGAGAAAGAAAAGAAAATATATACAAAATAAATATTATAAATAAGGTAATAATAGTATGTCAAAATTATACTCTTAATCCGAGGAAGAATTAACACATGGTTGAATTCGAATTTGAATTCAAATGAAAAGAAAAAACAAATCAGGAAAAGAAAAAGAAAATAAAATAAAAAGGGAAAACTTACGTGGGCTTCGGTACCTGATTTTGGCCCACCCGAGGAATCACACAGTGCGGCCCGTCTTCCTTACGCAGACGCGCGCCGACAAGTGGGCCCTGCCTGTCGGCCACACGCCGCACTCACTTCTCCCTTCCTTCCACTGGTGTGTGGGTCCACCTTGTCATCTGCCCATGCGTGCAGTCACACGTTCTTCCTCCTTGCGCGCTAACAACCCGTAGCTACCGCCGCTGATCTCGCCAGCGCTAACAGCTCGCCCCCAAACACCCAGCCCACTATCTGGGCATAAAACCGCTGGCCACAACCCCCCTCTCTGTTTTCCTCGCCTCACCAAGCCATATACCGTGGTCGTCGTGTGAGGAAAATCGCCGCACGTGAGGGAGAATCGGCCGCCACCACCGGATCGCGACCTCATCGCCGTTGGGGTCTGGGAATCGGGCCGAGAGACTTCGTCACACCATCGGGCGTGAGCTCCTGTGTGCGGCGGGGGAAATTGTCCTCTCATCGCCGACAATTTCTTGTCGGAGCGTGCGATCCGCCCGGTGTCGTCCCACATCGTGTACCAAATTCCGCGCGCCATTGATTACTGGTGAGCAATTCCTCCACGCCCGAAGTATTCCATCGCGTCCCCTAGTTCATAGCCGGGTTAAGCTTAGGAATTTGGTGAACCGTGCGGCCAGACACCGCCGCCGCTGCACCATGATCGCGGGCCGTGGTGGTCCGGCCACTGCAACCGTAATTCGGGGCAACATCCACCCCAATCGGTTTTGGGTGTAGCAAATTTGGTTTTGTGTAGTTGCGGGCACGAATTTAGTCACGGGTGTGGCGAATTGAAAACTCTCCGGCGAAGTTCACCGAGCAGGGTGTCGGTGCCGCCGTGGTGGCCGGAGAGATTGGTGGGGGAGTTCTGTCCGTTGGCATATGGATGGACGCTCCAGATTAAAACCAGGGTGGCAGATCATCTCGGTTCGCAGGGTATCATCCAATCGGGATCGGACGGACGAGCTTATATCGTATTTCATTAAACCGTGGTCGTCGATCCTAGATCTGGTGGTTGTGCGTGTCTACCGGTTCACTATTGATGCCGATCTAATCAGGAACGCTCATCCACGATCCAACGGCCGAAACTAAACCATACCGTTTCATCCCCCACTTTGCAGAAAGACCCCCTGAAGAAATCACTAAACAACCCGCCGTCCACCTCCACTGTTTATTGTGTCTGGGGATTCTTACCCTGGAGCCCCTGCACTTATCTATTTTAATGCGCCCAGTCCAGAAGGCTAAGAAAACCAGATAAATGAATTAGAAATTGATTTTAATACAAAAATAATTGCTAGAAGTTGTATAAATCACAGAAACTTCATATGAACTGCAAATTGATCCGTTCCAATTTCTATAATTTTATAATAATATTGTTTATCAATTAGTACCACTGTTTTGACATGAATGTCACATTAAAATTTATATCCTATTTAATCTTGTACAAAGCACATAGAATCTTCAGAAAATCATAACTCCTCCGTTTTAACTCCGATTTGATCCGTTCAAGTTGCGTTAGTCTCGTAGCAACGCGTAGATCATTATTATTCAGTTTGTACTTATGTTTGGTGTGATGTTAATTTTATCTATACCATGTTTGTTTGTATTGCTACGACTAGCGCGAGGACACGTGTCATCTGAAAAGCAAGTTGGTACCTGGAATCTCAAGTGCCAGGCAAGTTGTGCCCTTGATTCACTTTTGTTACCCAATAATGTTCTTTATAATCATTTACCATGCATAGGTTTAATTTTGATGGGACCCAATAGGTCACCCTAGATTGTTTATCCATTTTACCTTGTTTACCCCTGAATCATATGGGTAGTTATGCTATTGCTTTACATGGTTTTGGGTTAATCATTTATTATATCCATGTTCCAGTTATTTTGTTATCTTATTTATGTTCATGTCAAGATCATTATATTATTGTTAATTGGAACATGGAGCTTAACTTGAGAAACATGTGCCACCACAAGGGAGGAATGGGACCCCTTGGCTGACTAATTAGGAAAGCTAGTGGAAGACTACCTTACCCGGAAGGGGCAATGTGACGGAACCTCCCAAGTAATCAGGCCCACCTACAGTTGTCCTTGTCTAACAGACATCAGACACCCTGTAGATGTTCCTAAGTTACTTGACAAGCTCGGTATCTTTCCTTACCTCACCAGGAACATTTCACCCGTCTTGCAGACATTACAGATCATCGGAGATAAAGAAATGCGGAAGCGATTACATAATCTTACATTTATTTCCAAAGTAAGCTCAAGTTAAGTTATTACAGACCAGTTCTAAGAGCGAGTGCATATAAGTATTAATTATACAAACCAGGGAGACACAAACTTCTCCCGAAGGACTATAAACAAAAGATCTTAAGATGGAGGACCGAGTCCTCCCGCACTTCATTCCTGTTTCTCTTCGTTGGGAACCACCTTAGCACAGAAGCAGCAGAAGTCTGCTACTTCCCCACCTAAAAACAACAAAGGGATAAACCCTGAGTATGGAATTACTCAGCAAGTCTTACCCGACTAAGGAAAAGACTCTCAAGGGTATGCTGGGTAAATAGGAGTCAAGGAGAGGCTTTAGCAAAAATCAACTTATACTTTTGCAGAAGTTGCTTACTAAAGTGAGTCCTTACTTTCAATCTTTTAACGCCATATTAAGTATTAATAGACTCCATTTGCATCTAGTCTACTTTCTCATCACATCAAGACAACATCATTTTTGTCCATAGTTTTCACATCCTGACTCTAGGTTGCAGGGAAGTGACCAAGTCTTCATAACCGCGAAGGTACGGCGATCCGAATCGATTATACTCAGCTGAGGATCTCCAATCACACGACATATGTAGCACTTAACCCTTGCATATGTCAACCCGCCACCGGGGTTCTTAAGACCGGATCAGGTTCACGCAAACCGAGAGCACAGATACACCACCGTCCAGCCTCTTGCCACGGAGGGTACACGCTACTCTCGCCACCGCTCCACTCCCATTTCGTGTTATCTTATTCCGGCCTTAGTCTACCCGAGGCAAGGCTTACCCATGACGAGGCATGTGACCAGTTAAAGGGTCCTCGGTCAGCACGCCTACATACACGTTAATCCTTAACCAACCTGGGTAGAACATCACCTGTTCCTACCCCCAAGTCTCAATTTGAGTATTTCCATCCTTAGGATTGTGTCTGTTCCTTAGGAGGAAAGAGCATTTCAGGGAACTTTGCAGTAAGATCCCACTATTGCTCCAAATGAAAATATTCTTGTGGGTAGAAGCCATCCTCTCCATGGTTAAATTGAGGACAACCTCTATCCACAAGATCTAAGCAAGGCTAAGCATTTTTGCAAATCATACTTTTGATACTTCACAGAAGTATCTAAACAGGTATGAATATCAAGGAAAGTAATGCATCAAAGGTTTTCGGGTAACTCCTATAAACCTAATGCACATTTCACTAGACTTAAAGTGTGCGAAAAGTATTTAAAACATCAAGGAAGGTGGTAAATGCACTGGGGCTTGCCTTTGTTATCAGATGTGTCTGGCTCGGATCCACAGATATCAAAATAGAAGCAGTTGTCTGCCTGGGGATCAGAGGTGGGTGGTATCCCTTCTTCGGAAACTTCTTCTTCTTCTTGCTCTAATTTAATCATATACATGCATAAGAATGGATGTCATGGAGTGCTCATGAGGATGCAAAGTTAACATAAACTTATTAGTTATGTCTTGAATACAACTTTCCTTCACGGTACTCCGAGAACCTAGGGTTTCCGGAGTCAGTAAAGGAGTTCATAGGGCAGGGGGGGTGGTTTTGGGTTTTGTGATCAAACAAGGCCCAAATCAAACCAAACTCTACCCATGGCTTCTAAATAATGTGAAAAGCTCACATAAAAAGTTTGGGAAATTTTGGACTTATTATTTATTTTCTAAAAATCCAGAACCAATGGTTTAGGCTATTTTAAATGTCCTAAAATTCCCTGTTTAAACTAAAAATCATAAAACTATTTTTATTAAATACTATGGAAAATAATAAGCCTAGGAAAATTGGTCTCATATTTTTAGGATTTTTCTATAATTTTTAACAGATTTTCAAAGTCTTTCGGAAAAAAGAAAAAGGAAAAGAGGTGAATAGTGTTGGGCCAGAACTGGCCCGAGTGGCCCAAACCCACGCAGAAGTGTGCGCGCCCGCGCCCGCGCTGGCGGCTTTGCAGAAAAGCCCTCACGGTTTTGGCTATTGGAAGTTGGGTTCGGTTACTATGCTTATGAGTCACTGACAACTTACGGACAGGTCCCTCTACTTTCTTTTCTTCCCCAACCCGCTCCCTGGCCATGGCACACACACAGATTATCACCGACGTGGGTTGTACCGGCCATGGCCGGCGATGGCGGCTACGGCAAACTACCGGGGAGGCATTAGCGACTACCAGGGACCTCGGGACACCTAACAATTTGGCACGAACACCCTGAGATCGGCTTGTCCATGTGCACGGCGGAAACCGAGCACAGGAGTATACGTTCCCGCGGATTGGGAGTGGTCTAGTTCGATTTAACGGGTCGGTGAGCATCACAAGCTTATGGAGTTGCAGAAACAACACTCAATTTAGGCAGATCCTTACCAGAGCGGTGTGGCCACGAACGGGCTGTTCTTCACGGGACGGCGGACCGATTTAGGGGAAAATGGTGCTGCGGCGTTCACGAGTGGAATTGAGGGCAGGGCTTTGGGGCTATACGGCTATAAGGGGTTATAGTTTTGCTGTGCACAACCAATTTGGGAGGAGGGGGCAGAGGCAGCACGAATTTCTGCTTCGGTTCAACCTACGGTGTGCGCGATGCTCATACCCCGCCGTGGAGCATGGCTATTTATAGCTGCGCCGGCCCAGTGGTCACCTCGCGGCCGAGAAGAGCATCACTATGGCATGTCGACCACGTCGGTAAAAGGTACAGGGAGGGAGAACTACGGCATGCGCGCCACCGCGGCGGAATTTCACTGAGTCACGGCGGCCGCCGGTGAGTAACCTCGGCCGGGCTCAGGAAATGGTGCCACGTACGAGCTATTCTTCCCCGACGTTATCCACTCCCTACCGCACTCGAAGCAGAACGGCAGCGGCACGAATTTTGGCGCAGAGAGGTCGCCGGCGGTGAGGGCTTGCAGCGCTGGCGATCTGATCTAGTTGCAGTACTGTACCATGGGATGCTCCATCAGGGTTTCTGACAGGGGAATTTACAGAGCCCATAACTTCCAATTTTATGTAGTAACATGATCGACACCCTTTAGCAAAGTTCTAGACCTAAGATCCAGCTATAACTTTGCTACATGGTGTTGTCACAAAAAGTCACTGGATCCCATTCAAATCCGAGCTCAAAGTTCATCTCATAGCACTGCAACTCTGAAATTCAGCTTCAAACAGTCTGACAGCCAAACTTTGATGGGGTTTTTCTCCAAATTCTTCATAACAACCATGCTTGCACCCTTTAGCAAAGTTGTTCTCCTATGATTAGGCTTCAACTTTGATGTGGTGACCTAGGGCAAAAACCCTATGCTTTGAAAGTTACAAAGCCCCAAAGTTGGGCCAACCCTTTGAATTTCAGACTTAGTTTAGAACTCAATAGAGTCCATTTTGCAAATAAGTCCAAAACTTAAGGTTTTGCTTTCAAATCCACATATTTGTGATCCAATTGACTTAACACACTCAATTGACTTGGTTTCTGCACTTTAGTCCAAGAGTGGACTAATTTTGCACTTAGGTCCCTAGGGTTTTTCAGGGTTCCAATTAGGGTTTCTAGTATTCCAGGGGTATAAATGTGATTCAACTTAGTGTTTGGGGATATTTTATGACTTTTCTCACAAGCCCTAAAGTTTTTCTCAACTTGGGTTAAGTGTTACCCTATTAACCACTAGTTAGGGTTAAGTTCTTTAATCAGGGTCCTATTTGTAAAACAGTAAAACAACACAACTTGTTTGAAATTTTTGCCTAGTGAATGCACTCTAGGTGTGTCAAACATATGAAATGCCCATGCTCATGATGCCATGCTCAAATTTTAGTTAGAGTAACACCAGGGGTGTTACATCCTTCCCCCCATAAAAGAATCTCGTCCCGAGATTTAAAGTCCTAGGGTGAGTAATGGAAAAGGAAATGTGTCATGTTTTTATTTCCTGATTTCTGGTACAAGGCAGGGGTGGTGTGGGGGTTCATTCCTTTATTACACAGCTATACAAACTTTACAATTTACAAGAGGCTAGAAAGCCTGGGAAATTCTTATCTAAGAAATCTTGGGTTTCCCATGTAGCCTCATCTTCCGAATGCTGGTTCCACTATATCTTATAAAACTTGAGAGTCTTTCTTCGGGTAACCCTATCCTTTTGATCCAGAACTCGAATGGGATGTTCCGAGTATGTCAAATCTGGTTCCAGGACAACATCAGTCATTTCAACGGTTCGATCGGGAACCCGAAGACACTTCTTCAATTGTGACACGTGGAACACATTATGCACGGCAGACAATGTTTCGGGTAGTTGGAGTCGGTACGCCACTGGGCCACATTGTTCAAGTACCAGGAATGGACCAATGTATCTGGGTGCAAGTTTTCCTTTAACCCCGAAACGCGATACACCCTTCATCGGTGAAACTTTCAAGTAGACATGGTCGTCTACCCGAAAACATAAGGGTTGTCGTCGTCGGTCTGCATAACTCTTTTGTCGAGTCTGAGCTTTCTTCATATTATGAATAATTTTCTGAACCTTTTCTTCGACCTCTTTCACCATATCAGGCCTAAAGAAATATCTTTCTCCAGGTTCAGACCAATTTAACGGAGTTCGACACCGTCGCCCGTATAAAGCTTCAAAAGGTGCCATCTTGATACTCTCCTGATAACTGTTATTGTATGAAAACTCCGCTAAGGGCAAACACTCATCCCATTTTTGCGAGAAATCCAGGACACATGCCCGCAGCATATCTTCAAGTATTTGGTTCACTCTCTCAGTTTGTCCACTGGTTTGAGGATGATAGGCCGAACTGTGGATCAATTTGGTACCCAAGGATTTATGAAGTTCTTCCCAGAACTTGGATACGAATTGAGGTCCACGATCCGACACTATGGTTTTTGGAATACCATGCAAACTGATAATTCGGCTGATATACAATGCTGCATAAGTGGCTACAGTATATTTGGCCCTGACGGGTAAGAAATGGGCAATTTTTGTGAGTCGATCAATGATAACCCAAATAGAATCATACCCTTTGGCCGTCCTGGGCAGTCCCACAATGAAGTCCATGCTGATGTCTTCCCATTTCCATGTTGGGGTTGGCAAAGATTGCAATGGACCAGCAGTTTTCATGTGTATGGCTTTGACACGTCTGCAAGTGTCACACTTAGCCACATAGCGTGCAATTTCAATCTTCATCTTTGTCCACCAGTAATGTTGCTTTAAATCTTGGTACATCTTAGTGCTTCCCGGATGAATGGAATAGCGACTAAGATGAGCTTCATCTAAAATTTGCTGGCGGAGTTCTTCATTCTTCGGCACTACTATGCGGTTATTAAACCATAACACACCTTGGTCATCTTCCTTGAAACATTGGGCTGTTCCAGCCCTGATCTTTTCTCGTATGTGCTTCATACCCTGATTATCCTTTTGAGCATCAATTATCCTTTGCAAAATGGTTGACTCAAGCTTTAGCTGATTCAGAGTCCCTTGCTGGATTATCCCCAGGTTTAACTTTTCCATTTCTTGACACAAAGTGTTTTCGGAGGTCTTTACCATAAGACAGTGGCAGGAAGTCTTGCGACTCAAGGCATCTGCCACCACATTGGCCTTGCCTGGGTGATAATGGATTTCCAGTTCATAATCTTTAATAAGCTCAAGCCATCGCCTTTGCCTCATATTTAACTCTGACTGGGTAAATATATACTTCAAACTCTTATGATCAGTATATATGTGACAGATATTTCCCAGCAGGTAGTGACGCCATATTTTCAGGGCATGAACCACAGCAGCTAGCTCTAGATCATGTGTTGGATAATGCTCTTCATGTCGGCGTAACTGCCTTGAAGCATACGCAATTACTCGGCCTTCTTGCATTAGCACACAGCCGAGTCCACTGCCTGACGCATCACAGTATACATCAAAAGGCTTGGTGATGTTCGGTTGAGCCAATACCGGAGCAGTGGTCAATAGTGTCTTCAGTTGCTCAAAGGCTTCGTTACACTTAGAAGACCAATTGAATTTAGTATCATTCTTCAATAAACTTGTGATTGGCTTCACAAGCTTAGAAAAATCAGGTATGAATCTGCGATAATATCCTGCGAGTCCAAGAAAACTCCGGACTTGGTGAACAGTCGTTGGAGGTTTCCATTCCAGAATATCCTTGACCTTGCAAGGATCTACCGCAATTCCCTTGGCTGATAACACGTGCCCCAGAAATTGAATTTCCTCCAGCCAGAACGCGCACTTACTGAACTTGGCATAAAGCTGATGTTCCCTCAGGCGCGTCAATACAATCCGCAAGTGCTGAGCATGCTCCTCTTCATTTTTAGCTCGGGCATGAACACCGAGTTCATTAAATAGGTGAAGTGGGCAGGAGCATTAGTGAGCCCGAAAGACATTACAAGGTATTCGAACAATCCATACCGCGTAGTGAATGCGGTCTTCGGTATATCCTCGGGCCGAATACGGATTTGATGATAGCCCGACCTGAGATCAATTTTGGAAAACACCCTCGCCCCAGTCAGTTGATCAAATAAGATGTCGATCCTTGGAAGAGGGTACTTATTCTTAATGGTGACCTCATTTAGGGGCCGATAGTCCACACACATTCGCAAGGTTTGATCCTTCTTCTTCACAAAGATGGCGGGACAACCCCAAGGGGACGAGCTTGGCCGGATAAATCCCTTATTCAGCAGATCTTGTAATTGAATCTTCAATTCTGCTAACTCATTAGGGGGCATACGGTACGATCTTCGGGAGATGGGAGCCGTACCGGGCTTTAGCTCAATTACAAATTCTACATCTCTTTCCGGGGGCAGTCCAGGCAAATCTTCCGGAAACACATCTGGAAACTCACATACTACCGGAATGTTCTTGATCTCCGGTACAATGGCTTCAAAGATTCTACCAGAAGCTTTGGCTGGATTGGTCTTGGGGAGAGATAAGAGAATTTCTTCTTGATTATAACTCAACCTGACGGTTCTGAGTTCAGTGTTGAGTACTGCCTTGTGTTGGGTTAACCAATTCATCCCCAAAATTACATCTATATCCTGGCCTCTTAGAACAATCATGTTAGCAGGAAAGTTCCGCTCGGCCATAGTTACTGGCACTCCATAGGCCACTTCTTTAGTAAAAATGTAGCCCCCAGGTGAATGAATTTTAAAACCCTCTTTTGATTCATGACATGTAATGTGATGTTGCTCCACAAATGTCTTGCTAATGAAGGTATGTGAAGCACCAGAATCAAAAAGAATTATTGCAGGGTGGCTGGCCACAGGGAACGTACCCATCATCACCGGCTCTCCTTCCGGTGTAGTAGCCACTTGCGTATAATATACTCGCCCCGTTTTCTTGGTATTCTTGCCCGAAGTACTTCCCTTGCCTGGAGCTGAACTTCTCGATCCTTGCTGATTATTGGCCTGATTTTGCCGAGGATAGGGACAATCTTTAATAAAGTGCCCAGATTTGCCACAGTTAAAACATCCAGTTGAAGAACTTGGCAGTGCAGGGAATCGAGTGCCTGGGGCACCCGGCTGACTTTGGACAGTGGGAGCTTTGTTGGGACGAATAATTATGGGCTGCTTGAAAGGGAAAGATGGCGCACTTGAACGGTTCTGGTTAGAGGGCCGGAGAATAAACCGTTGCCTCTTTACCGGGCCCTGACTAGGCCGATCACCACTAAATCCCTTACTTTTCCCAGTATTTGCATATTTGGCCTCCACAGATAAGGCTGTGCTGACAGCCTTTCCATAAGTAAGATCAATACACGCAGCCATCTTCCGCTGCATCCGGTCGTTCAGACCTCTCATAAAACAATTCTTCTTTTTGAAATCTGTATTCACCTGATCAATTGCGTACTGGGACAAGTGATTGAACTTGTTGAGGTACTGGTTCACAGTATCTCCCCCTTGTTTCAATTTCATGAACTCTTCTTGCTTCATGTGCAGCACTCCCTCAGGAATATAATGCTCGCGGAATGCTGCTTTGAACTCATTCCATGTAATTTGATGATTATCCGGTTGGATGGCCACAAAATTCCCCCACCAAGTGCTGGCAGGGCCTCGAAGTTGCTGAGCCGCAAACAACGGCTTCTGGGTTTCTGAGCAGCGAAGAAGGCCAAATTTCTGTTCAATAACTCTTATCCATTCATCGGCTTCGAGCGGATCTTCTGCTTTGACGAAGAGAGGCGGACGAGTCTCTGAGAAATCCAGATAAGTGGTCTCACGGGGACCCTGTTGAAATCCTCTTCCTGCTTGTTGCTGAAGCTGTTGCTGACCCGCCATCTCCCTCAGGAAGCGGGTATTGTCGGCTGTAGCATTTACCAAGGCAGTGATTGCCTCGGCAAGCGTGGGTGGAACGGGAGGTGGATTCGGGGTAGCATCCCCACCCCCGGATGTTCCAGCTGCATCCTGTCCTCGAGTACGGGTCGGCATCTGAGGCAAAAACATTTGAATAAACATAATGTGCCAAAGAAAACCTTCCGTTTTACATTACTGTAAAAAGTAATGGTACAGACTCGACATTACACAACAGGATACATTACCCATTTTACAAAAGTTTAACTTATTATACAACCGTACACCCTACAATACACTACTCTACTCTTATTACACTACTAGTCCTGTTTTCCATTGCTTTTGGCGGCTTCATCATCAGGTGTGGGAGTCCAGACGTCAACCAACCTCAAAGAAGGAGGAGGTTCATACAGGTCTAATTCCCCACCCAACGCACGTCCCGCGACGTGAGAAGGTCCGGCTTCTGCCTCAGAAGGGGGTATAGGCTCACTAGGGTGTAGTTGCGAGTAGAGCACATGGACTTCTTCATGTAGTGTATTGCAGTACACCTGCAGTTCATCGACAGCTGTGCTGAGTTCTTTCACTCGGGCCTGAGCCCTTGCCTCCTTGGCCCATGCCAGTGAACGAGATTGAACAGCCCAATCGAGTGCCAAATCCCGATCGGCCAGCTGGTCTTGTAGATGGCGAACGTCTGCTCGTAACTCATTTATACGGTCACCATCTCCAATCCATATAGCTGTCCTGCGGCGGAGTTCTAGTTGGAGCCTGCTTACTTCTGCTTCTAGATCCCCTATAGGATCATTGCTCCCGCTACTACTATCTACATCTCGCGGAGCAAGCTGATGTCGAGGCACTCCAAGAGGTCCAGTCGACTTACGCGCGGTCTTTCTTGTGCGCGGCGGCATTTTCTAAAGGGGAAATTTATTAGTATAATTCTTAGCATGATGCATGAGTAAATACAGAATCAACCTTGGTTGATTCAACCTTCTATACATTGCACTCTTCCTATCTGGTCTTTGATATAAACTCTTCAGACTACTTAGGTAAGAAGAGAAAAGAATCTTTAGATAAGACTTTTAAAAATCTTTTGAAGATGCCCTGGAATATCTGCAAAGAAGGGCTACGCTCCGATACCAGCTGTGACGGAACCTCCCAAGTAATCAGGCCCACCTACAGTTGTCCTTGTCTAACAGACATCAGACACCCTGTAGATGTTCCTAAGTTACTTGACAAGCTCGGTATCTTTCCTTACCTCACCAGGAACGTTTCACCCGTCTTGCAGACATTACAGATCATCGGAGATAAAGAAATGCGGAAGCGATTACATAATCTTACATTTATTTCCAAAGTAAGCTCAAGTTAAGTTATTACAGACCAGTTCTAAGAGCGAGTGCATATAAGTATTAATTATACAAACCAGGGAGACACAAACTTCTCCCGAAGGACTATAAACAAAAGATCTTAAGATGGAGGACCGAGTCCTCCCACACTTCATTCCTGTTTCTCTTCGTTGGGAACCACCTTAGCACAGAAGCAGCAGAAGTCTGCTACTTCCCCACCTAAAAACAACAAAGGGATAAACCCTGAGTATGGAATTACTCAGCAAGTCTTACCCGACTAAGGAAAAGACTCTCAAGGGTATGCTGGGTAAATAGGAGTCAAGGAGAGGCTTTAGCAAAAATCAACTTATACTTTTGCAGAAGTTGCTTACTAAAGTGAGTCCTTACTTTCAATCTTTTAACGCCATATTAAGTATTAATAGACTCCATTTGCATCTAGTCTACTTTCTCATCACATCAAGACAACATCATTTTTGTCCATAGTTTTCACATCCTGACTCTAGGTTGCAGGGAAGTGACCAAGTCTTCATAACCGCGAAGGTACGGCGATCCGAATCGATTATACTCAGCTGAGGATCTCCAATCACACGACATATGTAGCACTTAACCCTTGCATATGTCAACCCGCCACCGGGGTTCTTAAGACCGGATCAGGTTCACGCAAACCGAGAGCACAGATACACCACCGTCCAGCCTCTTGCCACGGAGGGTACACGCTACTCTCGCCACCGCTCCACTCCCATTTCGTGTTATCTTATTCCGACCTTAGTCTACCCGAGGCAAGGCTTACCCATGACGAGGCATGTGACCAGTTAAAGGGTCCTCGGTCAGCACGCCTACATACGCGTTAATCCTTAACCAACCTGGGTAGAACATCACCTGTTCCTACCCCCAAGTCTCAATTTGAGTATTTCCATCCTTAGGATTGTGTCTGTTCCTTAGGAGGAAAGAGCATTTCAGGGAACTTTGCAGTAAGATCCCACTATTGCTCCAAATGAAAATATTCTTGTGGGTAGAAGCCATCCTCTCCATGGTTAAATTGAGGACAACCTCTATCCACAAGATCTAAGCAAGGCTAAGCATTTTTGCAAATCATACTTTTGATACTTCACAGAAGTATCTAAACAGGTATGGATATCAAGGAAAGTAATGCATCAAAGGTTTTCGGGTAACTCCTATAAACCTAATGCACATTTCACTAGACTTAAAGTGTGCGAAAAGTATTTAAAACATCAAGGAAGGTGGTAAATGCACCGGGGCTTGCCTTTGTTATCAGATGTGTCTGGCTCGGATCCACAGATATCAAAATAGAAGCAGTTGTCTGCCTGGGGATCAGAGGTGGGTGGTATCCCTTCTTCGGAAACTTCTTCTTCTTCTTCTTGCTCTAATTTAATCATATACATGCATAAGAATGGATGTCATGGAGTGCTCATGAGGATGCAAAGTTAACATAAACTTATTAGTTATGTCTTGAATACAACTTTCCTTCACGGTACTCCGAGAACCTAGGGTTTCCGGAGTCAGTAAAGGAGTTCATAGGGCAGGGGGGGTGGTTTTGGGTTTTGTGATCAAACAAGGCCCAAATCAAACCAAACTCTACCCATGGCTTCTAAATAATGTGAAAAGCTCACATAAAAAGTTTGGGAAATTTTGGACTTATTATTTATTTTCTAAAAATCCAGAACCAATGGTTTAGGCTATTTTAAATGTCCTAAAATTCCCTGTTTAAACTAAAAATCATAAAACTATTTTTATTAAATACTATGGAAAATAATAAGCCTAGGAAAATTGGTCTCATATTTTTAGGATTTTTCTATAATTTTTAACAGATTTTCAAAGTCTTTCGGAAAAAAGAAAAAGGAAAAGAGGTGAATAGTGTTGGGCCAGAACTGGCCCGAGTGGCCCAAACCCACGCAGAAGTGCGCGCGCCCGCGCCCGCGCTGGCGGCTTTGCAGAAAAGCCCTCACGGTTTTGGCTATTGGAAGTTGGGTTCGGTTACTATGCTTATGAGTCACTGACAACTTACAGACAGGTCCCTCTACTTTCTTTTCTTCCCCAACCCGCTCCCTGGCCATGGCACACACACAGATTATCACCGACGTGGGTTGTACCGGCCATGGCCGGCGATGGCGGCTACGGCAAACTACCGGGGAGGCATTAGCGACTACCAGGGACCTCGGGACACCTAACAATTTGGCACGAACACCCTGAGATCGGCTTGTCCATGTGCACGGCGGAAACCGAGCACAGGAGTATACGTTCCCGCGGATTGGGAGTGGTCTAGTTCGATTTAACGGGTCGGTGAGCATCACAAGCTTATGGAGTTGCAGAAACAACACTCAATTTAGGCAGATCCTTACCAGAGCGGTGTGGCCACGAACGGGCTGTTCTTCACGGGACGGCGGACCGATTTAGGGGAAAATGGTGCTGCGGCGTTCACGAGTGGAATTGAGGGCAGGGCTTTGGGGCTATACGGCTATAAGGGGTTATAGTTTTGCTGTGCACAACCAATTTGGGAGGAGGGGGCAGAGGCAGCACGAATTTCTGCTTCGGTTCAACCTACGGTGTGCGCGATGCTCATACCCCGCCGTGGAGCATGGCTATTTATAGCTGCGCCGGCCCAGTGGTCACCTCGCGGCCGAGAAGAGCATCACTATGGCATGTCGACCACGTCGGTAAAAGGTACAGGGAGGGAGAACTACGGCATGCGCGCCACCGCGGCGGAATTTCACTGAGTCACGGCGGCCGCCGGTGAGTAACCTCGGCCGGGCTCAGGAAATGGTGCCACGTACGAGCTATTCTTCCCCGACGTTATCCACTCCCTACCGCACTCGAAGCAGAACGGCAGCGGCACGAATTTTGGCGCAGAGAGGTCGCCGGCGGTGAGGGCTTGCAGCGCTGGCGATCTGATCTAGTTGCAGTACTGTACCATGGGATGCTCCATCAGGGTTTCTGACAGGGGAATTTACAGAGCCCATAACTTCCAATTTTATGTAGTAACATGATCGACACCCTTTAGCAAAGTTCTAGACCTAAGATCCAGCTATAACTTTGCTACATGGTGTTGTCACAAAAAGTCACTGGATCCCATTCAAATCCGAGCTCAAAGTTCATCTCATAGCACTGCAACTCTGAAATTCAGCTTCAAACAGTCTGACAGCCAAACTTTGATGGGGTTTTTCTCCAAATTCTTCATAACAACCATGCTTGCACCCTTTAGCAAAGTTGTTCTCCTATGATTAGGCTTCAACTTTGATGTGGTGACCTAGGGCAAAAACCCTATGCTTTGAAAGTTACAAAGCCCCAAAGTTGGGCCAACCCTTTGAATTTCAGACTTAGTTTAGAACTCAATAGAGTCCATTTTGCAAATAAGTCCAAAACTTAAGGTTTTGCTTTCAAATCCACATATTTGTGATCCAATTGACTTAACACACTCAATTGACTTGGTTTCTGCACTTTAGTCCAAGAGTGGACTAATTTTGCACTTAGGTCCCTAGGGTTTTTCAGGGTTCCAATTAGGGTTTCTAGTATTCCAGGGGTATAAATGTGATTCAACTTAGTGTTTGGGGATATTTTATGACTTTTCTCACAAGCCCTAAAGTTTTTCTCAACTTGGGTTAAGTGTTACCCTATTAACCACTAGTTAGGGTTAAGTTCTTTAATCAGGGTCCTATTTGTAAAACAGTAAAACAACACAACTTGTTTGAAATTTTTGCCTAGTGAATGCACTCTAGGTGTGTCAAACATATGAAATGCCCATGCTCATGATGCCATGCTCAAATTTTAGTTAGAGTAACACCAGGGGTGTTACAGGCAAGGGCAGTAGGGGAGTTGCATGCAAGGAGGTTCTCGGGTTGATTTTGCTGCGATGGCAGTCAGACGGGGGATTCTTGCAAGTGCTCTTCCCATAAACTGTAGCGGATTTTCGGAAGCTAGTGGAACTTTGTAAAGGCCTCGTAGTGGATCCCTAGCCATTCACCTTGGTAGTGTCTAAGGGCCTAGCTAACCCTGGCGACATGGGAAACACGACTTGTGGGTAAAGGGTACAACCTCTGCAGAGTGTAAAACTGGTATACTAGCCGAGCTCACGGTCATGAGCAGCTCAGGACTCTCCGATGATTAAATTATGGAACCTAAACTCAATTTGTCATTTGCATTTGCATGGGTTTATTATTAATTTTGTTCTATTACTTTATTTAAGATTTGGTATTTACTTACACTTAGTAACTGCTAATAAAATTTTGACCAACTTATAAAAGCAATGCTCAGCTTTAACACCTATTGTTGATCAGCCTTACACATCACATGAACTCCCACCTTTGGTGCGTTCATGCCACATTATTCCCCACAACTTGTTGAGCGATGAACATGTGTGAGCTCACCCTTGCTGTCTCACACCCCCACAGGTCAAGATCAGGTAACACTGGATGGCGCATGGTGGATGTTGCGCTGTGTTCATGAGAGGTCTAGGTCGTCGTCTCCCAGTTGATTTTCGTTATGCGCCGAGGATGGATTTTAGATCCTGTTATATTTATCTTTTACTTTTGTAAGTCTTCCGCTATGTAATAAAAACTCTGATTATTGTGACATTTATCTCTATACACTCTGTTATTATATATGCTGTCTTCTTGGCGCATGTATGAGATGCATCTGGCTTTGTTCCTTAAAGCCAGGTGTGACAGGACACGTGGCGGCTCCGGACCCGCCCATGTGGTGGAGTCGGGCGCTGCTGTGGACCCAGAGTAGTCGCCCGTGACTGGGACGAGCCATGGCCTGGTCCCACACACAACACCTTTACCACGCGACAAAGAGATAGCCGCGTGGGCACTGCGACTTTATACAGTAGTAAGGGGTACCCTAGTTTCAGGGTACCGACAGTGGCCCCCGGGCCCACCTCAGGGGAGGATTCGAGCCTGCAGGTGAGGCTAAAGCTTGTACTTTGCCTCAACATGGCATGAGCGGTGATTGGGGCGCCATCTTACCATGTCTGCTGACGCGCCGCATTAGTTCAGCGCATCTATCGACGCACGCGGTGTCAATCTGCCTTCAGTCACGTCAACTGCCATATCTGTCCCTGCGGCCGACTGACCCACGGCCCCCACGTCTGGCGATTTCGTCGGGCCATGCGGGGGGCACCTCGTTGCCACCGCTTTGGTTAAAAATATCTTTCCACAGCGGCCCCGAGGCGACGCACGATCGTGTGCGGCGGTTCGCTCCCCGCGCGGCGGTTCGCTCTTTTCGCACTCGAAGACCGACACACCAGCTGCATGACTTGAGGGCCTAGGCCCTGTGTCATAGACTGGGTTGTCTTGGTCCTTGGTGCCAGTGCTCGACGGTCCGGTGGCCGCCATAGAAGACGCCGCCCGGGAGAGCGTCCAAGACGTCGTGGAGACGGTAACGGCCCGCTTCCAGCGTGACCCTACCGATGCCGAGTAGCTCGTACCTGCATAGATAAGGCTATGGCTCCGCTTGAAGGCGGATGTAATAATCTTTTGGACACATAACATACTTTTGAGAACCGTTAATTTAATAGCACTTATCTATACGCCATTTGTCTTCGCTGTGTGTAGCGTTACCAACTTCTGCCTGGTACTTGGCTCCCCTAGGATGTAGGCTCGACGTGTCGAGGCTGGATACCAGTATACCTAAGGAAGAATTGGTGACCCAGCCCCTAGGAGGTAGTCTCAACTGGGACCTGGACCTATAGACAGCTTTGGCTAGGAAGTTTTAGTAGAACACCCATAGGACCCACCAACTGGTATCTTTTATCCTTTGATTCATGCAATAGGACCTATAGGATTTAGCCTAGGAAGCCAATCCATATGCCCGGACCCCCTACACCATGGCTCCAAATACTAGGACACCCATCGCAGAGTGGTGGAGTGTGCAGGCTTAGGGTACGGAACCAGGTTAAGCGGTTACACAACTCCGGACCACCCCAAGAGACGAGTGTCCATTCTCTAGAACCGGACCCCAGGTTGCCGGACCCATAGGACTATAGTTCCAAATACTAGGATACCTGATGTAGCTGAGGTGCCCGATCTTTCGGCGAGTAGAGATAATTCCGATTTGGCGGAAGATGACCCTTGCGATCCGACTACGACGAGCAAGCCCGAGGCGCCAATGCAATCGCTGAACCAACTCCCTGTGGTTACCGACCTTGCTGATGCGAGATCGGCCTGATCACGAAGATCGTTTCCTGTGCGCAATCGAAGAACGAACAAGAAAAAGACGCGAGCAATCTAATCTATTACTCGAGGGTGGAGTTCTGAATACACGAAGACAGCGCAGATTTGCGCGTGTTCGAGAGTAGCTAAGGCTAACGTAAAACAAAACTCAAAGAACAAAGGAGGCGCAGCTCCTGTTTAAATAGAGAGGGGGCGCAGCCCCTAGGGGCGGCCAACCCTAGGTCGTCCACTATGGGCCGCAGTTGGGCTGGTCGTCTATTCTTCTAGGCCCTCATTCCTTAGTACAATGACGAAGTTAAGATCTCTGGCACGGGCCCGAGTGATTGGCCCAGCTAATGAAGGAAGTGGCGCTTGATGTTGAGGTGCTGCTGGTGTAGTCGTACTCATAGTGATGTCCTCATCATCCTCCCCTTCTTGAAGTGAAGTCGTCCTCGACGGCAACTCCTCATCCTCGGCCATATATGGTTTCAAATCTGCAACATTAAAACTAGTGGAAACACCAAATTCCGCAGGCAGGTCAAGGATATAAGTATTATCATTAATCTTTGTTAGCACCTTAAAAGGACCAACAGCACGAGGCATTAATTTAGAACGGCGCAAAGTAGGAAACCGATCCTTTCTCAAGTGCAACCAAACCATATCACCTGGCTCAAAAGTAACAAGTTTTCTTCCTTTACTACCAGCAACCTGATTTTTTGCATTAGTAGCAGCAATGTTCTGTTTCGTTTGTTCATGTATGGTAATCATTTGTTCAACATGTGCAGCAGCATCTACATGTGGGGCGTTCGTAGCATTAAGTGAAATCAAATCAATAGGTGCCCTAGGGATGTAACCATAAACAATCTCGAAAGGGCACATCTTTGTAGAAGAATGTGTGGCATGATTGTAAGCAAATTCAACATGAGGCAAACAATCCTCCCAACGTCTCAAATTCTTGTCTAAAACAGCCCTAAGCATGGTAGATAAAGTTCTATTTACTACCTCAGTTTGTCCATCAGTCTGAGGGTGACAAGTAGTGCTAAACAACAATTTAGTTTCCAATTTATTCCAAAGAGATCTCCAAAAATGGCTTAGAAACTTAGCATCGCGATCAGAGACTATTGTTTTTGGAATACCATGTAAACGAATAATTTCTCTAAAGAACAATTCAGCAACAATGCTAGCATCATCAGTTTTATGACAAGGTATAAAGTGAGCCATTTTAGAGAATCTATCAACAACCACGAAATACTATCCCTCCCCTTCTTAGTTCTAGGCAAGCCCAAAACAAAGTCCATAGAAATATCAAGCCAAGGAGAAGAAGGGACAGGCAAAGGCATATACAAACCATGGTTGTTCAACCGTGACTTAGCTTTCTGACAAGTAGTGCAGCGTGCAACAAGGCGCTCAACATCAGCGCGCATCCGAGGCCAAAAGAAGTGGTCAGCCAACACCTCATGCGTCTTGTAGACGCCAAAATGCCCCATGAGACCACCTCCATGCGCTTCCTGTAACAACAAAAGACGAACCGAGCTAGCTGGAACACACAGCTTGTTAGTGCGAAACAGGAACCCATCCTGTATGTGAAATTTGCCCCATGGTATCCCATTAATACAATGGCCGAAAGCATCTTTAAAATCAGCATCGTCAACATATTGATCCTTCACAGTGTCCAAACCAAATATTTTAAAATCTAATTGTGACAGCATGGTATAGCGACGAGACAAAGCATCAGCAATAACATTGTCCTTCCCGTTCTTGTGTTTAATAATGTAAGGAAAGGACTCAATGAATTCCACCCATTTAGCATGACAACGGTTCAGATTTGTTTGGGTACGAATATGTTTTAAAGCCTCATGATCAGAATGAATTATGAACTCACGATGCCAAAGATAGTGCTGCCAGGTATGCAAAGTGCGCACTAAAGCGTAAAGCTCCTTATCATAAGTAGAATATTTCAGACTAGCACCGCTTAATTTTTCACTAAAATAAGCAACTAGTTTTCCTTCTTGTAACAAAACAGCACCTAGCCCAATACCGCTAGCATCGCATTCAAGCTCAAAAACTTTATTAAAATCAGGCAATTGCAAGAGGGGAGCTTGGGTTAACTTATCTTTCAAAGTGCTGAACGCTACCTCCTGCGAATCACTCCAAGCAAACGATACATCTTTCTTTGTAAGCTCATGTAGAGGCGCTGCAATGGAGCTAAAATCACGAACAAATCTGCGGTAGAAACCGGCAAGTCCAAGAAAGCTCCGAATTTGTGTGACCGTCGTCGGTGTAGGCCACTCCCGAATGGCAGCAATCTTGCTGCTATCCACCTCAATGCCCTGCGGAGTAACCACATAACCAAGAAACGAGACATGTTGCGTGCAAAATGTGCACTTTTCCATGTTACCAAACAAGCGAGCAGCACGCAAAGCATCAAAAACAGCACGCAAATGTTCTAAATGCTCCTCTATAGACTTGTTGTAAATAAGGATATCATCGAAATAAACAACAACAAACAAACCTATGAAGGCCCGTAGAACTTCATTCATTAAATGCATAAAGGTGCTGGGAGCATTAGTCAATCCAAATGGCATAACCAACCATTCATATAAACCAAATTTCGTTTTAAAAGCCGTTTTCCATTCATCACCGAGTTTCATTCTAATCTGATGGTAACCGCTACGCAAATCAACCTTAGAGAAAATAACGGCACCACTAAGCTCATCTAACATATCATCAAGGCGTGGAATAGGATATCGATAACGAACTATGATGTTATTAATAGCACGACAATCTACGCACATACGCCATGACCCATCTTTCTTTGGAACGAGTAAAACAGGAACCGAGCAAGGGCTAAGAGACTCACGAATGTAACCTTTATCAAGCAGCGTCTGCACCTGGCGCTGGATCTCCTTCGTCTCATCTGGATTTGTACGGTACGGGGCGCGGTTCGGAAGAGAAGCGCCGGGGATGAGATCGATCTGATGCTCAATGCCACGGAGGGGAGGAAGACCCGGTGGTAAGTTCATAGGAAAAACATCAACATACTCCTGCAAAAGGTTAACAACAGTAGGGGGTATATCCAAAGACGGTGCATCATCAAGCGGAACAAGCATGCGCGAGCATACAAGTGCATAACAGGGCATATGAGCTTCATGGAGATCATCAAAATCAGCACGAGTAGCAAGTAAAACAGGAGAGTGCAACTTGATTTCAGATTTAATAGGTGCGGCTGATGTCGATTTGACTTGTTGTGCAGTTTTAGCAGCCCTAGTAAGGTCATCTTTCAAAATTTGGTCAGGGGTCATTGGATGTATAATTATTTTCTGGCCTTTAAACATGAAAGAATAATGATTTGAACGACCATGATGTAAACTATCAGTATCATATTGCCAAGGCCGACCCAATAACAAAGAGCATGCTTCCATAGGAATAACATCGCAATCAGCATAATCAGAATAAGAACCCAGCGAAAAGGGGACACGTACCGAACATGTTACCTTTATTTTACCACCATCATTGAGCCATTGGATGTGATACGGATGTGGGTGTGAGCGAGTGGGCAAGGATAATTTCTCTACCAACGCTGTACTTGCCAAATTGTTGCAGCTGCCACTATCGATGATGATGCGAATCGACCGTTCGTGCACAACGCCCTTGGTATGGAATAGAGTGTGTCGCTGATTTTTTTCGGCCTGGGCAACCTGTGTGCTGAGAACACGCTGCACAACAAGACTCTCATACTTATCGGCGTCGATGGGATCAACGTGGACTTCCTCATTTTCTGCATGGTTAGTGGCAATCATAGCATGACTAGTTTCCTCAGAATCACTGGCTGAAGAGTACTCACCATTGTCACGTATAAGCAAGGTACGCTTGTTTGGGCAGTCCTGAATCATGTGCCCAAACCCTCTGCAACGATGGCACTGAATATCCCATGTACGACCTGTGGGTGGGGCAGTGCTGGCTGGTTTGGTCGTCTTCTCGCGTGGAGTAGTGGTGGACGTGGATGGCGCAGGGGGAACTGGTGCTGAGGCGGATGTCGAGCTTCGTCCTGCAAAAGGGTTAGAATATGGCTTCGAGCGGCGTCCCTGTACTTCACGTTCAGCTTTGCAAGCATATTCAAATAAAGTAGTCATATCATAATATTCCTTATAATCAAGTATATCTTGGATTTCGCGGTTTAAACCACCACGAAAACGTGCCATAGCAGCGTCGTTGTCCTCTAATATCCCACAACGAATCATACCTTTTTGTAACTCCTGGAAATAGTCCTCAACAGATTGAGAACCTTGCTGAAAACGCTGCATTTTATTAAGCAAATCACGAGCATAATACGAAGGCACAAATCGATGTCGCATCGCAGCTTTCAACTGATCCCAAGTGGTTGGAATGGTAGTGGGATATTTTATTTTAAACTCACGCCACCAAATTAAAGCAAAATCAGTAAATTCACTAATAGCAGCTTTAACCTGAGAATGTGCAGCAATATCATGGCATGAAAATTTTTGTTCAACCTCTAACTCCCAATCAAGATATGCAGCAGGATCATATTTGCCATTAAAAGGTGGAATTTTAAATTTAATCTTAGAAAATAAGTCATTAGGGGGATGACGAACCACACGGCGTGCACGACCACGACGATCTCCATCTTCCCACTCAGTGTCACCGCCGTAGTCCTGCTCCATCTTTGTGCTCAACGCATCAAGGCGTGCCAGGATGGTGTCGAGTGTGGTGCGAGTCGCCGTTTGAGCAAGGTCAAGCTGGTTGAAACGCTCGGTCGTCGAAGTGACCGTTGAATCAAGCCGTTCATGCATCGTCCTAATGTCATCAGCAAGTCCATCAACTTGTCCCCTTACTTCCAGCAACTGGGCATCCACCGTGTCGTGTGCTCCTGCCATAGTTAGCGCAAACACCAAAACACCAAAAGAAGAAGAAAAGAAAAAAACAACGACAAAAAAACAGGGGTGTACTGCTCACAAGGCGCTCACACTAGTGCTGTTATCAAATTCTTATCCGTTCTTACCAAGCCACAGTGGTGAACTGCAACCAACAGGTGGAACCAGTGAAAGATTGGATGAGCGATTGCCTGGAGAAACAGAAGCCTGCTCGTCGTAGAAATATGTGGAGTTCTGGGTAGGCTGCACTCAAGTCAATGATTAGCACAATCAAACAATAATGCAAAGTTGAATTATAGTGCAGAACACGAAACTATATTGCTGGCCACAAGTGCAAAGGACGGATGGAACTAGCAGAATGGCAGTACCGTAAATATTGTACTAGCGAGGCCACTAGTAGGAATCACAAGTGATTTTGTTTTTCTTTTTTTGTATGATTTTTTTGATATTTTTCTCAGCACAAGAAGCAACAAAATAGGAGCTACACGAAGTTTCACCTAAAACAGAGATCAGATGTGGTCTACAGAAAATCAGGAAGTTCTCTGAAAAGCGTGTGAGAACTTTGACGGATTTTTTTCTTTATTTTCCTGAATTTTTTTGACAATTTTGTCGAAACCCAAACAGACCGGTCAGTTTGGCCGGCCTCAGAATGGTGTCAACTAGCTCCTGTAAAAATTTCAGATTTTTTGGACACCCGAGCGAAAAGTTATGCCCGGTTTAAGGAAGGTACCTCAAGTTATGTTTTCAAACGACCGGGATGAAACAACCGTATCCTTTCTCCTTCGTTGTTTTTTGTTTCTGTTTTTTTTACGTAACCGAAGGAGAAAAACAAGGAAACGATGTTGACTCGGTTTGTTTTTTTCTGTTTTTTTTCGTAACCGAAGGAGAAAAACAAGGAAACGGCCGTTGACTCGGTTTGTTTTTTCTGTTTTTTTTTGACGTAACCGAAGGAGAAAAACAAGGAAACAATGTTGACTCGGTTTGTGGCGTGATCAAAGGGGAGATGGTGGCGGCGCTAGGGTTTGAATGGTGGAAGAACACAATGCAACCAGCAACAAATAACGCGAAAGCACATAAATTCAACAATGCAGATTATTGAAAGAAAGTGCGAGGCTCAAAAGGGTGCTGGGATAAGGTCTAACCTGAATTTTTATGTGGTTTTGTGGACTGTAGGAAAAAACACTCGATAAACTCACCGATCAACCTGGAAATCTGATACCAATTGATGTAGCTGAGGTGCCCGATCTTTCGGCGAGTAGAGATAATTCCGATTTGGCGGAAGATGACCCTTGCGATCCGACTACGACGAGCAAGCCCGAGGCGCCAATGCAATCGCTGAACCAACTCCCTGTGGTTACCGACCTTGCTGATGCGAGATCGGCCTGATCACGAAGATCGTTTCCTGTGCGCAATCGAAGAACGAACAAGAAAAAGATGCGAGCAATCTAATCTATTACTCGAGGGTGGAGTTCTGAATACACGAAGACAGCGCAGATTTGCGCGTGTTCGAGAGTAGCTAAGGCTAACGTAAAACAAAACTCGAAGAACAAAGGAGGCGCAGCTCTTGTTTAAATAGAGAGGGGGCGCAGCCCCTAGGGGCGGCCAACCCTAGGTCGTCCACTATGGGCCGCAGTTGGGCTGGTCGTCTATTCTTCTGGGCCCTCATTCCTTAGTACAATGACGAAGTTAAGATCTCTGGCACGGGCCCGAGTGATTGGCCCAGCTAATGAAGGAAGTGGCGCTTGATGTTGAGGTGCTGCTGGTGTAGTCGTACTCATAGTGATGTCCTCATCAATACCCATCACAGAGTGGTGGAGCATGCAAGCTTAGGGTACGGAACCAAGCTAAGCGGCTACACATCTCCGGACCACCCTAGGAGACGAGTACCCATTCTCTAGAACTGGCCCCCAGGCTGTCAGACCCCCTGCCTTTGTAGAAGGGTCCTAAACTGCAATCCTAGATACCCAATTCGGATGCCATTATACCAGCAAGGTTGGGAAACTGTATGGGTGGGTTAGATAAAAAATAATGGTTGTAAACTGAAGCAGAATAAAACCATCACAAAAGCAAATCTGGGGGGTGAATCTTTTCCTTATAACTTGATATACATGAGTGTAGGCCAACAGACTGGGTTTATGAGGGCGGACCTCACCGGGTTGACGTACATATATGCGCAACCTAGTTACAAAGGAAGAAAACTGAATTCCCCAGCTTTGCTCTTATGGGTAAAACTTACGGAGATGCTCTATGTTCCAGGGATTGGGAAGAGGCACTCCTTCAGTTGTGGCAAGGCGGACACACCCGAGTTGGCATATTTCCGTCACCTTGAAGGGTCCCTCCCAGCTAGGGGAGAGTTTGTGGAGCCCTTCTCGGTTTAGTACTCGCCTTAGGACTAGGTCCCTGACCCTGAGCTCCCTACTATGCACGAACCGCTGGAGGTAGCGCCTGAGCGCCTGGTTGTACCGTGCATTTCGGATTGACGCTCGCCATCTGCGTTCGTCGATGAAGTCCACGTCGTCATGCCGTAGCTGTTCCTACATAGACTCATTGAAAGCTTGGACCCGTGGGGAGCCCATAAACTGAGCTTGGAGGGTGGCGCAACAACTCCCTGGCTACAGACAGCGCACCGGGGGCAACCCTTGATGGAGCCCGGGACGACTGTGCGGGAGTGCGCTGCCGCACAGCGTGCACAGCAGCAGCACCAGGCACAGGGCGGTTGGAGCCCCGCGGCATGGAAGATGCAGCCTCCTCCTCCATCAGGAAATCCTCAGGAGACAGGCCACTGTGCTCGACGATCTGAACCATCATGCCGAGCAGGAAAACAGGCGAAAAACAAATGCTAAAAACCCCCTACCTGGCGCGCCAAATGTCGGTGGTGAAATCCACCGGCCGAGTGGCGGAACACACCCGCCCTAAATCCTAAGATGAGGAAGGGGCCTAAGCGTTTTGCCTGCTAGGTAGATTCGGGATGAACACAAGAGCACACAAGGGTTTAGAGTGGTTTAGGCCGCCGGAGCGTAATACCCTACCTCCACTATGTGTATGCTGTATTGAGTATGAGTATAAGTCTGTCCGAGGGTCTGCTCGAGAGCTTGAGTTGGGTCTACCTTGTAACGTTGTGTGCCTTCCCTTTTACAGCTCAAGGGAGGCACATACAAGGATGCTGAGCCCTGACATGTGGGCCTAGGAGCATAATGGAAGGAATACATTATAGGAGTAACTAATGCAAGTAACGCCTGAGCAATCTCCAGGCGCCATGATGTCTGCAGTCCGCGCAGTATTGATATGTAGCGGTAGCTTCCTTGGTAACGTGCGAGTAATGATGAGCGTAGTGCATGCAGCGGTATGGGCATGCCGCCTGCCAGTGGAATGGATAGGCACACCGCCTGCGGAATGGACAGGACGCCGCCTGCCAGCGGAATGGACAGGTCTCAATAAATGCAGAGGCGGCACACCGCCTGCCAGTGGAATGGACAGGCAGCGCGCCTTATCCTCAATAAATGCAGAGGCCGCGTAACCCAGAGGCCTTACGTCAGGCTCCATCCGTTGGCCTACGTCACATGCAGTAGGCCACATGGCAGCATCGGGTCTCCGCCTGGGCGGGGAGCAGAAGTGTATACGGACAGGTCCCCACCAGACTAGGTCTGGACACGTGTCGGTACCGGACCCCCGCCCGGGTCCTGTTCAAGGCCCGTGTATGTTCTGTCCTGGGACCTTGGGACCCCATTGTGGGTGGCCCGGACCCCATACGGGAGGGTCCAGATCCCATTCCAGGGGTCCAGCTTGCACACGTGGTGGTCCTGGACCACCTTGGAGGTCCAGACTGCATATCCAGGGGTCCGACGCTCTCCCATGGGGGTCCTGACTTACCGTTGATGCCTTGGAGTATATCACCTTCTCTAGACATGTGGCGGCTCCGGACCCGCCCATGTGGTGGAGTCGGGCGCTGCTGTGGACCCAGAGTAGTCGCCCGTGACTGGGACGAGCCATGGCCTGGTCCCACACACAGCACCTTTACCACGCGACGAAGAGATAGCCGCATGGGCACTGCGACTTTATACAGTAGTAAGGGGTACCCTAGTTTCAGGGTACCGACAGTATCTATTTCAAAAACTCTCTTGAAAGCTAAGGGGAGAATTTCTTTAGGGGGAGCATTTATGTAGTCAAAGGAAAAGCATTTGAAAAAGGGGGAGGAATTTCAAAAATCCGAAAAATGCTTCTTGCAATCATATTCCTATACCTTTGACTATTTGCAAAAGAATTTCAAAAGATTTTTCCAAAAGATTTGCAAAACCAAATAAGTGGTGCAAATGTGGTCCAAAATGTTAAATAAAAGAAAGCAATCCATTCATACTTAGTGAAACTTTCAATTGGTTTAACTCAAGTAACCTATGCACATTAATCATAAATGCAAACTAGTTACATTTCTACACTTTATATTTGCTTTGGTTTTGTTGGCATCAATCACCAAAAAGGGAGAGATTGAAGGGGAAATAGGGTTAACCATTTCTATATTTAATTTTGGTGGTTGATGACCAACGCAAACAAGTGGACTAACTAGTTTGTCTAGAATTCATGTATTACAGGTGCATAAGGTTCAACATAAACAAAGAAAGAAATCAAGTTAGGGACACAATTTAATTAGAGCAATAGGACTTGAGTGTGCTGTTGTTTAGCACACCGGACATTGTCCAGTGCACCATAATCGTACAACTTCAAACCAGCCACTCTCGGGAATTCCAGGGCGCGCTCCGCTATAATTCACCGTACTATCTGGTGTGCCACCAGACTGTCTGGTGAGCCAGAGGAGCAACGGCTCCCAGCGCCAACGGTCGACTCTGCAAAGTGCTACATTGCGCTATAGTACCGCGGCAGAAGTCAGAGCGCAGAAATCAAAGGGCACCGGACTGTCCGGTGCAGCAAGACGACAAGACTTCTCAACGGTCAACTGCCTAGAACCCTAACGGATACGCTGACGTGGCGTGCACTGGACAGTGCATAGTGCATGTCCGGTGGCGCACTGGACTATCCAGTGCGCCCATCGCCAGCAGCCTTGGCCAACGACTACAATGTGGTTGGGGGCTATAAATACCCCCCAACCACCACATCCTTTGCCATCCAAGTTTTTCAGAGATTACATTCAATACAAGAGCTAGTGCATTCACTCCAAGACACATTTCCAAAGATCAAACCCTCTCCAAGTCCCAAATTCATCTCAATCACTTAGTGACTTGAGAGAGAGTGTGTTCGTGTTCATTCGCGCTCTTGTTACTTGGATTGCCTTTCTTCCTTCCTCACATCTTTTCTAAGTGTTTGTAATCAAAGAAAGAGACACCTAAGAGTGTGGTGGTCCTTGCGGGGTCTTAGTGACCCGTGTGATTAAGGGAAAGGCTCACTCGGTCTAAGTGACCGTTTGAGAGAGGGAAAGGGTTGAAATAGACCCGGTCTTTGTGACCTCCTCAACGGGGACTAGGTTCTTTGGAACCGAACCTCGGTAAAACAAATCATCGTGTTCACTCGCCTTGATTCTTGTTTGATTTGTTTTCTCCTCTCTAACGTCTCCTTGCTATATTGAATTTGAGTTGGCTCCCATATGTCATCCGCAATCCTTGAGCAACTCCTAGCAAGAGAGATATTCTTTTGGACTTGAATTTAATTCTAACGCTAACCCCTGACCTTAGTGTGTGTTTAAGTTTATAAATTGTAGGTTTCACCTATTCACCCCCCTCTAGGTGACTTTCACTTTTATCTCAGGTGCATAAGGTTCAACACAAACCAAGAAAGAAATTCAGTTGGGGACTCAAATTTATTTGGAGCAAACGACTTGGAGTGTGCTGCCAGTGATGCACCGGACAGTGTCCGGTGTGCATGAGACACTGTCCTGTGTGCACCGGACACCGTCCGGTGCACCAGGCCGAGCACCAAATGCACCAGTCACTCTCGGGAATTTTCTGGGCGTGCTCAGCTATAATTCACCGGACTATCCGGTGTGCACCGGACATGTTCGGTGAGCCAGCGGAGCAACGGTCCTCGCGCGTCAACGGTCGACTGCAAAAGTAAACAGTGATGAACAGTGCACGGCAGAAGTTAGACCAGAGAAGTCAGAGCATGTGGTACCGGACTATCCGGTGCAACGGCTCCAACGGTCAAGTCGCTCCAAACCCCAACGGGCGTGCAGACGTGACGCGCACCGGATAGTGAACAGTAGCTGTCCGTTGCGCCATCGGATTGTCCGGTGTGCCCATCGCCAGCAAAAACAGCCAACGACTAGGAAGTGGTTGAAGGCTATAAATACCCCCCAACCACCTCCTTCAATTGCATCCAAGTTTTCTGAAGTTCCTATTCAATACAAGAGCAATAGCATTCACTCTAAGACAAATTCCAAAGATCAAATCCTCTCCAAGTCTCAAAATTAACTCAACCACTTAGTGACTTGAGGGAGAGAGTTTTTGTGTTCATTTATTGCTCTTGTTGCTTGGATTGCTTTCATCTTCCCCATTCTTATTCATATAAGTGCTTGTAAAGCTAGCAAGAGACACCTAAGTGTGTGGTGGTCCTTGCGGGGTCTTAGTGACCCAATTGATTAAGGAGAAGGCCCATTCGGTCTAAGTAACTGTTTGAGAGGGAAAGGGTTGAAATAGACCCGGCCTTTGTGGCTTCCTCAACGGGGACTAGGTTCTTTGGAACCGAACCTCGGTAAAACAAATCACTGTGTTCACTTGCATTGATCCTCGCTTGATTTGTTTGCCCTCTTTCCTCTCTCTAAAGTTTCCTTGCTAATATTGATTTGAGTTTGCTCCCAAACGTCATCCGCATCAATTGAGCAACTCTTAGCAAGAGAAACAATCTTCTGCCCTCGAATTTAATTCTAATGCTAACATCGGCCTTAGTGTGTGTTTAAGTTTCTAAATTTCAGGTTTCGCCTATTCACCCCCTCTAGGCGACTTTCCATTGGTATCAGAGCCAGTGCTTTATTAAGAGTCTAACAAACTCAAAGTGATGTCTGGAGATCACGCCAAGAGGGAGATCGTAACCGGTGACAAGCCCACGGGCTCAGGGAGGATTCTATCAAGGGAGTCTAGCGACAAATACAAGGAGGAATCCTCTTCCTCCATCAAGTCACTAGGGAAGGGTGACAAGAAGAAAAAGAAAATGAAGAAGGTGGTCTACTACGAGACCGACTCTTCATCACCTTCCACATCCGGCGCCAAGTAGACAACTTCGAAGCACCACAAGCGTAAGAAGTATAGTAAGATGCCTCTACGCTATCCTCGCATTCCAAAACGCGCTCCATTACTTTTGGTACCCCTAGGCAAACCACCATATTTTGATGGTGAAGATTATTGTATGTGGAGTGATAAAATGAGGCACCATCTAACCTCACTCCACGAAAGTATCTGGGATATTATTGAGTTTGGAGCACAGGCACCACGGGTGGGCGACGAGGATTACGACTCGAACGAGGCCGCCCAAATTAGGCATTTCAACTCCCAAGCAACTTCTATACTCCTCGCCTCTTTGTGTCGAGAGGAGTATAATAAGGTGCAAGGGTTAAGAAATGCCAAGGAAATCTGGGACGT
This sequence comes from Zea luxurians, assembly GCA_029449295.1. Taxonomy (NCBI): domain Eukaryota; kingdom Viridiplantae; phylum Streptophyta; class Magnoliopsida; order Poales; family Poaceae; genus Zea; species Zea luxurians. The sequence goes on along the minus strand of JAOPSE010000007.1, from coordinate 32,832,356 downwards.
CCTCAAAATAGCGCATGAAGGGGACGAAGTGACCAAGATCACCAAGCGAGAGACGATCGAGGGAGAGCTCGGTCGATTCGTCCTCAACAAAGGAGAAGAGCCGCAAGCCATGTACAACCGGCTCAAGAAGATGGTCAACCAAGTGCGCAACCTCGAGAGCACCAAGTGGGATGACCATGAAATGGTCAAGGTTATTCTTATATCACTTGTTTTTTGTAATCCCACTCAAGTGCAACTAATCTATGGAGACCATAGATATAAACAGATGTCTCCCGAGGAAGTGATTGGCAAGTTTGTGAGATTTGAACTTATGATCAAAGACTCCAAACACATTGTCAACTTGGAGCAAGGCGCCACCTCTACACCTGAGGTGCAACCCGTTGCATTCAAAGCATCGGAAGAGAAGAAGGAAGAGTCTACACCAAGTAGACTTCCAATTGACGCCTCCAAGCTTGACAATGAGGGGATGGCTCTTATCATCAAGAGCTTTCGACAAATCCTCAAGCAAAGGAAAGAGAAAGACTATGAACCCCGCTCCAAGAGGGTTTGCTATAGGTGTGGTAAGTCTGGTCACTTTATAGCTAAATATCCATATTCTAGTGAAAGTGACAGGGACGAAGACAAGAAGGGGAAGAAGAAATGGAGAAGAAGTACTACAAGAAGGGTGGCGAGGCGCACATGGGGCGGGAATGGGACTCCGACGAGAACTCCACTGACTCCTCCTCCGATGAGGATGCCACCAACATCGCCATCAACAAAGGCCTCCTCTTACCCAACGTCGGTCACAAGCGTCTCATGGCTAAGGACGACAAAAAGAAGAAGGTACATTCTAGAGATACCCCTAAATATACTACATCTGATGATGAGGGTAGCTCTAGTGATAATGAAGATTATTTAATTTCTCTCTTTGTCAACCTTACCATGGACCAAAAGAAAAATTAAATGAATTAATAGAAACTATTAACGAGAAGGATGATCTCTTGGAATGCCAAGAGGACTTGCTCATTAAGAAAATAAAAAATTTGTTAAATTGAAAATTGCGTATGCTCTATAGGTAGAAAAATGTGAAAATTTATCTAAAGAGCTTAGCGTTTGCAATGATTCAGTTTCCTGTGTTAGAGGTGAAAATGCTAGTTTAAATGCTAAGTTAGAAGAATTGAATGTTTGCAAACCCTCTACATCTACTATTGAACATGTCACTATTTGTACTAGATGTAGAGATGTTAATGTTGAAGTTATTGATGATCACCTTGTCGTGATTAAACAACAAAATGATCACACAGCTAAATTAACTGCTAAAATTGTCGAGCATGAATTAGGAAATGAAAAATTCAAATTTGCTCATGGTTTGCTTTTAATGGGAGACGCCTTGGCATTAAGGATGACATTAGCTTCCAACAAGGGAGCCAAAGCAACACCAAACTTAATGCCCCCAAGAACAAATTGTCTAATTTTGATAAGGGTAAGGCTCCCATGGTTCAGGATAGAGAGGGCTACATTATATATTCTGCAAACTATCCTAAGCATAAAATTAGGAAAATTCATGCTAGAAAACCTCATAATGTTTCTCATCATGTTTTTATGTATAGAAATGAGGCTTCTAGTTCTAGGCATTCAACTCACATCAAAATGCCTAAAAAGAAAATTGTGAATGCATCGAATGAGCATGACATTTCATTTAAGACTTTTGATGCTTCTTATGTGCTCACTAACAAATCAGGCAAAGTAGTTGACAAATATATTGGGGGCAAACACAAGAGTCCAAAGACTTGTGTTTGGATACCCAAGGTACTTGTTTCTAATGTGAAAGGACCCAAGACCGTCTTGGTACCTAAGAACAAGGCCTAAATTTGTTTTGTAGGTTTATGCATCCGGTGGATCAAGTTGGATAATCGATAATGGGTGCACAAACCACATGACAGGGGAGAAAAGAATGTTCTCCTCATACGAGAAAAATGAAGATCCCCAAAGAGCTATCACATTCGGGGATGGAAATCAAGGTTTGGTCAAAGGTTTGGGTAAAATTGCTATATCACCTGATCATTCCATTTTCAATGTTTTTCTTGTAGATTCTTTAGATTACAATTTGCTTTTTGTTTCTCAATTATGTAAAATGGGCTACAACTATCTTTTTATTGATATACGTGTTACTGTCTTTAGAAGAAGTGATGATTCAATGGCTTTTAAGGGAGTGTTGGATGGTCAGCTATATTTAGTTGATTTTAATGATAACAAAGCTGAACTAGACACTTGCTTAATTGCTAAGACTAATATGGGTTGGCTCTGGCATCGCCGACTTGCCCATGTTGGGATGAAGAATCTTCACAAGCTTCTAAAGGGAGAACACATTTTAGGACTAACAAATGTTCATTGTGAGAAAGACAGGATTTGTAGCGCATGTCAAGTAGGGAAGCAAGTTGGAGTCCATCATCCACACAAGAACATCATGACGACTGACAAGCCACTTGAGCTACTCCACATGGATTTATTCGACCCGGTTGCTTACATAAGCATCGCCGGGAGTAAGTACTATCAAGTTATTGTGGATGATTATTCTCGCTTCACTTGGGTATTCTTTTTGTAGGAAAAATCTCAAACCCAAGAGACCTTAAAGAGATTCTTAAGACGGGCTCAAAATGAGTTCGGATTGAGGATCAAAAAGATTAGAAGCGATAATGGAATGGAGTTCAAGAACTCTCAAGTTGAAGGATTTCTTAAGGAGGAGGGCAAAAAGCATGAGTTCTCTTCTCCCTACACACCTCAACAAAATGGTGTAGTGGAGAGGAAAAATAGAACTCTATTGGATATGGCAAGAACCATGCTTGATGAGTACAAAACACTGGATCGGTTTTGGGCGGAGGCGATTAACACCGCCTGCTACTCCATCAACAAGTTATATCTTCGCCGAATCCTCAAGAAAACATCATATGAACTCCTCACTGGTAAAAAGCCTAATGTTTCTTATTTTAGAGTTTTTGGGAGCAAAAGCTTTATTCTCATTAAGAGAGGTAGAAATTCTAAATTTACTCCTAAAGCAGTAGAGGGCTTTTTACTTGGTTATGACTCAAACACAAGGGCATATAGAGTCTTCAACAAGTCCACTGGATTAGTTGAAGTTTCTTGTGACATTGGGTTTGATGAGACTAATGGCTCTCAAGTAGAGCAAGTTGATCTTGATGAATTAGATTATGAAGAGGCTCCATACGTCGCATTAAGAAACATGTCCATTGGTGATGTGTGTTCAAAAGAATCCGAAGAGCCTCCACAAACACAAGATCAACCATCATCTTCCAAGCAAGCATCTCCACCAACTCAAGATAAGGATCAGGCTCAAGAAGAAGAGGATGAAGATCAAGATGATGAGCCACCTCAGGAGGATTACATTGATCAAGGGGGAGATGAAGATGATCAAGATAAGGAAGATGATCAAGAGATTTGGGATCAAAGACCGCCACACCCAAGAGTCCATCAAGCAATTCAAAGAGATCACCCTGTCAACTCCATACTTGGTGACATTCACAAGGGGGTAACCACTAGATCTTGAGTTGCTCATTTTTGTGAACGTTACTCTTTTGTGTCCTCTATTGAGCCATACAGGGTAGATGATGCATTAAGAGATTCAGATTGGGTGGTGGCTATGCAAGAGGAGCTCAACAACTTCACGAGGAATGAGGTATGGCAGTTAGTTTCACATCCTAACCAAAATGTTGTAGGTACCAAGTGGGTATTCCGCAACAAGCAAGATGAGCATGGTGTGGTGACAAGGAACAAAGCCTGACTTGTTGCAAAAGGTTATTCACAAGTTGAAGGTTTGGATTTTGATGAAACCTATGCACCCGTAGCTAGGCTTGAGTCAATTCGTATATTACTTGCCTATGCTACTTACCATGGCTTTAAGTTATATCAAATGGACGTGAAGTGTGCCTTCCTCAATGGCCCTATCAAGGAAGAGGTCTATGTTGAGCAACCTCCCGGCTTTGAAGATAGTGAGTACCCTAACCATGTTTATAAGCTCTCAAAGGCGCTTTACGAGCTCAAGCAAGCCCCAAGAGCATGGTATGAATGCCTAAGAGACTTTTTTATCACTATTGGCTTCAAAGATGGAAAAGTTGATCCCACTCTCTTCACTAAAACAATTGCTAAAGACTTGTTTATAAGCCAAATTTATGTTGATGATATTATATTTGGGTCTACTAACAAGTCAACCTAAGAATAGTTTAGTAGGATTATGATACAGAAATTCGAGATGTCTATGATGGGGGAGTTGAAGTATTTCCTTGGATTCCAAATCAAGCAACTCCAAGAGGGCACCTTCATCAGCCAAACAAAGTACATTCAAGATATACTTAAGAAGTTTGGAATGAAGAATGGCAAACCCATTAAGACACCCATGGGAACAAATGGGCATCTCGACCTCGACACAGGAGGTAAATCTGTAGATCAAAAGGTATACCGGTCGATGATAGGATCTTTACTCTATTTATGTGCTTCACGACCGAATATTATGTTTTCAGTATGCATGTGGGCAAGGTTCCAGGCAAATCCTAAGGAAGTTCACCTTAGGGCCGTAAAAAGAATCATGAGGTATTTAGTTTACACTCCTAAGTTTGGGCTTTGGTATCCCAAGGGATCTGCCTTTGATTTAATTGGGTATTCCGATGTCAATTATGCTGGATGTAAAATAAACAGGAAGAGCACATCAAGGACTTGTCAGTTTCTGGGAAGATCCCTGGTGTCTTGGGCTTCAAAGAAACAAAACTCCGTAGCTCTTTCCACTATCGAAGCCGAATATATTGCTGCAGGCCATTGCTGTGCACAATTGCTTTGGATGAGGCAAACCCTTAGGGACTATGGCTACAAATTGAGCAAAGTCCCTCTCCGATGTGATAATGAGAGTGCAATCCGCATGGCGGATAATCCCGTTGAACACAGCCGCACTAAGCACATAGACATCCAGTATCACTTTCTGAGAGGTCACCAACAAAAGGGGATATTGAAATTGCTTATGTTAATACCCACAACCAATTAGCCGATATCTTTACCAAGCCACTAGATGAAAATACCTTTAGCAAACTTTGGAATGAGCTAAATATACTTGATTCTTGGAACTTTGATTGAAACATTGCACATATAGCTAATTCATATACCTTTGATCATGTCTCTTTGATTTTGTACAAATGCATATTTCTTATTCTTCTTGTGCCAAGGCTAAGACTAATGTGCTTTCAAGTATTTTTCTATGTTTATTCTTAGATTAAAAGGGAAATGGAGTATCCGGCAAAGGCAAGGCTTTCACTCCAACTCTGACAGTATCATTTATCCTTTGTCGTTACTCAAGAAACTCTCAATTGGTATGACCTTTCACTCATATTTATTTTACCAACGGTAGAGAAAGTAAAGGGCTCTCAAGTTCTCCATTTCTGGCGATTAATGCCAAAGGGGGAGAAAGTATTAATCCCAAAGCAAAAGGACCACACCACCATTTCAAAATTTTCAAAAATAAAGGAAGAAATTACTTCATTAGTGTTTATTTCAATTGGTATTTTAGTTAGTCTCAAAATGGATTTTCAATTGGTATCTCAATTGATTTCAAAATTTCACTAAGTATAAGAATTTCAATTGGTTTAAATTTCATTTGGTATCTATTCTAAAAAGGGAAAATCATTTAAAAACCCTCTTGAAAGCTAAGGGGAGAATTTCTTCAGGGGGAGCTTTTATTTAGTCAAAGGAAAAGCATTTGAAACAGGGGGAGAAATTTTAAATCTTGAGAATGCTTCTTGAAATCATATTCTTATGCCTTTGGCTATTTGCAAAAGAATTTGAAAAGTTTCTTTTCCAAAATATTTGCAAAAACAAGCAAGTGGTCCAAAATGTTAAATAGGAGAAAAGCAATCACATTCACTCTTAGTCATATGTATGAAGTCTTTCAATTGGTTTAAATCTAAGTAACCTATGCACATCTAACATTGCAAACGAGTTGTACTCCATATTTGCTTTGGTTTGTGTTGGCATCAATCACCAAAAAGGGGGAGATTGAAAGGGAAATGGGCTTAACCATTTCCTATAATCGATTTTGGTGGTTGGCATCCATCACAAACCACGTGGACTAACTAGTTTGCGTAGATGTATTTTATCTCAGGTGCATAAGGTTCAACACAAACCAAGAAAGAAATTCAGTTGGGGACTCAAATTTATTTGGAGCAAAAGACTTGGAGTCTGCTGCCAGTGGCGCACCAGACAGTGTTCGGTGTGCACCGGATACTGTCCGGTGCACCAGGCTGAGCACCAAACGAACCAGTCACTCTCGAGAATTCTCTAGGCGCGCTCCGCTATAATTCACCGGACTGTCTGGTGTGCACCGGACATGTCCGATGAGCCAGCGGAGCAACGGTCCCTACACGTCAACGGTCGACTACAAAAGTAAATAGTGATGAACAGTGCGCGGCAGAAGTCAGAGCAGAGAAGTCAGAGCACACCGAACATGTCTTGTGTGGAATCGAATTGTCCGGTGCAACGGCTCCAACGGTCAAGGCGCTCCAAACCCCAACGGGCGTGCTGACGTGGCATGCACTGGACAGTGAATAGTACCTGTCCAGTGTGCCCATCGCCAGCAAAAACAGCCAACGGCTAGGAAGTGGTTGGAAGCTATAAATACCCCCCAACCACCTCCTTCAATTGCATCCAAGTTTTCTGAAGTTCCTATTCAATACAAGAGCAATAGCATTCACTCCAAGACACATTCCAAAGATCAAATCCTCTCCAAGTCTCAAAATCAACTCAACCACTTAGTGACTTGAGAGAGAGAGTTTTTGTGTTTATTTGTTGCTCTTGTTGCTTGGATTGCTTTCTCCTTCACCATTCTTATTCATCTATGTAAATCTAGCAAGAGACACCTAAGTGTGTGGTGGTCCTTGCGGGGTCTTAGTGACCCAATTGATTAAGGAGAAGGGTCATCCAGTCTAAGTGACCGTTTGAGAGAGGGAAAGGGTTGAAATAGACCCGACCTTTGTGGCCTCCTCAATGGGGACTAGGTTATTTAGAACCGAACCTCGGTAAAACAAATCACTGTGTTCACTTGCATTGATCCTCGCTTGATTTGTTTGCCCTCTTTCCTCTCTCTAAAGTTTCCTTGCTAATATTGATTTGAGTTTGCTCCTGAACGTCATTCGCATCAATTGAGCAACTCTTAGCAAGAGAAACAATCTTCCGCCCTCGAATTTAATTCTAACGCTAACCCCGGCCTTAGTGTGTGTTTAAGTTTATAAATTTCAGGTTTCTCCTATTCACCCCCTCTAGGCGACTTTCAGTAATACCCGGTCGGTATTTACCCATTGCCATCTCTACTTTTTCTAGGTGCTACAGGTTCGTATTGCTTAGCCTCCGAAATTCCTTCGTGCTATCTTGCACTTAGAAGCCGAAGGTATGATTGTAAACTCACATCACATGGGGGAAAATGAATTAAAATGGTAAGGCATATAAGATGGACTTCCTTGTTCTATTTCATTTGTATGATGTGTATTCCATTTTGATTACACTCCTCCTTCGTCCTTGAATAGTTACTCCAAAGGGATAACAATTCAAGGACGAAGGTTTATGTTTTCTAACTTTGTGTTCCTTGTTTTTGATTCCATATAGTAATTGAAAACAAGTGACCAAAAGTAAATTTAGATATACTTTAGATAATGCTTCTAATGGTATATGTGGGTAGTTTAAAGTTAGAGTCATGTGTTAAGTTATGTTGTTTTGCGCCATAGTAAAAGTTGGTGTTGGTGATTATTTATCAGTGAAAGGGCCTCTATCTAAATTGGTTACATGGTCTGAGTAGCACTCCTCGAGTCCTAAGTTTGACTCCCTATGGGAGTGAATTTCAAGCTAGGTTAAATAAATCTCATTGCGTGAGCTAGATTAAAAAATACCCTTGTATGTCCCATACCAAATCACAGGTCTAAGGCTTGGCCGTGGTCGTAGTCGTGGGCTACAATGCCACTATGTATGGGTGGGGCAAGGGTTCAAGGGTTTTATTTAACCTAGATGAGTCGTGTAGGTCTTCTTCTTAATACATTGCCCTAAGAGTTGTCTTACCCCCACATGTCATGTTTTTGTAATTATTTTTTAATACAATGCCTCGGGAGTTGTCTTAGCCCCTACAGGTCAAGTTTATTTTGTAATTATTTAGAAAATATAATGGATCAAGTAGATACTATTATCAATATTGATTAGGTCATACTTAATTGATGGTTAAAAATTTTAGATTATTGTTTGTATTTATAGCATCTATGGTGGTTTTTAGTATTTGATAACTTTGGTTTGCTTTGGTCCATAAAATTTTCCCCTTTGGAATCAAACACCGAAAAGGAAGATATATTAAAGTAAATAGGAAACAATAGAAGAATTCTAAAAAGATTTTCCCCCTAAGGTCAAGTTTGGCAACTCTATTTTCACAAGGGAAAATGAACCAATTTCTCTTGAGAAAATGGAAATCCCTTGGGAAAATAGGGTTGCCAAGCTAGCCCTAAAAGAAAGTTCTCCCCATGTAGAAAAGAAATCTCCCCATTTAAGGAAAAAAAAGACATACTTCCTCTGTTGGAAAACCCTCTACATAGGAAAAACATATGAATACAAGAGGAAACAAGACATGATTGAATAGACTAACTGTAACACCTCGTCTACTCTCGGACTAGTGATACTTACTACTAGCAGCCCTCTAGGACCATACATCATCCCCACAAACCAACACGAGTCTTTTTCACGCACTTTGTCCTCACTCATGCGCACCGAAGAAAACTTTTCGGTTGGTCAGCCATCCCAAAATTGCTCTAAGCCAAGCACGCTTAACCCAGAGGTTCTTTTGAGATAGACTTCCAAAAAAGAAGATGCGCCTTGTTGGTATGAGTATTATATTAATCCTGTTAAGCCTTGGACCAGGATCCAGGATATCACAATCCACCCCTTTAGAAGACCGGCGTTCTTGCCGGTCAACCTCAAGCCAGGAACCTCCTGTATTGGCCATGTTTGTGTGTCTAGTGTCGTCATATGTCATGCCATGTGACCACTCCGGGTCCACATGGGTCATGCACCATATATTCGAACTCATAGCCCGCACACGCCTGTAAAACCTCGAGGGTCGGCTTTGATATCATTTGTAACACCCCGTCCACTCCCGGACCGAAGATATTTACTCCTGGCAGCCCTCTAGAACCATAGACCGTCTCCACAAACCAACACGAGGCTTTGATGTCGACCAATTTAGATGAATATTGATTGGACTAAATCGGTACCGTCGTACCGAACCGTCTAATGCTCGATCCCGTCGTACCACTGGACCGATTGTCTGATAGGTCTGTCGACCAGCCGAACTGAACCTCTCGATACCAAACGGATTTTAAAACCACGTAGAGATGTCCAAACGGGCCGCCCGGCCCGTTTTGGGCCCAACCCGCCAGGCACGATTAGAAAACCGAGCCGGGCCGGCTAAGCACGCGGGCTCAATTTCTTGTCCGAGCCCGGCCCGCAACGGGCCTAAACGGGTCGGGCCGGCCCGTTTAGCACGAAAAAAACGGGCCGAAAAGCGGGCTATGCGGGCCGAAAAGCACGTTTTAGTGTAAAAAAAGCGGGCTTAACGGGCTTAGAGCTAAACGGGCCGTGCCGGGCTAGCCCACTGTGCCTAATTTCCTGTCCGAGCCCGGCCCGCTTATTCGTGCCGGGCCGGCCCGGGCCCGCATATAACCGGGCCGTGCCGGGCTCGGACCGGGCCCAAACAGCGGGCTTCATGCCGGGCTCGCGGGCCTCGTGCTTATTGGACATCTATAAAACCACGTGAGCCGGTCCTGTCTAATAATCCATCATTTTGTTTTCTTTCTTTTTTAGATGAGCTGCTAATCAATTGCAGTGTTTTTCTAAATGGTTTTAGACGGTCATTTAAATCGGTCTAAACAGTAAACAGAACACCTTGTAGTTTAGGGCCTAGACGGTCCTCTAAACGGGTCAACCATTTAAACAATCAACATCCGGTCGAAACGGTCGAAACAGCCTTAACAGAACGTCTCTATACGTGTTTAAACACCGTTCAGCCTGTTTAAACACCCGGTATACTACTATATCATCACATATTCAGACAAACTCGTCACATGCATCTTGTTCTGCTGCTCCTGCTTCTTAGAGTCTGTAATGCCTGTTTTGTAGCATGAATATTTACATTACTAGCTCTTGCGATATTGAATTCATTTCTGTGTTAGCCATTGGTCTTCATATGGACCAAGTTTTTCAACAGTGTAGGTTAAAAATCATGTAGTGAGCTTTAGAACGCAATAGTTTTCAACTTGTTGGTTAAAATTTTAGTGAGCTCTTGAACTCTCTGCAATTGTTGGTTATGTATTCATTTGCTAGATGCTTAATGGCTTAACCTTATGGACCATGATGTGCTTCGAGCCTACCATTTCATATTTTCATATTCACATTTTGCCTTTCTTTCCTTAGTTTTTGACCGTTTCTGTATATAAATATCTCTTCTTCTAGCATGTTTTAGTTGGTGTTCTATAATTAGCTAAACTAGAGGTGGGTTTGTCTTGAATTGGTCATTTTGGTTATATAGATATGTAATATGTTATGTTGGAGTTGTTGTTCGTTTATCACAAATGTATGTCTCAACCAAATATATTTGTGGATCTACTCATTTACTCTTGTTAAAATTTACATATTATATACTTACAATTAACCCATCTTTTATAGGTACATGGTTTAGATGAAAAGAACATCAAAAGCTTTATGTTTAGTTAAAAAAAAGTTAGTGGAAAGCTATTTAATCTTGCTAAAATGATGCTAAAACCATTTAAAAACGTCTAACCACTAAACAGAGCTTTACCGTTTACGTTACCATTGACCAATTGTAATCAGAAGCAGCCAAGTGAAGCACACAGCTTGATCGATCCCTCTGCGTCTTATTGCTTATTGGTACTACCACGCACTCACGAATTGAAGAAACTAGCCATACACACATAAGAGTAGCCAAACTACGGCTACGAGTGAGGAGTACTGATGAGTAGCAGGGGAGCTTGTCTCGTCAAGTTCTGACAGCCGCGACAGACAGAGCAGAGATGGATGATAATGGATTCATCAATCATCAGTTCAGTTGGTGTAGTTGTCGAGGGATGCGTGCGGCTCGGCGGCCCTGGCGGCGGGGGTGGGCTCGACGGTGGGCGACGGCGGGACGGGCGTGCAGAGCAGGTCCCTGGGCAGGTCCGGGATTCCCCTGAGGTAGAAGGTGTAGAAGATCTTGAAGGGGAAGACGATCTGGTTGAGCTTGACCTGGCCGTAGACGCCCTCGAAGACGCCGGAGCCGCCGGTGACCGCCAGGTACGACTCCTCGTAGGTCAGGTACGGGCCCTGCACCGAGATGTGGCCGTAGTCGCCGAAGTAGAAGCTGTAGATGGCCTCGTAGCGGTCGCCGTTGCGGTCGGGGACGTGCTGGATGAGCACGCAGATGCCCGCGGTGACGCCCAGCCGCTTGTCCAGGCTGCCGTTGTACACCTGCAGGTTGGGGTGGTGGAGAGAGGGACGGATCGGATGAGCAGAGGCTTGCTTGCTTGCTTGACTAGGAACAGAGGGGGAACGAGACGAGACGAGACGAGAGTACGAGACCAACCTTGTTGGTGAAGGGGACGAGGTCGCCCAGCGCGTTCTCCGTCTGCTTGGCGCTGAGGCGCAGGTAGGCGGGGCTCTCGCGGTCCCGCTCGTTGATCTCGTACACGTACAGCTCCTGCACCTTGGTCGGCCGCGCGTCCTTGGCCGCCGCGGGCTTGGGCGAGAACAGCGACGCCCGCACGGCGACGCCGCCGCCGCGGCTCTGCCGGGCCCCGCTCACCGCGACGACTCTGGACGCCTGGCGCACCTTGGCGAGCCCCGCGGCGGCGGGGCCCGAGACCCTGACGGAGGCCGGGCACCTGAGCGCGGCGGCCATGGCGATCGAGCAGTAGAGTCTCGCACGGTACAGCCCCGCTCTCGATGCGATGCGACGGGGAAGGGGAAGTTGGTGGGTGGCACTAGAAGTAGGCAAGTTGGTCAGTGGTGTGTTTATTTACTAGGCATTTTGGGTGACCGGGGGTAGGGTAGGTAGGTGCGTGCGTCCTTTTCTCGTGCAACGGCTGCTTTGGTGGGGTAGCTCATCATGGGTTAGGGTCCTCGCCGTCTTTTCGCGTCGTCCGGGCCACGAGTACAACATGCACTGCGCCGTCCATCCCGGGTGGCGGCACGGTGGTTGGTAAGTACTGGTCGCCGCCGTTTCAGATCTGCGTACCCAGGCAGGCCTCCACAGGCAGGCACAGAGCGTGGTCGGCAGCTCCCAGGTCGTCATCACCACCATCTCCGACACTCCGGCCGGCCGAGATGTTCCTGCGCTCTGTTGATTTTTACTAAAGTCCAGTCGATAATTCGTTTTTTACAGCATGGAACATAAAAAAAAAGCATACTGAAAAAACATCGAGGGTCTATATAATATAGGACCACAGATTGTTAAACAATCATAGCAGCAGCATGTGTTTAAGGAGGAGGTACCCCGAGGACGACGAGCTGTCCCATTACACGGGAGCTGAGCTGACTGTGATAGGGGAGGGCTGACTCACCCTGAATTCCACAAGTAACTTGTTCGCTTTCCTCTTAGTCCATATAGATTGAATGTGATTGGATGTGTTTAAATTCCAAACAAGTCAAAATTCTTTATATTTTTTTAATCACATCCAATTCATATGAGACAGGAATAACCGAGCAAACCTAATTCGGAACTTTTAATTCACTGCGACACCACGAGAAAAGGGAGAGGAACGTACGTGTGCATTGGTTAACAACCTTTTCCCCCTCTAGAACCCAAGCAACAAACACCAAATTGACAGTGCCCAAGCAAATTTTCTTTTTGAGGGTCACTGAACCGTATTGCAGAATTTTAAAAAGGTTCTTGCTTCCTATAATCAGTCATCTGTAAAAAAAAAAATCTTACAACCTCTAGATCCATACCTCTAGTTCGATAGAGAGGATGCAGATATTCGTCTTGTTGTTAGACTGATTGCAACGGTTCACTCTTGGCCTCCCCTCCCCTAATCCTATAGCTCGCGTAGGGGCTACAGAGCAACTCTTCAACCCGCAACGGCATCCTCTACGGCGTCCCTAGGTGGCGCTCGTCTTCTCTCTCACGCCCCAGATCAGATGGGTATTGAAATCATGACGCAGCTGTTTCACTCCAACGACCGGAAATGAAGTACTGCTGCTCCACTGACGACTGTGATGTGAAGGACGGCGCAGTCAACATCTTCTGGTGGGGTTTTAATTAGATCATGGCTCCATTTTTAAATGTCGTTAACACAGAAGTAAATCTCAGGCTGCACTGTATAGCTGATTGCTTTCTTGGCAAAAAAAAAAAACTATTCTACTATTTCTGTCCGTGAATGAACTTACTTCCGGTAAAGTTTCTGATTCATTTTTTTGGCCCTCAAAATATATATACCTTCTATGTTTGTCACTTGCTTCCGTCTTCTCAAGCATATCAAAAACAAAGCAGCATAAATAAATTAATCTTTTTCTTCACTCTTTAATTAACTCTTCTTAAAGAGATTGATTAAAGTGACAAGGTTAGAGAGATAAACAATGAATGAAAAGATTAAAGCACAAAGGTATAATAAACAACTCATCTCGAACGTATGAATATGATTCCTCTTCATTGCTTTATTAATAAATATTATTATAATTATACCTTCGGCTTTACATAAAGCAATGTGCAGACAAAGGGATAAAACAACTTCGTAGGCCGAGCGACCCAATTCGTCTCCGCCCAAAAAAAGTGTGTCTCTATGCATGACATTGTTTCTCTATTTATAGTCGTGAGATACAACTTTGTAAAAGTTATAATCATGTCATTAATTCTATACATATGAACTATGAAATCGACTAAAGGCGTTGTTGTCTTTTCCACTCATAGTTGTGTTGAGCGAAGTCTTGAAGATTTCACCCTCTCCTTGCCAGTTCCTTCATCACGCATTCATGTCGCTGAACCAAACCCTTTAGCTTCATCGTAAACGCAGAGACTACACAAAACAGACTCAGAGATAGTTAATTGTCGGCGTTTCGACCCCGGGGGGTCCCTGGACCGACGAGTAAATTGTCGTCGCGTGCCCCAGCCTAGATGGGTCGGCGCGAGGCGGAACGCGAAGGGGGGAGAGCAGCCGGAGGGAGACTGGCGTGGGAGGTGGAACTCGCGGCCTTCGTGTTAGCCCCGCGCCCAGGTCGGGTGCGCTTGCAGTAGGGGGTTACAAGCGTCCACGCGGGAGGGAGCGAGCGGCCTTGCGCGAGCGCCGTCCCGTCCTTCCCTGCGCGGCCAACCCTCTGTAAGAGGGCCCTGGACCTCCCTTTTATAGGCGTAAGGAGAGGATCCAGGTGTACAATGGGGGGTGTAGCAGTGTGCTAACGTGTCTAGCGGAGGAGAGCTAGCGCCCTAAGTACATGCCATCGTGGCAGCCGGAGAGGTTTTGGCACCCAGTTCCTGTGGTGTCGTGATCGTCGGAGGAGCGCTGGAGCCTGGCGGAAGGACAGCTGTCAGGGCTGTCGAGTCCTTGCTGACGTCCTCTTGCTTCAGTAAGGGGGCTGAGAGCCGCCGTCGTCATAGAGCGTGCGGGGCGCCATCATTACTCGTATAGTGGAGCGAGCCAGATGGGACGCCGGTCTTGTTCCCCGTAGCCTGAGTCAGCTCGGGGTAGGGTAATGATGGCGCCTCCTGTTGACGTGGTCGGTCCGTGCCCTAGGTTGGGCGAGGTGGAGGCTCCTCCGAGGTCGAGGTCGAGTCTGTCTTCCAAGGTCGAGGTCGAGTCCGAGCCCCGGGTCGGACAAGGTGGAGACCGTCGGCTAAGGCCAGGGCTGAGTCCGAGCCCTGGGGTCGGGCGAAGTGGAGTTCGTCGTCCTTCGGGGCTGAGCCCGAGTCCGAGCCCTGGGGTCGGGCGGAGCGGAGTTCGTCGTCTTCCGGGGCTGAGCCCGAGTCCGAGCCCTGGGGTCGGGCGGAGCGGAGTTCGTCGTCTTCCGGGGCCGAGCCCGAGTCCGAGCCCTGAGGTCGGGCGGAGCGGAGTTCGTCGTCTTCCAGGGCCGAGCCCAAGTCCGAGCCCTGGGGTCGGGAGGAGCGGAGTTCGTCGTCCTCCGGGGCTGAGCCCGAGTCCGAGCCCTGGGGTCGGGCGGAGCGGAGTTCGTCGTCTTCCGGGGCTGAGCCCGAGTCCGAGCCCTGGGGTCAGGCGGAGCGGAGTTTGTCGTCTTCCGGGGCTGAGCCCGAGTCCGAGCCCTGGGGTCGGGCGGAGCGGAGTTCGTCGTCTTCCGGGGCTGAGCCCGAGTCCGAGCCCTGGGGTCGGGCGGAGCGGAGTTCGTCGTCTTCCGGGGCTGAGCCCGAGTCCGAGCCCTGGGGTCGGGCGGAGCGGAGTTCGTCGTCTTCCGGGGCCGAGCCCGAGTCCGAGCCCTAGGGTCGGGTGGAGCGGAGTTTCCCATGGTGCCTAGGGCCGGACTTGGCTGCTGTCAGCCTCACTCTGTCGAGTGGCTCAGCAGTCGGAGCGGCGCAGGCGGCGCTATCCTCTTGTCAGACCGGTCAGTGGAGCGGCAAAGTGACTGCGGTCACTTCGGCTCTGTCGACTGGAGGGCGTGCGTCAGGATAAAGGTGTCAGGCCACCTTTGCATTAAATGCCTCTGCGATTTGGTCGATTGGCGTGGCGATTTGGCCAAGGTTGCTTCTTGGTGAAGACTGGGCCTCGGGCGAGCCGAAGGTGGTCCGTTGCTGGAGGGGGTCCTCGGGCGAGACGTAGATCCTCCAGGGTCGGCTGCCCTTGCCCGAGGCTAGGCTCGGGTGAGGCGTGATCGCGTCCCTCGAATGGACCGATCCTTGACTTAATCGCACCCATCAGGCCTTTGCAGCTTTGTGCTGATGGGGGTTACTAGCTGAGATTTAGGAGCCTTGAGGGTACCCATAATTATGGTCTCCGACAGTAGCCCCCGAGCCTCGAAGGGAGTGTTAATACTCGCTTGGAGGCTTTTGCCGCACTTTTTTGCAAGGGACCAGCCTTTTTTGGTTGCATTTTGTTCCGGTGGGTGCGCGCGAGCGCACCAGCCGGGTGTAGCCCCCGATGCCTCGGAGGAGTAGTTTGACTCCTTCGAGGTCTTAGTGCATTTCGCAATAGTTCGGCTGGTCTGGTTGTTCCCTCATGCGAGCTGGCCGTAGCCCGGGTGCACGGTCGGGTCCCAAGTTCTTGGGCTGGTATGTTGACGCTGTCAACGGTTTGGCCGGAGCCGGGTTTGCGAGAGCAGCCCCCGAGCCTCTGCACAGGGCGAGAGGACGATCAAGGATAGACTCGACTTTTTTACATACGCCCCTGTGTCGCCTTTCCGCAAGGAGGAGGGGGGAAAGCGCCATGTTGCCCTCGGAGGGCACCGAACATGGTGTCTCCGGTGAGCTGCTGGCGGGTAATCCGAGTGGACGCCCGTGCCCCATTTGTTAGGGGTCGGCTAGAGGCCCGGAGGCGCGCTCCAAAAGTACCTGTGGGTGATCTGTCGGACCCGGTCCCCTTTTGACGGGGTCCGAGGGCTCGATGCCTCCCTCTGATGGGATTCCGTTACAAGATCGTTCCCGCTGGTCTCGGAAATGTCCTAGGGTACCTCGGGAGCGTAGCCCGAGCCTTGGTTATGTATCGAACGTACCCAGGGTCATCCCTCGCTCTGTGTCTGAGGCGACTGTGAACCCTTCGAGGGCCAGCCTACGAACCCCTGATCAGTAGTGGGCGCAGAGCCGAGTGGCCTGAGGCGGCCGTTGAACCCCTCCGAGGGGCCAGCCTTTGAACCTCTGATCAGTAGGGAGGCTCGGGGCCTGTTTCCTTCACGGAGAAGGATCCTTTTCGGGGTATCCCCCTTTCCCGGTCCCTGTTGTAAGAGAGAGAAAGAGGAAAAGGAAGAGGATACGAAATCGAATGACGTGGCGTACCTTTTTCGACGCGGTCATTATGGCGAAGGCGAAGCGTCGCTCGCTTCTCCTGCCTAAGGCGCCGCCCGTCCCGCCGCGGAGTTAATGCGACGGGGCGAGTGGTTCGCGAGGCGGCCGTTGCGCGTGCGCGAGCCGTTCGAGGAACGGAACATGGGCGCGTCGTCTTCACGCCATGAGAGAGGGTTCTCTCGCTGCCCCTGGATGGGACGTAAGCTTGGCTGACGACGTGACCGCTGCTCCTGCCCGCCTGCCACCGCCATTACTGCCGGCCCATTTTTGGCCGTATTGACCGTCGCGCCTGGCTGGCACTGCTGGGTCATACGCAGGGTTGCCTCGAGTCGCGGTACTGGTTCCGCAGTCGAGGAGGCGCGGTAGTTGTGCGAGTGGCGGTGCAGTTGCTCGCACGTAGCAACCGGCGCGCCGTTTGCATGACGTGTGGGCCTGAGCCTCCATGCTGGGTGCGTTGGAAGTCGGAGGGGCGCGCCCACTTGGTGCGGTTGCATGCCGCCTGCATGGTTGTCCGCCCTTTCACCCGCTGGTCTGGGCGAAAGTGGAGGAATGCTTGTAACCGCCGGGCGGTTGCATGCACCGTGAGCGGCGGTTTGGCTTCTTCTGCCCTAGGCCAGTTTGTATGACGCGTTGGACCCAGCCCCCGCGCCGTAGGGGGAGGACCTTGGAGTGTGTTGGAGAAGACTCCCACGACGGCTGGGGACGCAAGTAGGGAGAGTCGCCTTTAAAAGGAGGGTGAACCGCTGGAGAAGACTTCCACGACTCCCACGACGGCTGGGCACGGGGCCGTGTTTTTTCTTCATTTCGAGCACTAAGACTCGCCTGTCGACTATCTGAACCGCTTCACCGAGCGTGAGTCGCCTCGTGCAAAGGTGACGAGTGAGGTATCCGTATCCCGGAGGCGTAGGAGTCCCTTGGCTCGGTTGGCCTTGCTGTCCAAGGCTTCTCCTGCTTAGTTAAAGGAACCCTCGGCCGCTCTTCGATCAGCCGAAGCCGGAGGTAGCGGTGTCAGCACGGACAGAGGCAGAGTTGGCTCGAAAAGAAGATTTGGTCGACCGGAGCCTGGCCGGGTCGTCCACTGGCGGGACCGACGCCGGAGTTGAGCTGCCGAGGCCACAAGCCGGGCTGATGTCTTCGGGGGACAGCTGGCCGAGGCCTCGGGGTGGCCGGCCGAATCGTCCGCTCGAGCCGGATTCCTAGAGAAGACCCTGGCGGCGATGGCTTGGGTGTGGTGCTGATGTCGTCCTTCAGAGTGGAGATCCTCCAACCGCGTCACCGTCCGAGGCTAGGTCAGACCCCACCGAAGGTGTAGTTGACGCCGAGGGTGCTGCTGCCCCCTTCAACTGTCGACGTCCGAGCCTGCAGGATCGGGTTGTCTTGTAGTGTGTGTATGTTTTCTGCGGCCACCGAGGCCCAAAGATACCATCGTCGTGTTGAAAAGCTGTGTTTCTTTTCCTCTTGTTTCGAGTATCCGGACTTATTTGTCGGTAACAGAATTGTTTGTGCGGGCGAGAGTTGCTTTTCACGGAAGGTGATGAGTGAGGTATCCGTATCCCGGAGGCGTAGGAATCCCTCGGCTCGGTCGGCCTTGCCGCTTACACGCACTCTTACTCGTCCATAGGGTTCTGTCACCGACGCAGTCGAGAAGGCCCGAAAAATCGTTCCGGCAGAGGAGCTTTCGAGCGTGAAGACTTGTTCGGTCCGCGGAATCACTTATCCGAGCATGAGTTACTTATCGCAGAAGGTGATGAGTGAGGTATCCGTATCCCGGAGGCGTAGGAGTCCCTCAGCTCAGTCAGCCTTGGTTGCTTACGTGTACTCCGTCATTTTCAGGATCCACTTTCGAAGTAGTCGAAAAGCACGAAAGGCATTCTGGCAGAAAAGATTTTTTTCTTTTTTTGAGGAAAATTTCGACGCAGAGGGGGTTCCCCCCTTCTAGCCCCCGAGGGAGGGTCGGGCTTTGCCGAGGCAAGGCTGACCCTTCCTTGACGACCAGACTTTGTGTGTGAATGGGGTGTACGAATAACTTGGAAGCATCTTAAGGGTAGAAGCGACATAGCTGTTGGATGCTCCAAGCGTTGCTGTAGACCTCGCCTTGACTGTTGGCCAGCTTGTATGTTCCAGGCTTCAGAACCTTGGCGACGATGAATGGCCCTTCCCAGGGAGGCGTGAGTTTGTGCCGCCCTCGGGCGTCTTGTCGCAGCCGAAGCATCAGGTCGCCCACCTGGAGGTCTCGGGACCGAACCCCTCGAGCGTGGTAGTGTCGCAGGGACTGCTGGTACCGTGCCGAGTGTAGTAAGGCCATGTCCCGAGCCTCTTTCAGCTGGTCCAGTGAGTCTTCTCGATTGACTCGATTGCTTTGGTCGGCGTAGGCCCTCGTCCTCGGGGAACCGTATTCTAAGTCTGTGGGCAAGATGGCCTCGTCCCCATAGACTAGAAAGAACGGTGTGAAGCCCGTGGCTCGGCTCGGCGTTGTCCTCAGACTCTAGACCACCGAGGGGAGCTCCTTCATCCATCGCTTGCCGAACTTGTTGAGGTCATTGTAGATCCGCGGCTTGAGCCCTTGCAGGATCATGCCGTTAGCCCGCTCTACTTGCCCATTCGTCATGGGGTGAGCCACGGCGGCCCAGTCCACCCGAATGTGGTGATCCTCGCAGAAGTCCAGGAACTTTCTGCCGGTGAACTGGGTGCCGTTGTCGGTGATGATGGAGTTCGGGACCCCAAAGCGATGGATGATGTTGGTGAAGAACGCCACCGCCTGTTCGGACCTGATGCTGTTTAGGGGTCGGACCTCGATCCACTTGGAGAATTTGTCGATGGCGACCAACAGGTGCGTGTAGCCCTAGGGTGCCTTCTGCAAGGGGCCGACGAGGTCCAGACCCCACACAGCAAACGACCAGGTGATGGGTATGGTCTGCAGAGCCTGAGCGGGCAGGTGGGTCTGCCTCGCGTAGAACTGACACCCTTCGTAGGTGCGGACAATTCTAGTGGCGTCGGCCACCGTCGTCGGCCAGTAGAAACCTTGTCGGAAGGCGTTTCCAACAAGGGCTCGAGGTGCTGCGTGATGGCCGCAAGCCCCCGAGTGTATCTCTTGTAGGAGCTCCTGGCCTTCGGCGAGGGAAATGCATCGCTGGAGGATGCCCGAGGGGCTGTGGTGGTAGAGCTCCTTCTCATCTCCCAGCAAGACGAACGACTTGGCGCGCCACGCCAACCGCCGAGCTTCGGCTTGGTCGAGGGGTAGCTCTCCTTGGTGGAGATATTGCAGGTACGGGGTCTGCCAGTTTCGATTAGGCGTGACCTCGCTCCGCTCCCCCTCGATGCGCAGTGCCTCACCCTCGGGGGCCGAGGGTACCTCAGGCCGAGCCGAGGGTGCCTCGGGCCGAGCCGAGGGTACCTCGGACCGAGCCGAGGGTGCCTCGGGCTGGGCCGAGGCCTTCTCGGGCTCGGACGTGTCGTCGGTCTTGAAGGAGTGTTGATGCAGGTCTCAGGAGAATACGTCCAAGGGAACCATTGTTCGCCCCAAGGCTATTTTAGCCAGCTCGTCCGCAGTCTCGTTGTAGCGTCGGGCGATGTGGTTGAGCTCGAGCCCGTAGAACTTGTCTTCCAGGCGCCGAACCTCATCGCAGTAGGCTTCCATCTTCGGGTCGCGGCAGTGGGAGTTCTTCATGACTTGGTCGATGACGAGCTGCGAGTCACCGCGAGCGTCGAGGCATCGGACCCCTAGCTCGATGGCGATTCGCAACCCGTTTACCAGAGCCTCGTACTCAGCCACGTTGTTGGACGTCGGGAAGTGGAGGCGTAGCACGTAGCGTAGGTGCTTCCCGAGGGGCGAGATGAAGGGCAGGCCCGCGCCGGCCCCCGTCTTCATCAGCGACCCGTCAAAAAACATGGTCCAGAGTTCCGGTCGGATCGGAGCTGTTGGGAGCTAGGTGTCAACCCATTCAGCCGCGAAGTCCGCCAAGACCTGGGACTTGATGGCCTTCCAGGGGGCGAACGAGATCGTCTCGCCCATGATCTCCACCGCCCACTTTGCAATTCTACCCGAGGCCTCTCGGGACTGGATGATCTCCCCCAGGGGGAAGGATGACACCATAGTTACCGGATGAGACTCGAAGTAGTGTCGCAACTTCCGCCGCGTTAGGATCACTAGGTACAGCAGCTTCTGAATTTGTGGGTAGCGGATCTTGGTCTCGGACAGTACCTCACTGATGAAGTAGACTGGCCTCTGGACGGGCAATGCATGCCCCTCTTCTCGTCTCTCAACCACAATCGCGGCGCTAACCACCTGAGTGGTCGCGGCGACGTAGATCAAGAGGGCTTCTCCGGCAGTGGGGGGCACCAAGATGGGCGCATTTGTGAGGAGCGCCTTCAGGTTCCTGAGGGCTTCCTCGGCCTCAAGGGTCCAAGCGAAGCACTCGGCCTTCCTTAAGAGGTGGTACAGAGGCAGGCCTCTTTCGCCGAGGCACGAGATGAAACGGCTCAGAGCCGCGAGGCATCCCATGACCCTCTGTACGCCTTTCAAGTCCTTGATGGGCCCCATGCTGGTGATGGCTGCGATCTTCTCCGGGTTGGCCTCGATGCCCCGCTCGGAGACGATGAACCCCAAGAGCATGCCTCGGGGAACCCCGAAGACACACTTTTCGGGATTGAGCTTCACGCCTTTCGCCTTGAGACATCGGAATGTCACTTCAAGGTCGGAAAGGAGGTCGGAGGCTTTCCTCGTCTTGACTACGATGTCATCGACGTAGGCCTCGACCGTTCGGCCAATGTGTTCGCCGAACACATGGTTCATGCACCGTTGGTACGTTGCACCCACTTTCCTCAAGCCGAACGGCATGGTAACATAGCAGTACATGCCGAAGGGTGTGATGAAAGAAGTCGCGAGCTGGTCGGACTCTTTCATCCTGATCTGGTGATACCCTGAGTAGGCATCGAGGAAAGACAGGGTTTTGCATCCAGCAGTGGAATCCACGATTTGATCGATGCGAGGCAAAGGGTAGGGAACTTTCGGACATGCTTTGTTTAGACCGGTGTAGTCTACACACATCCGCCATTTCCCCCCTTTCTTTCTCACAAGCACAGGGTTGGCAAGCCATTCGGGATGGAATACCTCTTTGATGAACCCTGCCGCCATTAGCTTGTGGATCTCCTCGCCTATGGCTCTGTGCTTTTTTTCGTCGAATCGGCGCAGAGGCTGCTTCATGGGTCGGGCTCCAGCTCGGATATCCAGCGAGTGCTCGGCGACTTCCCTCGGTATGCCGGGCATGTCCGAGAGACTCCATGCGAAAACGTCGGCGTTTGCGCGGAGAAAGTCGACGAGCACTGCTTCCTATTTGGGGTCGAGCTCGGAGCCGATTTGGATCTGCTTGGAGGCGTCGTTGTAGGGGTCGAGAGGGACGGACTTAACCGTCTCCGCTGGCTCGAAGTTGCCGGCGTGGCGCTTCACGTCTGGTGCCTCCCTAGAGAGGTTCTCCAGGTCGGCGATGAGGGCCTCGGACTCGGCGAGGGCCTCGGCGTACTCCACGCACTCCACGTCGCATTCGTACGCGTGTCGGTACGTGGGCCCGACGGTGATGACCCCGTTGGGGCCCGTCATCTTGAGCTTAAAGTAGGTGTAGTTGGGGATGGCCATGAACTTGGCGTAGCATGGCCTCCCCAACACTGCGTGGTAGGTTCCTCGAAACCCGACCACTTCGAACGTGAGGGTCTCCCTTCGAAAGTTGGAGGGCGTTCCAAAGCAGATGGGTAGATCGAGTTGTCCGAGGGGTTGGACGCGCTTCCCGGGGATGATCCCGTGGAAAGGCGCAGCGCCCGTCCGGACCGAGGACAGATCGATCCGCAGGAGCCTGAGGGTCTCGGCGTAGATGATGTTGAGGCTGCTGCCTCCGTCCATGAGGACCTTGGTGAGCCTGACGTCGCCGATGATGGGGTCGACAACGAGCGGGTATTTCCCCGGGCTCGGCACATGGTCGGGATGGTCGGCCTGGTCGAAGGTGATGGGCTTGTCGGACCAGTCTAGGTAGACTGGCGCCGCCACCTTTACCGAGTAGACCTCCCGACGCTCTTGCTTGCGGTGCCGAGCCGAGGCGTTTGCCACTTGCCCACCGTAGATCATGAAGCAGTCGCGGACCTCGGGGAACTCTCCTGCCTTGTGATCTTCCTTCTTAGCGTCGTCGAGGGCCTTGCCACCCTCTACGGGTGGCCCAACCTTGTGAAAGTGGCGTCGAAGCACGGCACACTCCTCAAGGGTGTGCTTGACGGGCCCCTGATGATAGGGGCACGACTCCTTGAGCATCTTGTCGAAGAGGTTGGCACCTCCGGGAGGTTTCCGAGGGTTCTTGTACTCGGCGGCGGCGACAAGGTCCGCGTCGGCGGCGTCGCGTTTCGCTTGCGACTTCTTCTTGCCTTTCTTCTTGGTGTCGCGTTGAGTTGACGCCTCGAGGACTTCTTCCGGTGGGCGGCCCTGGGGCTGCTTGTCCTTCCGGAAGATGGCCTCAACCGCCTCCTGGCCAGAGGCGAACTTGGTGGCGATGTCCATCAGCTCGCTCGCCCTGGTGGGGGTCTTGCGACCCAGCTTGCTCACCAGGTCGCGGCAGGTGGTGCCGGCGAGGAACGCGCCGATGACATCCGAATCGGTGACGTTGGGCAGCTCGGTGCGCTGCTTCGAGAATCGCCGGATGTAGTCCCGGAGAGACTCTCCCGGCTGCTGGCGGCAGCTTCGGAGATCCCAGGAGTTTCCAGGGCGCACGTACGTGCCTTGGAAATTGCTGGCGAAGGCTTGGACCAGGTCGTCCCAGTTGGAGATCTGCCCCAGAAGCAGGTGCTCCAGCCAGGCTCGAGCGGTGTCGGAGAGGAACTGGGGGAGGTTGCGGATGATGAGATTATCATCGTCCGTTCCACCCAGTTGGCAGGCCAGCCGATAGTCCGCGAGCCACAGTTCAGGTCTCGTCTCCCCCGAGTACTTTGTGATAGTAGTCGGGGTTCGGAACTAGGTCAGGAACGGTGCCCGCCGTATGGCGCGGCTGAAAGCCTGCGGACCGGGTGGTTCGGGCGAAGGACTCCGATCCTTCCCACTGTCGTAGCGTCCCCCACGCCTGGGGTGGTAGCCTCGGTGCACCCTCTCGTCGAGGTGGGCCCGACAGCTGTGGTGATGGTGTTCGTTGCCGAGGCGACCCGGGGCCGCAGGCGCTGTGTTGCGCGTGCGCCCGGTGTGGACCGAGGCTTCCCGCATGAATCGAGAAGTCGCGGCGCGATGTTCCGAGGGGTACCCCTGCCTTTGGGAGGCGGAGCTTTCGGCCCGTCGGACCGCGGCGTCCTCCAGGAGATTCTTGAGCTCTCCCTGGATACGCCGCCCCTCGGTGATTGATGGCTCCGGCATCGCGCGGAGAAGTATTGCCGCTGCGGCCAGGTTTTGGCCGACTCCACTAGAAACCGGTGGCGGCCTTACCCTGACATCGTCGGCGATGCGATGCTGGATGCCCTGGGGGAGATGACGCGCTTCTCCGGCCGGAGGTTGGCCCGCCCATTCCTGCCCGACGTCCCGGCGGATCGGCTCAAGCGTTCCTGTTCCCTCGTCGAGCCTGGCCTGCATCTCGCGGATTTGCTCGAGCTGTGGGTCATGACCCCCGCCGGGACGGGGACCACAAGTAGCTCCCGAAGGATGTCAACGCGAGGCACGGGCCTAGGGGGATCACCGTTCTCCGGTATACCAAGATGGTTGCCTTTGCCGGGACCCCCTAGATCGACGTGGAAACATTCGCGACTTGGATCGCAATCCTCGTCGCCGAGGCTGCGGCTACCGTCGGAACAGTCGGAAAGGCAGTAGTCGCATGCGGTCATGAAGTCCCGCACGGCACTGGGGTTACCAAGTCCGGAGAAATCCCAACAGAGGTCGGGCTCGCCATCTTCCTCGGACCCCGAGGGCCCGTAGGTCGAGACGGCCGTCAGTCGGTCCCAGGGTGACCGCACACGATACCCCGGAGGGTTTGGACTCGCCTCTATGAGAATGTCCACCGAAGCGGAGTTGCTTGGCGGGTCGAGGCCGAATCCAAAAGGCGCGAGATGGGAATCGGTCGGTACCTTTTGGTCGACGGGCGGTGACGAAGTCACGTCAGGGACTGACTGCACCGTCGTCTCAGGTACGAGGGTGACGCCCAGCAAGTCCTTCGCGAGCGTGCTGGCGTCGTCCGTTTGCTTGAGGTTGGTGTGTTGCAGGGAGACGACGCTTGTCTTCGTCTCAGACACGAGGCCGATGCCCGACGCGCTCTCTGTTGGGGCGCTGACGCCGTCGACTCGCTCGATAGCAACGAGGTGCCGCCTCCTGCTTGGCCTTGGTTGCCCCGCCTCCTCCTCCGTCGGCGGGGGAGGGGACGGGACAAGCCCGAATGTCGTTCTTCCACCACGTGGGGAAGGCATCGTCGATTTTCCCGCCGGCGGGCGGGTTGTCGACCGCCATTGTCGCTGTCGCGCGGCGGGGGAAGGAGTATCATGTCGTAGCTGCCGTCGAGGGACATGAACTCAAGACTCCCAAAATGGAGCACCGTCCCGGGCTGGAGAGGTTGCTGGAGACTGCCCATCTGGAGCTTGACGGGAAGCTGTTCGTCAACACGCAGCAGACCCCTACCTGGCGCGCCAACTGTCGGCGTTTCGACCCCGGGGGGTCCCTGGACCGACGAGTAAATTGTCGCCGCATGCCCAGCCCAGATGGGTCGGCGCGAGGAAGAACGCGAAGGGGGGAGAGCAGCCGGAGGGAGACAGGCGTGGGAGGTGGAACCCGCGGCCTCCGTGTTAGCCCCGCGCCCAGGTCGGGTGCGCTTGCAGTAGGGGGTTACAAGCGTCCACGCGGGAGAGAGCGAGCGGCCTTGTGCGAGCGCCGTCCCGTCCTTCCCCGCGCGGCCAACCCTCTGTAAGAGGGCCCTGGACCTCCCTTTTATAGGCGTAAGGAGAGGATCCAGGTGTACAATGGGGGGTGTAGCAGTGTGCTAACGTGTCTAGCGGAGGAGAGCTAGCGCCCTAAGTACATGCCATCGTGGCAGCCGGAGAGGTTTTGGCACCCAGTTCGTGTGGTGTCGTGGCCGTCGGAGGAGCGCTGGAGCCTGGCGGAAGGACAGCTGTCGGGGCTGTCGAGTCCTTACTGACGTCCTCTTGCTTCCATAAGGGGGCTGAGAGCCGCCGTCGTCATAGAGCGTGCGGGGCGCCATCATTACTCGTATAGTGGAGCGAGCCAGATGGGACGCCGGTCTTGTTCCCCGTAGCCTGAGTCAGCTCGGGGTAGGGTAATGATGGCGCCTCCTATTGACATGGTCGGTCCGTGCCCTAGGTTGGGCGAGGTGGAGGCTCCTCCGAGGTCGAGGTCGAGTCTGTCTTCCAAGGTCGAGGTCGAGTCCGAGCCCCCGGGTCGGACAAGGCGGAGACCGTCGGCTGAGGCCAGGGCTGAGTCCGAGCCCTAGGGTCGGGCGAAGTGGAGTTTGTCGTCCTTCGGGCCTGAGCCCGAGTCCGAGCCCTGGGTCGGGCGGAGCGGAGTTCGTCGTCTTCCGGGGCTGAGCCCGAGTCCGAGCCCTGGGGTCAGGCGGAGCGGAGTTCGTCGTCTTCCGGGGCCGAGCCCGAGTCCGAGCCCTGGGGTCGGGCGGAGCGGAGTTCGTCGTCTTCCGGGGCCGAGCCCGAGTCCGAGCCCTAGGGTCGAGCGGAGCGGAGTTCGTCGTCTTCCGGGGCCGAGCCCGAGTCCGAGCCCTGGGGTCAGGCGGAGCGGAGTTCGTCGTCTTCCGGGGCCGAGCCCAAGTCCGAGCCCTGGGGTCAGGCGGAGCGGAGTTCGTCGTCTTCCGGGGCTGAGCCCGAGTCCGAGCCCTGGGGTCGGGCGGAGCGGAGTTCGTCGTCTTCCGGGGCTGAGCCCGAGTCCGAGCCCTGGGGTCGGGCAGAGCGGAGTTCGTCGTCTTCCGGGGCCAAGCTCGAGTCCGAGCCCTAGGGTCGGGCGGAGCGGAGTTTCCCATGGCGCCTAGGGCCGGACTTGGCTACTGTCAGCCTCACTCTGTCGAGTGGCTCAGCAGTCGGAGCGGCGCAGGCGGCGCTGTCCTCTTGTCAGACCGGTCAGTGGAGCGGCGAAGTGACTGCGGTCACTTCGGCTCTGTCAACTAGAGGGCGTGTGTAAGACCCAAAATTAGTAGAAAAAAAATAATATAAACAAAGTATCATAATGCTTTGGAAATTAGGAAAATAAGAAAATGATGAGAAAAGGGATTTTTCTTTTAAAGGAAACCATTTATACATCCCATGAAATAAATAACAAGGAGAATAAAACTTAAATTAGTAATATTAAAATAGTATGGTTTATATTCACCTTTGGGTTTCAATTGATACATTTGAAAAATCTGAAAACTAAAATAGAAGTATAAATTTGAATTTGGAATAGGAAATAGAAAATAAATGGGAAGGGAAGAAAAGAGAAGTAATATGAAAACATGAATACTATATTGGAATAAATATTCTCAAACCCAATACTTTTAATTGCACAGATATGGTTTGCAAATGAACTAGTCACAAGTTTGAATTTAAATTAATATTTAAATTTGAATTTGTGAAAGAATGGAGAAAGGAGAAAATAAAAGAAAAATAAAAGAAAAAAAGGAAAAGGTTAGAACGCTTACTTGGGCCGCCTGCCTCAATTCGGCCCAATACCTGTTTTATTCCGCGCAGCCCAACTTGCCCACTCCACTCGCCGCGCCGACATCTGGGCCCTCCTCGTCAGCCTCCCTTGCGCCCGCGCCTCGCTCTCCCACTGCAGCGCGGGACCCGCTTGCCAGTTCGCATCGCGCAAGCCCACACCAACGCGCGCGGCCGATTTTCCCTCTCCCTGACTCTGCGGGCCCGCAACCCAGTGACGCTGCTCGCGCTCCCTCACTACCGCGCGGGTCCCACCGTCCAGTCGCATTCGCGTGCGCTCGGTCTCTCTGCTCTACGGGACCCGCATGTCGGCTCGTTCTCCTCAACGGATCCCTCCGAGCTCGGCGGTGACCGCGCGCGGAATCCGGGGTACGGGGAGGTTGTGGCGGGCGCTCGGGCCGACCTTCGGGGGATTTAAGGCCATATGATGAGTGCCCAATCCTCATCCCACCCGAAGATCGCCGGCTCCACCGCTAACACCTCCGCGGCCGTAGCACACGACCGCCGTCGCTTGGTTCCACCATCCCCGTCGTTCGGTGCCCATAACCGGGGCTCGGCCGTTCGCTGGGGTATGCGGAGTGCGCTCGGGGGACAATCGGGGTGAGCAAGGCCTCGGCTAACCGCGAATTCGTCGCCGTAGTGAAGATCTCCGCCGTGCGCCGTGGGCAGGCCTCCCGGCGATCTAATCCTCGGTAAAATTCCCACCGCTGTATTCGCCATCTTCCTAATTTCATTTTGCACCAACTGATTTGGCAAATCAACTCGTCGGGCGGGCGATTTGGGTCGCTCCGGCCATGGCTTGCCGCGGTGTGGCGCGGTGTGCCGTCGGTGAGAATCGAACGGTAGAAGAACACTTGTGGCCGTTGGATCTTTAATATGCGGGTCAGATTAGTGGACGTGTACCGCTTCGGCCAGGACTCGTCACAGCCGTTGATCCGTGCATGTGCGGCTGAGATTAGTTAGCGCATACCCATTCGATGCATTAAATCCATGACGTCAACTAGTGATCGGACGGTTTTGGAGTCACGCGATGCTCTGACCGTGGATCCCAGATCCAAGGGCTGATAGCACGTACCGGTTCAAGGAAAGTAGCATCTAATCTGGGCGGTTGGCGCGCGATCGGACGGCCCAGATCACATCATACCCCTTCGGCTTGGGAATCTTTCTAAAGAGACCCTGTCTTTTTCCCGAATCAACCCGCTGTCCCTCGCGGTTGTGCTTTGAGTCTTGCGGATTCTTACGCCAGTGACCCTACCTTTTCTAGTATTTGACGCCCAGTCCAGAAAATTAGAAATTCAGTAAAAGGAATTAGAAAAATGATTTTTAATACAAAAATAAATGCTAGAATTTGTTTAATTCATAGAAAATGCATATTTAGTCCAAATTAATCCATTCCAGTTCCTATAATTTTGTAATATTATTATTTATCATTTAGTGCCACTGGTTTTACATAAAAGTCACATTAAAATTGTTATCTTAATTAATCTTGTACTAAGCACATAGAATCTTTGGAAATCCATAACTTAAAATCTATAACTCCAAAATTAATGATTCCTGTTCCTAGAATCTTATTTTAAATGAAGATTATTATTATGTATTTTGCTTACTTGTTTGGTGTGATGTTAATTTTGCCTATACACTGCTTGTTTGTATTGCTACGACTAGCGTGAGGTCACGTGTCATCTGAAGATCATCCTGGTACCTGGAATCTCAAGGCCCAAGCAAGTTGTGCCCTTGATCACTTCTTTTTACCCACTCATGTTCTAATTAATCATAATGATCTGCATAGGTTAATTTTGATGGGACCCAATAGGTTACCCTAGTTTGTCTATCTTTATACCTTGTTTACCACTGAACCTTTTGGGTAGTACTTGCTAGTGCTTTATGTGGTTTTGGGTATGAAGGTACATTATTCATGATCACACTTTTATTATATGTTTATTATTACTGTTCATGATAAGATCATTATGTTAATTGGAACATGGAGCGACCACCCGGGAAAACAGTGCTACCACAAGGGTTTAATGGGACGCCCTTGGCTGATTAATTAGGAAAGCTAGTGGAAGACTACCTTACCCGAAAGGGGCAAGGGCAGTAGGGGAGTGGTCAGTGTAGGGAGGCCCTCGGGAGGATTTTGCTGCGATGGCGGTCCTGCAAGGGATTCCTGCATTGGAACTTCCTATAAACTGTAGCGGGTTTTCGGAAGCTAGTGGAACTTTGTAAAGGCCTCGTAGTGGATCCCTAGCCATTCACCTCGGAAGTGTCTAAGGGCCTTGCAAACCCTGGCGACATGGGATACACGACTTGTGGGTAAAGATGCGCAACCTCTGCAGAGTGTAAAACTGGTATACTAGCCGTGCTCACGGTCATGAGCAGCTCGGACCCTCACATGATTAAATTATGGAACTTAAACTCAATTTGTCATATGCATTGCATCGCAGGTGAAGTTGTTACTTTTGTTCTACTATTTAACTGGGTTGGTATTTACTTATACTTAGTAACTGCTAATAAAATTTTGACCAACTTTAAAAGCAATGCTCAGCTCTAACCATCTTCTTTGGTAAGCCTTACACTTCACGTGAGCTCCCACCTTTGGCGAGTTCATGCACATTATTCCCCACAACTTGTTGAGCGATGAACGTATGTGAGCTCACTCTTGCTGTCTCACACACCCCACAGGTCAAGAACCGGTACCACTGGATGAGGCGCTTGGAGGATGCTGTGAAGTGTTCGTGAAAGGTCTAGGCCGTCGTCTCCCAGTCAACTTTGGGTTGCTGGACCGTTGTCTCCTTATAATGTAATTATTTATTTTGTATAGAACTCCTGTTATATATAAAGTTGTGACATTCGATCCTGTGCCACTATTCATCATATGTGTGAGACTTGGTCCCAGCACACCTGGTGATTATGTTCGCGCCCGGGTTTTGGACCCCTAAAATCCGGGTGTGACAGAAGTGGTATCAGAGGAATGTTGACTGTAGGACGAAACCTAGATAGAACTGGAAAACCATTGTCTACTTACCTTTGCCACTCTGATTCTTTCTAAACTTTTCTTAATCTTTCCTCATCTATTTCCGCTTTACTCTGATTATTCTTACCTTTTTATTCTAAAGACAAATGTGGATTTCACACTTTGAAATCCTGTGCCTAAAGTGACTTTAGGAATAGGAGACCTACTCTTAGGAACAAAAACAAAACTATTTTTATAGGTATTTGTATGCTTGAATGTTTGTTTTTATGATACTTGTTTGATTTGGATCTTTGATTGAGTGTGATTAGTTGTGGAGTAATGTCCACAATCACATCTGCATATACATATATAAAAAGAAAAAAACGGTTATAAAAATATCTAAAAGAACTAGGTTATCCCACATCAAAGAATCTAGCCTAGCAAAAACCATCTTATCTTGAAAAAGTCTATCCTACACTCATAGATCAATCTCATCTTAAAAGATACTCATCCTATCTTGACAAGATTGTATCTCACCCTAATAGATCTAACTGGTCTCAAAAGATTCTATCTTATCTTTATGGATCCATCTTATCCTAATAAACATACTTATCCACCCTAGTTTAAACAACCATGATCTAATGCAAATTAATTAGATCTTACCTAGTCAAACTAGTCATACCGATCTAATCTAGATCCCATCTAATCTAATATGATCTAATCTAATGTGGTCTACTTAAACATATTAAGTGATACTGGTAGAAGAGATTAAACCCTACTAGCCATGTATTAACTTAACCAATAGAGCCATGATGAATGGTATAACCTTTCTATTCCCACCTAATAACAAACAAACTTTTAATCTACATCTTGTAGTCTATCTCACCCATATATATCTCTCATCTTGACAGATTCTATCTTACCCATGAATATTCACCTTATACAACTGGTTACCCCAATCTGGACATAAAAAAAACAAAGACCAAGCCCTACTAAAGAATCTTCAGATTATGACCAGCTACTAGCTTATTCATTCCGCTTATTGAATAATTTCCTTTGCAAAACTATTACCATATGCTTCTAACTTTCATGGTCAATACCAGGAAAGGAAAGATTATCACGTAACAGCAAACAGAAATGAATCCTTCAAATCCTCCACCTGTTGAAATCGATCAAGTGGTTGCTGCCCAAAGACTGGTAATACAACAATTAACAGACCTGGTGACCGAGATGCAAAATCAGATAAGACAAGAACGCGAGGAAATACGTCAGGTCCGCCAAGAAATAAGGCAAGCACGGTTGGAGAGACAACAACAACAACAACCTCCACCACCACCACCAGCTCCACCAAGCTACATAGATATAAATTATGATGATTTGTAAGATCTAGATGTTACTTTAGTTAGTAGATGATATGATATTATTTTAGAAGGAACAATAAGGTCTATTGACCCTATGTTTTGTTAAAGAATTATACCTCATGCTGAGATTTCTTTGTTTGTGCATATGTTCCGAGAACAATATGAGTATACATCCCTTTTCTTACAAATCTCGAGGACGAGATTTTTGTTAAGGGGGGTAGGATTTGTAAGACCCAAAATTAGTAGAAAAAAAATAATATAAACAAAGTATCATAATGCTTTGGAAATTAGGAAAATAAGAAAATGATGAGAAAAGGGATTTTTCTTTTAAAGGAAACCATTTATACATCCCATGAAATAAATAACAAGGAGAATAAAACTTAAATTAGTAATATTAAAATAGTATGGTTTATATTCACCTTTGGGTTTCAATTGATACATTTGAAAAATCTGAAAACTAAAATAGAAGTATAAATTTGAATTTGGAATAGGAAATAGAAAATAAATGGGAAGGGAAGAAAAGAGAAGTAATATGAAAACATGAATACTATATTGGAATAAATATTCTCAAACCCAATACTTTTAATTGCACAGATATGGTTTGCAAATGAACTAGTCACAAGTTTGAATTTAAATTAGTATTTAAATTTGAATTTGTGAAAGAATGGAGAAAGGAGAAAATAAAAGAAAAATAAAAGAAAAAAAGGAAAAGGTTAGAACGCTTACTTGGGCCGCCTGCCTCAATTCGGCCCAATACCTGTTTTATTCCGCGCAGCCCAGCTTGCCCACTCCACTCGCCGCGCCGACATCTGGGCCCTCCTCGTCAGCCTCCCTTGCGCCCGCGCCTCGCTCTCCCACTGCAGCGCGGGACCCGCTTGCCAGTTCGCATCGCGCAAGCCCACACCAACGCGCGCGGCCGATTTTCCCTCTCCCTGACTCTGCGGGCCCGCAACCCAGTGACGCTGCTCGCGCTCCCTCACTACCGCGCGGGTCCCACCGTCCAGTCGCATTCGCGTGCGCTCGGTCTCTCTGCTCTGCGGGACCCGCATGTCGGCTCGTTCTCCTCAACGGATCCCTCCGAGCTCGGCGGTGACCGCGCGCGGAATCCGGGGTATGGGGAGGTTGTGGCGGGCGCTCGGGCCGACCTTTGGGGGATTTAAGGCCATATGATGAGTGCCCAATCCTCATCCCACCCGAAGATCGCCGGCTCCACCGCTAACACCTCCGCGGTCGTAGCACACGACCGCCGTCGCTTGGTTCCACCATCCCCGCCGTTCGGTGCCCATAACCGGGGCTCGGTCGTTCGCTGGGGTATGCGGAGTGCGCTCGGGGGACAATCGGGGTGAGCAAGGCCTCGGCTAACCGCGAATTCGTCGCCGTAGTGAAGATCTCCGCCGTGCGCCGTGGGCAGGCCTCCCGGCGATCTAATCCTCGGTAAAATTCCCACCGCTGTATTCGCCATCTTCCTAATTTCATTTTGCACCAACTGATTTGGCAAATCAACTCGTCGGGCGGGCGATTTGGGTCGCTCCGGCCATGGCTTGCCGCGGTGTGGCGCGGTGTGCCGTCGGTGAGAATCGAACGGTAGAAGAACACTTGTGGCCGTTGGATCTTTAATATGCGGCTCAGATTAGTGGACGTGTACCGCTTCGGCCAGGACTCGTCACAGCCGTTGATCCGTGCATGTGCGGCTGAGATTAGTTAGCGCATACCCATTCGATGCATTAAATCCATGACGTCAACTAGTGATCGGACGATTTTGGAGTCACGCGATGCTCTGACCGTGGATCCCAGATCCAAGGGCTGATAGCACGTACCGGTTCAAGGAAAGTAGCATCTAATCTGGGCGGTTGGCGCGCGATCGGACGGCCCAGATCACATCATACCCCTTCGGCCTGGGAATCTTTCTAAAGAGACCCTGTCTTTTTCCCGAATCAACCCGCCGTCCCTCGCGGTTGTGCTTTGAGTCTTGCGGATTCTTACGCCAGTGACCCTACCTTTTCTAGTATTTGACGCCCAGTCCAGAAAATTAGAAATTCAGTAAAAGGAATTAGAAAAATGATTTTTAATACAAAAATAAATGCTAGAATTTGTTTAATTCATAGAAAATGCATATTTAGTCCAAATTAATCCATTCCAGTTCCTATAATTTTGTAATATTATTATTTATCATTTAGTGCCACTGGTTTTACATAAAAGTCACATTAAAATTGTTATCTTAATTAATCTTGTACTAAGCACATAGAATCTTTGGAAATCCATAACTTAAAATCTATAACTCCAAAATTAATGATTCCTGTTCCTAGAATCTTATTTTAAATGAAGATTATTATTATGTATTTTGCTTACTTGTTTGGTGTGATGTTAATTTTGCCTATACACTGCTTGTTTGTATTGCTACGACTAGCGTGAGGTCACGTGTCATCTGAAGATCATCCTGGTACCTGGAATCTCAAGGCCCAGGCAAGTTGTGCCCTTGATCACTTCTTTTTACCCACTCATGTTCTAATTAATCATAATGATCTGCATAGGTTAATTTTGATGGGACCCAATAGGTTACCCTAGTTTGTCTATCTTTATACCTTGTTTACCACTGAACCTTTTGGGTAGTACTTGCTAGTGCTTTATGTGGTTTTGGGTATGAAGGTACATTATTCATGATCACACTTTTATTATATGTTTATTATTACTGTTCATGATAAGATCATTATGTTAATTGGAACATGGAGCGACCACCCGGGAAAACAGTGCTACCACAAGGGTTTAATGGGACGCCCTTGGCTGATTAATTAGGAAAGCTAGTGGAAGACTACCTTACCCGAAAGGGGCAAGGGCAGTAGGGGAGTGGTCAGTGTAGGGAGGCCCTCGGGAGGATTTTGCTGCGATGGCGGTCCTGCAAGGGATTCCTGCATTGGAACTTCCTATAAACTGTAGCGGGTTTTCGGAAGCTAGTGGAACTTTGTAAAGGCCTCGTAGTGGATCCCTAGCCATTCACCTCGGAAGTGTCTAAGGGCCTTGCAAACCCTGGCGACATGGGATACACGACTTGTGGGTAAAGATGCGCAACCTCTGCAGAGTGTAAAACTGGTATACTAGCCGTGCTCACGGTCATGAGCAGCTCGGACCCTCACATGATTAAATTATGGAACTTAAACTCAATTTGTCATATGCATTGCATCGCAGGTGAAGTTGTTACTTTTGTTCTACTATTTAACTGGGTTGGTATTTACTTATACTTAGTAACTGCTAATAAAATTTTGACCAACTTTAAAAGCAATGCTCAGCTCTAACCATCTTCTTTGGTAAGCCTTACACTTCACGTGAGCTCCCACCTTTGGCGAGTTCATGCACATTATTCCCCACAACTTGTTGAGCGATGAACGTATGTGAGCTCACTCTTGCTGTCTCACACACCCCACAGGTCAAGAACCGGTACCACTGGATGAGGCGCTTGGAGGATGCTGTGAAGTGTTCGTGAAAGGTCTAGGTCGTCGTCTCCCAGTCAACTTTGGGTTGCTGGACCGTTGTCTCCTTATAATGTAATTATTTATTTTGTATAGAACTCCTGTTATATATAAAGTTGTGACATTCGATCCTGTGCCACTATTCATCATATGTGTGAGACTTGGTCCCAGCACACCTGGTGATTATGTTCGCGCCCGGGTTTTGGACCCCTAAAATCCGGGTGTGACAGCGTGCGTCAGGATAAAGGTGTCAGGCCACCTTTGCATTAAATGCCCCTACGATTTGGTCGGTTGGCGTGGCGATTTGGCCAAGGTTGCTTCTTGGTGTAGACTGGGCCTCGGGCGAGCCGAAGGTGTGTCCGTTGCTGGAGGGGGTCCTCGGGCGAGACATAGATCCTCCGGGGTCGGCTGCCCTTGCCCGATGCTGGGCTCGAGCGTGGCGTGATCGCGTCCCTCGAATGGACCGATCCTTGACTTAATCGCTCCCATCAGGCCTTTGCAGCTTTGTGCTGATGGGGGTTACCAGCTGAGATTTAGGAGTCTTGAGGGTACCCCTAATTGTGGTCCCCGACATTAATAAAACAATGTTTTGAGTACCTTCGGCTAAAGAGATTCCCCCAACAGTAGCCCCTCGCTGAAATAGTTTGTTTTCCATAACGAGCTTAGACCGCGGAAATGATAGAGGCCTCATGCCGAAGGTCCGTAAAACACCTCCTCTGAGCACGTTATTGAAAACAGAATAAAATAACTTAAAACGGTCCACGAGGCAGTGAGTGAGAGTGGTGCAATTTATCGGCTCCCACACCCGCCAACCTATATAAGCTGATCGGTTCCATGCGGTTACCACGACATTCTCTGCCTTCATAGCTTTTTCCGCTTATCCAGCTCTTTTTGTGAACTTCGATTGTTCATCACATGGCCAGGATCCGCTCAATCGCTAAGATGACGACCCCAACTTCATTTGAAGAAGCCCAGAGAGACAAAGATGCTCTCGATATAGTGGAAATGAGAGCTATAATGCCAATTTCCGAGGCTATGAAAGCAACAGCTGAGACGGAGGTTATCGAGGAGGATGACGTTCTAGAGGAAAATATCTTGGAAGCTGAAGAAGAGGACAATGACCTTTGGCCGACAAAGCCGAGTTACATTGATATTGGGGGATATACTATCAAACCCAATGATTTTGATGTTATGAAGAAGCTTGGTTATGTTGATGAGAAGGATGGAGTTCACTTTGCTGGTAGCGAAACCACTCCGCAATAAAAGGATGACAAAAACATAGTTTTCAGAAGCTTTTTCCAGGCCACACTTCGGCTGCCAATATTCAAGATGATCGCCAAAGTCCTAAAGAAGTATGAGATTTACATGCACTAGCTGACTTCAAATGCAGTAATCATACTTAGCGTATACATATGGGCAGTGTGCATCCAAGGTGCTCACTAACGCTGAAGCTTTCTGCAGAATTCATGAGTTGCACTATCAGACGAAGCCTAGGCATTCAAACAATTAACACAACATGTCACACCCGAATTTAAGGGACAAAGCTGGGTGCATCTCATATATGCGCCAAAGAAGACAACACATATAATAACAGAGTGTATAGAGATAAATGTCACAATATCATCTGAGTACTTATTACATAGCGGAAGTCTTACAAAATAAAAGATAAATATAAAACAAACTAAAGTCCATCCTTGGCGCCCTAAAGTCAACTAGGAGACGCCACCTAGATCAAGTCAAACTCCTTGTTGTGTGGCTCCTCTTGAACCACCTGTTCTTCTCCTATGGGGGTGTGAGACATCAAGGGTGAGCTCACACATGTTCATCGCTCAACAAGTTGTGGGGAATAATATGCATGAACTCACCAAAGGTGGGAGTTCATGTGATGTGTAAGGCTGATCAACAATAGGGGCTAAAGCTGAGCATTGCTTTTAATAAGTTGGTCAAATTTTATTAGCAGATACTAAATGTAAGTAAATACCAACCATAATAAGAATAATAGAACAAAATTAATAGATAATCCCATACAGTGCATATGACAAATTGAATGTAGTTCCATAATTTAATCATGCGAGAGTCCTGAGCTGCTCATGACCGTGAGCTTGGCTAGTATACCAGTTTTACACTCTGTAGAGGTTGTACCCTTTACCCACAAGTCATGTTACCCATCTGCCAAGGGGTCATGAATCCCATACACCTCTACCAAGGAAGCGAGGCAGGGTAACACTACGAGGCCTTTACAAAGTTCCTCTAGCTTCCGAAAACCCTCTACAGTATATGGGAAGAGCACTTGCAAGAATCCCTCGTCTGACCGCCATCACAGCAAAATCAACCCGAGAACCTCCCTGCATGCAACTCCCCTACTGCCCTTGCCCTTTCGAGTAAGGTAGTCTTCCACTAGCTTTCCTAATTAGTCAGCCAAGGGGTCCCATTCCTCGTGGTGGCACGTGTTTCTCAAGTTAAGCTCCATGTTCCAATTAACAGTAATGATCTTGACATGAACATAAATAAAATAACATAATAATTGGAACATGGATATAATGAAATTTTAACCCAAAATCATATAAAGCAATAGCAAAGCTACCCAAATGATTCAGGGATAAACAAGATAAAAATAATCATACTAGGGTGACCTATTGGGTCCCATCAAAATTAAACCTATGCATTGATAAGTGATAATAAAGAACATTCTTGGGTAATAAATGTGGTTAAGGGCACAACTTGCCTGAGACTTGAGATTCCATGTACCAGGATGATCCTCAGATTCTCGTGACCTCACTGGTAGTCGTAGCAATACAAACAAACATGGTATAGACAAAAGTAACATCACATCAAACATAAGACAAACTGCATAATAATAATCTACACGTTGCTACGAGATCGTGGGATCGAGAACTATTAAGATCGGAGTTGTGGTTAATGAGTTATGATTTATGGGAGATATATGTGATTTATCTATTATAAATTGACCAGTGTACATCTTATGAGAAAATATCTTATAAATAATTAACTCAACATTAGTTTTAATTATAACTTGACTAGAGATATAATTATGGACAGGTTAGATTTGATTTAGAAGAGCTAATCTAGTAGACATAGGATAAATAAATATCTAACTATAAAATTATGTAATATGGTGTAATTAATGTTGTTACTGCGTAGTAAATACTTATATGAAACTAACACAACTGGAACGAGTCAATTCGGAATTAAAATGAAGAAGTTATGATTTTCTGAAGGTTTTATGTATTTGATACAAGATTAATTAAGAGATACATTTTAATATGGTTTTTATGTCAAAACAGAGACACTAGGTGATAAACAATAATATTACAAAATTATAGAAACTAGAATGGATTAGTTTGGACTTCATATGAATTTTATATGAACTAAACAAGTTCTAGCATTTATTTTCACATTAAAAATCATTTTCTAATTACTTTTACTGAATTTTCTAATTCTCTGGACTGGGCATCAAATTCTGTAAAATACAGGGGCCCCTACGCAAGATTTCTTAGACCCAATGAATACAAGACTGGAGCGCGAGTTTATTTGGAAAACCTGAGGGTCAAGGATGCATAACTGTCGCGACCAGGGGTATCGATTCACTGCCACCGTCCGATCTATTCCGGATGGCCCAGATCAGATCCAACTATCCTTAACTAGCATGCACCCACGACCGGCAGATCAGTGATAAATGGACCCAATTTAAAATACCTCGATTGAATCCTATACGTCATACCCTAATCGGACGGCTCATATCTTACTCCAAAATGGTATCCTGGCCGCGCGATCGAAACCCTACGATAGCCATCCAACGGCTATCACCCATTTCCCCAATCTGACGCAAGGTGCGGCGGCGTCGGCCACCCTACGGCGGTGCCATTACCGGCGCACGGCCGCTCGTCGATCCGAGCGCGAATCCCCAAATCCAAGGGACGGTAGACGGAGCAGAGATGAAGGCGAGTCATACGGAGGCGTTCTCACCGTCGGTGGTGATGAGGATGAGACTTATCAACACGATACGATGGAACAACAGCGATGGTGGCATGCCAATGAGAAATTCCCTTCCCCTCGCCCACCGATTCGGCCAGTTGAGACCACAGATATCAACCCCACAGCCTGGTGAAGCACCCAGGCGACCGTCGCGACCCGAGCACCTGCGCAGACGAAGATCCCCAGCAGCGGCACCGGCGGCACCCAATCCTTGTCCACGGTGACGATGCACACTGTTTTGTCCGATCCACGTGGTGGTAGCCAAGAAGGGAAGACAGTTGTAGGAAACGGGTGACGCCTAAGAGGGGGGTGAATTAGGACTTCTAAAACTTTTACTAAACTAGGCCACAATTAAATCCCTAGAGCAAAACCTATGCAAATAATCAAACTAGAAAGTGCAATCTAGGTTTTGTCTAAGTGTTGCTATCTCTACCGCAATGGCTAAGTTTCAATCTACACTAAATAAATATGAATACAAGATTGAAACTTAAATGCTTAATATAAATGCGGAAACTTAAAGAGCAAAGTAGAGAAGCAAACTCTTGTGGATGACGCTGGTATTTTTACCGAGGTATCCGGAACCACGCAAGGTCCCGACTAATCCTCGTTGGTGCCCCTACACAAAGGGAAGCCCATGTGAGGGCCAAGCACCACGGTTGAGTAACTCCATAGAGAGCCGCGGGCCTTCTCCACGCGCAAGTGGTGCTCTACTTCCGGCTCCTCTCGGACACTCCCCACCGTCTCCACTATTGAGCTTCCGACCAAAACGTCACGGGCCTCGTTCCCTCCGGTACACGGTGGCGGCCGTGACACAAACGCGGTTGTCACGGTCGCAAGACTCTCGCCCCACTCGGTACAATTACAACGACTCACGCAAGAGCCGAGGGGTTGTGTGGTTTTACAAAACTCACTCAACTAACTAGGGTTCACCTAGAGCAAGCGCTAAAGCGGTCTAACTAACCTAAGCACTTCGCAAAAGCACTTACGCTAATCACCGAGTGATTCCATTAAGCACTTGGGTGTTTGAGCTCATGGAAATGTGCACTATATGCCTTGGTATGTTGCTTGGGCTCCCACACCTTCAAATGGCCGGTTGGGTGAAGTATATATAGGCCCCAACTCCAAAATAGCCGTTGGAGAAAAGCTGCACTTCTCTGCGGCACACCGGACAGTCCGGTGGTGCACCGAACAGCGCACTATAGCCTGTCCGGTGCGCCTAGCCGTTGCCCTGTCAGAGCAGGTGACCGTTGGCGCCGCAGGCTTTCCACACCGGACAGTCTGGTGCTCACACCGGACAGTCCAGTGGTCTTCTCTCCGGGTGCCACCTGGAACTAGCCGTTGGGCTGTAGTTCCCTGGTGCAACGGACAGTCCGGTGCTCCACGCACAGACAGTCCGCAGGCAGCACACTTGGACTTTTCTTGGATCTTCTTAATGTCTTCTTTTGAGGTGTTGCTTTCCCCAATTCTTTAGTCCAAGTAAATCTTGCATCCTGTGAACTACAAACATAAACACTAGAAAATCTTATTAGTTCACGGATTGTGTTGATCATCAAACACCAAAACTCAATTAGCCAAATGGCCCGGGGTCCATTTTCCTTACAATCTCCCCCTTTTTGGTGATTGATGACAACACAACCAAGGCAAGCAAATAATACAAGTATTTGAATGAAAATATGCGATCTACTTACTAGGATGCATGTTTGTCCCCACAATGTGATATTATGGACTTAAGTCTCCCCCTAACTCCATAATTCACTTACTTCCTGTTTTTGGACCAAATAACCAAAACCACTTGAAAAATCATTTGTAGATTTAAAATTTTAAATTTGTGGTGTTTGGTGTTTGATATAGTTTTCATTGTTTTGGTCCCTAAACTTCTCCCCCTTTGGCATCAACCACCGAAAAGGAAGACATTAAAAGCATGTAGGAAGTAAATAAAAGCTTGTCCTCAAAAGATTACTCCCCCTAAATGAGTGTTCTCCTTTAGAAAGAGTTTTCTCCCCCTTTAGAGATGAAGAAAAGCTCCCCCTGACAGAGATCTTAGGAAAAAGCATATGAAAATTAGAGGTGCAAGACATGATTTGAAAAGACTAACTTCCCTTATGCATAGGTAACAAAATATGAGTTAACTACTTATGCATTTTTAGCAACGTGGAAGTATATGATATGAAATATAGTCTAATCAAATATTGGAGAAGACATGTAAATGATACTAGATGTAGTCTCAAAAGATACTGATTGAAATTCAATGGAGAGCATGAGAGTTCTTGGAGATTTTGCAGTAGAAGATTGTTGTCTTTCTCCGGGGACCTCATTTTCCTTACAATGAGACTATCACATGAAATAGACTTGAAAAGGTGTTAGTCTCAAAGTATTAGATTATAGAGTAACCTCCCCCTAAAGGTGTGCATACAAGTTTTGAATACTTGTAGGAGACATGCACTTTGATTTGATATCAAGAGGGGCAAATTATCTATAATCCGAACTTTGGCACATATAAGTTAAATGATACAACTTGTAGAATTCAAAGTTTTCAATAGATATATCATTTACTATAGAGTGATAGAGAAGCTATGTGTCGTGCTTAAATAAATGTTTTAAGCCATGTAGGTTTGCTTAAGTATATTAATTGAAAGCAAGCAATCCTACCATGTGATTTACCTAGTATGCATAATTTCAAACAAAAGTAAATACCAAATATAATACTAGGCAAGAAAGGTAAACTAGATACAAGGTAAATAGATACGCATATCTAAAAACAAGAGATACAATAAATCTAGTTACCTTAGTCATGGGTGGGAAATTTGAGTCCAAAATTTTCACTAACTCACTTGGCAATTAACTTTGATCCAATATGATGTATCCCATGATATACATCCCAACTTTGCCAAGTCTCCAAATTTCCCGATGACCTTCGGTCCACTTACTTCCCTTTTGGGATCCAAACCTTCTTGGTGCTTTTCATGGTTGAGATTATTTCCTTTGGCACCCAGATGCGTTTGGTCCCCTTTCCTTTGTTGGCTTGCTTGTTGGCCTTGATTGCTATCACCTTTCCATTCTTTTTCTTCTTGATCAAATATGGTGTAGCAGCCTTTTTGTCCACCTTTTTGATGTAGGTGTTGGAGATTTTGCTTGATGGCTTTTGCTTGAGCTTTTGCCTTTGTTTATCCCCGGTCATCGCCTTGCATTGGAAAGACTTATGGCCTTCCTTATGGCATAGCCTACAAATCACAGTTTCTCCCTCCATAGGCTTGTTCACTCCCGCAGTGGTGTTATTCTGTGGAGGTCGGATTTGTTTTGCTTTGCCTTTCTTGTCATACAAAGCCTTGCCAAGGCGAGCCACTTCTTGCTTTAATTGTTTATTTTCCTTTGCAACCTCATCCGAACATGTTTCTACAACAATATTTTCAACAAGAACTTGGTTGCAGAGGTTAGAATCATCAATTAAATCAAAGCAAGAAGTAGAAGCATCTTTCTTAATAATATCAGGTATTTCAACTAAAGATGCTACTGGGGTGCTGCTAATGTTTTCTAGCTTAGTAGTTAGCTCATTATTGTGTATGCTAAGAATTTCCATTTTCTCTAGCAAATTTTCAATAGCTTCTTGGGAGCTAGCTAACTTAGCCTTAAGTTTTTCATTCTTTTTAATAGGGCTGTCATCGGTAGCAGTGGATGGAGCACTAGACTCTAATAGCTCAATTTTAGTTCATAGCTCACTATTTAAGTTTGCAAAAGTTTCAAATTTTTCTAGCAAACCTCTATAATCATTTTGAGAGCTAATCAACTTATTTTTCAGAATTTTAAGTTGAGCTTTTTGTTTAGTGCAAACATCCTGGAAAAATTCAATGGCTTCCGCAAGCTCATCTACAGAGGGCTTTCCCTCACCTTCATCATCACTACTACTTTCATCACTAGAGGATGGAATGCTTTTGTTACCTCTTGCCATAAGGCATTTGTGTGATGACCGTGATGAGCGTGATGAGGATCGGTGGCTGCACGTCCTTGGAGGTTCATCTTCACTTGAAGAATCATCCCAAGTTCTAACACTTGTTAGCGCCTTGCCCTTGCTTCTCCCCTTTTTGGGTTCGGCCATAGTTGGACAGCTGTCCCTGAAGTGGCCCTTCTCCCCGCATGCGAAGCATCCTCTCTTTCTTTGCTTTTTCCTGTCAATGTTAAAGAGAAGATCATCTACCTGCAGAGGTACACCTATTAGATTAATCTTGTGAATCATCCTCATTACCTTTCCGACACGTTGGATTGTTTCTCCGTCCTCGGAGGATGATGTGCATGGTTGATTATTTTCATCATCATCACTTTCTTCTTCCTCTTCTTCGCTTGAGGAACTTGGAGTGGGAGCCTTCTTTTTGCCCTTCCTTTCATCACATGCAAAAGCATATGGCCTTGAGGAAGTGGCTCCTCTCCCCGACACATTTTTTGCGACATCTCAAAAGCCACGATTTTTCCAATCACAATGGTCAGGGTCATGTTGCTCAAGCCTCCATGTTGTGAAGGATGGTGATGATACTCCCATATCTTCGTTGTGGTAGCAGGGAGATAATCTTCCTCACAATGTTCGCATCACCTAGCTTATTAATGCCAATAGAGTTGAGCTCATTGATAATTAGATTTAAGCGAGAATACACATCTCTAACAAGCTCATCATCTTTCATAGCAAATGAATTATACTCATTTAAGACTAGGCAATGTTTTTGCTCACGGACATTGGATGTGCCATCATGGAGCTCATGCAATTTTAGCCAAATCTCATTAACAGTTTTCAAGGTAAATACTTGATTAAAAATATCCATGCTAAGAGATTCATATAAGCAATTTTTGGCTCTAGCATTTAAATGAATTTCTTTTTCTTCACTCGTGGTGGGTTTCTCGGGATTCTTGAGGGGTTTCATCCCGTCACGAGTGACTCTCCAAACACCTAGATCAACTGTCTCTAGGTAACAAGTCATTCTAGCACTATAATATGGGAAGTTAGTGCCGTCAAAGTGTGGTGGCCTATGGGTATCCATCCCTTCCTCTAAAAAGCGTCGGCTCTTTTAGCGGTGAAGCTAAAGCATTTCAAATGAGCCAAACCGGGCTCCGATACCACTTGTAGGAAACGGGTGACGCCTAAGAGGGGGGTGAATTAGGACTTCTAAAACTTTTACTAAACTAGGCCACAATTAAATTCCTAGAGCAAAACCTATGCAAATAATCAAACTAGAAAGTGCAATCTAGGTTTTGTCTAAGTGTTGCTATCTCTACCGCAATTGCTAAGTTTCAATCTACACTAAATAAGTATGAATACAAGATTGAAACTTAAATGCTTAATATAAATGCGGGAACTTAAAGAGCAAGTAGTGAAGCAAACTCTCGTGGATGACGCCGGTATTTTTACCGAGGTATCCGGAACCACGCAAGGTCCCGACCAATCCTCGTTGGTGCCCCTACGCAAAGGGAAGCCCACGCGAGGGCCAAGCACAACGGTCGAGTAACTCCGTAGAGAGCTGCGAGCCTTCTCCACGCGCAAGTGGTGCTCCGCTTCTAGCTCC
The DNA here is from genome assembly GCA_029449295.1 of Zea luxurians. NCBI lineage: Eukaryota > Viridiplantae > Streptophyta > Magnoliopsida > Poales > Poaceae > Zea > Zea luxurians. The sequence continues at coordinate 32,787,387 of JAOPSE010000007.1, read as the reverse complement.
TCTCGGACGCTCCCCGCCATCTCCACTATCGAGCTTCCGGCCGAAACGCCGCGGGCCTCGTTCCCTCCGGTACACGATGGCGGTCGTGACACAAATGCGGTTGTCACGGTCTCATAAGACTCTCACCCCAATCGGTACAATTACAACGACTCACGCAAGAGCCGAGGGGTTGTGTGGTTTTACAAAACTCACTCAACTAACTAGGGTTCACCTAGAGCAAGCGCTAAAGCGGTCTAACTAACCTAAGCACTTCGCAAAGCACATACACTAATCATCGAGTGATTCTATTAAGCACTTAGGTGTTTGAGCTCTTGGAAATGTGCACTATATGCCTTGGTATGTTGCTTGGGCTCCCACACCTTCAAATGGCCGGTTGGGTGAAGTATATATAGGCCCCAAGTTCAAAATAGCCGTTGGAGAAAAGCTACAGTTCTCTGCGACATACTGGATAGTCCGGTGGTGTACCGGACAGTCCAGTGGTGCATCGGACAGCGCACTGTAGCCTGTCCAGTGTGCCTAGTCGTTGCCCTGTCAGAGCAGGTGACCGTTGGCGCTACAGGCTTTCCACACCGGATAGTCTGGTGCTCACACCGGACAGTCCGGTGGTCTTCTCTCCAGGTGCCACCTGGAACTAGCCGTTGGGCTGTAGTTCCCTGGTGCACCGGACAGTCCGGCGTGTGGGCACCGGACAATCCGGTGTGCCACCGGACAGTCCGGTGCTCCACGCATAGACAGTCCGTAGGCAGCACACTTGGACTTTTCTTGGAACTTCTTAATGTCTTCTTTTGAGGTGTTGCTTTCCCCAATTCCTTAGTCCAAGTAAATCTTGCATCCTATGAACTACAAACATAGACACTAAAAAACCTTATTAGTTCACAGATTGTGTTGATCATCAAACACCAAAACTCAATTAGCCAAATGGCCCAGGGTCCATTTTCCTTACAACAGTGCATCGTTTTATAATCGGGCAAAGTCTGATATCGAGGTCAGAGGGATTCCAGCACCTGCCTCCCACCCATATCGGTGAGCAGCGCGGGATCCGTTACGAGCCTAAGCTTGAGGAGAACACTGACAAACATGGCCCACATGACAGTGACAGCAGGAGCGCGTGGATAGGGAACTACAGATAACGAGGTAGGCCCATCAGTCATTGGCGGCTTGGCGCGGAGGTGGCCACAGGGCTGGCACGGTGAGGGTCCTTTGTGGGCCGTGATGAGGCAGTAGCGCGGAGTAAGGGAAGGTGGGCCAAAGTAGATTGGGCCTAGGACGCGATCTCCCCCCACCTTTTTCTTTATCTATTTTCCTTTTATTTTCTTATTTTTTAATTTTAAATTTGAATTCAAATTTCCTGGTGAGTCTCACATTTAGGCTAATTGCACAAATTCAAACCTTAGTATGAGAAGAATATATTTACTTATATATTTATTTTCTTTATATAGTATTTTCTTCCTTTCCAAATTCAAATTCCAATTCCAATTCAAATTCAAACTTGTGGTAAACCCACACTCAGATTATATTGTACATTTAAAAGTACCAATATATTTATGTGCATTTTTCTGTATATCTTTTCTCCCTTTTCTTGATTATTTACTCATTTCCAAACATTTAAGTTGTTCTTTAATTTTCAAATGTGTTCATTTGTATTAATATGAATGTTGTTATTATTAAATGCACATACAAATAAACTCTAACATGATGCAATAGATATATGTTTATTTTAATTATTTTATTTGTTTGGTAGATGTTTGAAATATGAAACACACTCATATTGTTTTCTTTCTTTTTAGAAAAATAGTATTTTGAATGTGGGATAAGAAATAAAAGTCACTTCAAAATTAGATATTCATGTAAATAATTGCTTATGGTGCATCATTTAATGATATGCATAATTATTTAGTTGAATAAAAAACTTTTCTATTACTTCTTTTCTAAAATAATTCTTGGTTTTCAAAATTCAGTCCTCAATTTTCAACACTCAAGTATAATTTGAGATATCTGAATTTGCTATTTTATTTCTTCATATATTTATTTTATTATTATTTATTTTTTCCTTATACAAATTTTGGGCCTTACAAATCCTACCCCCTTAGCAGAAATCTCGTCCTCGAGATTTGTAAGAAAAGGGTGTATAACCATGTTATCTCAGAACATATGCACAAACAAAATCTCGGCATGATGCATAACTTATTAGCAACACATGGGGTCCATTAGACCTTATTATTCCTTGTTGGGGGCTTGTTCTCAAATGCTATGAATTAAGAACAAGGCAACATAGAATGTTAAATATTAATGCCCTTCGTCCGCTGAAGCATTATATCCCCAAGGGTTTAATGAACTTTGGACGAAGACCATGAGTGAAATATCACGAAGGTCATACCTTCGTGATTAAACTTATAAAATAATATGAAATAATATATAAAACATGAAACATTAAAGATAAATATATCAGAAATAAGCAACATTATTTATTTATTTTATTATTTGATCATAAAAATGTCAGAACATAAAGTTTGGGTACATTCATACCTTCTCCTTGACAGATGACAATTCCCGGGCAATGCGTTTGCAATTACAGGAATGCGTGAACAGTAAAGGAATACTGTTCACTATTTATAGACACGAGACATAGTCTGTAAGGAATTACAATCATGCCCCTTATAAAAGTTTACAACAATGATTCAGACCATTATGGGCTAAAAGGTCATTCTATCCTTAAGTCGGTTCGATCCTTCGTCTTCGGGCATGCTATAACACCGAAGCTTCATGAGTGGTAGCTTCGGTCATCATGTGTAAACAGCTTTAGCCGAAGCTGTTTCTTCCTGCAGGACCTTCGGCGACGAAGCATGGCCCCAACAGTAGCCCCTTCGCGGTGCTAGATCGTTTTTCGTAACGAGCTTGATCCGTGAAAAAAGTTTCTTAGGCTTCGGGAAGCCGAAGGTCCGAAAAACACCTTCCCTGAGCTCGTTGCCGAGAAACAATATAGTTTTCAAGCGTGAAGCGGTCCTACTATGCAGGTTCACCTTCTTGGTTGTTGCGGCCCACCGTGCAGTGGGTGCGAGTGACTGTTTGCCTGGTGAAAAAATCCTGACGATTCGCCTTCTTACCTGCAGAACTATATAAAAAGACAGGTAGGTGTGAAGTTACCACGGCATTCATTGCTATTGCACTGTTTTGCTGCCAAAAATTTAACCATAGCCGAAGCTTGATTTTTGCATTCAAAACGAAGCTCCAGTTTGGTTTGTCCTTCGTCACGAGGATAGCTTCGGAAAAAAGGTTATTGACTTCCAAAGAATTTTTTTTCAAGAAAATTTAAAATCAAATGGCCAGAATACGCTCCACTGCTAGGGTTGAGCGCGATGGGGACGAGACCGAAGCCATTGAAACTGTTCCAATTTCTGAAGCGATGAAGCGTTCCGGGCTGGTTCCATCAGAAGACACACCTGCTGCCGAAGCAACGCAAGCTGATGTTGAAGAAGCTGGTTCCGAAGATGAGTACAACTGTGGGATGCCAAGCAAACCTAGTCATTTGGACTTTGGAAAGTCTACCATCTCTGAAGCTGATCTTCCAAAAATGGTGAAGCTGGGCTACTTTAGTGAAACGAAAAAGGAGCTGGTTCGTTTTGGCGGGGAGGAGATTACTCCGAAGCCGGAAAAGAATGAAGTGGTTGTGTTCAAAAGCTTCTTTAAAGCAGGATTAAGATTTCCTTTGAATGGGATGATTGTTGATGTGTTGAAGAAGTTTGGGGTTTACCTTCATCAGCTAACCCCTAACGCTATTGTTAGATTAAGTGTTTATATTTGGGCCCTTCATAGCCAAGGAGTGGAACCGTTCGGTGAAGGTTTCTGCCGAGTCCATGAACTACACTATCAGACTAAAGCCAGAGGAGATGGTCTTCATGAGAATTTTGGATGTTACAACTTTGCTTATCGTAAAACTTCGAAGTTTCCAGTGATAAGCTACCGAAGCAAATGGCCAGCCGGATGGAAATCTGAGTGGTTATATGTTAAAGTTGATAAAGATGAAGATAAATTGGTCCAGAGTCCACTAGAGCTAACCTTCGGAGAAACGAGGCCCTGATGCAACATGATAAGTGGAAGCCCGAGCCAAATTGCTTTTGCCGAATTTCGCGTGATTTCAGATCATATTGGCACTAGAGACTTGGTGCAGGAATTTCTGGCTTTTAAAGTGTTTCCAACAATGAGGGATTGGGAGATGCCGAAGCTGGAGGGAGAAAAGAAAAACGGAGAATTTGTTCGATTGCCGTATTACTACAAGTTTAAAAAACACTTTAAAAAGCCCTGCCAAGAGTGGTTGGACTCAATCGAGATTATGTGCAACGATATCCTCAGAAATTACTCTAAGAAAGAAGATCAGTTGATGACTGCAGCCTTTGGCACTCGTCCGAAGCGAAGATTGAACCGTGTGCTAGATGCTTTGAATTTTGATTACCCTGATTACGAGCAACTGGGCAGAGATGCTGAAGGCCCGAAGAGAAAGAGAATTGCTAGCGCCCTGGAAAAAGAAAGCACCAAATTGGCCAGAAAGGAAAAAGAAATTTCTGAAAAACTGAGTCCTGGACCGAGGGTAGCTGTTTCAAGGAAAAGAAAAGGTACATCTCCAAAACCTGCATCTCCAAAACCCAAGACGTCGGGCCAGGAGGAGGAAACTCCTGCGACACCTTCTGCTGCTGAAGTGGAAGAGATTCTGAAGGTAATGACTGAACCCTTGCCTGTCAAGCTAAGCCCGCTGGCGCCAGAACTGACGAAGTTTTTTCAGAAGGGCAAAGAAGCTTTGGCAGCAGAAAGTCCCGCAAAGCCGAAAAAACGAAGAATGATCCAAGTGGCTGATGTCATTCATCAGACACCGCCACCGACCTCGGCATCGAAAATTGCTACTGCCGATCCCACAGCCATCGAAGCTGAAACCGTCGGAGCCGAAACCGGAGGGGCCGAAGCCACCGGAGGTGAAGCCGGGACCAACGAAGATCCTAACATGGAAACTACACTTGAAGATATTGACAATATGCTTCTGAGAATGGCTGAAGAAGAAATTGTTGTGGTTACAGTGAACACGGCAACAGAAAAAGGGAAAGAGCAGATTGAAGATATTTTGGAAAAAGAAGATTTTAATTTTGAAGATATACTTGGACAAAAGTTGTCAGACACTGAAAAAGAAGAGCTGAAAAAATATGCTATATCCTGTGGATACAAACCAGGGTCTCTGCTATTTGGTGGAGTCAATGAAGGGAAGCTGAAATGCCTTCGAAACCGAACGGAGGCCAAGGTTGTTAGGACATTCTCCAAAAGCGTTGGCCTGCCAAAGATTGAAGCAGACCTCTGCAGATACCAGCGACAGCATATTGCTGGTAGTTTGCTCTATGCTAATTTCAAGGTAAAAAAAGTATCGATTTTTTATTATTATATATTTTTTTATTTTGAATTAAGTTGTTTTCTAACGAAGGTTGTTTTGGCAGAGTATACTTCTAAGTAAAGTGCTGAGAATGCAACAAGATCTTGAGGATGAAAAGAACGAAGCTACTATCAAAGATCTAGAAAGCAAAGTCAAAAATTACAAAGCTGCTCTGAAGGAAAAAGACTCCATTGTTCAAGATCTTAAAATAAAAGTTAAAGATCACGAAGCTGTCTTGGAAAAGAAGGACTTCGTTATTCAATCTATGGAAGGTTCATTGGCTGAAGCCCAAGCCGAAAATAACAGGTTAAACAATGAATTACTCAAAAGGTCAGAAAAATCAGAGCAGGAAAAGAAAAACCTCGAAACAAGTCTCAAGACCGAAATCGAGAAGAATTTAAATTTGCAAAAATCATTGAATGAGCTTCAGGAGAAATGCTTAAACTTCGGCAGCCGATGCGTGCAGCGGCTGAAGGATGTGTTTCACTCAATTGGAGCCAGCTCTGATACATTTACACCTTCAGCTGAGAACCTGCCTAGCACCCTAGAACATATTGAAGGCGAGGTTGATGCTCTTGACGAAGTTATTGCTGGGCATGCTGACTTCTGCGCCCTGCTAGCTTCTCGAGGCATAGCCACCGCTTTTCTGAAGGCTGGCTGTACGCACGGAAAAATTGTAAACAGGCCAAACTTCAGCTTGTCACCAGCAGACTTGGTTGACATCCCAAGCCTAGCCCGAAGCATTGGAAGCAGATTTATGACTCAGATTTGGGTAAATGGCGGGCGAAAAATGGCTGGTGACGAAGCTCGGAGCTACCTTAAGCCGGTGAGAAACTTATACTTGTTACTTTCACCTTCTCCTTGAAATTTGCACCTTTCTTATTCTGCTTTAATATATACAGGATGATGAAGCTGAAGAATGATGGGCTGAAGCTTAACAGTTGCTGTAAAAAACTTTCCTGCAAAAAACTCTGAAGATATCTTTGTAATATAATTGTAGAAAAAACTAATGTAAATTTGTGCATACCTTGTAATATATCGTTTCTCCTTTATCTGTGTACAATTTGCTTTGTTTTGAACGAAACTTTACTTTTGAGCCGAAGGCGAAAAACACCTTCCCTTCTTTTCGTACACAACGAAGCATGAAAATTTCCTCTTTCTCCGAAGTTTTTCCTCATAGCCGAAGCATTTGCCCTTTCTGTATGATGCGATGATAATGAACCTATATATGTCTAAATGAATGTTTATGAATGCAAATGTCATGATGTAATGTATTGTGCAAATGATTATTTGAATGTACATCCAAAAAATCATAATCATAGCCCTCATTCCCTTGAGAATGACTCAAATCTTTTTGCCGTTTATTTTTCGGCTTCACCGTTTACTTTTCGGTGTATCAGCGGTGACTTTTCGCTGTAAGCCTCCCTTAGGAGCTTCTTCACCTTTTACTTTCGGCGGAATCAGCGTTTATTTTTCGCTGTAAGCCTCCCTTAGGAGCTTCTTCGCCTTTTACTTTCGGCGGAATCAGCGTTTATTTTTCGCTGTAAGCTCTGCATTCCCTTGGGAACGACTTTTGAGCTTCTCTTTCTTTTCTTTTTTCCATTGCACTCGATGGTGCGTCGTCAGTTTTTACATTTACACTTTTTGGGGGATATCATTCTTATAGACTTGAAATAAGGAAAAGAAAAATTACATGTTGTGGCCCCATTAAAAACCTTTCTCCCCCTTTTGGAAAGGAAAAGGGTGCCATAAGGAAAAAACTAAAACAACAATAAAAAATAGAAAAGATTACATCAAATTACACATAGTACCGTCGAAGCTCATCCGTATTCCACAATCTAGGTATGTCGTTGCCGTCCATATCCTTTAATCTGTAGGAACCGCGTCTTGACGAAGATACCACCAGAAAGGGGCCTTCCCATTTTAGTTGTAGTTTGCCTACTGTGTCTGGGTTGGCCACTCTTCGAAGCACCAAATGTCCTGGCTTAATGTTCTTCAACCGAACCTTTCTATCACGCCATTTTATTGTCTCGGCTTGGTATTTATTGATGTTTTCCACAGCCTGAAGCCTGATCCCTTCTATAGCATCTTTGTCCACAGAACAATCAGCTTCGTCTATCGCCGAAGCCACTGTTCTTATTGATCCTGTCTTAGCCTCTTCTGGGGTTATTGCTTCATCACCAAACAGCAATTTGAATGGTGTAAAACCTGTTGACCTTGATACTGTTGTGTTGTGGCTCCACACCACTTTAATTAATTCTTCTGGCCACTTTCCCCTTGGCTGATTGAATATTAACTTCATTATTCCTGTCATTATAATGCCATTAGCCCTTTCAACTAGTCCTTTTGATTCGGTATGTCGAACTGACACAAAATGGATCTTTGTGCCAATTTGGTCACAAAATTCCTTAAAAGCTTCGGAGTCAAACTGCGTTCCATTGTCCACAGTGATAGCCTTCGGCACTCCGAAGCGACAAACAATGTTTTGCTAGAAAAACTTTTGGACAGTAACCGAAGTTATTGTGGCTAAAGGCTTTGCCTCAATCCACTTAGAAAAATATTCCACTGCCACTACAACATATCTTAAATTTCCTTGTGCTGGTGGTAGCGGACCTAACAAATCAAGGCCCCACCTTTGCAACGGCCAAGTGGGTTGTATTAACTGAGTTAGAGACGAAGGTTGTTTTTGATCTCTTGCACATTTCTGACAACCTTCTCACTTTTGGACTAGTTCTGCTGCATCCGAAGCTGCTTTTGGCCAATAAAATCCTTGGCGAAAAACTTTTCCCAGCAAAGGCCTAGATCCAATGTGAGATCCACATAAGCCTGCATGTATTTCCTTCATCAACTCTATACCTTTGGCTCTAGATAAACATTTGAGTAACGGAGAGCAGACACCATGCTTGTACAGCTCCCCTTCTATTATTACATATGGACGAGCTCTTGCCTCTATTCTCTTGTTATAAGCTTCGTCATCTGAAAGGAATTACCCTTAAGGTAAGAGATGATTTCAGTTCTCCAGTCTTCACTAAAAACAGGAGATATGTTGAGGACCGCTCTTTCTAGAAGTTCAACCGAAGGTGCTTTTATTGTTTCAAAAAATACTTCCGAAGGTAAGGGCAGCCCCTGTGCTGCTGACTTGGCCAGCAAATCAGCATGCTCATTTTCTCCTCGAGGAATATTTTTTACAGAAAACCCTTCAAAGGAAGCTTCAATCCTTCGGACAGTATCTAGATACTTCTCAAGCTTCGGGTCTCTTGCCTTACAACTTTTGTCAATATGACCAGAGATAACCTGGGAATCAGTTTTAAGAACCGCCCTTCTGATTCCCATTGCCTTTAACTTCCGAAGACCCAAAAGCAAAGCTTCGTACTCAGCAATGTTATTTGTGCAGCTAAAATCAAGTCTTGCTGCGTAGCAAGTTTTAACTTTGGAGGGTGCGACCAACACAGCGGCTGCTCCTGCTCCAAAGGTTCCCCAAGAGCCATCGCAGAATACTGTCCATGCTTCGGCATCTTTATTTGCCTCTTCTACTTGAGCCCCTGGCGTCCAGTCAGCAATGAAGTCAGCTAACGCCTGGGACTGAATCGAAGATCTGTGCACATAATCAATGCAGAATTCATTAAGTTCCGCAGCCCACTTTCCAATCCTTCCAGTAGCTTCTCTATTTCTCATAATGTCCTTCAATGGTTGTGAAGAAGGGACAATTATATTGTATGCTTGGAAATAATGCCGAAGCTTTCTAGAAGCCATCAAAACAGCATATAGCACCTTCTCCAATTCTGTATAGTTTTTCTTTGATAAACTAAGAACTTCAGATACAAAGTATATTGGAGCTTGCTTCTTGATTTGCCCTTCAAGCTTCTCTTGGATAAGTGCCGCACTTACTGCTGAGTGTGAGGCTGCCACATATAACAACAGAGGAGCCCCTGGTGTTGGTGGAGTTAGCGTTGTTAGGTTTATCAAGTATTGCTTCAGCTCTTCGAAGGCTCTCTGCTGGATCGGCCCCCATTGAAAAACTTCGGCTGACTTCAGCACTTCGAAGAATGGTAAATTTCTCTCTGCTGATCTAGATATGAATCTGTTAAGAGATGCCAGTCTTCCTGTCAATCTTTGAGCCCCCTTCTTTGTACTGGGTGGTTCCATTCGAAGGATAGCCTCGATTTTATTTGGATTAGCCTCAATCCCTTTTGTTGAAACTAGGCAGCCAAGAAATTTCCCTTTCTTCACCCCGAAGACACATTTTTCTGGATTCAACTTTAAACCGGCCTGTCTGAAATTAGTGAAGGTTTCCTGGAGGTCAGTAATGTGATTCTCTTGCTTCGTGCTTTTTACAATGATATCATCAACGTAAGTTAACACATTTCTGCCTATCTAAGGCTGAAGAACCTTCATTGTCATTCTGCTGAAGCTTCCTCCAGCATTCTTGAGCCCCTCAGGCATCCGAAGGTAACAATATGTTCCACTAGGGGTTATGAAGCTGGTCTTCGGCTCATCCTCCTTCTTCATCCAGATTTGATGATAGCCTGAATAACAGTCCAGCAGACTCATAAGCTCTGATGAAGCTGCTGCATCAACTAAGGAATCTATCCTTGGCAATGGAAACTCGTCCTTCGGACATGCCTTGTTGAGATCAGTAAAATCGATACACATCCTCCATTTACCATTGGCCTTTTTTACCATGACAGTGTTAGCCAGCCATTCTGGGTATTTTACCTCTCTGATAACTCTAGCACTGAGAAGTCTTTTTACTTCATTTCGAGCAACTTCGGCCTTGTCATCAGACATCTTCCGAAGCCTCTGCTTTCTGGGTCTGAAAGATGGATCAACATTAAGCGAATGCTCAATAACATCCCTGTTAACTCCGTAAAGATCATTAGCCGACCATGCAAAGACATCTTTGTTGTTGAACAAGAATCTTATCAAGGTTTTCTCTTGTTCCTCAGACAATTGAGATCCCAGCAGCACCTTCTGCTCTGCGATATCTTCGCATAAAAGCATGGGCTTCGGCTGATCGGCCAAAGCAGCCTTCTCCCTTCTATGCTTGTACTGCTCACAAGCTTCGGCTTCATCTATGTTATGGATTGCCTTTGAATCAGTCCAATTCCCTTCGGCCTTTATGGCGGCTTCCTGACTCCCATAAATAGCAATAGGTCCCTGATCCGAAGGTATCTTCATGCAAAGATATGCTGGATGAAGGATTGCTTCGAAAGCATTGAGTGTTCCGCGACCAATGATAGCATTGTAAGAATACTCCATGTCAACAATGTCAAACACAATTTGCTCAGTTCTTGTGTTGTTGACGAATCCGAAGGTCACTGGCATGGTAATCTTTCCAAGTGCTACAATCTGTCGCCCTCCGAAGCCACAAAGAGGGTGCGTAGCATCATGAATCTTGTCTTCGGGTTCTTGCATTTGTCTGAAGGCCTTAGCAAATATGATATCTGCTGCACTGCCTGTATCAACCAAAACATTATGGACCAGAAATCCTTTGATCACACAAGAGATAACCATAGCATCATTGTGTGGGTAATCCTTGAGCTGAAGATCCTCTTGAGAAAAAGTAATTGGGATGTGGGACCATCTTGATTTGATGAAGGGTCCTTGTACCCCTACATGTTGTACTCTTCTCTGTGCCTCCTTCTTCTGTTTCTTGTTGGCCGGCTCTGAGCATGAACCGCCTGTTATCGGGAGAACTAGCTTCGGAGCCGAAGCAGTTCCAGCTTGATTCTTGACCGAAGCCATCAGCTCAAAAAAGTGGAAGTGAGTTGACCGGAGGTGGGCGCCAATGTTGGGGGCTTGTTCTCAAATGCTATGAATTAAGAACAAGGCAACATAGAATGTTTAATATTAATGCCCTTCGTCCGCTGAAGCATTATATCCCCAAGGGTTTAATGAACTTCGGACGAAGACCATGAGTGAAATATCACGAAGGTCATACCTTCGTGATTAAACTTATAAAATAATATGAAATAATATATAAAACATGAAGCATTAAAGATAAATATATCAGAAATAAGCAACATTATTTATTTATTTTATTATTTGATCATAAAAATGTTAGAACATAAAGTTTGGGTACATTCATACCTTCTCCTTGACAGATGACAATTCCCGGGCAATGCGTTTGCAATTACAGGAATGCGTGAACAGTAAAGGAATACTGTTCACTATTTATAGACACAAGACACAGTCTGTATGGAATTACAATCATGCCCCTTATAAAAGTTTACAACAATGATTCAGACCATTATGGGCTAAAAGGTCATTCTATCCTTAAGTCGGTTCGATCCTTCGTCTTCGGGCATGCTATAACACCGAAGCTTCATGAGTGGTATCTTCGGTCATCATGTGTAAACAGCTTTAGCCGAAGCTGTTTCTTCCTGCAGGACCTTCGGCGACAAAGCATGGCCCCAACATTCCTCATAAAATATTATCATACCAACTACTAACTAAATTAACACTTAGATCTTACAAATAGTAGTATATATATATAGCTTGGTGGAGCTGCTGGTGGTGGTGAAGGTAGTGGGTGTTGTTGTTGTTGTCTTTCCAACCGTGCTTCTCTCATTTCTTGCCGCATCTCCAGCTGGTCCTGACGTATTTCCTAGCGTTCTTGTCTTATCTGATTTTGCATTTCGTTAACCACTTCTGCCATTTGTTGTATTACCAGCATTTGGGCAGCAACCACTTGATCGACTCCAATCGGTGGAGGGTCTAGAGGATTAATTTTTGTTTGTTGTTATCTGATAATCTTCCTTCCTGGTATTGACCATGAGAGTTAGAAGCATATGGTAGGATAGTTTTGCAATGAAAATTATTTGGTAAGCAGAATGAATAGGCTAGTAGCTGGTTATGATCTGAAGATTCTTTAGCAAGGCTAATCTTTGTTTTATGTCCAGATTGGGGTAACTAGTCGTATAAGGTGAATATCCAAAGGTAAGATGGAATCGGTCAAGATGAGATATACATGGGTGAGGCAGACTACATGATGTAGGTCAAAAGTTTGTTTGATGTTAGGTGGGGATAGATAGATTATACAATCCATCATGACTCTAAGGTTGGGTTAACTCTTTTGCCCTTAGTCGAGTTGGTCTAATGCACTAATTTTAGGTTTAAGTCCATGAGGGGAAACAAGGTTTACAGGAGTAGGATCTAGTTTATTTCACTAGTGTTAACTTGTTAAGTGACCCACATTAGATTGAATAAGCTCTAGATTAGTACAAGTTGAGTGTGTTATGTCAAATTTCAGTTGGGTGACTTTGTTTTAGGCAGGGCTTGGAAGAACAATGATGTATATCATTGAAAATATGTAGGTTAAACTGGTAGATTAAATTTTTTCTATAGACAGATTAGGCAATTTATCAAGAATGTGTAGGTCGTTGGTCTAATGTGCTAAGTTAAGTTAACATCTGGCTAGTAGGGTCTAATCTCTTCTACCAATATCACTAATCCATTTAAATCGATCATATTATATTAGATCACATTTGATTTTATAATCCTATTTAGGAATATAATTTAATTAAGCATATCAAACTGACTTTATTTTTACGAAGTTCTAGTATCTCCTTTTTTCTAAGTGGAACTTCCAATTAGTATTTTTTGTATACCTAAAATTTTCATGTCATTAGCAGGTGTGGCATAGAAAATAAGGGTACATCAGGTTTTAGCTATTAGGCGAGTGTAGAGAAGATTTGAGGTAAAAGGAAGTTAGGTAAGGGAGACTTTTATTCCATGTAATGGATCTTGATTCGTCTGAAGATCTGTTTCTACTCATATTTTTCATTGTCGAGGTTAACTTTCTTCTTGGGTCTGATTTAAGGACCATCGGTTGTGGTGTTAAATGCCATTATCTAAGTTGAGATAACAATGCGGGTACATGGCGTAGGTAGATTAAACAGAGTTTTACTTTGCCTTTGAGATAAATGGGTTGGGCAACCTATAACATAGGCTAGGTCGTGGTTCCACGAACGAGTTGGTCTAAGACACCAATTTAGGTTTAAAACCCATTTACAGGAATATGGTCTATCTATGTTACCAATATTAACTAAGTTTAAGTCACTCCCTTTAGATTGGATCATATTAGATTAGGTAGGGTCTAGATTAGATTGGATATAACTAGATTAGACTAGTTTAAGTTAGATAGGTCTACCAGGGTAGGATATATTATTAATATATGTTAGAATCTTTTGAGATAGGATGCATTATATGGTAGAGATAGGTCAGAGTCTCTGTTAGATTAAAACAGAGGGGTTATGCAACTATCAAATGGTTAATGTAGTTGCATATGGTCGAGTTGGTTTGTCGTTCTTAATTTAGTGTAGAGTGAACATTAGATTAGCTCAACTTAAGGTTAGCCTTCGTTAGGTTAGATTAATCTATCACATTAGATCATATCTAAGTTATATTTGTGTGACTAGATTAGACTAGATAAGATCTCATTATTTTGGATTAGATCCTGGTTGTTACTTTAGAATGAGATAAGTAAAGTGGTTAGGATAAGATGATTCCTTCAAGATAAGATGAATTTATTAAGATAAGAGAGAATCTTTTAAGATAAGATGGATCTATTAGGCTGGATATATTCTAGTGGGGGTATTCTTAGTTGGTCTAGTTTATCTTATAAACCATTTATGAGGATAAGATATATATATATATATTCTTAACATAAGATGAACCTATTAGGATAAGATAGAATCCTTTAAGTTAAGAGGGATCTATTTAAAATAGATACACTTTAATGGAGGATAATCTAGGTTGTTTAGTTATCTTATGAATTTTATTTATTTATTTTTATGCATATATGTATATGCAGATGTAATTGTGGACATTACTCCACAACTCATCAGACTCAATCAAAGATCCAAATCAGACATGTATCATGAGAACAAACATTCAAGTACATAAATACCTATAAAAATATAGTTTTTTTGTTTTTGTTCCCATGAGTAGGTCTCCTGTTCCTAAAGGTCACTTTAGGCACATGATTTTAAAGTGTGAAATTCACAATTGTCTTTAGAAGGAAAAGGTAAGAATAATCAGAGTAAAGCAGAAATAGATGAGAAAAGATTAAGAAAAGTTTAGAAAGGATCCGAGCAGCAAAGGTAAGTAAGTATTGGTTGGCCAGTTCTATCTAGGTTTCGTCCTACAGTCAACATTCCTCTGATACCAGTTTTGTCACACCCGAATTTAAGGGACAAAGCCGGGTGCATCTCATATATGCGCCAAAGAAGACAACACATATAATAACAGAGTGTATAGAGATAAATGTCACAATATCATCTGAGTACTTATTACATAGCGGAAGTCTTACAAAATAAAAGAAAATATAAAACAAACTAAAGTCCATCCTTGGCGCCCTAAAGTCAACTAGGAGACGCCCCCTAGATTAAGTCGAACTCCTCGTTGTGTGGCTCCTCTTGAATCACCTGTTCTTCTCCTGTGGGGGTGTGAGACGGCAAGGGTGAGCTCACACATGTTCATCGCTCAACAAGTTGTGGGGAATAATGTGCATGAACTCACCAAAGGTGGGAGTTCATGTGATGTGTAAGGCTGATCGACAATAGGGGTTAAAGCTGAGCATTGCTTTTAATAAGTTGATCAAATTTTATTAGCAGTTACTAAATGTAAGTAAATACCAACCATTATAAGAATAATAGAACAAAATTAATAGATAATCCCATGCAATGCATATGACAAATTAAATTTAGTTCCATAATTTAATCATGCGAGAGTCCTGAGCTACTCATGACCGTGAACTCGGCTAGTATACTAGTTTTACACTCTGCAGAGGTTGTACCCTTGACCCACAAGTCATGTTACCCATCTGCTAAGGGGTCATGAATCCCATACACCTCTACCAAGGAAGCGAGGCAGGGTAACACTACGAGGCCTTTACAAAGTTCCACTAGCTTTTGAAAACCTGCTACAGTTTATGGGAAGAGCACTTGCAAGAATCCCTCGTCTGACTACCATGGCAGCAAAATCAACCCGAGAAACTCCCTACATGCAACTCCCCTACTGCCCTTGCCCCTTTCGGGTAAGGTAGTCTTCCACTAGCCTTCGTAATTAGTCAGCCAAGGGATCTCATTCCTCCCTTGTGGTGGCACGTGTTTCTCAAGTTAAGCTCCATGTTCCAATTAACAGTAATGATCTTGACATGAACATAAATAAAATAACAGAATAATTGGAACATGGATATAATGAAATTTTAACCCAAAACCATATAAAGCAATAACAAAGCTACCCAAATGATTCAGGGATAAACAAGGTAAAAGATAACCATACTAGGGTGACCTATTGGGTCCCATCAAAATTAAACCTATGCATTGATAAGTGATAATAAAGAACATTCTTGGGTAATAAATGGGGTCAAGGGCACAACTTGCCTAGGACTTGAGATTCCAGGTACCAGGATGATCCTCAGATTCTCGTGACCTCACTGCTAGTCGTAGCAATACAAACAACCATGGTATAGACAAAATTAACATCACATCAAACATAAGACAAACTGCATAATAATAATCTACGCGTTGCTACGAGATCGTGGGATCGAGAACTATTAAGATCGGGGTCGTGGTTAATGAGTTATGATTTATGTGAGATCTATGTGATTTATCTATTATAAATTGACCAGTGTACATCTTATGAGAGAATATCTTATAAATAATTAACTTAGCATTAGTTTAATTATAACTTGACTAGAGATCATATTTTACTCATATTATAATTATGGACAGGTTAGATTTGATTTAGAAGAGCTAATCTAGTATACATAGGATAAATAAATATATAACTATAAAGTTATGTAATATGGTCTAATTAATGCTGTTACTGCGTAGTAAATACTTATACGAAACTAACGCAACTGGAACGAGTCAATTCGAAATTGAAACGAAGGAGTTATGATTTTCTGAAGGTTTTATGTATTTGATACAAGATTAATTAAGAGATACATTTTAATATGGTTTTATGTCAAAACAGAGACACTAGGTGATAAACAATAATATTACAAAATTATAGAAATTGGAATGGATTAATTTGGACTTCATATGAATTGTATATGAACTAAACAAGTTCTAGCATTTATTTTCACATTAAAAATTATTTTCTAACTACTTTTACTGGATTTTCTAATTCTCTGGACTGGGCATCAAATTCTGTAAAATACAGGGGCCCCTACGCAAGATTTCTTAGACCCAGTGAATACAGGACTGGACCGCGGGTTTATTTTGGAAAACCTGAGGGTCACGGATGCAAAACGGTCGCGACCGGGGGGTATTGGTTCACTGCCACCATCCGATCTATTCCGGATGGCCTAGATCAGATCCGACTATCCTTAATCGGTACGTGCCCGCGACCGTTAGATCAGCAATAAACGGACCCGATTCAAACGTCATACCCTAATCGAACAGCTCATATCTAACTCCGAAACAATATCCTGCCAGCGCGATCGCAACCCTATGATAGCCATCCAATGGCTAGCACCCATTTCCCCAATCCGACGTAAGGTGCGGCAGTGCCATTACCGGCGCACGGCCACCCACCGATCCGAGCGCGAATCCCCAAATCCAATGGACGGTAGATGGAGCAGAGATGAAGGCGAGTCATACTGAGGCGTTCTCACCGTCGGTGGTGACGAGGATGAGGCTTGTCGACGTGATACGACAGAACAATGGCGACGGTGGCGTGCCGATGAGAAATTCCCTTCCCCTCGCCCACCGATTCGGCCAGTTGAGACCACAGATATCAACCCCATGGCCTGGTGAAGCACCAGGCGACCATCGCGACCCGAGCGCCTGCGTAGACGAAGATCCCCAGCTGCGGCACCGGCGGCACCCAATCCTTGTCCACGGCGAGGATGCACACCGTTTTGCCCGATCCACGCGGTGGTAGCCAAGAAGGGAAGACAGTGCATCGTTTTATAATCGGGCAAAGTCCGATACTGAGGTCAGAGGGATTCCAGCACCTGCCTCCCACCCATATCGGCGAGCAGCGCGGGATCCGTTACGAGCCTAAGCTTGAGGAGAACAATGACAAACATGACCCACACGACAGTGATAGCAGGAGCGCGTGGATAAGGAACTGCGGATGACGAGGCGGACCCATCAGTCATTGGCGTGGAGGTGGCCACAGGGCTGGCACGGTGAAGGTCCTTTGTGGTCCGCAATGAGGCAGTAGCGCGAAGTAAGGGAAGGTGGGCCGAAGTAGATTGGGCCCAGGACGCGATCTCCCCCTTTTTCTTTATCTGTTTTCCTTTTCTTATCTTATTTTTGAATTTTAAATTTGAATTCGAATTTCCTGGTGAGTCTCACATTTAGGCTAATTGCACAAATTCAAACCTTAGTATGTGAGAGCACCTAGAGGGGGTGAATAGGTGATCCTGCAAAATTCAACACTAATATCTCAGAGCACCTAGAGGCACTACAACACATGTGACCTTTTATGACGAACATCCCATGACAATGAATATTTTCATCACTGGCTATTTTGCTTTATGACGGTTTTTTTTTGTGGCAAGACAACTTTATGACGAATTTTGGGAAGCGTCGCTAATAACATTGAAAAAACGTCATAACACTAGTCAATCGCTATATCATGACGAATATCTTGTTGTCATAAGACACTAACAGTAAATGTCATAACTATATGACAGTTCCATATCGTCATAAGATATTACAAATAAGTAATTATTTAAAATGTCTATTTTAGTTATTAACAAAAATCAATATACATGTTGAAAAATACCTATAATTTAGAACTCACGCCCATACTACGCTACAAAACCGAGGGAAAAATTATATAAAAATCAAAATGTTTAAATCAGAAAAAAGATAAAAAAAACTGATACAAATAAGTAACTATTTAAAATGTCTATTGTAGTTATTAACAAAAATCAATATACATGTTGAAAAATACCTATAATTTAGAACTCACGCCATGCAGGATGAACCTTTCTACATTGAAAGAAGGACCACCAACATGTCTACTGGTTTTGGAGGAACAAAAGGATCCAAGAGAGTGGTAGCACCTAATGTAGAAGACCAAGTTGGTAGAGTAACTAGGCAGAAGACAAAGGAACTATCCTTAGTTGAGAAAGATATACATGGTTCGACTGCAAATACAGATGAGCACACATTGATTTCTGCCAATTTTCCTGCACACCATGATGACGAGATTCAGATGTGTGATGAAGGCAAGAAAACAGTGATCTATTCTAAAACAAATATGTTCTAGAAATTTGCATTAAACTGATTATAATCTACATTAATTTTGTGAAAATGTTCATTATTTTCAGGTCAAATAGATGTCATGATAGATAAATGGATAAGGGGAAAAAGTATGGGCAAACAATTGGAAAGGATAAGTCGAGGCTTAAACACTAAGATCCCATTGGTCATCACTGAAGGGAATAGACATCCTGAGGTTCCTATGCAAGCTGCAATGCTTGCATTAGAAGGAGGAATTGTAATTAGGCAACATATGCCGATCCTAACACACTGGAAGGAATACAAGAATGACAAATCCTATTTGGAAGACTTCGTCAGTAGAATTGGTGTAAGTAAATAGTCTTTCTTCCTAAACATCAAATGAATAGGGTGGTAGGGCCTATGTCCTATATTGCCAATTTATTAGTATATAATTAGCAGGTGCACTTTCTCTCATAAATTGCTAAAAGAACTATGGCAGAAAGAATTGCATATGTTTCTCTGTTCCAAATGACACCTTACCTTAGAAATTGTTCTATCCAATTTCATTAGACACTATGAATCTCTCTATTCTGATATGCATGTTTTTTTACTAGGGTCAATTTGCCATAGACACCAAAAACAAAGATGTCAAATATGCATGTGCTGATTTGATGAGGTGTAATCAGCGACAAATGAGATATAAGCTCAAGAAGGCTTACTTTAATGAGATATAAGCTCAAGAAGGCTTACTTTAATGGTGTGGCAGCTGACAAAGTGAGAACAACATCACCGTTGAGTACTATGACAGATGAGCAATGGATGCAACTAGTCAATATGTGGTCTACCCCAAAGCACAAGGTATAGAATTACTAGTTGCAATTTGTGTTTTCTAGTATTGTCAACATGAAATTAGACATAAACTATCTTATGCTTGGAGCTATTTCCACTTGTGGTTTGTACTTAAATCAAAAGATTTTGATTTTGATTATAATACCCACTTTAGAGGATAAATTGTTGGATACTATTGTTTTCTCAAAAAAAGAACTGGTTTTCTCAAGCATGTAGGAGTGTTATGTGTCTTTAAGTTAAAAAGAGATAACTGGTCTAAAACACACATAAAATAAATAATATAAACGCTTTTTAGTTGCTCTTTGAACACAAGGGTGTATCCTTTACAACTGTTTGGGTCATTTTCATGACTCACTTCTTAGCTTAACCTCCATATGCAAAGCTGAAAAGAAAGCAAGTTTGGACTGCTCTGGTGTAGACTTAAAATTCCAGGGCATATGAGGTAAGAAACATGTGTGGTGCCATTGTTTCTTGAGCTACATTTTTTGTTGAAAGGAATATGCAGGAACATACCTTGTTGTGCTGTTGAAAGGAACACGCAGTAACATACCTAGTATTCCAACAAAACATACCTTCTTCAAAGGAACAAGCTGGAAAATACTTTAATCTATGTTTCTAGTTTTACAATATAATGGTTTTATAGGATAAATGTGTGAACAACAAAGTGATTCGTGGAAAAGTTCGGTTCCAGCAAAAGACAGGATCTCGGAGTTACATTGCACATATGCATGCCGTGGTAATATACATATACAATATGTGTTCAATTGTTCCTCACCTATCCTTTATGTTTGAATATTACATTTAGAAATTGTTTGCATGTATTTTAGAAGCAAGCCAAATATGGAGATGCACCACCAAGTGCGATTGATCTTTTTAAAGAGTGCCATTGTAGTAGGAAGACTGGTTTTGTTGAGCCTGTAAAGGAAGCAATTGTAAGTTATGCTCCATTTTTAACTGCAATTTTATTTATTGATTTCAAACTGAATAATCGTTTGGCATTGAAAGCAACTTTGGCCAAATACCTATATCGTTTAGTACCATTCATAAATCAGAGTAGATGTGCAATGTATGATGTTCTTCATCGTTAAGTAATAAACAACCAGACCTATTCAGTTTCTGTAGTGCTTATCCTATGGCTGGCTATGCCATATCCTCTCTCTTTTTTTGCTGTATGCAGAATCCTAGTACTGGTTGTGTTATATTAGCAGTTAGTTGATACTTTCAGTTCTACTCTATGTGGTATGAAATTCTCAGTTGTGAATATCAATGGCCAATTTATGTGAGTGAAAAGGTTTTTTTATAAACATTATGATTAATAATTTAGCTGTACACTAGAAGAGTCTCAAATGTGATTGATTACATGCCTTAGGCAAAAGTTATTGAATGGGTGTATGAAGATGCCCAAGGTGATTAATAACTTGTGGTGTTTAGTTTAGTAATAAACATGCAGAACTATCCATTTTTATTGAGTGTTTAGCTTATTTTTGTCATTATATTTCACTTGTGCACCTTGCGCTGACTATGCTATGGTTGAGGAATTTTCCCCGATGTAACCTGTTCTTATCCAAGTGAATACTATGAAGGAGCTAGTACTATAGAAACCGAACATAAATGTGACTAGTTTATTGAATGCTTGTTTTGGTTTCATTTTATCCATATCACTTGTCTTATTTTTAAACCTTCCCATTCACAGGACACAATGGAAGCACTTGTGGCTGAGCCTGGAGTAGAAGGGAAAGAATCTAAGACCCCTACAGAAGCAGTTGTTCAAGTGTTGTCTTCATCAAAATTTCTTTATAATATTGGTCTTGTACCCGCCACAAAGAAAAGCTGCAATGGTGGTGATCCTACACGTGTGGCAGAACTTGAGGCTGAACTTGAATCAGAGAAGCAAAACTCACTAGAAGTTAGAGCTCAGTTAGATGCCCTAAAGAAGAAGGTAGAAGAATCAGAAGAAGCAAGGGCTAAGGAGTTAGAAAAGATTAATGATCTGCAAAAAGGAGCAGATGAGACCAATGCTCTCCTTCGTCGTCTCTTTAGCCTCAATAAGTAGTTGGTCGATTGTGCCCTGATTTTGCTGTCCTATTTGTACTCTGCTTTGCACTCTACTTGATGCTGTTGATAAAACATGATGATAGTTTTAATTTTGATATGTCCTTTTGTTACTGTCCTTAGCACACTACTAGATGCTGGTGTGATGAAACATGGTGACAATTTTGAAAATTTTGAAGGATTTGGTTGTTGATAAATGATATCTATGATAATATGTTGCTAAGTATATGTGTTGATTGTTGATTGGTGTTTAATTACAATGGATTTTTCTTATGGTACATTGTGAAACAAAATGTCTGGGTTCAACTGGAACCCAGCGCTTCCAGTAGCTATGTTTCTACGCTGTGTTCTGTGCTCTTGACTGCAGGTTTAAAAATAAAAAAGCAAAAAATGGTATAACAAATCGGTTGTACGATTTCTGGGCTGCAATACCAGATTAAAAAAAGGCAAAAAAAATTATGGTGAAAGAAATTGACTTGAGGGCTAAATATTTTGTGACGAACAAAATTGTCATAAGAAATATGCCACGTAATATGCCATGTCATGCGCATGTTTAATTTTATGACGTTTTCTATCCTACTTGGAGGCATGTTGTGGCATTTTTTGGAGATTGTTAGTGACGAAAATAGCGTGTCACAAAACTATGACGACGTATAATATGTCACTAAATTTATGACAAATAAACATGAAACGTCACAGATCATGCTATGCCACGCATGATAGGTGACGAAGTAATTATCGTCATGGAGATGTCATAAATTTCAAAAAATGACATAAATTCAAGGTTTGGTGACATAAAGAGAACATCACAGAAGGTCATAAGTGTTGTAGTGAGGGGGGGTGAATAGGTGATCCTATAAAATCAAACACTAAATAGCCACAAACTTGGTTATTAAATTGTTAGTGCAACTAAGTAGCTTTGAAGCGAGTTCTTGTGAACACAACAATCACAGAGAAAGCAACACAAGAGACACGATTTTTATCCCGTGGTTCGGCCAAGTAAAACTTGCCTACTTCCACGTTGTGGCGTCCCAATAGACGAGGGTTGCACTCAACCTTTTCAAGCGATCCAATGATAAACTTGAATACCATGGTGTTTTTATCTTTGAGTACTCTTCCCGTTTGCGAGGAATCTCCACAAGTTGGAGCCTCTCGCCCTTACAATAAAGATCACAAAGAAAGCACAAGAGTAAGGTTGGGAGAGAAACACACACAAGACTTAAATCCGCAGCACAACCACGCACACAAGCCAAGACTTGAGCTCAAAACACAGCACATGGAGTTTGCAACTCAAACGGAGCTCAAATCACTAACACAGCGAATCAAATGCGTGGAGACGGAGTCTGGGAGTCTTAGAATGTTTCTTGAGAGCTTGGTTATTTTCTCCATGCGCCTAGGGGTCCCTTTTATAGCCCCAAGGCAGCTAGGAGCTGTTGGAGATCAACATGGAAGGCTATCCTTACCTTTTGTCGAGTGGCGCACCGGACAGTCCGGTGCGCCACCGGACAGCCACTGTAGCTTGTCCGGTGCACGATCTCCTTCCATATCGGGCGCATCCGACCGTTGCTCCTCGGGGCTAGTTGGCGCACCGAACACTGTCCGGTGCACCCAGCCGACCGTTGGAGCTGGCCACGTGTCGCACGTTGATCGTGTGGACGACCGTTGCCACTGGCACCGTTGCACCACCGGACAGTCCGGTGAATTTTAGCCACGTCACCTTTTTCTTTTCCCGAGAGCGACGAGTTCATCGCGGATGACTCACCGAACAGTCCGGTGCACCACTGGATAGTCCGGTGAATTATAGTCGTACAACTCTGTCGTTTCCCGAGAGCAGCTGGTTCACCGTCGACCCGCCTGGGGCACCGGACATTGTCCGGTGCACCATCGGATAGTATGGTGTGCCAGGCCGAGCTGGCACAACCAACTCTTCTCTAATTCTTTTCTTCTTCTTTTGTCACTGTTTCTAGCACTTAGATAAACATGTTAGTACTCAAAAACAATGTACTAAGTCTAGAAACATACCTTGTATCTTGATTTGCACTTTTCACACATTTAGCACATGAGGACTCAATTAATATGTGTTGGGCATCTAATCACCAAAATACTTATAGAAATTGCCCAATGGCATATTTCCCTTTCAATCTCTCCCTTTTTGGTGATTTATGCCAACACATCAAAAAGCAACAAAAGGAAGTGCAACATCAATGCAAATGAAGACCAAATTGTTTTTGCTTATGATTTGGCATATTTGGATCACTCTTTGCAACCACTTGGTTTGTTTTTACAAATGAAATTATTTTTCCTATCTCTAAGTCAAACACACTTGTTTGGTCAAATCGAGAGATATTCTAAGAGAAAAATTGATCAAGTGCCAAAAACTCCCCCTTTTCCCATAATCAAAATTCTCCCCCATAAGAGACCAAATTTTGCAATAAGAGTATTTTGGACAAATTAAAAATTCTAACTCTATTATTTTCAAAATTCACAAGTGGTTGGCTGATCCATTTGCTTTGGCCTTAATTTCTCCCCCTTTGGCATTAAGCACCAAAACGGGATCATTTTTGGCCCTTTAACCCCATTGCCTCACCAAAAATGTCAATTAAGAGCAAAAAGGCAATGAGATTGCAAGTATGAACTTGGAAGTAAGTACACTAATACCGGAGTGCAGTGGAAGTCTTTTCATCGTCCAAGTTCACTTTTCCCTTTCAATGCACCTTTGAGACTACATCAAGTGTACTCAAACAAACAGGTTAGCCACCAATTTGGGCTTAAGTGAATTAGGAGTATGGCCTTATTCTTTGCACCAGCATTAAGTAACTGAATCTAGATGAGATCATATTAGGTTAGATAGGTCTACTTTCTTCTACCAGTATCACTAATCTGTTTAAGTAGGCCACATCAGATTAGATCATATTAGCTTAGATCACATTAGATTCTATAATCCCATTTAGGAATACCATTTAGTTAAGCATAACAAGCTGACTTTATCTTTATGAAATTCTAGTATATTTTTGTATACCTGATTTTTTTCACCATTAGCAGGTGTGGCATAGAAAACAAGGGTACATCAGGTTTTAGCTATTAGGTGAGTGTAGCGCAGATTTGGGGGAAATCAAGTAATGGAGACTTTTATTCCGGGTGGTAAATCTTGATTCATTCGAAGATCTATTTCTACTTGTATCCTTCATTGTCTTGGTTAACCTTTTTCTTAGGTCTGATTTAGGAACCATCGGTTGTGGTGTTAGATGCCTTTTATCTGAGTTGGGATAACCATTGCGTTTACATGGGGTAGGTAGGTCAGAATCTCTGTTGGTTAAATATAGGGGTTATGCAACTATCGAGTGGTTAAGGTAGTTGCATATGGCCAGGTTGGACTAAGACTCCGATTTAGGTTAAAACATATTTATAAGAGTAGGATCCAATCTTATTTTACCAGTATTATCTATCATGTTTGTGAGAGCACCTAGAGGGGGGTGAATAGGTGATCCTGTAAATTTAAACACTAAATAGCCACAAACTTGATTGTTAAGGAGTTAGTGTAACCAAGTGGCTATGGAACATGCTTGTGCGAACAAAGCAATCACAAGAAGCAACACACGAGACACGCGATTTTTATCCCGTGGTTCGGCCAAGTAACACTTGCCTACTTTCACGTTGTGGCGCCCCAATGGACGAGAGTTGCACTCAACCCCTTTCAAGAGATTCTCAAATGAGTTCATTTGTATTAATATGAATGTTGTTATTATTAAATGCACATACAAATAAACTCTAATATGATGCAATAGATATATGTTTATTTTAATTATTTTATTTGTTTGGTAGCTGTTTGAAATATGAAACACACTCATATTGTTTTCTTTCTTTTTAGAAAAATAGTATTTTGAATGTGGGATAATAAATAGAAGTCACTTCAAAATTAGATATTCTTGTAAATAAATGCTTATGGTGCATCATTTAATGATATGCATAATTATTTAGTTGATGTTGGGGACTTGTTCTCAAATGCTATGAGTTAAGAACAAGGCAACACAGAAAATGTTAAATGTTAAAATCCTTCGTCCTTCGAAGCATTATTTCCCTTGGGATATAATGATTTTTGGACGAAGGTTATGAAGGACATACCTTCATCAGCATGACATACAATAATGAAGAAGGAATCATATGAGATATAAAAGATAACATGAACAATAATGTATTATTATCAGTTCATTTCTATCTTATTATTATGGAAAATAGAAATGATATTAAATTAAAAATGTACCTTCGGCTCAAAAGAAGGTAAAAATACAAGCGTGACGCAAAAGCAGGATAACCAGTCAGCGTGAACAGTAAGGGGTACTGTTCATCTATTTATAGGCACAGGGTGCAGCCTGTGTAAAATTACATCTATGCCCTCTACAATCGACTACAATACTGACACAAAACACCATGGGTCTTTAGGTCATTTCATCTTTAAGTCGGTTCACCCCTTCGTCTTGAAATCTGTCACTGTGCCGAAGCTTTATAGGTGATAGCTTCAGTGCTGCTTCTGAGAGGATCTGCCGAAGGTGTTCTCTTTCTTTAGGATCTTCGGCTACAAAGCATACCCCCAACAGTAGCCCCTTCGCGGTGCTAGATCGTTTTTCGTAACGAGCTTGATCCGTGAAAAAGTCTTCTAGGCTTCGGGATGCCGAAGATCCGAAAAACACCTTCCCTGAGCTCGTTGGCGAGAAACGATTAAAATAATCCGCGCGCGAAGTGGTCTCATCTTGCAGCAGTTACGCGCACCCTGGCGAATCACCTTCTCGGACCCTGTGGCCCACCGTTCAGTGAGTGCGGGTGGCTGTTTGTCCGGTGCGGAAGGCCTTGACGATTCACCTTCCCACCTGCTGCACTATATAAACAGACGGGAGGTGTGAAGTTACCACAGCATTCATTGCTATTGGACTATTTTGCTGCCAAAATATTGACCAAAACCGAAGCTTGTTTGCTGCATCCTCAACCGAAGCTATTTACTTTGCTCAAGCTTCGTAACAAGAAAGAGCTTCGGCAAAATAAAGAAAAATTTTCAACTTGATTCAAAAAACAAGAAATTCAATCATCAGATGGCCAGAGTGCGTTCCACAGCTAGGGTTACGCACGACGGAGAGGAAGCCGAAGGTGCTGAAACTGCCCCAATCTCCGAAGTGATGAAGCGCTCAGGGCTGGTAGCATCGGAGGATGCACCTGTCGCTGAAGCAGAGCAGGCTTATGTTGAGGAGACTGAGTCTGAAGATGATTACAGCGCAGTGCCAAGCAAACCCAGCCACCTGGATTTTGGGAAATCCACCATCTCCGAAGGTGATTTGCCTAAGCTGTTGAAATTGGGCTATTTCAGTGAAGCGAAGAAAGAGCTGGTTCGTTTTGGTGGGGAAGAGACTACTCCGAAGCCAGGAAAGGATGAAGTAGTAGTCTTCAAAAGTTTCTTTAAAGCTGGTTTAAGATTTCCTTTGAACAAGATGATTGATGTTGTATTGAAGAAGTTTGGGATCTACCTTCATCAGCTAACTCCTAACGCTATCGTTAGGCTTAGCGTTTATATTTGGGCTCTCCGAAGCCAAGGGGTGGAGCCATTTGGCGAAGGCTTCTGCCGAGTGCACGAGCTTCATTATCAGACGAAAGCTAGAAGAGATGGGCTACATGAAAATTTTGGCTGCTACAATTTTGCCTATCGCAAGAACACAAAATTTCCAGAGATTAGTTACCGAAGCAAGTGGCCAGCTGGCTGGAAGCCTGAATGGTTTTATGTCAAAGTTGACGAAGACAAGGAGGAGCTGGTCTAGAGTCCGCTAGAATTGATCTTCGGAGAGACCAGACCGCAGTGCAACATGACACCAGGGAGTCCAAGCCAAATTGCTCTGGCTGAATTTCGAGTTATTGCAGATCATATCGGCACTAGGGACTTAGTGCAAGAATTTTTGGCCTTCAGAGTGTTCCCAACTGTGAAAGAGTGGGACATGCCGAAGCTTAAAGGAGAAAAGAAAAAGGGGGAACTTATTCGGTTACCCTATCATTATAAATTCAAGAAATATTTCAAAATGCATTGCCAAGAGTGGCTAGACACGATTGAAGTGATGTGCAATGAAATTCTCGGCAATTACTCCAAAAAAGAAGATCAACTAATGACTACAGCCTTCGGCACCCTCCGAAGCGAAGGTTGAATCAAGTAATGGATGCTCTGGACTTTGAGTATCCCGACTACGAGCGGCTAGACAAGGATGCCGAAGGGCAAAAAAGAAAGAGAGTAGTTGGCGTTCTGAATAAAGACGATGAAGAACAATTGAAAAAGAAAAAGCTGAAGCCTAAGCCGAAAACAGATGCTTCGAAGAAGAGAAAAGCTACAGCTCCGAAGCAGAAGGCAATTGACGAAGAAGAAGAAACTGCTGTAACACCCTCTACCATCGACGTGGAGGAAATTTTAAAGGTAATGACTGAATCTTTGCCTGTCAAGCTAAGTCCACTGGGGCCACATCTGACGAAGCTTTTTCAGAAGGAAAAGGAGCCCACAAAAACGAAGAAGGCAGCTAGGCCAAAAAAAGCAAAGAATCATTACAGTGACAGAAGTCATCGAAGGGACACCACCAGGAGCTTCAGCTCTGAAGGCGCCAGCTTTTGAGAGCACGACAGCCACCAAAGCTGCACCTTCAGAAGCCGCAGCTACCGAAGCTGCCACAGCCGAAGATATTCATTTAGAGTGCACGATTGTTGATATTGATAAGATACTGATAAACATGGCCGCAGAAGAAGCTGCTGCAGCCACCAAAGAGACTATGACCCCAGAACCCGAGAAGGAGAAAGAAATAGCCGAAGACACTTCGGAAGATGAAATTTTTAACTTTCAAAACTTAGTTGGTCAAGAGCTGACAAAGGCTGAAAAAGAAGAGCTAAAAGAATATGCTATATCTTGCGGATATCAGCCGAGAGCACTTCTCTTCGGTGGCATCAACGACGAAAAATTGGGCTGCATCCGGGATCAGACCGGAGCGAAGGTTATCGGTACTCTATCAAAGAGTATTGGTTTCCCGAAGCTCGAAACAGATATTAGCCGCTACCGACGACAACACATCGTCGGTAGTTTATTCTATTCCAATTTCAAGGTAAACTTTTCTTTAACTTTTATTATTTCAATAACGAAGATGTTTTCTAACGAAGGTTGTTTGTATGCAGAGTATGCTACTGAGTAAAGCTTTGAAAATGCAGCAAGATTTGGAAGATAAAAACACGAAGTTATAATTGAAAACTTAGAAAGCAAGATAAAAGACCAATCAGCTGCTCTTGAAAAGAAAGACTTCGAGCTTTAGACAACCAAAGGCTTATTGGCAGAAACTGAAGCTAAAATAGTAGAATTAAATACGAAGCTTTCCTCCCAGTCAGAAAGCTTCGAACAAGAAAAGCAGAAGCTTAATGCAAAATTTGAGGCCGAGGTCTAGAAAAGTTCAGATTTGAAAAAATCATTGACAAGCCTTCAAAACAAATGTCTGGAGTTCAGTAATCGATGTGTTCAACGGCTGAAGCAAGTCTTCTATTCGGTTGGAGCCAGCAGCGAAAAATTTAATCCTTCGTCTTAAGACCTGCCAGGGGCCTTCGAACATATCGAAGGTGAAATTGATGATCTTAAAGAAGTTATAGCTAGACATGGTGACTTTTGTGCCCTGGTAGCTTCTCGGGGCACAGCTGTCGCCTTCCTGAAATCCGGCTGCGAACATGGAAAGGTTATCAATAGACCCAATTTCAGTCTATCACCAGCAGACCTGGATGATATTCCCAACTTTGCCCGAAGCATAGCAAATAGATTTATAAAACTGGTATGGACAAAGGGTGGATGAAGCAAAGCTGGTGATGAAGCTCGGAGTCATCTTAAGCCGGTAACAAAATCATACCTTGTGCTTACCTCTTCCTTCGAACTTGAATTTTGCTTACAATACTTGAATACATACAGGATGACGAAGCCGAGGCCAAAGCTAAAGAGTAAGAAGACGAAGCCGAAGTTTAATGGATGACGAAGTCGAAGCCGAAACCGGAGCTCAATGGATACTAATGAAGCTTGAATAGATGACTGTAGAAAAACCTCTAAAAACCCTTGTAATAACCTTTGTAAAGAACAATGTAATTAATTTTTACTTTGTAAACTTTGTCCATACCTTGTAATATATTCTTACCTTTCCATCAATGTATAAAGTGCTTTGGTGTGAACGAAATTAGCATTTTTGAGCCGAAGGCGAAAAACACCTTCCCTTCTTTTCGTACACAGCGAAGCATAAAGACTGCTTCTTTTTCTTTTTGCCGAAGCCTTATCTTTAGAGCCGAAGCAATTGCCTGTGTTATGATGATGATGATCCTATGTATGTCTAAATGAATGTTTATGAATGCAAATGTATGATGTAATGTATGGTGCAAATGAATGTCCAAACACACACATACGAAGCCACAACCATATCCTTCATTCCCTTAGGAATAACCAGTCTCTTTGCCGTTTATTTTTCGGCTTCACCGCTTATTTTTTAGTGTATCAGCGCTGACTTTTCGCTATAATTCTGCATTCCCTTAGCAACGTCTTTTGAACTTCTTCGCCTTCTATTTCGGCGGTATCGCGTTGACTTTTCGCGCTTCGCCTTATATTTCGGTGGAATCAGTGTTGACTTTTTGTTGTAAGCTCTGCATTCCCTTAAGAACGACTTTTGAGCAGAAAACTTACACTGCGCTCCCTTAGGAATGGCTTTTTATAGCTTCGTCGTGCTCTGCATCCCCTTAGGGACGTCTTTCGAGCTTCTCCCTGCTTTTTTCTTTTCCCTTTGCACTCGATGGTGCATGCTCAGCTTTTACATTTACATCTTTGGGGGATATTGCTCTTGTAGAGCTGAAATAAGAAAAAGAGATTACATGCTATGGCCCCGTTAAAAACCTTTCTCCCCCTTTAGAAAGGAAAAGGGTGCCATAGGAAAAAATAAAAAGATTACATCAAGCTACACATAATATCGCCGAAGATCATCCGCATTCCAAGATCTAGGAATGTCGTTGCCGTCCATATCCTTCAATCTGTAGGAACCGGGTCTTGATGAAGATACTACCAGAAAAGGTCCTTCCAACTTCAACTGTAGCTTGCCTACTGTATCTGGGTTGGCAACTCTCCGAAGTACCAAGTGCCCTGGCCTGATATTTTTTAACCGAACCTTTCTGTCACACCATTTTATTGTTTCGGCTTGATATTTATTGATGTTCTCCATAGCCTAAAGCCTGATCCCTTCTATAGCATCTTTTGCCACTGAATAATCAGCTTCGTCCTCTTCCGCAGCCACTGTTCTTATTGACCCTGCTTTAGCTTCTTCCGGGGTTATTGCTTCATCACCAAACAATAATTTGAATGGTGTAAAGCCTATTGACCTTGACATTGTTGTGTTGTGACTCAACACCACTTTGATCAATTCATATGGCCACTTTCCCCTAGGCTGATTGAAGATTAACTTCATTATTCCCGTCATTATAATGCCATTAGCTCTTTCGACAAGTCCATTTGACTCTGGATGTCTAACCGATGTAAAATGGATCTTCGTGCCAATTTGTTCACATAACTCTTTGAAAGCTTCGGCATCAAACTGTGTTCCGTTGTCCACAGTAATAGCCGTCGGCACTCCGAAGCGACAAACAATATTTTGCCAGAAAAATTTCTGAATAGTGACCGAAGTTATTGTGGCTAAAGGCTTCGCCTCAATCCATTTGGAAAAATATTCTACCGCCACCACAACATATTTTAAATTTCCTTGTGCTGGTGGAAGTGGGCCTAACAAATCAAGGCCCCACCTTTGCAACGACCAAGTGGGCTGTATTAGCTGAGTCAGAGATGAAGGCTGTTTTTGATCTCTTGCACATTTTTGACAACCTTCACACTTTTGGACTAATTCTGCTGCATCCGAAGCTGCCTTCGGCCAATAAAATCCTTGATGAAAGACTTTTCCCAGCAAAGGCCTAGATCCGATGTGAGATCCACACAGACCTGCGTGTATTTCCTTCATCAATTCTATACCTTCAGCTCTGGATAAACATTTGAGCAGTGGAGAGCAGACTCCATGTTTTTATAACTCCCCTTCTATTATCACATATGGTCGGGCTCTTGCCTCTATTCTCTTATTATAAGCTTCATCATCTAAAAGGCAATTGCCCTAGAGAAAGGATATAATCTCAGTTCTCCAATCTTCACTGTGAACAGGAGATATATTGAGCACCGCTCTTTCAAGAAGGTCCACCGAAGGTGCTCTTGTCTCAAAGAATACTTCCGAATGTAAAGGCAACCCCTGTGCTGCTGACTTGGCTAACAGATCAGCGTGCTCATTTTCTCCTCGTGGAATATTCTTGATAGAAAACCATTCGAAAGAAGCTTCAAGCCTTCGAACTGTATCCAAGTATTTCTCAAGCTTCGGGTCTCTTGCTCTACAACTCTTGTCAATATGCCCAGAAATAACTTGGGAATCGGTTTTAAGAACCGCCCTTCTTATCCCCATTGCCTTTAACTTCCGAAGCCCAAAAGCAAAGCTTCGTATTCAGCAATATTATTTGTGCAGCTAAAATCAAGTTTCACTGCATAGCATGTTCTGACTTTGGAAGGTGCAACTAAAACAGTAGCTGCACCTGCCCTGAAGGTTCCCCAGGAACCGTCGCAGAACACTGTCCAAGCTTCGGCATCTTTACTTGCTTCTTCTTCCTGAGGCCCTAGTCCAGTCAGCGATGAAGTCTGCTAACGCCTGGGATTGGATCGAGGACCTATGCACATAATCAATGGTGAATTCGTTGAGTTCTGCAGCCCACTTTCCAATCCTTCCAGTAGCTTCTCTGTTCCTCATAATATCCTTCAAAGGCTGTGATGAAGGAACAATTATATGGAATGCTTGAAAGTAATGCCGAAGCTTCCTCGAGGCCATTAAGACAGCATATAGCACCTTCTCCAATTCTGTACAATTTTTCTTTGATAAACTGAGGACTTCGGAGACAAAGTATACTGGA
This sequence comes from Zea luxurians, assembly GCA_029449295.1. NCBI lineage: Eukaryota > Viridiplantae > Streptophyta > Magnoliopsida > Poales > Poaceae > Zea > Zea luxurians. The sequence goes on along the minus strand of JAOPSE010000007.1, from coordinate 32,754,873 downwards.
GCTTGCTTTTTAGTTTGTCCTTCAAGCATCTCCTGGACAAGTGTTGCACTCACTAGAGAGTGCGAAGCTGCCACATATAACAGTAAAGGAGCCCCTGGTGTGGGTGGAGTTAGCATCGTTAGATCTATCAGGTACTGCTTGAGCTCTTCGAAGGCTTTCTACTGAGCTGATCCCCATTGAAAGACTTCGGCTGACTTCAGTACTTCAAAGAATGGTAAATTTCTCTCTGCTGATCAAGATATGAATCGGTTCAAAGATGTCAGTCTTCCTGTCAATCGCTGAGCTCCCTTCTTTGTGCTTGGCGGCTCCATCCGAAGAATAGCTTCGATCTTATTCGGATTAGCTTCGATTCCTTTTGTTGAAACTAGACAACCAAGGAATTTTCCCTTCTTTACTCCGAAGACACATTTTTCTGGATTCAACTTCAGGCCAGCTTGCCTAAAGTTGGCAAATGTTTCCTGCAGATCAGCAATGTGATTTTCTTGCTTCGTGCTTTTTACTATGATATCATCAACATATGTTAGCACATTTCTGCCTATCTGAGAATGAAGGACTTTCACTGTCATTCTGCTGAAGCTTCCTCCAGCATTCTTGAGCCCCTCAGGCATCCGAAGATAACAATATGTACCACTGGGGGTTATGAAGATGGTTTTTGGCTCATCTTCCTTCTTCATCTAGATTTGATGGTAGCCTGAATAACAATCTAGTAGACTCATGAGCTCTGACGAAGCTGTTGCATCTACTTGAGAATCTATCCTTGGTAATGGAAACTCATCCTTCAGACATGCCTTATTAAGATCAGTAAAATCGATGCACATTCTCCATTTACCATTGGCCTTCTTCACCATAACAGTGTTAGCTAGCCATTCTGGGTATTTTACTTCTCTGATGACTCCAGCACTAAGAAGTCTTTTCACTTCATTCCGAGCACCTTCGGCTTTGTCATCAGACATTTTCCGAAGCCTTTGCTTTCTGGGTCTGAAGGATGGATCGACATTGAGCGAGTGTTCAATGACATCCCTGTTGACACCACAGAGATCGTTGGCGGACCATGCGAAGACATCTTTGTTGTTGAACAGAAACCTTGTTAGGTTTTTCTCCTGTTCCTCAGACAATTGAGATCCTAGCAACACATTTTGCTCTGCTATATCTTCACATAAGAGCATGGGCTTCGGCTGATCGGCCGAAGCAGCCTTCTCCCTTCTGTACTTGAATTGCTCACAAGCTTCGGCTCCATCTATATTATGGATTGCTTTTGAATCTGTCCAATTTCCTTCAGCCTTTCTGGCAGCTTCTTGACTTCCATGAATAGCAATAGGTCCTTGCTTCGAAGGTATCTTCATACATAGATATGCTGGGTGAAGAATTACTTCGAAAGCGTTGAGTGTCCCACGACTAATGATTGCATTGTAGGGGTATTCCATGTCAACAATATCAAACACAATCTGTTCAGTCCTCGTATTGTGGACAAATCCGAAGGTCACTGGCATTGTGATTTTGCCAAGTGCTACAATTTGCCTTCCTCCGAAGCCACAAAGTGGGTGCGTAGCATCATGAATCTTATCCTCTGGCTCTTGCATCTGTCTGAAGGCCTTGGCAAATATGATGTTGAAAGGGAAATGTGCCCTTGGGCCATTTCTAAGTATTTTGGTGATTGAGTGCCAACACAAGTGCTTAAGTGTTAATCTATGCCAAATGTTGGACAAAGTGCAAATCAAGAGTAAAGGTATGTTTCTAAGACTTAGTACATTGTTTTGAGAACTAATGTATTGTGTCTAAGTGCTGGAAACAGGGGAAATCAATTTGGAGATGACTTGGCTTGTTCAACCAAAGTCTGCTCAGTCTGGGTGCACCGGACAGTGTCTGGTGCGCCAGGCTGCCTCTAGCGAACTTGCTGTTCTCAGGACTTCGACGGCGGTTACGGCTATAAATCACTGGACTGTCCGGTGGTGCACCGGACTGTCCGGTGAGCCATTCACAAGCGAATGCGTCGCTCTAGGGAAGTGATTAACGGCGTACGGCTATAATTCACCGGACTGTCCGGTGGTGCACCGGACTGTCCGGTGAGCCAACGGTCAGCCGGGCCAACGGTCGGTCGAGGATTCCGCGTGTGACGCGTGGCCGAGCCAACGGTCACAAGGGGGCACCGGACAGTGTCCGGTGCGCCAACGGCTCTGAATCTCCAACGGTCGGCTTCGCCAAAGAAGGAAAGAAATCCGCACCGGACAGTGTCCAGTGGTGCACCGGACTGTCCGGTGCGCCAGGCGACTGAAGGCAAGAATTGCCTTCCTGGAATGCTCTCAACGGCTCCTAGCTGCCTTAGGGCTATAAAAGGGACTCCTAGGCACATGGAGGAGTACACCAAGCATTCTCTAAGCATTCCTAAGCACCAAGACTTCGATTCCGCGCATTTGGTTCTTTGTGATAGCAACTAGAGCTCCATTTGAGTTGTGAACTCGTCGGGTTGTGTTGTGAGCTTTTGTTGCGACTTGTGTGCGTGTTGTCGCTCTAATTTTGTGTCTTGTGTGTGTTGCTCATCCCTCCCTTGCTCTGTGCTTCTTTGTGAACATCAAAGTGTAAGGGCAAGAGGCTCCAAGTTGTGGAGATTCCTCGCGAGCGGGATATAGTAAACAAAGCAAAACACCGTGGTATTCAAGTGGGTCTTTGGACCGCTTGAGAGGGGTTGATTGCAACCCTCGTCCGTTGGGACGCCACAACGTGGAAGTAGGCAAGTTTTGTACTTGGCCGAACCACGGGATAAACCACTGAGTCTATCTGCGTTGATCTTCTTGTGGTTATTCTGTTTTGCTAAGACTCTTCTCTAACCACTTGGCATTATTGCGCTAACTCCTAATCAAGTTTTGTGGCATTAAGTTTCAAGTTTTACAGGATCACCTATTCACCCCCCCTGTAGGTGCTCTCAGATGTCCGCTGCACTGCCTATATCAACCAGAACATTGTGGACCAGAAACCCCTTGATGACACAAGAAATGACCATAGCATCATTGTGAGGATAATCCTTGAGCTGAAGGTCCTCCTGGGAGAAGGTAATTGGGATATGGGACCATTTTGACTCGATGAAGGGTCCCTGCACACCGACATGATGTACCCTTCTCTGGGCCTCCTTCTTCTGCTTCTTATTGGCCGGCTCTGAGCATGAACCGCCTGTTATCGGGAGTACCAGCTTCGTCGCCGAAGCAGCTTCAGCTTGATTGTTGAACGAAGCCATCAGCTCGAAAGTGGAAGTGAGTTCACCGGAGGTGGGCGCCAATGTTGGGGACTTGTTCTCAAAAGCTATGAGTTAAGAACAAGGCAACACAGAAAATGTTAAATGTTAAAATCCTTCGTCCTTCGAAGCATTATTTCCCTTGGGATATAATGATTTTTGGACGAAGGTTATGAAGGACATACCTTCATCAGCATAACATACAATAATGAAGAAGGAATCATATGAGATATAAAAGATAACATGAACAATAATGTATTATTATCAGTTCATTTCTATCTTATTATTATGGAAAATAGAAATGATATCAAATTAAAAATGTACCTTCGGCTCAAAAGAAGGTAAAAATACAAGCGTGACGCAAAAGCAGGATAACCAGTCAGCGTGAACAGTACAGGGGTACTGTTCATCTATTTATAGGCACAGGGCACAACCTGTGTAAAATTACATCTATGCCCTTTACAATCGACTACAATACTGACACAAAACACCATTGGTCTTTAGGTCATTTCATCTTTAAGTTGGTTCACCCCTTCGTCTTGAAATATGTCACTGTGCCGAAGCTTTATAGGTGATAGCTTCAGTGCTGCTTCTGAGAGGATCTGCCGAAGGTGTTCTCTTTCTTTAGGATCTTCGGCTACGAAGCATACCCCCAACAGTTGAATAGAAAACTTTTCTATTACTTCTTTTCTAAAATAATTTTTGGTTTTTAAAATTCATTCCTCAATTTTCAACACTCAAGTATAATTTGAGATATCTGAATTTGCTATTTTATTTCTTCATATATTTATTTTATTATTATTTATTTTTTTCTTATATAAATTTTGGGCTTTACACAATAACTTTGGATGCTACACTTTTGCACATCAGAAAGATATGAGTTATCATATACTAGCATACCGAACTAAATTGTCGGTCGAGTGGGCTAAAGAATGGTTTTATGTAAATGTTGATTCCAAGAAAAGTGAAGAATTAAGTGCAACTCATGAATTAAGGATATCGTAAATACTAGCATACCGAACTAAATGGATCTGTTGGAGGGTTGTTTTTTTCACTTCCCCTTAAATTAAGGATTATGATTAGGTATTGAGATTTGTTGGAGATGCTCTAGTGATGTCAAACATAGAGATCACAAAAATATATATCATGAAGTGAATAGACGATGGATGGAAGGAGAGCACGCTTGGACGAGGAGCATTGTCTGGCTTGTTTGGGTCTGGATGGCTTTGTTTTGGTCTGGGATGAATCCACAGTAAGGGCTAGTTTGGAAGCCACAAAACTTGAGGGGATTAGAGGGGCTAAAATCTATTTCTTATTGAAATTGAATAAGAGGTAGATTTTAGCCCTCCAATCCCTTCCAGGTTTTGGACTCCTAAACTAGCCCTAAAGATAGGTTCACTATGGCTGGATTCCACTCGCTAATTAGCTTCGAGAGAGTTTAGCTGGTCGGCTCGTAAAAACTAGCAATTTGATTTCGGTGCTGGGAAAAGGCCTAGTTTCGTGCGGGGAAGTAGTCTGTCATAGATATGACAATCCATACCCATGGCTCGATACCCTAGATATTTACTCCACTAGAGAATATATATAGATTAAATATACTATATATAGATCTTTTTTGCAAAAACTTTCACCCAATAAGTTTACGAGTATTAGAACATTTAGCTCTCACGCAGACCCCTTAACTATGGGTATAAAATACCCTGTACTAACATATGGATGATGCTAGAATTCTTGTAACGATATTTAGATAGATATACTTGACATTTGGATGGATGGATATACTAAGGGCATGTTTATTTATGATTATAATCTATCTAGATTATATAGTCTAACTTATTTTGAACTTTAGTTCAAAATAAGTTAGATTATATAATCTGAGTAGATTATAATGCTAAATAAATAGGGCCTAAATATATATTTGGATGGATGGATGGATGTATGATATTTGTCGGAGAGGAAATCTCTCCGGCCGGGTGGCGCATTGCACCCGCCCTAAATCCTAAGAAGAGGAGGGACCTAAGCGTTTTGCTTGTTATGAGATTGGTGGATGAACATACGAGAGCACGCGAGGGTTTAGAGTGGTTCGGGCCGCCATACCGTAATACCCTACTCCATTGTGTGATGTATTGCTTGAGAGCTTGTATGAACTTGTGAGTGTCTAAGGGAGCCTAGGGTTGGATCTGCCTTGCAACGCCGCATACCTCCCCTTTTATAGCTGAAGGGGGCATACACAAAGGTACCGAGCCCCGACATGTGGGCCCAGGGACATAACGAATATAGCGCTTGGAGCCACAAATGCATGCTGCTGGTGCATTCTTCTTGGGCCCCGACATCCGAGATCTGTGTATCCTTGGCGTGCAGGGGAAGCTTCTTGCAGAAGGGATAACGAGCACAGTCCGCCGCATGGCACGGGCGCACTGTTTGATGGTAGATTGGACAGGCGCGCCGTCTGACACCATCTGCCAGCGGAGAGGACTGGACGCATTAAATGCCGAGAGGGCACATCGTTCGTTGGCTTGGTAGCAGGCGGCACGTCCTTTCTGCTATAAATGCAGTGGCTCCAGTGGCCCGACGTCAGATTCCTCCCGTCGGCTTACGTCATGGGCCACAAGCCATGCGGTAGTAGCGGGTCCCTGCCTTGGTGGGGAGCGCGGTGCAAGCTCCGGACACGTGCCAGCACCGGACCCCTTCTAGGACAGGGCCCGAGTATTTCCTGCCCCAGGGTCCGGGACCCGGTGGTGAACCGTCCGGGCCTCACTCGGAAGGGTCCGGGATCTGTCCCGGAGGCCCGCTCGCCATGCACGGGGTCCGGTGCTTCCCACGTAGCAGGTCCAGACCTGCTGTGTACATCCGGAGCACATCCTTTCCCTTGGCCACATGGCGACCCCCAAGGCGGCTAAGGTTGCGCGACGGTGAGCCGTTTACCGCGCAACTAGAGACTTCACTGCCGGCACAACGTCTTTTCCTTGTAACAGGGGGTACCCCTGTTTCAAGGTACCGACAATATTAGTATTTGGTTTAAAACCTACTGTTTGTGTAATATATCATTTAATAGACTTCAATCTTTATGAGTATGGATGATTTGATGGATGACTTTGATCCACATGTATATGGGAATTTAAACCCACACATGTACTTCACTGTCGGCACAGCGTCTTTTCCTTGTAACAGGGGGTACCCCTGTTTCAAGGTACCGACAGTGGCCCTCAGGCCCACCTCAGGGGAGGGCGCGAGCCTGCAGGTGGGGCCATAACCCACTTCCTGCATAAGCTCTACATGACCGGGAATCCGGGCATCTTTTTAGCGCGCGTCGTACTAAGTGTGTGCATGCTGTCAGTTTGCTACTGGTCACTCCAACAGTCGTGCCTGTCTTTGCGGCAACCTGGCGCGTGGCACCCCACGCATGTCGGTTCGGCCGTGCCCCGCGTGTGTGGGGCGCCCTGCTGGCCCCGCCTATGTTAAGAATATCTTCTAGCAGCGGCCCCGAGGCGACGTGGGAGCGTGCGTGGCGGTTTGCTCCTCCTGCGCATGGAGACCAGCGCCTTAGCCACGTGACTTGCAGGTCCGGGTCCCTCTGTCAGTGACTGAGTTGCTCGGGCGCTAGGTATGCGCCAGGCGGATTTTTCCGGAGTGTGCGAGGAGCCATCTCTTAAAGTAGGGTTTTCCGCGTGCAGTGGTTTTGCTTTCGCATTCTTTCCTAACTGCTCCGCCCTTTCCCCTCCGTGCCTTCCATGCCTCTTCGCGTTTGAGCTCCTCAGTTTTCCGCGGTCGCAGTCGCCATGGCCATGCTGGTTCACCCTGATCACTACCAGACCGAGGAGGTGCTCGACTCGGTGCGCCGTATGCTCGGATGGGGCTCGCCTGCGCTCACCGGGAGGATCCGGTCTGGCACTATTCCCCTCGGCGATCTTGCCGCCGGGGAGTTTGTGCTCTTCGTCTCCTATCTCTTCTGTGGATTGGCGCTGTCGATTTCGCCATTCTTCCTGCTGCTGCTGGAGGAGTTCGGGCTACAACTCTAGCACCTCACGCCCCACTCCATCCTCCAGGTGGCCATCTTTGTTCATTTCTATGAGGCGTTCGTGGGAGTGGCAGCTTGCACTTCCCTCTTTCGCCAGTTTTTTATGCTGGTGAGGTCTGGGAAGGGCAAAGACCACGTTGGGCCTATTACTTCCAGACAAGGCCAGATCCGACAGTGACCTACATCGCCTCTCTTGGCGGCGCGAGGTGGGAGAACTGGCGGCACGACTGGGTGATTGCCTGTACTGAGGTCAGCGGCCGTCTTGCCCTTCCGAGTGACGGGCCCAGACTCGGCTAGAAGCAGTGGAGGGAAAAACCATGCCTCGTGCCAGAGTTCGAGCCTATCCTGGATAGGATTAAGGAACTGGCAGTTGGCGGCCTGACCTCTATGCACGTACTTGGTGATTTCCTGAAGCGCCGAGTCATGCCACTGCAGGGGAGGCCACGTCTGTGTTGTTGGTTCACCGGCCCCAGCGACATTGGTAGGATCCTGCGTGGGCCTGGGACTGACCTGACCCGGGAGGAGTTGGAAATTTTCGTGAGGGGGATTACTGGTGAGGCTTTTATCCCCGAATCCTTGATGCCTCCCCAGGGCATTTTGCCACTCTGCGACAACCCAGGGTTGCGGTCAGCGGTGCTGGCCCGACTGCCGACCCTTGATGAGAGTGGTGTGGCGGTCTGCCAGACCGGCGGTCTGGACCCCCATCAGGGGATCCATATTCCTGGTACACCAGCCGGAGGCCCCGAGCCTGCTGATGTGGCCCCCAGGGTCCCTCCTGTGTGCTCCAGTTCCTCAGACAAGGGCAAGGAGCCTACATGCAGCTCCTCTACTCCGGACGCAGCCGGGAGGTCGGGGGAAGAAAGGCGACATCGATTGCGTCGCGTCGATGGGTCCTTTGTCTCGGACCCACCCCTTGATTCGGTCGCCGGGAGGACGGGGGAAGAAAGGCGACATCGACTGCGTCGCGCCGATGGGTCCTTTGTCTCGGACCCACCCCTTGATTCAGACTCCTCCCAAAAGCGTCAGAAAACAGCTGGTGTGGCTAAGGAGGCCGAACCTCAGGTCCAGGATGGGCAGAGGGGCGCGAGCCCTCCACCGCCACCTCCTTCGGATTTGACACCACCACCGCCGCCGCCCGTGACAGACCGACCGTCGTCACCGCAGGGGCAGCGACAGCAACGACAACGGGCGCCCCGCTTCCAAGGCCACTGGGAGGTTCATGGCCCCAAGTAAGCTCTTCAAAATGCCATATTTCGAGCGTAGTTTTTACGTTGATAGGTCTTGAACCGTCCTTTGCCTGTCAAGGCCCTCTCCTTCTTCGGCTTCCACGGGCGCTCGTACCCCTTCGATCGCCGTGCCCGCTGGTGGGTCTGGTTCCCAGCAGCGTACACCCGCTGAGGACATCGTCGGCGATCTGTCAGCGGCTACCGCATCTTCAGCATCAGCATCGGTGCCAAGTCCTCCATTGGCAGTGGCCGAAGAGGTTCCCATTGTGTTTGCCTCCACCGTGCAGGGTGGCGCTAGTGCTGAGGTAGCACCGTCGGACCCCCAGGATCCGCCTATCACCGTCGAGGCGACACCTTCGGGTTCCCGAGTTCCCGAGTTGCCAACAGCTGTTGAATGCCTAGCGGCGGGGATACCGTCAGATGCACCGTCAGTGGTAGGTGTGGGAGGCGCGTCCAGCTCTGTTCCGCCACCAACTCCGAGGTCTCCGAAGGTTTCAGGTTATCCTTAGGCGACCGCTCCGGTCTGGCATCGATCCTTGGGCAACACTGACACCCCTCCCCCAGGTGCTATCCCGCGCTCACCAAGCTCTCTAGGAAATCGAGGTGGCTATCCGGCGGGAGTGGGAGGCACTCGAGACCGAGCACCAGCGCCTTGGCGACTGGTGTACCCAACTGGAGGAGCGCACTAAGGCGGTGTCCTGCCATTTCGCCTCAGAGCGGGCCGAGTTTGAGCAGGAGCGTGAGGACTTCAAGGAGGACATCTGGAAGGTGTCTGACCGAGAGGAAGAGGTGACCCAGAAGGAAAAAAGCCTGGCTAAGAAGGAGGTACACTTAGACCAAAGGGAAGAGGCCGTCACGGCGCTCCATGATAAGCTGAAAGCTTATAATACGGTGTTGATGAAGCAGCGGGACAAGCAGGCTGCTGCTGAGGTGAAGCTGCAGAAGCTGCAGCAGGAGCTCGCCGATAGGGCCAGCGACATTGCTCGCGTCGAGGAAAGCCTCAAGGCGAAGGAAGCTTCCCTTGCGAAATGGGCAACTGATCTCACCCGGCAGGAGGAGGACCTCGCCTTCAGGGAGGAGATGTGGGCAAGGCAGAACAAATTGCTGGATGAGCTTGAGCTAGAGGCAGAGGAGAGGAGGAAGCGTTTGGAGGAGAAAGTGCGGGCTCTGGAGGAGTAGGTCCGCCAGTTTTGGGCAGCGCAAGTTGCTCAGGCGACGCAGACGGCCTCGGGCCCCCAGGCGGTGGAGGTGATGCGGAAGACACTCGACGCCCTCCGAGCTGAGCAACACGCCGGGGCCCAGCGCATCACCGCCTGGGTCGGCGAGGCAAGCACGACGTTAGTGCCGTTGGGGGTGAGCCCCATCCCGGCACTGGTGCGGCCAGCGTCCATCTCCGATGCGCTCCCGGTACTTGATTCTGCTGCTGACCGCCTTTGACGTCTGGATCAGATTCTTGGCGCCTGCTTGGAGGCCGAGGGCAGCAGACTTTGCCGGTCGGCGATAGAATACGTCTTGACATGCTTCTGGAGCCATGATCCGGCTGTCTCCTTCGGGCTAGTCATCGCGGGTCCGGTGGCCGACGCTGAAGATGCTGCTTAGGAGGGCGTGCAGAACGTTGTGGACGCGGTGGCCGGGCGCTTTCAGCGGGATCCTACTGGGATGAGTAGCTAGGCCTGCATGGAGAAAACGAGGTTTCCGCTGGGGAGCGGGTTGTAATATACCTTTGATTTCGTAAGATACTCTTCAGGTACTACTTACCGGGCGATATTACAACTTATCTGCATGGCACTTTTTCTTTGCTGTGTGCACTTTACCAACTTCTTCCTTGGTACTTGGCCCCCCTAGGATATGGCCTCGACGTGTCGAGGCTGGATGCCAGGATTCTAAAGTAGTAACTGGTGTCGTGACCCTCAAGGGGCGCTCCCAACTGGGACTTGACCTGCACATAGTCTTGGCTAGGTATTTTTAGTAGTGCACCCATAGGGTCCGCCAGCTGGTATTCCTTATCCTTTGATTTACGCAACAGGGCTGGCCGTAGGACGGTGGGGCGTGTAGGCTTACGGTACTTGACCATATCAAGCGACTTCACGGCCCCAAACCACCCCGCCGTCTGGTTGCCGGGTTTGGCTACCCAGCTTGGATGTCGCTATACCAGCCAGGGAATAAAACTGCATGGGTGGTGAGATAGTAATAATGGTCGCAGACTTTATGAATAAAATCCACATAAGAACAGTTCTGTGGGTCGGACCCCTTCCTTATAACTGGATATACACGAGTGTAGGCCAACAGACCGGGTTTATTGAGGGCGGCCCTTCCCGGGCTGGCGCATATAATTGTGCTTCTTGGTTACAGGGAAAGAGACCGAACCCCCAATTCTGTTTTAATGGGAAAAACTTACGGAGATGCTCTATGTTCCAAGGGTTGGGAAGAGGTACTCCGTTGGCTGTGGCAAGGCAGACGCATCCGGGGCGACATATTTCTGTCACTTTGAAGGGTCCTTCCCAGCTGGGAGAGAGCTTATGGAGCCCTTCTTGGTTCAGTATTCGCCTCAGGACCAGGTCCCCGACCCCAAGCTTCCTACTATGCATGAACCCTTGGTGGTAGTGCCTGAGCGCTTGGTTGTATCGTGCATTTAGGATTGATGCTTGCCACCTGTGCTCGTCGATGAAGTCCACATCTTCACGGCGTTGCTGTTCCTGCGCAGACTCATCAAAAGACTGGACTCGCGGGGAGCCCATAATGATTTCCGAAGGAAGGCAAGCTTTAGCCCCGTACACCAGGAAGAATGGGGTCTCCCCGGTGGCTCGGCTGGGCGTGGTCTGATTCCCCCCACAACACGGATAGGAGCTCACTGACCCAATTTGCGCCATGCTTTTTTAAGAAGTCATAGGTGCGCGTCTTGAGCCCCCTGAGAATTTCTGCATTTGCCCTCTCCGCCTGCCCGTTACTTCTGGGGTGAGCCACGGATGCAAAGCAGAGCTCGGTGCCGATGTCCTCGCAATATTCCTGAAAGACCTGACTTGTAAACTGGGTCCCGTTGTCTGTAATGATACGACTTGGGACCCCGAATCTACAGACGATCGACTTGAGGAAGGCGACAACAGCACCCTGGGTGATGCTGACCACAGGGGTGGCCTCTGGCCACTTGGTGAACTTGTCGATGGCAACAAAGAGGTACCGGTAGCCGCCGATGGTCCTAGGAAATGGTCCCAGGATATCCACCCCCCATACCGCGAATGGCCAGGAGGGCAGAATCATTTGTAGAGCCTGAGCCGGTGTGTGTATCAGCTTTGCGTGGTACTGGCACGCTTCGCAGGACTTTACTAGCTCAGCCGCATCCTGGAGGGCGGTCGGCCAGTAAAAACCATGCCGGAAGGCCTTACCGACCAGTGTGCGGGATGAAGAATGACTTCCGCACTCCCCTCCATGGTCTCCGTGAGTAACTCACGACCCTCTTCCTGGGTGATGCATCGCATAAGAATACCATTGGCACCACGGCGGCAGAGATCCCTTCTACCGTCGTGTACCGTTTAGCCAACCGTACAATGCGCTCTGTGGAGACATGGTCTTCAGGAAGGATATTTTCCTTTAGGTAGTCTCGGATCTTGGAGATCCATGCATCGGGACCACTCTGAGTTGTCGGTTGCGGTGCTAGGGAGCCGGTGAATCCCCCCAGTGCACACACCACCTTTGGTGGGTCCTGGGATGCCACCGGGACCGCCGGCTTCGAGGTGCCGGTCTCGCCCCCCTCGCCCAGTTCAGCAGGCTGGGCGGTGGGTCTCAGCAACCGCCTTTCGAAGGCGCCCTCGGGCACGGGTGCTCGAGTTGATGCTCTCTAGGAGAGGTCATCTGCCGCTGAGTTGTTAGCTCGGGGAACATGTTGTAGTTCCAAGGCTGCAAAGTCCTTCTCCAGCTTCTTTACATGAAGGAGGTAAGCTGCGAGCCTGGGCTCATTGCAGCTGCATTCCCCACGGGCCTGCTTGATGATTAGCTGAGAGTCCCCCTTCACAAGGAGCTGGCGGACCCCCCAGGGACAGGGCCGCAGATAGGCCGAAGATCAGCGCCTCATACTCTGCCATGTTGTTGGTGGCTTTGAACTCGAGGCGTACCACATACTTCAACTGGTCCCCGCCTGGGCCGACGAGGACCACTCCTACGCCAGCACTCTCTTGGTGAGCGGACCCATCAAAGAAGAGTGTCCAGTGGGGTTCGGTGAAGACCAGGCCCTCGCGCCCCGCAGGTGTGGGGCCCTTGCGGAGTTCACTCCATGATGAAGTTGGCTAGGACCTAACTTTTGATAGCGTGGCGGGGCTGGAAATCCAGCTGGAATTCGGCGAGCTCCGCTGCCCATTTGGCGATGTTGCCAGTGGCGTTTGAGTTGTGGAGGATGGCCCTCAATGGGAAGGAGGTCACCACCACAACTCTGTGCGCCTGGAAGTAGTGACGTAACTTCCTGGACGCAACCAGGACAGCATAGAGGAGCTTGTGTGTCTCGAGGTACCTAGCCTTTGTTTCATGGAGGATCTCGCTGACGTAATAAACCGGCTTCTGGACGGTCTGGGTGCTCGATGTTGGTTCTAAGTTCCCAGGTCCCTGTCCTTCTGGTGTCGCCCTTTCGGTGACTAACACCATTCTCACTGCTTTCGCAGCCGCCGCAATGTACAGGTACAGCGTTTCTCTTGGCTCTGGGGCGACCAGGATCGACAGGGAAGTTAGGTGCTGCTTCAATTCCCGAAAGGCTTGCTCTGCCTCTTCGGTCCAGGTAAAGGGGCCAGATTTCCGTAGGAGCTTGAAGAAAGGTAGAGCCCTCTCAACCAACCTTGAAATGAAGCGGCTAAGTGCAGCCAAAGATCCCGTAAGTTTCTGGATGTCCTTGACACGGGTGGGAGGCCTCATTATCTCGATAGCCTTGATTTTTTCTGGGTTAGCTTCAATGCCCCGGTATGAAACCAGGAAACCCAGCAGCTTTCCTGCGGAGACGCCGAAGATGCATTTCTCCGGGTTCAGTTTGGTGTGGGTTGCCCAGCTTGTAGAAGACCAGGGTCAGACCTTCTACTACACTCGACCCCTTCTAGTCTTGACCACGATGTCATCGATGTAAACCTCCACCTTGTCCCGGATCAGGTCCCCAAAGGTCTTACTCATCGCCCGAACAAATGTTGGCAGGGCGTTCTTCAGACCGTAGGGCATCACAACATAACAGTACAACCCATCTACCGTTACAAAAGCGGTGTGCTTCCTATCCTCCCTAGACATCCAGATTTGATGAAAACCGGAGTAGGCATCCAGGAAAGACAAAAAGTCGCACCCCGAGGTAGAGTCCACGATATGATCTATACGTGGAAGTGGGTACGGGTCCTTGGGGCATGCCTTATTCAGGCTGGTGTAGTCGATGCACATCCGGAGTTTCCCGTTTGCTTTTGGCACAATGACTGGGTTGGCCAGCCACACAGGGTGATGAACCTCTTCAATGAAGCCAGCGTGTAACAGCTTCCGAACCTCCTCAAGGATGAAGTCCTGCTGTTCCACGGACTGTCTCCGAGGCTTCTGGCTTACTGGTTTGGCGTTCGAATAGATCTTCAGATGGTGCTCAATCACCTCCCTGGGGATCCCAGGCATCTGCGATGGCTCCCAAGCGAACACGTCGACATTTGCCCGGAGGAAGGTGACGAGCGCGAGTTCCTATTTCTCCCCCAGATTTCCCGCGATGCGGGTGGTCCGGGATGGGTCTGCGCCGACCTGGATGGTCTTTGCGGGCCCACCGTCTGCTTTGGTTGGCTGCACCTTCGGTGCTTTGGCACCGGAGGCTGAGGATCTTCTCCCTCTACCTGGCGCGCCAAATGTCGGAGAGGAAATCTCTCCAGTTGGGTGGCGGATTGCACCCGCCCTAAATCCTAAGAAGAGGAGGGGTCTAAGCGTTTTGCTTGTTATGAGATTGGTGGATGAACATACGAGAGCACGCGAGGGTTTAGAGTGGTTCGGGCCGCCGGAGCGTAATACCCTACTCCACTGTGTGATGTATTGCTTGAGAGCTTGTATGAACTTGTGAGTGTCTAAGAGAGCCTAGGGTTGGATCTGCCTTGCAACGCCGCATGCCTCCCCTTTTATAGCTGAAGGGGGGCATACAAAAAGGTACCGAGCCCCGACATGTGGGCCCAGGGACATAACGAATACAGCGCTTGGAGCCACAAATGCATGCTGCTGGGGCATTCTTCTTGGGCCCCGACATCCGAGATCTGCGTATCCTTGGCGTGCAGGGGAAGCTTCTTGCAGAAGGGATAACGAGCACAGTCCGCTGCATGGCACGGGCACACTGTTTGATGGTAGATTGGATAGGCACGCCGTCTGACACCGTCTGCCAGCGGAGAGGACTGGATGCATTAAATGCCGAGAGGGCACATCGTTCGTTGGCTTGGTAGCAGGCGACATGTCCTTTCTGCAATAAATGCAGTGGCTGCGCGGCTCCAGTGGCCCGACGTCAGACTCCTCCCGTCGGCTTACGTCATGGGCCACAAGCCATGCGACAGTAGCGGGTCCCTGCCTTGGTGGGGAGCGCGATGCAAGCTCCGAACACGTGCCAACACCGGACCCCTTCCAGGGCAGGGCCCGGGTATTTCCTGCCCCAGGGTCCGGGACCCGGTGGTGAACCGTCCGGACCTCACTCGGAAGGGTCCGGGATCTGTCCCGGAGGCCCGCTCGCCATCCACGGGGTCCGGTGCTTCCCACGTAGCAGGTCCAGACCTGCTGCGTACATCCGGAGCACATCCTTTCCCTTGGCCACATGGCGACCCCCAAGGCGGCTGAGGTTGCGCGACGGTGAGCCGTTTACCGCGCAACCAGAGACTTCACTGCCGGCACAACGTCTTTTCCTTGTAACAGGGGTACCTCTGTTTCAAGATACCGACAATATTAGTATTTGGTTTAAAACCTACTGTTTGTGTAATATATCATTTAGGGGGTGTTTGGTTCTGTGGACTAAAGTTTAGCCCGGGTCACATCAAGCGTTTGACTTTCAAATAGGAGTATGAAATATAGAGCCAACCAACTGTACTAGATTCGTCTCACTTTTTAATCTTCGGCTGAGAAATTAGTTTTATAATCCGACTACATTTAATACCCCGAACGGAGGTTCAAACATTCGATGTGATAGAGGCTAAATTTTAGCAGGGGCAAACCAAACACCCCTTAATAGACTTCAATCTTTATGAGTATAGATGATTTGATGGATGACTTTGATCCACATGTATATGGGAATTTAAACCCACACATGTACTTGGGTGACCCGACCGAATTGTTTTTTTTTTGTCGTGGGTTTGTGTGATAGCAATATCATGTGGGAATTTATCGATTCCCATCTCTAGTCAGCCAAATTTAGACCTTAATAAGGTGAGGAGGAGACATGATCTGTATTTCGTACAACATAAGTTCTTTTTAAAATAAAATCTATTTGGTGAAACAAAATCTTGTGGCTTAAAGATGCCTTCCCTTGGTGCTTTGGCTTAGCATTTCCCCGTACTACCGTGTATGGTATGGCAACCTCTGTCGGTTAATAGTTCCTCGCGGCTGGATGGACGGCCTAGATCTCCTCAAGAGCGCGTTCCCGGCACGGCACCGACGGCGACGGGCACGGCCTCGAATTAAAAACTGCCGTTGGGCGACTCCGCGTGGCCCACGGATCCACCGGAGAGATCTGGTCTGCCATTCCCTCGTTCCTTCCCGTGAACCACAAACCTAACGCGGAGCGGCGCGGGCCGGCCGCCGGGCGAGGTGCGCGTAGCTGCCCGTCGATCGTCGCCGGATCCATCCACCATGGGCGGTGGCAACGGCCAGAAGTCCAAGATGGCCCGCGAGCGCAACTTGGAGAAGAACAAGGGGGCCAAGGGTGCGCGCCTCTTTTCTCTCTTCCTCCAATAACCCCCCCTTCCGCTTCTTGGATGTTATTTGTTTTCTTCGTGCCATTGCTCTGGGAGGGCGCTCCGATCTGATGGATCTGCGTGTTTCCGCTGTGCAGGGAGCCAGCTCGAGACCAACAAGAAGGCCATGAGCATCCAGGTACCCTGTCTAGATCCGTGTTTTTGCTCTTACGTTTTGGTGTCATTTGGTGGAATTTCTTGATGGATTGGTGGTAGGGCATGCTATGCTCATAGATTCCGCTGGATTAGGGACTGTATCTGTTATTAGATGAGAGTTTCTTTTCCACGGTTAGGATCAGTTGTGAATTTTTACTGTGGGAGATGCTACGAGCGATGTAAGTTTCAGTAGTGCTATGTGGCTATTAGTTTGTACCGCTCGAATTTGGAGGCTAGAAACAAGGTATGCATATGATGTATCTTTATACATGGCAAAGAACATAACCAGTCATAATGTCATGCTTTCCCTTAATGGGGCTTCTCCGATCAGTCAAGCAGGCAACACTGTTTATGTGCCTAGTTTTATTTGCAGCCCAATCTTAGGGCATGTTTGGATACCATGTGCTAACTTTTAGCTCAAAATAGCCACAGTGCATCCGGAGAGGAGGGCTCATACTAATAGGTGGGCTAATTTCTTAGCCAAGTCCTGAACTAGTTGTCATCCGACTAGCGAACCATAGCTAATTTTTAGCCCCAACTACTAACTATCCATGTGTATCCAAGAAGCAGATCCTTATGTTTGTTCATTGGGTACCAGTCCAGGGGTTGGCCTAGCTTGTGCTTACTGCCTTGTTTACAAGTATGTTTATTTATAATTTATTATGTCGATTGATGGAAAATCAGTTGTCTATAACGAAACTTGGCTTTAGAAATGGCACTATTGTACTAACCCTAAATATTGCCCATGAAAAACGACTTAGTCTGTTTGGTTTGCCTGTGCACACTGTTCTACATCAGGCACTGGACTCCCATCCAATGCTTGGAATTGATTTTCGAACTGAACCTTGACTGTGCTCTATTTTCTTCTCTAGGCAAAACACCAACCGTCTCCGCTTTTCTGAACTGTTTGATGTTTTGAATCTATTTGGGTCTTCAACTTATTTCAGTGTTATGGATCCCTAAACTCATCAAACTGTGGATGAGTCTAAATTTAGTTAAGTGTGCCACTTAGAAGTCCAAAATCTCATTAATCCATGTGTGTGCTTGCCTACATGACTGCCTCAACTTGGCATATTTTAACTCATTTAGTCACACATTTGGGCCTATATTTGCATTTTAGTAGTTAGGGGACATTAGATAGCACCATGATGGAACACTGTTTAGCACCAGTAGTTCCATGCAATCGACATAATAAATTATAAATAAGCATATTTGTTCGAGTTCGCGTTTAATAGAGGAGTTCGAAATTTCTAGATGTACTGATACCATGGAACACTGAAGTAATTCTGCAAGTTCCTAGTCTCGGTTGCATGTTTTCACAAGCTGGCGCCTGAAGTATCTTACTGATTTTGATTCGTTTTGGCTAACCCCTGAACACAGTGCAAAGTGTGCATGCAAACATTCATGTGTACCACGACTGAAGTGAAGTGCCGGGAGCACGCCGAGGCCAAGCATCCCAAGACAGACGTGTACCAATGCTTCCCCCATCTGAAGAAGTGAAAGGCCTGAACTTAGCAACCAGTGCTGGTTTGGTCACTACGATCAGGCCAGGGGGCGTTCCTTGTGTCGAGGGTGTTCATTCCGTGTTATCTTCCCGTCAGTCATGCGTCCTGTCCTATGTTAACCTACATAAGAAAGTGATGTGGTGTCCACTTCTAGTGAAACTACTGTCTGCTGTTAAAACCTGGTTGGTTTCAGAACGATGATTTTCGTGTCCAAAACAGATTACTAGTCCGTGGGAGTTGTGCCAGTTCACATGGTCTTAGTATGTGCCTCCTGTCCAGCGCAAGAATTCCTTTGCAAATACTCTCTCCGTTCGTTCTTTTTTAATCATCGCAGTTTAGTTCAAAAATGAACTAGTGGGCGATAAATATTCGAGGAGGAACGGAGTAGTATAATTTTTTTTGTAGTTTTAGATATCCGTGATCCTACTTAGCAGTATTCCATAAACATGCATGTGTGTTATAATGTCAGCTATGTACTTATCCAAATAGTTTACTAGTACATAAACGTGACACGTTTGAGCTAGAGAAAAAAAGGGCCTTTTAGATTAGATCTCTAAATATTATTATCTAGTCCAATATAAGAAAAGCTAGTCAAATTTAGAATAAGCTTATATAGAGATGCAGTTGATATTTGGATAGAGAAAGTTTAAATCACACGACTTACTTATGGACAATGTTCACATAACTCTCTTCTAAAGTAGTTTTACCCTCCAATCTTTTGAGTTGGTTTAATTTATCTTTTAACTTTTTTTTGTTCCTTTATGTATAAATTGAGTTTTTAGTTTAAATTTTACTGGTTAGTAGCTTATAGCGTAATTTAGTCAATGAAAATATACTATGATTTTATAATTATTTTGATAGGTTCAAACAAGATAGTAACTTTAATCGTACAAAACTAAATATAAAATAATAAAAAATATTTAACATATTTTCCTAAAATAAATTATGAGGTTTTTAATTATCTCAGAAAAATATGAAATTGAAATTCAACTTTTACATAAAAAACAAAAAATACAAGTCTTCCTCTAATAGAACTAGTGTAATGTGCGTTGCGACGACACATAAAAATTTGATAAAATGCCAGTACACAACGATCACATGAAAATAAATAATACATGTATTATTATCGACCTCAATATCTTATAATTTTTTTGCCAGCAACCATGAAAGTCTCCTAAAGGGGTGAATATGCGAAACCTGGAATTTAACACTTAAAACACAAACTTCAACCCTAGTTAGGCGTTAGAACGAGAATAAGAACAATTTAGAGTGAGGGAGAGATATTCTTCTTGCTAGAGTTGCTCAATTGATTACAGAATTAGTTTGGTAGCAACTCAAATGTTATAGAATCAAACACAAGTAAGAGAACTAAGAGAGAGAGAGAGAGGAGAGAAACAAATCACTATAAGAAATTAACACAAAGAACATGAACGATTTGTTTCCCGAGGTTCACTTCCGAAAAACCTACTTCCCGGTGAGGAGTCTACTAAGTACGAGTCCCTTTCAACCCTTTCTCTCAAACGGTCACTTAGACCGGTTGAGTGTTTTTTTCTTAAACTCGAAGGACATTAAGTCCCCGCAAGAATCACCACACAATTTGGCATCTCTTGCTAGCTTTACAAAGTGTGAGAATGGGGATGAGAATGAGAATGAAACACAATCAAGAGCAGAAGAACTTGGCAACAACTCAAATGAAACACTCTTGCAAGTCGCTAACTCTATTCTAGCTCAATTCACTCGAATATGGCGCTTGGAGGCCATTGAATGCTTGGGAGTAGTTGCACTTAAGTGTAGAGATGTTTGATGTACCTCTTGTGTCTTTAATGTGCTGGTTGGAGAGAAGTGGGAAACTTTGTAGCTTTCTGTGCATCGAACTTGAACAATGAAGGTCTAGTGGCACATTGGAACCCTGTCAGACTGTTCTGGCAGGGAGCCATTCTGATGGGAGCAGTCTTGTCAGGGGCACCGGACCTCTGCCACGTCAGCCTAGCCATTGGAGTTGGTGACGACCGTTGCTCTATCAGATGGTCTGGTGCACCACCGGATCGGGCTGATGCACCAGCTCATTTTCAGTTGAAAAACAACCTCTCTAGTAAATTGGTATGTTGACCCACTAGACTGGTCCGATGCGTCATCTGCCCTAGACCAGTCCCAAACCCTTCTATGCAATTGGTCTGGTGCTCCTCTGCCCACACCAACTTTGCCAAACTTGTCCATTTCTTCTTAAATTGAGTTTGGCTGCACATGAGGGTGTTGCTATGACTTAGACAAATATATCTAGTGACTTCCTAACCAGTCTAAGTCATAAAACATGGTTGTTTTATTTTCTTCAACTCATATTCCTTCTCTAGCTCAAATTGGTTCTAAATGAGTGAGTCGTTGAAACTGAGCTATCCAACCACTTTAGATGAATCAAATATGTTTCTAGAGGTATTTAGAACTTATCCAAGGTATAGAACTATTGTTACTTCTTCTATTCCAAGTTTTACCCCCTACAAGGCTGAATTTGAGCTGTTTTTTTACTTAGAAGCATATAGGTTGATCTTATGAACCTGTGAACATACACTTGGCAAACCAGTTAGTCCAAACGATTGTGATGATCATGAAGCACCAAAACAGGGGTAGAAATGGATTAAGCCTGATTTCCCTTTCAAACCACTGACTGCCGACTGGGGAAGGTAAAGGTAATATATGTATTATCATCGACCTCAATATCTCAGATTTTTTGCCAGCAACCACCGACGAGGGAGGTAAAGGTGGCACCACGGTTGGGGTGCGGCGGCGGCAGCTAGCGAGGCCAGTAGGATGTCTTACTCGATGTTGTCTATGACGATGCAGTAGAATATGGGTGAGAGAGGCGTGATGGGAAAAAGAAGGAAAGTTGGAGGATGATTATATGATATTATTTGACGACAACAACGAGAAAGAGAAGAAAACACTTGTGTTATGCATGCAAGAGATAAGACTTATCTTATCTGGTTGGTGGTTGTTAGACGAGATGTGGGGGAATCAAGTCTACACGCTCGATGTAGGGAGATCGTAAAGCTGATACTTTATAGGAGCAGAGGTATTAAACTCCCCACCAAATGCTGTGGTTGCTCCCGGAGGTGAGCCCAGGTAATCCTCCAGCCTTATACAACCGGTAGTTGAGGGCTTGAGGCCTATGTCAAGCAATTGTTTTTGGACATCTAGCTTGAAGACAAAGGTTTCTTCAAAATTCATTTACGATCGTTTTTTCTATGAAAGCCCTCATGGTCATGAGTGTATGCATGTATGTATGCCATCAGAATCCGAAAGGAAAAGGAGAAACATTGCATTAGGCATCTAGCAAGTGAGTGGGCTCCAAGAAAAAAAAAAGAAAAATCAGACCGTGCAAGTCAATGCTTTATGTGCCCTCTAGACTCATGCCTTTTTGTGCTTTGGTTGGGTATAGCTGCCTCTGCCTACCGTGCTGTGTGCTTTATTTTGCAGGCTCGCAAGCACGTTGTTCCTTCAATGGACGAATAAAGCTGTGGCAGAGCACAACGCAAATGGATTCGTTCGCTGGACCACCGACTATGTAAAGAATCGGATGACTTTGAATCGTCTAAGTGGGCCCACCCACGCGCTTGGGCGCCGCTTCCACGGCGAGGACCGAAGTGCCCCCTTGGACCCGCTCGCTGGTAAATGTTTGGTCCACAAGGGCGACGTACACGAGTTATGGGTACAAGGCCACAATTATAGATGTCTATAAAGCACGTGACCCGTTAGCACGACACAAATCATGTTTTTTTAGCCCGACACTAGTCCAGCCCGGACAGTTACGGGTCCGGGTCTAGCCTGGCACAGAGCCCGTGCCATGCTCGATACCTGTTTGAGCCCGTTGGGCCAGCCCGAGCACGGCCGGTATTAGCCGAACCTTGTTACCGACCTGCTTCACAAAGAAAGCGGCCCAGCCCCCACTCCTCCATCGCCAGCGGCCTAGCCCACTGACCGCTTGCCCGCCGCAGCTATATAATCAGAGGTGAGAGGCCAGAGCTAACCCTAACGCCACTCCGCCCACTCGCCGCTTGCCCCGCTCCTATTCTCACGCCTCTCCGCTGCTCTCTCGCCTCTCGTCGTCTCTCGAACCCTCTGGATTCTGGTGCGCCATGCCTCCGTGTGACCGCTCGATCGTGCTTCCGTCGTCATCGCCTCGTTGGTCTCGGTCATTCCGACGTGCTGGTGCTCTGGTGCTCGTTCTCCAACTCCTCCAGTCCCCCCTCTGACCTTTGTACCTCGACCTCAAAGGCACCGACATCGGTGGCTGTGAACTGGTGCTCGATGCTCCAGATCTGCTCCTGACTGTGAGGTGTGTGGATCTGTGAGGATGGTTGTGATCTATGTAAGGCATATAGTTTTCATCTCATATACTTCTGATCTATGTAACTGTGTAAGTGTGAAGGCGAAGCTGATAAGTTTACATAACTATGTAAGTGTGAAGTTGATCTCATATACTTCTGATCTATGTAACTGTGTAAGTGTGAAGCTGATCTCATGTACTTCTGATCTTGTAACTGTGTAGCTGTGATCTAAGTTTACATAAAGTTTACATATAGCTCTGGACCTCTGGTATGTGTGTTGTGATCTAAGTTAAAGTGTTCTGGTTTTTACCGTGCTCGGGCTGGCATGGATTCCTTCATGGGTCGTGCTTTTTGGGCCAGCCTGGTACGGTCGGGTCCTCACCGTGCCATGCTTATGTAGGGATGCCAGCTCTTCTGGCGACACAACACCACACGGTTAAGGGTTCGGGCTTAAATGTGCCGGGCTTAAACGGGACAGGCCGAAACGTGGTCGGGTTGAACCGGGTTCGTACCTCCCGTGAGGACATCCATAGACACAAGTTATGGGTTTGACTTACGTTTTTGTTGGGCTGTTGCTACATGCTGCAGCGGTTGCTGGATCTTAGGCTCGCCGTTAGTTGGCTGCTGCTGCCACTTGAAAAAGGCCAGCCGAACGGCTTGAATTTTCTCATTTTTCCTAGAAGAATGCCAAAAAATTGCTTTGGCGTAATATTATAAAACAAAAAATTGATCTAGTTTATAAAGAACGGGAGACACAAAAGTCATAGAGTTAGGAGTAAATGTTGATGGGTGTATACTAGTAGATTAGGGACCCACTTGATTGTTTGCTAAGGGGGATCGAAGGTTAAATTATATATAGCTCGATGGAAACTATACGTAGAGATTCACTAGCTTAAACTCCATAGGGTAAATTCGCTATGTCTCTATTTTTCTAATAAACTTTCACCTTTACACAACAATCCCACTTTTATACCATCTCTTTAAGAGCTAGATTGAGAACTACAAAACGGAGGGGATTGGAAGGCTAGAATCACCTTCTTATTTAATTTTGAATAAAAAGGAGATTCTATCTTCTCTAACCCCTTTCGACTTTGTGGCTTTCAAACTAGCCGTAAGGGATATGATCTATCAGCCAACCACCCGCTCAAATCCCTAGCTAACTTCTTCTTGATGCGTGTTAGCTCGAGGTTGGCATGTCTGAAAGAACACAATGGCCTAAGATTAAGGGCGAGTCAGTATTTTAAATAAACAACAACAATCTTAGACACTACCCATTATCACCCACTTGCATGGAGGCACAAAAGACTAACAGGATCACACTAACAAGTCCTTAGAGCCATCATACTAAAACATGTCCTTAAGGGAGGTTCACACTAAGAGGGTGGTTCGCTTCGGATTAAAGCTAGCTGTTCGGACTGCTGCAACTGTAATCCACAGAGACAAACCATTGTACAAATAGTAGAAGCCGTTTCGGATTAAAGCCAAGCAAACACTACCTTAAGTCTATCACTAAGTACACTCTGATTGTCTGACATGTAATTCTAGTTGTAAAAAAAGAACTTGAACACAATAAGTAGCAATGCACAAGCTTGAGAAACGAGAGTGATGCAAGAACATAAAGTTTTAAAGAGACAAGACAACCATATTTTCTTTCATGGTATCGGGTTATTGCCACAATGTCTACTCCAGCACTTAGAGAGTAAAAAAGAGTCAATTTAGCTCCTTCAGTCATGAAATCTCAAGTCTCTACTAGTGAATACTTGTTGTTCATTTTAGATCATGCATAAAACACTGTACATCAATAAGAGACTCCCAATAAGAAACTATATACCTATTGTCCATTCTAGATTGCACGTAAAGCAATATACATCAATAAGAGACTCCCAATAAGAAACTATATACCTATTGTTCATTCTAGATTGCGCGTAAAACAATGTACATGTAACACCCGGATTTTAGGGGTCCAAAATCCGGGCGCTAACATAAACACCAGGTATGCTGGGACCAAGTCTCAAACATATGATGTATAGTGGCACAGGATCGAATGTCACAACTTTATATATAACAGGAGATCTATACAAAATAAATAATTACATTATAAGGAGACAACGGTCCAGCAACCCAAAGTTGACTGGGAGACGACGACCTAGACCTCTCACGAACTCATCACAGCATCCACCATGAGCATCATCCTGCAGTACCTGTTCTTGACCTGTGGTGTATGTGAGACAGCAAGAGTGAGCTCACATACGTTCATCGCTCAACAAGTTGTGGGGAATAATGTGCATGAACTCGCCAAAGGTGGGAGCTCACGTGAAGTGTAAGGCTTACCAAAGAAGATGGTTAGAGCTGAGCATTGCTTTTAAAGTTGGTCAAAATTTTATTAGCAGTTACTAAGTATAAGTAAATACCAAACCCAATTAAATAGTAGAACAAAAGTAATAACAACATCACCTGCAATGCAATGCTTATGACAAATTGAATTTAGTTCCATAAGTTAATCATGTGAGGGTCCGAGCTGCTCATGACCGTGAGCACGGCTAGTATACCAGTTTTACACTCTGCAGAGGTTGCGCATCTTTACCCACAAGCCGTGTTACCCATCTGCCAAGGGGTCATGAATCCCATTCACCTCTACCAAGGAAGCGAGGCAGGGTAACACTACGAGGCCTTTACAAAGTTCCACTAGCTTCCGAAAACCCGCTACAGTTTATAGGAAGATCCAGTGCAGGAATCCCTTGCAGGACCGCCATCGCAGCAAAATCCTCCCGAGGGCCTCCCTACACTGACCTCTCCCCTACTGCCCTTGCCCCTTTCGGGTAAGGTAGTCTTCCACTAGCTTTCCTAATTAATCAGCCAAGGGCGTCCCATACCACCCTTGTGGTAGCACTGTTTTCCCGGGTGGTCGCTCCATGTTCCAATTAACATAATGATCTTATCATGAACAACAAATAGCAACTGATAACAAAAGTATAATCATGAATAGTGTAATCTTCATACCCAAAACCACATATAGCACTAGCAAGTACTACCCAGAAAGTTCAGTGGTAAACAAGGTATAAAGATAGACAAACTAGGGTAACCTATTGGGTCCCATCAAAATTAACCTATGCAGATCATTATGATTAATTAGAACATGGCTGGGTAAAAAGAGAAGTGATCAAGGGCACAACTTGCCTGGGACTTGAGATTTCCAGGTACCAGGATGATTCTTCAGGTGACACGTGACCTCACTGCTAGTCGTAGCAATTCAAACAAACATGGTGTAGGCAAAATTAACATTACACCAAACATATATGCAAAATACATATTAATAATCTACATATTAAAATAAGATCACAGGAAAAAGAATTATTAATTTTGGAGTTGTAGAATTCAAGTTATGATTTTCCTAAGGTTTAATGTGATTAAAATATGATTAAATGATAAATAAATTTCCTGACAAAGTTCATGTCAAAACAGAGACACTAAATGATGAAGAATATTATTACAAAATTTTAGAAACTGGAATGGTTCAATTTGGAGCTAAAATGAATTTTCTATGAATTATCTAAGTTCTAGCAATTATTTTTGTATTAAAAATCTAATTTCTAATTCATTTAATCATTTTATTACTGCACTGGACTGGGCCTCAATTATAAGAAAGGTCAGGGGGCTCGGCGCAAGAATTCCCAGACACAGCGCACAGTGCATAACGGACGGCGGGTTGATTTTCTTAAAACCCGAGGGCTCTTTAACAAAAGCGCCAGCGCGAAGGGGTATCGGATGAGCTGAGCCGTCCGATCAGAAACGGAGGGCTCAGATTAGATCGACCCCATCCCCAATCGGTACGCAATCCAGTCCGTTGGATCGCGATCCGATGGTTCCGGATTCCTTTACCTTGCATTAAATCCAACGCGTTCGCCCCGCATCGGACGGTCCTAACAAACCCAGATCGAACCGTTACCCGGCTTCTAATCCTGGCCATCCGACTCCGCATCAACGGCCCCGGTGTCTCCCCCAATTTCTCGCCGAGCGACGGTGGCGCCGCCCAGGGCACACGGCGGAGCACGCCGGCGAGGTATGCAATCGGCCGTTTCCGAACGCTAAACACGAAATTGAACCGGGCAACACGTAAAGGAGGGCAGCGCAGAGAGTTGGGAGGTGGATTTACCGGAAATCGGGCGCGCAGACGGGTTGTGCACGTGTTTGGGCGGCTCGGCGGAGTTCTTGCAACACCGGCGAGGAATTACCGAAGCAAGACCGCCCCGATTCTTCAACTACGTGCACCAAAGCTTCCGCAACGACCCGCCGAAGATCCAGAGCCACGAACGGAGCGAGGTGACGGCGGCGGTCCCCGATGCCCACGGCTCCCGTTCTTCCGCGGCGGCACGGCGGCGCACAGCTACGGCGGTGGTCGCGATAGTAGGGAGATAGGGAGGAGAGGCGAGCCCGGTGAGCTTTATACCCGGAGCGCACCCACGGTCGTTGCACGGACGCCGAGATTACCGGCGAGCTTCGGAGTCCGCGCGCGTTCGTTGCGGCGAGCTGTTGAAGACGAGCCCGACATGTGGACCCCGCGGACCAGAGAGAGGGAGGGAGGAGCGAGCGCGGGTGAGAGAGACTGGGCAGGGGGCCCCACGATGTCAGCGAGATACAGGAGTCGCGCGGATGACGGCTGACAAGTGGGCCCGGGTTGTCGGCGCCAGTTCTAGGTTGGGCTGCGCGCGGGTGTGATTTCGGGATTGGGCCGAATTCCAGGTTGCGGCCCAACAGCAGGTTTTATTCTTTTTCCTTTTTCTTTTCTATTTTTCCTTTTCCTTTTTGATTTATTTCCTTTCCATTTGAATCTCTAATTTGAATTTGAATCCTGTTATGAACTTCACTTTTGAGTCAAATGTTCAACTTCATTTATCCAGTGTAAGATTAGTATTTGCTTTTATATATTTATTTTTATCCGCAAACTATTTTATTTCTTCTCCTTTCCAATTTCCTTTTTCTTTTCCCCCCCATTTCCTTTAATTCTTCACCTCATTATCACTATTATATTTTTATTCATTTTATTACTATTGTATTAAAATGCACAACAAATAAAACTCCAATATGATGCACAAGTTGACATTAGTCATTTAACCCCTTTAGATGTGGTTGTTCTCATGCTTAGTTAAATTGAAGCAAAGCAATAGGAGAATTATCTCCATTACCATGGTTTACAAATTTGGGTATTACAAATCCTACCCCCCTTAAAAATAATCTCGTCCTCGAGATTAATAAGAAAGAGGATATAGGAAGAGTGGTTTGCAATTTAGCTTTTAGTTTCTAATTAGTTCAAAATCAAGAGCCTCTCTTTTTTTTTGATTAGTAAGTGATTATGAGATCATGGGTATATATATGTATGTCCACTTAATTATGTAGGATAGAAGATGTCTTCAAAGCATAGATGGGTTTAGGTAAGAAAGTGTAGGGTAAGGAGAGACTCCATCCAAGATTGTGGATCTTGACTCATCTTGGTGACCTTACTTGATCCTTGAAGACTTGAGTTGGTGCTTCATCCTCCCTTGATGAAGTTGATCATCTTCTTTGGTCTTGCCTCATTGATTAGGAGTTAGTGTATATTATTGGACTAGAGAATATGGTTAAGATAGGTATGGTTGAGATAGACTACATGATGTAGATCAAAATCTGGTTTGATGTCAGGTGGTGGTTGATAGATTATGCAATCCATTAAGACTCTATTGATTGGGTAAGTTATGTAACTTGTTATATAGGTTGAGTTGTTGTGTATGGCCAAGTTGATATAAGTCTCCAAATTAGGCTTAAGTGATTTAGGAGTATGGCCTTATCCTTTGTATCAACATCAAGTAACTCACTAGATTAGACCATATTAAATTAGATACGATCTAGGTTAGACTAGTTTAAGTTAGATAGATTTATCAGGGTAAGATATATATCTTGTTAGGATATGTTAGAATCTTTTGAAATAGGATGGGGTGTATGGTGTAGGTAGGTCAGAAGTTCTATTAGGTTAACACAGAGGGATTATGCATCTATTGGATGGGTAAGGTAGTTGCATATGTATATGGTCAAGTTAATCTAGGGCATCAATTTAGCCTAAATCATTTTTATAGGAGTGAGGTCTAATTCATTTCACTAGTACTAACTAATCTATTAAATAACTCACTTTAGATTGGGTCCTATTAGATTAGCTGAGATCTAGATTGGTATCACCAGTTAGTCTAGACAATATCTAATTACTTTGAATTAGATCATGGTTGATATTTTAGACTAGGATAAATATGCTAATTAGGGTAAGATGAATCCATGAGGATAAGGTAGAATCTTGTGAGGTCAGCTAGATTTATTAGGATAAGGATAAAATCTTTTCAAGATAAGATGAGTATCTTTTAAGATGAGATGGATCTATTAAGTTAAGGGAGAATCTTTGAAGATAAGATGAATTGGTTAGAATGAGATCTTTTTAGAATAAGATAAATCTCTTAAGCTGGATATGTTCCCATGGGGATAATCTAGGTTGTCTAATTATTTTATAATTATATTTTATACCTATGTGTATATGCAGATGCAATTGTGGACATTACTCCACAACTCATCACACACAATCAAAG
The DNA here is from genome assembly GCA_029449295.1 of Zea luxurians. NCBI lineage: Eukaryota > Viridiplantae > Streptophyta > Magnoliopsida > Poales > Poaceae > Zea > Zea luxurians. Next base: position 32,725,902 of record JAOPSE010000007.1, on the reverse strand, counting down.
ATCCAAATCAGACAAGTATCATAAGAACAAACATTCAAGCATATAAATATCTACAAAATTAGTTTTGCTTTTGTTCCTAGGGTTAGGTCTCCTATTCCTAAAGGTCACTTTAGGCACAGGATTTCAAAGTGTGAAATCCACATTTGTCTTTAGAATAAATAGGTAAGAATAATCAGAGTGAAGCGGAATTAGATGAGAAAAGATTAAGAAAAGTTTAGAAAAGAATCAGAGTAAGGTAAGTAAAGAATGGTTGTCCAGTTCTATCTAGGTTTCGTCCTACAGTCAACATTCCTCTGATACCACTTCTGTAACACCCGGATTTTAGGGGTCCAAAATCCGGGCGCTAACATAAACACCAGGTATGCTGGGACCAAGTCTCAAACATATGATGTATAGTGGCACAGGATCGAATGTCACAACTTTATATATAACAGGAGTTCTATACAAAATAAATAATTACATTATAAGGAGACAATGGTCCAGCAACCCAAAGTTGACTGGGAGACGACGACCTAGACCTCTCACGAACTCATCACAGCATCCACCATGAGCATCATCCTGCAGTACCTGTTCTTGACCTGTGGTGTATGTGAGACAGCAAGAGTGAGCTCACATACGTTCATCGCTCAACAAGTTGTGGGGAATAATGTGCATGAACTCGCCAAAGGTGGGAGCTCACGTGAAGTGTAAGGCTTACCAAAGAAGATGGTTAGAGCTGAGCATTGCTTTTAAAGTTGGTCAAAATTTTATTAGCAGTTACTAAGTATAAGTAAATACCAAACCCAATTAAATAGTAGAACAAAAGTAATAACAACATCACCTGCAATGCAATGCTTATGACAAATTGAATTTAGTTCCATAAGTTAATCATGTGAGGGTCCGAGCTGCTCATGACCGTGAGCACGGCTAGTATACCAGTTTTACACTCTGCAGAGGTTGCGCATCTTTACCCACAAGCCGTGTTACCCATCTGCCAAGGGGTCATGAATCCCATTCACCTCTACCAAGGAAGCGAGGCAGGGTAACACTACGAGGCCTTTACAAAGTTCCACTAGCTTCCGAAAACCCGCTACAGTTTATAGGAAGATCCAGTGCAGGAATCCCTTGCAGGACCGCCATCGCAGCAAAATCCTCCCGAGGGCCTCCCTACACTGACCTCTCCCCTACTGCCCTTGCCCCTTTCGGGTAAGGTAGTCTTCCACTAGCTTTCCTAATTAATCAGCCAAGGGCGTCCCATACCACCCTTGTGGTAGCACTGTTTTCCCGGGTGGTCGCTCCATGTTCCAATTAACATAATGATCTTATCATGAACAACAAATAGCAACTGATAACAAAAGTATAATCATGAATAGTGTAATCTTCATACCCAAAACCACATATAGCACTAGCAAGTACTACCCAGAAAGTTCAGTGGTAAACAAGGTATAAAGATAGACAAACTAGGGTAACCTATTGGGTCCCATCAAAATTAACCTATGCAGATCATTATGATTAATTAGAACATGGCTGGGTAAAAAGAGAAGTGATCAAGGGCACAACTTGCCTGGGACTTGAGATTTCCAGGTACCAGGATGATTCTTCAGGTGACACGTGACCTCACTGCTAGTCGTAGCAATTCAAACAAACATGGTGTAGGCAAAATTAACATTACACCAAACATATATGCAAAATACATATTAATAATCTACATATTAAAATAAGATCACAGGAAAAAGAATTATTAATTTTGGAGTTGTAGAATTCAAGTTATGATTTTCCTAAGGTTTAATGTGATTAAAATATGATTAAATGATAAATAAATTTCCTGACAGAGTTCATGTCAAAACAGAGACACTAAATGATGAAGAATATTATTACAAAATTTTAGAAACTGGAATGGTTCAATTTGGAGCTAAAATGAATTTTCTATGAATTATCTAAGTTCTAGCAATTATTTTTGTATTAAAAATCTAATTTCTAATTCATTTAATCATTTTATTACTGCACTGGACTGGGCCTCAATTATAAGAAAGGTCAGGGGGCTCGGCGCAAGAATTCCCAGACACAGCGCACAGTGCATAACGGACGGCGGGTTGATTTTCTTAAAACCCGAGGGCTCTTTAACAAAAGCGCCAGCGCGAAGGGGTATCGGATGAGCTGAGCCGTCCGATCAGAAACGGAGGGCTCAGATTAGATCGACCCCATCCCCAATCGGTACGCAATCCAGTCCGTTGGATCGCGATCCGATGGTTCCGGATTCCTTTACCTTGCATTAAATCCAACGCGTTCGCCCCGCATCGGACGGTCCTAACAAACCCAGATCGAACCGTTACCCGGCTTCTAATCCTGGCCATCCGACTCCGCATCAACGGCCCCGGTGTCTCCCCCAATTTCTCGCCGAGCGACGGTGGCGCCGCCCAGGGCACACGGCGGAGCACGCCGGCGAGGTATGCAATCGGCCGTTTCCGAACGCTAAACACGAAATTGAACCGGGCAACACGTAAAGGAGGGCAGCGCAGAGAGTTGGGAGGTGGATTTACCGGAAATCAGGCGCGCAGACGGGTTGTGCACGTGTTTGGGCGGCTCGGCGGAGTTCTTGCAACACCGGCGAGGAATTACCGAAGCAAGACCGCCCCGATTCTTCAACTACGTGCACCAAAGCTTCCGCAACGACCCGCCGAAGATCCAGAGCCACGAACGGAGCGAGGTGACGGCGGCGGTCCCCGATGCCCACGGCTCCCGATCTTCCGCGGCGGCACGGCGGCGCACAGCTACGGCGGTGGTCGCGATAGTAGGGAGATAGGGAGGAGAGGCGAGCCCGGTGAGCTTTATACCCGGAGCGCACCCACGGTCGTTGCACGGACGCCGAGATTACCGGCGAGCTTCGGAGTCCGCGCGCGTTCGTTGCGGCGAGCTGTTGAAGACGAGCCCGACATGTGGACCCCGCGGACCAGAGAGAGGGAGGGAGGAGCGAGCGCGGGTGAGAGAGACTGGGCAGGGGGCCCCACGATGTCAGCGAGATACAGGAGTCGCGCGGATGACGGCTGACAAGTGGGCCCGGGTTGTCGGCGCCAGTTCTAGGTTGGGCTGCGCGCGGGTGTGATTTCGGGATTGGGCCGAATTCCAGGTTGCGGCCCAACAGCAGGTTTTATTCTTTTTCCTTTTTCTTTTCTATTTTTCCTTTTCCTTTTTGATTTATTTCCTTTCCATTTGAATCTCTAATTTGAATTTGAATCCTGTTATGAACTTCACTTTTGAGTCAAATGTTCAACTTCATTTATCCAGTGTAAGATTAGTATTTGCTTTTATATATTTATTTTTATCCGCAAACTATTTTATTTCTTCTCCTTTCCAATTTCCTTTTTCTTTTCCCCCCCATTTCCTTTAATTCTTCACCTCATTATCACTATTATATTTTTATTCATTTTATTACTATTGTATTAAAATGCACAACAAATAAAACTCCAATATGATGCACAAGTTGACATTAGTCATTTAACCCCTTTAGATGTGGTTGTTCTCATGCTTAGTTAAATTGAAGCAAAGCAATAGGAGAATTATCTCCATTACCATGGTTTACAAATTTGGGTATTACAGTACATCAATAAGGGACTCCAATAAGAAACTATATCGAGAAGGTTACCTAGTCCTCCTCCTCCAACCCATCTAGGTGCTAGCAAATACCAAGAATAACAAATCATTAATAGCATCCTAATGAAAACCAATCCAATAACTCTAAAAGTGCACACAAAGCATACTCTCACGATTGGCAATAATCTTGGCTTGGATATGGCTTCCACACACTCACAAAGTCCCTCCATATGTGTCTCATAGCCAACATAAGAGCAACTCCAAATATGAGCTTGGAATGTCACATATATATGTTACGAATGCACTACTAGTTGTTAAAAATGTCTACATAGTTGCACCAGATCCCATGGTGATCCTATATATGCCTATTTTCAAACTAGAAGGGAATATGTCAAAATAAACCTCATCAGATGATCTGGTGGGTGTCATGAAGCCACCACCAAAACATACAGTGTAGTCTAGTCAATATTATCCTAAACGCTAAACGGCCAACCACGACATACATTTACCATTTAGATTGTTTAGGCGACTGACTAAATGGTTTAAACGGTTTGCACTGTAGCAGAATGTATATATAATATAATTTTTACACAAAATTTTAAGTGTAATTTTAGGTATGAACATAGCTATATAATTTGATATAGAGAATAAACAATTACACATGCAGTTATACACACAATCATATAGATATAATTTAATTTTTTTGTTTCTGCGTCCGAGATTATTTCAAAATTTAAAAAATATAAATTTTAAAAGTATTATTCTTAATACAGAATTTGTCGGCCCTAAATGATTTTGGATGAAAACATCATTAACTACAAAATAGCACTCTCTTTGAGTACTAGAACTTTACTTTAGATTATTTTCTTGTCTGTGGTACTTTGAAAAATAAAGAAAATGAATTTGAAATCTAAGAATTATAAACAGAATTTGCAAGCACTAAATGACTCCAGATAAGAATAAATCCAACTACAAAGTTGCATAGCTCTTGGAATTCTATAACTTTGGTTTATGAATTGCGAGAAAAAAACATCCCCCTCTCTGCTTATTTGGCTCCTAATCAACGACACTGTTGTTGGAATTAGAGTATTTCTAAGGGTCCCTTGTGCATAATGGAGATATAAAGTGAGTGTGTGTGCTGGTTGGGGAGCACACAGAAATTATCCCAGAAAACTAACATGGTATCGAGATAGGGTTGGACCGCGCCGCCGCGCTCGCTGCCTCCGGTCCGCGTCGCCCCTTCCCTCTCGCCGTGGCAGCACCCCGCGCTAGTGCCCGCACTGGGTCGCGCTCCTGTGCAGCCGGGGGCCGCACACCCGTGCACTAGGCGCCGCACCCGGGCAGCCGCAGGCCGTGCCCCGCGCCGGACGGGGCGGCTTCCCCTCACCGCCGGCTCGTCGCTCTGGATGGGGACGCAGTCCCGCACTCATGTGGAGGTTCTCCGCCGCCAAGTGCTCGACGAGGAGCTCGGCAAGCTGTTGTCCGACGTCACCAGCGTCCTCCCCAACATCAATCCAGTGCTCCTGCCCAAGAAGACCGCTGAGCCAACCGGTAGGCGGATGCAGCAGTGGGTTAGAGGGCGAGTTGCTTCCTGGTAGAAGAGGGCGAGCCGCTGGTGTAGAAGAGGGCGAGTTGTTGCGGGATTTGTCGACTGGCTGTTGCTTCTGAGTGCTGCGCCTACGCGTTCCTGGCGGAACGAAGAGGCAGCCCTGCAGCGTGTGTTCGTTCAGGTGGCGGTAGAAGAAGAGGCATTGATGATGATGAGTCCAGAGGAGACTGAAGCAAGAAGGTTGGAGGAAGAGGCTAAAAAAAGGGCAATGATTCGTGGTGACAAGAAAGAAGAGGATCCACTAATCACAAAAAGTGAGATGAGAAATGAGATGAGGAGTATGATTCAGGAACTCATGGGGCTAGGTATGATTGGTCCCAAGACTTTGCCTATCTCATCCGAATTAAAGTTGGAACTCGTTCCAAATGATGTGAAGCTAGAAGGGAGCAAGAATTACTTGAGTTGGTCTAAGAGAGTGCGAGTGCTCCTAGGAGTTAAAGGAGTGGAGCACTATTTGGAAGAGGGTTGTGTTGAACCTGTTGATAGGCTCAGCTCTGAATGGAGGGTTTGGTATACCACCAACTCGATTATTGTGGCATGGTTGTTAGCATCCATGTCTTCGTCTATAAGTAAGATGGTTGAAGCCATGCGCACTGCTGCACAAATTTGGAAGACCTTGAGCAATATGTATTCAAGAAAGGGGAATGTGATGATGATGATGGAAATCCAAAGTAAGGCAGATGCAGTGAAACAGACAGGGAGACCAGTGGAACAATATGCTAGTGAACTTCAGTACTTGTGGGGAGAGCTAGATCACTACGCTCCTCTGCAAATGGTTTGTCCTCAGGATGCATAGGTTGTCCACAAGTGGGTAGAGGACAAGAGAGTGACTCACTTTCTAAAGAATTTGGATCCGGAGTTTGAGAGCAGGAGAGCTGCCTTTTGTCACCAAGAGAGTCTTCCTACCATGGATGAGGCTGTGTCAGCAATGATTAATGAGGAAAGCAGGCTTCAGGTAATGACAGCTAATGATCCTGTGAAATCAGCCTACACTGCAACTGATGATAGAGACTGTTATAATTGTGGTGAGAAGGGACACTTGAGTTACAATTGTCCTCATCCTTGTGGTAGTGGTGAACGAGGTGGTGGAACTCGTGGAGCCACTTGTAGTACCTATGGAAGAGGTCGTGGAGGCTATGGAAGGGGGCGTGGTGGCCGTGCCAGGGGTAGAGGTCGTGGTGCCCCTCGTGTTAATGTTGCAATCACTGAAGACACCCCTTCAATCACCCTGACTAGGGAACAAGCTAAACAATGGGAAGAATGGCATAAGGGAAAAGAATCTGAGTGTCCAACCAGCACTCCTCTTGGTTTTGTGGCAACTACATCCACCCAGCACTTCGGTAACTTTGCCAACTACGCCCATTCGGGCGCAGGTACTCAGGCACAAGCCCTTGCATCTTCATGTAGAAGTCATAGAGATTGGATAATAGATTCAGGAGCATCTAGGCATGTCACATGACTAATTGATTCTTTTAAAACATACTCACATTCTATTCACCCTGAAACTGTCCAAATTGTTGATGGTACCTCCCAACTCATTCATGGTGTAGGGTCTATAGAGTGTACACCATCCATTAATGTATCATCAGTTTTGCATGCCCTATCATTTCCAGTCAATCTCCTTTCTGTCAGCTCAATCATTAATCAGTTCAAGTGTTTAGCTATATTTGATGAACAATCATGTGTTTTTTAGGAGAAGAGAACTGGGAAGAGGATTGGGACTGGAGTCAGGCGTAATGGGCTATGGTTCATCAGTTAAGAGGAGCAAGCTTTATCAACAACAACAGAAGGAGATAAAAGGGAAATCATGCTGCTACATCGTCGATTAGGACATGTACCTTTTGAGAGCTTGAGTAAATTGTACCCTAAATCCTTTAAGGGAATGGAGAAAGGAACACTTATGTGTGATGCATGTGAGCTTGCCAAGCACACCAGACCTACTTACCCTAGTATTGGACTCCATAGCAGTGATCCATTTATGTTAATACTTTCTGATGTTTGGGGTCCTTGCTCAATTACATCTGTGAGTGGTTTTAAATGGTTTGTCAGATTTATTGATTGCTATTCTCGCATGACATGGATATATATGTTGAAGCACAAGAATGAGGTACTTCGATGTTTCAAGGATTTCTACAAACTGGTCACTAATCAATTTAATGCCAAGATTCAAATCCTTCGCACTGATAATGGAACTGAGTATGTGAACAATGAGTTTATCTCATTCATTTCAGATCAAGGGATTATTCATCAAACTACATGTCCTGGTACACCTTCTCAGAATGGTGTGGCCGAGAGGAAGAATCGACACCTGTTAGAAGTGGCAAGGTCTCTGATGTTTCAAATGAATGTGCCTAAGTATCTCTAGAGTGAGGCAGTGATGACAGCTGCATACCTGATCAATCGCATGCCATCGAGGGTACTGGGTATGAGATCACCTGCTGAACTCCTATTGGAACAACGAGAGTTTAAAGTCCCACCTAGAGTTTTTGGTTGTGTTTGCTTTGTGCACGACAATCGACCTTCAGTGGGTAAATTGGATCCGCAAGCCGTTAAGTGTGTTTTTGTTGGTTATGCAAGTGTTGGGACCCTATTAGGAGAAGGTTATTTGTAAGCATGGATGTGACTTTCCGTGAATTTGAACCATACTATTCAAACAAGTGTGATCTTGATCACTTCTTTGATGAGTTCTCTTCAGTCAATGAAAGTGATTGTAGAGGGGGTGGAAGTAACTCTAAAGAAGGAGAGAATAGTACACAAGAAGAGGCAATTGTTGGAAGAATCCCATCTATTGCGGATGAGACTAATGGTTCCAAGGAAAGGAATGAGGTTCATGATGACAATGAAGTTGTAGTCATTGAGACAATTCCTTGTCCCAAAGAATACACAGGAGGGAGTCAAGATAAAGAAGTAAGGATAGATGATATGAAGACTAATGAGAAACAAGTAAAAGTGTATCAAAGAAGGCGGTATAAAAATCAGTGGGAGCAATTCATGCAGCCAAAGCCTCAATCACCTGCATCTCCAGTTTTAGATCTCTCCTCAGGTCTCTCTCCATCAAGCTCCTCGCCTCTACCAAAAATGGGTAATACTACTCCTTCTCCTGAACATGTTGATTTACCCTTTGCACAACGTAGGGATCATAGAATCAATGCTGGCAAACCTCCATCTCGCTTCGGTTTTGAGTACGATATAGCTAACTACATGTCATACAGTCATGTGTCGCCTGCATATAGAACCTTCATCGCATCCCTGCAGGCTGTGTCCATCCTGAAACATTGGAGATGTGTAAAACAGAATCCAAGGTGGAAGGAGGCTATGGAAGAAGAATTACATGCTCTCATGAGAAACAAAACATGGGAACTTGCTCTGCTCCCAGAAGGGAAGAAGGCTGTGGGTTGTAAGTAGATCTTCACTGTAAAACAGACCCCTAAGGGAAAGATAGACAGGTACAAAGCAAGACTGGTTGCAAAAGGATACAGCCAAACATATGGGATTGACTATGATGAGACTTTTGCTCCTGTGGCAAAGATGGGCACTGTTAGAACTTTGATCTCATGTGCAGCTAATTTCGGATGGCCCCTTCATCAACTAGATGTAAAAAATGCATTTCTTCATGGTGACTTACAGGAAGAGGTCTATATGGAAATTCCTCCTGGGTTTGCGAATGAACAAACTGTTGGGAAAGTGTGCAAACTTAAGAAGTCACTCTATGGTCTAAAGCAGTCACCACATGCATAATTCGACAGGTTTAGACGTGCTGTTTGTGGTATGGGGTATTCCCAATGTAATGCTGATCATACAGTCTTCTTCAAGCACAAGGGTTCATCTATCACTATATTGGCTGTTTATGTTGATGATATTGTGATTACTGGAGATGATGTGGAAGAGATCAAGTGATTGAAGGAGAAGCTCGGGAAAGCATTTGAGATAAAGGATCTGGGACTACTTCGGTATTTCCTTGGAATTGAAATTGCTCGATCATCGAAGGGAATTGTTCTCTCCCAACGAAAGTATGTCCTCGACTTGTTGACAAAAACTGGAATGTTGGGGTGTCGTCCATGTTGCTCTCCTATTGATAAAAATCACCAAATCCATGCCAAGTTAGGGGATCCTGTCAATAGAGAGACATATCAAAGATTGGTTGGGCGATTGATCTATTTATGCCACATAAGACCTGATATATGCTATGCAGTAAGTGTGGTGAGCAGGTATATGCATGATCCTAGGACAGGACATATGGATGTTGTTTATCTTGAGATACTTGAAGGGAACTTCTGATGAAAGGATTGTGGTTTAAAAGGAACAAGCACATGAACTTGGAAGGGTATTGTGATGCCGATTGGGCAAGTAGTAGAGATGACCGAAGATCTACATCTGGATATTGTGTGTTTGTTGGAGGTAATCTTGTCTCTTGGCGAAGCAAGAAGCAAGCAGTGGTGGCTAGATCAACTGCAGAAGTTGAATATAGGGCAATGGCATTAAGCATATGTGAGATGATGTGGCTGAAGCATCTATTAGGGGAGTTGAAAATGTTGAGGAATGGAACTATGAGACTCCACTGTGACAATGTTGCTGCAATAAATATTGCAAACAATCCAGTTCAGTTTGAATGCACTAAGCATGTGGAGATTGACAAGTTCTTTATCAAGGAGAAGATAGATAGTGAGGTATTAAGATTAGAGCATATCAATTCTTGTAATCAATTAGCTGATTGCCTTACGAAAGGTTTAGGCCCAAATGAGAACGAGTTAATATGTAACAAGATGGGCATGGTTGATATCTTTTGCCCATCTTGAGGGGGAGTGTTGTTGGAATTAGAGTATTTGTAAGGGTCCCTTGTGCATAATGGAGATATAAAGTGAGTGTGTGTGCTGGTTGGGAAGCACACAGAAATTATCCCAGAAAACTAACAGACACCAATTCGACTTGCATTATTATATGTTAGGTTTTTTTGGCCTTTTGGGTGAATCGACTGGTACAAATAAGAGCAATTCGAATAAACAAAACATGTAATTAATCTATCTTTTCACCAGCGAATAATGGAACCTTAATTTATAAATCATTGCCACCGTTGTTCATTACATGCATATATGTGACAAAAAATGGAACTCCAAAAAGCATGAGAGACATACAATGGATTTCATCAATAAACTTATCCATCATATCTATGGAACGATTTCTTTAAAAAAAAATCGAAGAAATAGCTATTGTGTAGAGCTGCAAAAAAAAGAGGCCGCCGGGTGTTCAAGCAGCTTCTTGCTCAGTAGCACTAGCGGCGTTCAAATCGACTGAGAGATCAAGCTCCTGCATTATTGCACGTTTGTTAAGTCGTTAGCTGAATGAGTTTCTACTGTAAAACATCACCTGAAACAATATATATTTGCAGGTTCCCTATATGTCGTCTGTGATAACAAGCAGTTACCTTTCCAGTGATCTTGTTGTACAAGGCGAGCACATCCTTCACCGTCGTCTCAAAATGGGTGGTGGAGTCATAGCTCTACAAAAAAACGAAGAAGGAAAAGGTGTTGTTCGCTTAGTTAATTACCAACACAAAACTGTGGGCGGCGCGCGCGTAGGTATACGTGCGCTTGCTTGGCTTACATTTGTGAGGAAACAGCAGTCCTCCTCCGGGTTGTTGACGGGTTCATATCTGTCGTAGATGTCGAAGAAGGTCTCCTCCACAGGGCCAAGCAGGTCGATCCCGGGCTTGAGCTCGATCTCAGGCTTGTCGGTCTCGGCCTCGGTGGAGACGAAGGCGATGAACTTGCCTTTGGGCGCGACGTTGTGGGCGTAGGAGCAGCAGAACACGTACATGTCGGATTTGCGCTTTAGCTGCTTCTTGGGGAGGATGATCTGCACGGAGTGCGAGTCCTTGGTGTCCGGGATCGGATGCTTCATGATGCATATCGCGCGGGCCACCCTTCCAACCTTCTTCACCTGCTCATGCATGCATTATGTTGAAGCTAAGCGTTGGGAATCTCCTCGTGATGCCCTGTCCACCAAATCCCTAATATATATACCTTGTCTGGCAAATACGAAGGATCGCAGACGATCTTCTTGCACTTGGCGGTCTCCCCTTCAGAAGTGACTCCATGCGCTTTTCCACTCTCATCAAACTCGACCTGCAGCAAAGAGCTTGCGAATTTTGGTATAGCAATTTATCTGAGCTAGCGCTCTCTGCTTGTATGTTGCGTGCAGTCTGAAACGCTCCCGTTATTATTACCTTGCATTCTGGCTTGTTCAGCATGTACGTGCCACCGTAAACAGCGCTCAGGCGGGCAAAGGCCTTTAATTTCACGACAAATAAAGCATCATCGACGTTTCAGTACGTTTACAATAACGAAGCCTAAAATGTATTATTATTATTAATCTATTACCTGAGGGAGCTCTCCCAGACCGTATAGAGGGTAGATGTAAGGGGACCCTCCTTGAAAGCGTGCGAGTGATTCTGCATAGAGCTGTCGAAACAGAAGATCTCTCTTAATAACATTAGGAACATGCTAGCTCTGCTGACGATCCTAGTGATCGATGATGTAGTCTAGGATAGGATCTCAACATTTTCCTTAAAATTAAAGATGAACCAGCAAGGTACTACACCAGCATATCCTACGCAAACAAATTACATCCATGCATTACGTACGTACCTTCATCCTCTTGACAGTGTCGATTGCAGGCTCGTCCAGGTAGCTGTCGTCCCGGTGAAGTGCTAGCGCATGCCCGATAAAGTCCACCGTATCATCCTCCAGTCCGTATTTGCTGGTCTCGATCGATCGTCCAAGACAACAACAACAAACATTTTATGATTTTAGTTAGTTGGCGCTGCTTTTTCTAGCCTAGCAGGCAGCTGAGACCGCAGCTAGCACAGGGTGAAATGATGAAATCAAAGAGCGCGCGCGACGACGACTCACGAGATGACTTCCCTGGTGGTGACCTTGTTGAGGTCCAGGCCCTCGTGGGACTTGGGGTCGTCCTCCTCGTAGTCCTGCACGTATATGAAGAACTTCCGGGCGCGCCGCTTCTCGAACAGGCCCATCAGGTTCGACTTGAGGGCCTCCACGTCGGTTGCCGGGACTTTGTGGATCTGTCGTCGTCGTCGTCGTCAGTGTACGTACGTTAGCAAAGAAACCAGCCAGCAAGAGAGACTCTGGATCTATCTCTATCACCATGCATGCAATGCAATGCAATGCAATGCATACGTACATTTCACAGCTCGACTATATCATATATATACATATATACCTTGCCATTGTTGTACACAAAGCTCCCGTCAACAGCCTTGAAGTTGAGATACTTGGTCACGCTGGTGCGGATCAGGACGCGGACCAGCGCGCCGTTTGCCATCATGAACTGTAAACTCATCAGTCATTCTATAGGGGGAGGGGGTATATATAGCTCCAGCGATAGATCGAGAGGTCGATCTCGGCTAATTAACAGACCTTGGGCACCATGTCGACGTTGTACTCTTTGCTGACGCCCAGGTGCTCGGGAGGGCTGTCGTTGCCCTTGAACCTGTTCCAGAGCTGAACGCACGCCATGCATATACACACATGCACACACCACACCGGCCGATAATGGGGGAACGTTAGATATATATCAGAACAATGGAACGGATGCGCAGATTCAGAAGTGAAAGGTCAAAAGTGTGTGCTGCCGTCGATCGATCGATCGATCACGGTGTAGTAGATGTGTATGTATCTGCCAAATTAACCTTGGTTAGATTCAGGGACGAAGATTCTCCTCCGTAGTAGTCATTCCTGTCCATGTGAAGGACCTGTGCAATCACATTATTATTGTTATTACGCAAACATTGACGAAGAAGAAGAATCATCATGCACGCACTGCACCCGGCCAGACCTTGAGGCCATCGACGGAGAGGAGGCCGCTGATGATGCACTCCTTGAGGCCCGTCCCCAACACGATCACGTCGTACTCCTCATCCATCTCTCTCTCTCTCTCTCTCTTTCTCTGCCTGCTATAGCCCTGTTTGCCTTCTTCTCCTCGATCTCACGCTCTCGCTCGCTAGTTATCTCCTGTGCGTTTGCCGTATATAGGGACACGGACGACGGCCCAACACGTACGGGGCGGACGTGCATGCATGCGCGGAGGAAATGGTCGCTGCGTCCCGCGACGATGTCGGTGGGGGTCGAGCTCTAGAGGCGGTGCCACGCGACCCGCGCGGGCGCTGCTGAGCGTTTTTGCCGGATCGTCGGAGCTAGTGCTGTGCGCCCTCGCCTCGCCCACGAGCCAGGCACCAGCGTAGATCGATCGCGCTCTTCTAATTTGCTCTTGATTGATTGGATGGACACTGAAAGCAGTTGGGCCTGGTTCGGTTATTTTAATTCTATGTAAATTGAAATATATTAAAATAGATTTTGACTTGTGATGGATTTAAACCAACTCAACACCACCTAATCCATATAGATTAACGGTGAAACGAACAAGCCCTTCGATGGATCGGAGAAATTATTATACGTATTATATACTAGTATCAAAGCCGACTCTCTCCATCGTGCACGATTGTCAAGCATCTTGATCAAGGGCACAAACCTATTTATGGTTGCGGCCCCCGGTCACGAGAGACGTCAAATAAATAGAGAAGCAGAGCTAGCGCCCAAAAACCCTAGCCACCACAAACCTAGAGGTATCGATCTCCTGGCGTCTCTCAGTGAAAGGAGTAGCCACACCCCATGGCGGCGACGGAGCCCACGTCATCCCCACCGTCATGCTTTGACGAAACCCCCTGATCTTCCCACTAATCATAGACACGACAACAACAGAGGTGGAGGTTGATAAGGTGCAGGTGGAGGACCGACAAAGGTCAAAGGACGTGGCGGCCCTCACCAATGTAGCTATCAACCTCGGCCAAGAAGGTATGTGTGTCATTCCCTCGCCTAGAGACATCTTAGAGTAGTCTAGGGGCTCCTGCCTCCATTGATGTTGGCTCGGGTTGACAAATTAGGGTCTTAGGTGGATCTAGTGAGTCTTAATTTCTAACAATGGCATTGGAGTCGACCTAAAAACCCTAGCCCACCTAATCCGATGACTGAGTCAAAAAAAAATCAGGTCAAGAAAGGGAAGGCTCAGAGCTCATCCTAGCCACCCCAACCAGAAATTAAGAACCCAGAGAGAGATTAGAAGAACAAAGAAGAAGATCAGAAAGAGGATCGGGTTGGAATCAATGGGTGGTCGGTGCCTAGGTTGCGGCCTAAGCACGCCACCTCCTCTCCGTGCGAACCGATGGGCCACATAGTTGCGGGCCCAAAGGCCGCACACTACCAGTGCAACAAGCCGAATTGACCTTTTCTTTTTGTAGAGAATTAGAAAAGTCCTTATTCCATTTTTCCTGCATAGAAATAATGAAAGAAAATATTAGGAAATTAGTTAAGAAAATTACAAAAAATATTTCTAGGATGTAGATTTTTCATAGATATTTATGAACTATTTGTTTTTCGCTACATAATTTTTAGAATACTATATGTATTTTCCTATCAATTATGAAGCTAGAGTAAATTATCTTTAGTAAATTGCATAGAAAATGAGAATTAGTGTGGTATAAACGAATGTTTAACCAAAGTTAATATTTTATTCCACGTTTAGAATAGAATTTTGATTATAGAGTTTTTAGAATTAGAAAGGAGCTGAAGTGGCTGTATGCTGACGCTAAAGGCAGTGTTGTTATAGCTGAAGACTAATGGTGATAGATAAAGACCAGGCGATAGTTGATACGATGGTCGATACAGACACTTAGGGCTAGAACCAACCTCATAGGCTACTTCAGGGAGGGTTGGACGTAGGGATGGTAATTTGACCCACGAGTTCGGATATTCATTGGGTATATGACCCAACAGTTTCGGGTATATGGATACATTTTTTTGACCCGTGTCGTACCCGTATCGGACCTGAAGTCGGTTGGGCATGAATTAGGATATTACCTCCTACCCACGGATTATTCTTTAGACATCTAAAATCAACCCAAAATTTATTTTTTTGGCCTAGCACATATTACACAGCAAAGAGCAAACCCTAACTCCATAAACCCCATGCCTAACGATCCCAATTCCCCACCGTTGCCCGCCCCTTCTAGCCATGCTGCCTTCCTGCGTTGTACTCCATGCCTCCACCCAAGTTCCATAGGTCGTAGCACTGCCGGCAGCTGGCTCTTCCAAGCTCTAGTGCCCTGATCGTGGCCCGCAAGCTCATAATAATTCTTTTATTAAGTTTTAAATTATATATGATGGTGAATTGAGAAAAAAGTTGATTAATTATGTTATTGAATTGTTGAAAATGGTTGTGTCTGCCATATCCGACGATATCCAGAACCAGTCCAAAACCTGATGGACACGAGCATGGATATAAATTTCTACCCACGTGTACTGTTGCATGTGGATATTAGTTGCAACCGCCAGTATAGTTGTGGGCAATATTTGTATCCGATCCGATTTGATCGTTGCCATCCCTAGTGGGAAGAATACTTGTGGCTTCGATCATGGTTGGCTCAGCTCAGATCGACATATTTGATTTTTTCACGAGCTGAGCTAACATTCTAACGAACTAGATTACGATCTCAAACAAATTATCATATTTCAGAAAAACGAAACTACATGCATATTATTTATGTATAAATTATTGAAATGTTTACATGTGTGTGGTGCTTGTGATATGAGGGTTACATTGATGATTGATGAACTGTGTCTGTGTGTTAAATTGGTCTGTACAACTATTCATACGGGGTTCATGTGTGTGAATTATGAATTTGTGATGAACTCATGAGTGATAAGTGATGAACTGTATTAATTTGGTGTTGAATTCGTATGGTCTGTGAGCATAATTACTATTTTCTGTTGTTAAATTAGTTTGAAATTAACTAGAAATTGATTATATATACACACAACAATGTTATTCATTACCTACCGATCTAAGGATGGCAATTTTCCCGGGTCCCCACGGGGATTCGACCCGAACGAGACGGGGATGGGGTTGAAATTTTTCTCGTGGGGATGGCGGCGTGGGGATCTAAAACTTAAAGGGGCGAGGGCGGGGATGAATTTGCCTACGTGGGGATCGGACGGTAACCCGGAACTCTTCCTCACGTGGCATATGACGATCAAATCCAATAAATCGCTTCAATTTAACCATGAATAAAGATGCAAAATCCTTATGCGCTAACCTAAACCATCATTTTATTCTCTTAATTGCCACTCACCCATGTGATAAGCGTGATTTATATTTTTATATTATAATAGTTATACTCAACAATTGATCCCCACGGGTTCCCCGTGGGGATCGGGTCCCCGGCAGGGACAGGAACAGGGAATAAATTCTCTTCGTTATGCATTTCGAGGTCGGGGTGGGGAATGGGTTTTGGGGATCAGGGCAGGGACGAGGATCACTCCCCTAGCCCGACCTGTCTTGTTGCCATCCATGTACCAAACCAACCCATCGACACGTCCATGCTCGCATTCCCTGCTCGACCACGTCGCCTACTCCCTCGCCTCTTATCCTTGATTCTTCGACAACAATTCCTCCAACCGTCATGCCTCTGCTGCGTCTGACTTGTGCCACCTCATGATCGGAATGGCTAAAGTAAACCTTGAATGACCGAAATAAATCTTGAAAACTTGAATATTTATTTTTGATGTACGTTGAAGTAAGCCTTGAATGACTGAATATTTGTTGGTGATGTACGTTAAAGTAAACCTTGAATATATGAAATAAATCTTGAATGTCTGAATATTTGTTGATGTTATGCGTTGAAGTAAACCTTGAATGATTGAAGTAAACTCGAATGGTTGAAGTAAACCTTAAGTGGCTGAAGTAAACCATGAATTGTTGAATACTCATTGGTGCGTGTTGCGGGTGGCAGACAGATCAACCTTGTTAAGCCCAACATTAATTAACTAGTGTGATTGGTACCATGTTGCGCTTAATTAATTAGTGTGATTGGTCCATGGTGGACTGGTTCGATTGGACTTTTAGTCCAAATGATGGACCGTGCTTAGAGATCGCAATGGGTATCCGCTACCGAAACCTGACGGATTTTTGCTCTATTAGGGTATGGGTTTGGGTCAATTTCTCCATCCATGGATTTGTTAATGGGTTCAAATGGAAGCCCACCGGATACGTGGGCATGGGTTTGTTCTTCCACTACCCATACCTGCAAACCCATGGATTTTAAAAACCTGCCTTAAAATCAACATATCTTATAAATATGTCTCATAATATTATTAATTGAATATATTGTAATTGAAATAAACTCTGTGTAACAAAGATTAAGCTAAAATTAGTTATCACTTGTTCCTTTTATCCCGATTTATTAATATACTAGGTGTATGCCTGTGCGTTGCTACGGAATAAATATGTTATAATAAGATACATTGAGATATAAAAGCATTAATTGCGTTCTATGCTCTTGTTAACATCTTTTATGGCTTCATTATTTAAAGTGGTCAGGGTAGATAGAGCCATGTACTAATAATTGGTTTCTATGATTAATTGATGTGCATGAACATTGAAAAATGCATGGTCAAAAAAGGCAGTTGCTTTAGATATAAATTATCCCAAATTTTCATTTGAATCAATGAATCAATTGGAGAATTATAAGCATTCAAGTCCCTAAAAGCTATATATATATATATATGGATGGATGTTTATATCATGAGGAACTCCTACTTGTGCTGACGACATATTTGCAAAAATAGCAGAGTAGGATGTTTAAGTTCTCATGTTCTTGGATATAAGTGGAGTATGCCTGTAAAATTGAATGACTTATCAGGCAAATATACTCTTTTACAAAAGTGATGCATACAAGATTAGTAATTAAATACCGTCTAGTAGGAAGCTGGCTTAACATGTCAATCAAAAAATTTATAAACATCTTACAGTTTTCAAGGCACATATTTGTTAAACTTCCACAACAAATAACAACTAATTTTTTATCAAAGTATCAAACAGATAAGCATATCTTTGGAGGCAAGTGAACGGATAACAGGGCATTTGTTTGTCCTAAGATAAATTGAATATCATAGAGAAACCATCACGATTAAATTAGTCTCCAGCTAGCACAAAAAAGATAACAAATATAAAAATAACTTTAATGGTGTAGAATAGCATAGTACAATATAAAAATAGCTTTAATGGTGTAGAATAGCATAGTACAATATAAAAATAGCTTTAATGGTGTAGAATAGCATAGTACATACACATTACCAACTACAGATCAATGATTCGATTGACATCATTTGACGTGAACGTTGTCGTTCAACTAATACGTAAACTATGATCTGGGTAGCAACAATCATTATTGCTTCCATTTGTAAGCATATCATTCCACCTCCTATTGATCATCATCTCTCTCAAAAAGAAATTGGAAACCTTTTAGGAGGAGCAATGAAACAATTCCAGGTTCTTTGGCCTAAAAATCAATCCTTTGGTTAATTTATCCACAATGCATGTTCTGATCATATCAAAAACTCTCTACCCAAGTACCCCTCACTGTATTTGTTGGTCATGACAGACCTCACTGCCTGTATCATTGAGACCGACATGAATTCTCCGACAGGATGAGCTCCAGCCCCTGCCACCAGACGAATTGACATAAATAGACTTCAGTAAGGTCTTAGCAAAACAAATAATAATATAATCTAGCAAAAACAATGACCAGAGATGACTGAAAATTAGTGTTTTGCATATCAATGTTGCAGAGGAAGTGGGAATTATATCGCTCTGTCAAGTTGAATCTGCTTAGAATGAATGTTGATACTAAAATGACTCATAATTCTTGGTTTTCTAACCTTAAGGCGTTGACTCCTTTTCCTCGAAGGCTTTGTTGGGTCTTTTATGTTTTTTTTTTGGTAGTGTATGTACAGATTGAGTTGTACATTTTAATTAATTAATAAAAAAATCATATTGTGGGGTTTCCCCTACATTTTTTCAAAAAAAAATAATGTAGTTAAAGGAGTCTGGATACAGGACTGTAAAGATTCCTGCCAACAGCAACATATAAATGAAATGGATATCTCACACGACAGCATGTTCATAAGAATTATGGCTACTTCTGCAAAAGACAATTGTACTTCTTACAAATGGCTTCTAAAAGCACTAAAAGCAAAATCCATCACACAAAAGAAAGGAAAACGTGTAACACCCGGTTTTAAAGGACAAAGCCGGGTGCATCTCATACATGCGCCAAAGAAGACAACATATATAATCACAGATTGTATAGAGATAAATGTCACAATAATCAGAGTACTTAATACATAGCGGAAGACTTACAAAAATAAAAGATAAATATAACAGGATCTAAAATCTATCCTTGGCGCTAGAAAGTCAACTGGGAGACCTCCACCTAGATCGAATCGAACTCCTCGATATGCGGCTCCACTTGAACCACCTGTTCTTCTCCTGTGGGGGGGGGTGTGAGACAGCAAGGGTGAGCTCACACATGTTCATCGCTCAACAAGTTGTGGGGAATAATGTGGCATAAACTCACCAAAGGTGGGAGCTCATGAAGTGTAAGGCTTATCAAAGAGAATGGTTAAAGCTGAGCATTGCTTTTAATGTTGGTCAAAATTTTATTAGCAATTACTAAATGTAAGTAAATACCAAACCTTAATAAAAGTAATAGAACAAAATTAATAAATAATCCCATGCAGATGCAAATGACAAATTGAGTTTAGGTTCCATAATTTAATCATGTGAGGGTCCGAGCCGCTCATGACCGTGAGCACGACTAGTATACTAGTTTTACACTCTGCAGAGGTTGCGCATCTTTACCCACAAGCCGTGTTACCCATCTTCCAAGGGGTCATGAATCCCATACACCTCTACCAAGGAAGCGAGGCAGGGTAACACTACGAGGCCTTTACAAAGTTCCACTAGCTTCAGAAATCCCGCTACAGTTTATAGGAAGCTCCAGTGCAGGAATCCCTCGCCTGACCGCCATCGCAGCAAAATCAACCCAAGGACCTCCCTACACTGACCACTCCCCTACTGCCCTTGCCCCTTTCGGGTAAGGAAGACCTCCACTAGCTTTCCTAGTTAATCAGCCAAGGGCGTCCCATTAAACCCTTGTGGTAGCACTGTTTTCCCGGGTGGTCGCTCCATGTTCCAATTAACATAATGATCTTATCATGAACATAAATAAATAATAGAATAACTGGAACATGGATATAATGAAATATTAACCCGATACCACATAATGCAATAGCATAACTACCCAAGTGAATCAGGGGTGAACAAGGTAGACAGGATAAACAGACTAGGGTGACCTATTGGGTCCCATCAAAATTAAACCTATGCATAATAGTGATAATAAAGAATATTATTGGGTAACAAAAGTGACTCAAGGGCACAACTTGCCTGGCACTTGAGATTCCAATTACCAAGGTGATTCTTCATATCCTCGTAACCTCACTGCTAGTCGTAGCAATACAAGCAGACATGGTATAGACAAAATTAACATCACACCAAACATAAGTACAAACTGAATAATAATGACTTACACGAAGCTACGGGATCGCGGGCTCGAGAACTACTACGATCGAAGTTACTAGTAAGGAGTTGTGATTTTATAGAGGATTTATGCGATTAAAATGTTAAACTATATTATAAATTGGTTAATATAAATCATATAAGAGATTATCTTATAAATAATTAACTCACTTTGATCTAAGTTATAAATTGACCATAGATCGTATTCTAGTAGATTAAAATGATAAGCATTTTAACCAACATAAGTTAAATAAAGGTCTAATTAGAAAAGAATGAGACATGGTATAATAAATGTTGCTATTGTGTAGTAAATATTTATATGAGACTAACGCAACTGGAACGAGCCAATTCGGAATTAAAACGGAAAAATTATGAATTTCCCAAGGTTTTATGTGTTTGATACAAGATTAACTAGGATATAAATTTTAAAGTGGCTTTCATGTGAAAGCAATGGTACTAGATGATAAACCATAATATTATAAAATTATAGGAACTGGAACGGATTAATTTAGACCTAATATGAATTTTCTATGAATTAAACCAGTTCTAACAATTATTTTTACATTATAAATCATTTTCTAAATGGTTTTATAAGTGTTATTCACCGACTGGACTGTGCACTAATTTCAGAGAAGCACAGGGGCCTCGGAGCAAAAGTTCCCAAGACACAAGGCATCACAGACGAGGATGGCGGGTTCATTCTGAAATAATCTAGGGACTCATATGCAAAAAGGTCTGGGCGAAGGGGTATCGCGGGATCACGACCGCACGATCAGTAATCGGTGGTCCGGATTAGACCGCGCAAAGCCTGAACTGGTACGCAATTGGACCCCCTTGGATCCGAAATCTACGGTCGGAGGTAGCTCTACGCCATTCTCAAATCTGAGCCCACCAGCACAGATCCAACGGTCCAGATCGCGCTCTGCTGAAACGACACACGCACCCTGAATCCACCCGTACGATCGAGATCCAACGGCCAGATCTACTAACGAATTGGTACGCTATTACGGCCGTCGGATTGGAGATCCATGGCCCCAGGCTCCATCACCTCCCCCGCATGCCTGGGCACGGCGGCGCCCGCACAGACGGCGAACCATCACCGGAGACACGAGATCCCGACCCCAATCACCCCATCTGATGACGATCTACGGTGCGGGAATGAACAAGATGCAATGGAGGTCACTCATACCTAGAACGGCGGCGCAAGAAGACCAGTTCACGTTGATGTGCCGAATCGCGGCGCCGGCGAGCGATTCCGCAAATACGAAGCCGCCTCCTCACCCTCACCGGCCACCGATTGGTTCACCGCGTTGCGCCCGCTGCCCCCAACTCCAATTTCAGGCTTCTACGGTCCGCAGGTGACGGCGCAACGGAATACGCCACATCCACACCCACGACTATCACGCCCACGGCACTGTATCCGCCGTTCTAGGGGTTTGAGGGTGGTTGTGGACTAGGAGAAGGAAGAAAGAGGTGCGCGGCTCCATTTATAATCAGCCCGGGGTGGTGGCCTAGTCAATCCGCGTCCGCAAGCTTCGCGGCGGAGCGGCTGCGCCAGCCGGGTCTCGTGGCCGAAGAAAGAAACAGAGGGCGCAACGACTGCTTTAAATCTTTCCTGGGGTCTGCGAGCAAAAGAAGCGGCACAAGATTTCCACGGCGCCATACGCGCGCGATCCGTTGATCCGTTGAGAGGAAGGCGCCCGGACACCGCAGAATCAGTTGTGCACGGTAGTTGAGCTCGGCGCGGATTTGGGGAAGAAGGGCGGGAGAAACGTGGCCAGCGCGGACGATTGATCAACGGCCGAGAAGCTGTACGTGGAGGGAACGCGAGTGGCCGAGATCCACGGCGGAATCGACGGAGTCCGCAGAGCTCACGGCAAGCTGTTGACTGGGTGAAGCGCACGACGAGGGGGAAGATCTACAGGGAACGCGTGCGATTCTGTTGGGGGAGGAAGAAGCTTCTGGCGCATGGGTTGAAGGACTGGTCAGTGGGGCTCGCCTGTAAGTGTAACGGCGCTAGTGGACTATGCGGGAGTGGAGGAGAAGGGAAGTGGGCCGCCGGTGGGGACAATCGGCCCAGTGGCCGAACTCGTTTATTCTTTTCTCTTTTTTCTGTTTTTGATTTTCTTTCTTTTATTTTATTTTGACTTCTTTTCAAATTCAAATGTAAATCTGACACCGTGGCAAATTTTTCTTCAAACTACCTTGCACATTTAAAGTACTAACTCTGAAAATATACTTCTAGGTATATTTTATGTAATTCTCTTATTCCTCTATTTCTTTTCTGACTTCCCTTTTAGCTCTTTTTTTATTTCCAAATCCTATAATTGAATTTGAATTAATTCCCTAATCCTCATTATTAATGTGCCTTTAGTAATATTATCAGTATTATTAACTATACAAGCAAAGCTCCTACATGAGACATGATTTATTTTAGTGGTCTTAATCATTTGTTTTTCTCATATATGGTTTTTACCATGTGATGATGAGTATGAGGCAAGGCATAGGTTGAGATGTACTCGCTTATTTTTATTTTATCTACAAATTGGGTGTTACAAAACGAAACCAAAGAAGAAGAATAAACTAACAAACCAAATCATATATGTAAGCTACAATAGTCTACCACAGAGCACTCCATGTATATGGCGGTAATGATAAATTCCATCCTGGGAATCAGCCAACCGAACAATATGTGCATATATCACAAAGAATCTTACCTAACACCACACATTTGTTCAGAAACCCATTCAGCTGTGTTACCATCCATTCTAGCTACCGCTATGCCATGGCCAGTTGGCCACTGCCCTCAAATCGATTCTATATTGGACAAAGTATTAAATAACCAGATCAAAACCACGTTTATGATAATATGTAGCAGAAATATGCTAGTTTAGTACCTCAATTATTGCTTTACTTTGAGAAACAAACTGCTTGAACATCTACTATTTTATGAATTGGACATCTTGAAGAATGGTGTACATCTGAAATAACAGAAAAAACATTTATTTTCATTATATAAATATGATAGCAGAAATTATCCCAACTGCTCAAGGATCCATAGTACCTGACAAATAACCTAACAAGCAACATCAGCCATCCAAAAAAATATGACAAGCTAGGTTATAGAGGAAACCGCTAGATCAAAATCCTAGTGTCGAGCAGTAATATTAGCTGTATAACATGCAAAGGAAATAGCCTTCACAAGTTTACTCCTATAATTTTACATGCATCGAAGTAAACTTGTGAAGGCCATGAGGTGCTGAAATCAGAGGGGAAGTGAGCACGTGCGCCCAAAAGGCCAGAACTTCACCTACGTCGACCAGGCGTAGGGGTGGCCCACGGTAGCGTAGTAGACCAGGAACGAGGTGGCACATTCGGCGTGCGTCTGCGGCGGGGTGGCCCACACGACGCGCCTAGATCTAGAGGCTCTCCCAGTGGTCATGGGCAGAATATGCGTGCCTAAACATCCTCTCCTCGTCTGTGGGCGCGGCCATTGCTCCGCAGTGCCTCTTCGCCCCAGCGGTGGACTCTGCGAGGAGATTGGGAGGAAGGTGGGTGGTATGAGGGAGGGGAATCCTTATCCACTTGGAGAGAAAAATTAGCCCATATACTGGTCTACGAGAAGTGGACAAGAAGAATATGTGCATTCAGATTGCAAATATTGATGACATAAAAAATAAAGACTCTCACCGTAGTTAACTAAGAGAGTCCACATCGAGAGAGTAAAGCTCTTCCACCTATTTAAAGAACATCCCAAATATATACATGTATGGGCTAAAAAATATATACGAATAACTTAGCAAAATATTGTTCATCACAGATTTCTAGAAGCACATATTGTATATATATAATAGACTTATGGTTCAAACTCGAGAATAAAACCATGACCTCAAACATAGTTGGTTTTTAGCATGTCATCATGTGACTACAGGTACCATACTAAACAAGTGCAAGTTAATAAGCAAGTCTAGAACAAAATCTTACTCAAGGCCCCACTCCTCTTACTTTTTGATAAGAGGATGCCCCTCCTGAAATTGAGTTGGTGGTTGCATAAAGGTAAAAAAACTATTGACAGCAAATTATCAATTATTCTTCTCTACACTAAAGTGCACGTCTTCACAATCTTGTTGCCACACAAGTTTACAATCAGCTAAGCATGCCATATATTAATTATGTTTGTCCTACAGTCAGATAGTATGACAGTAAGGTAGTTTCTAAAACGAGAGTTCCAAGTTGTTGTCTGTTTCACAACACGGGGAAGAAACAAATCCTCAGAAGAAGAAAAATACACACTACCGAATGAACAGGCTGAGTGCATACTGCTATTGCAGGTACAACAATAGTTCTAAGGATGAGAAAACAAACAGTTTAGGCAAGGGAGTAACAGAACCCTGGAAGCTAACCTGTACACCTTCCACTTGCATTTGCTGAATCAGCTCGGTGAAAACACCAGCTCAAGTAAAACATAAGCAATGGTTTAAAATACCGACGAGACCAATAAAGGCAGAAGTACAAACGGAAGTAAGCATAACAAAATGCATTCAGCTCATGAATGGTTTGCTGTTTCAAGAAAGTAGCGAGAAATTAATATGCCAAAGAACAGAGCTTGATGGTCAGCAGACTATTCAGAAGTGTTGATAGCTGGTAAAATAAGTTGTTTTCACGCTATTACGGGGAATGGTAGAGAGCAGATGCTGAATAACCTGAAAAGATGATGAATAATGCTCTCCTTACTAAAGATAATACCTCGCTGCAGCTTCTGTCCTCAGGATGAAAATATTAATCACCTTTTTTCACTTGTCCAATCACCAAAGTTATTTGGGATGTAGTGGCCAAATGCCTTAGTACAAAATACATTCCAGGGGACATTGAACACTCCTTTGAGTGGCTTCAGAAAAATTTAAAAATCGATAATGCTACTCATGTTGTGCTAGTTTCGGCCATCTGCTGGTTATCTGGAAAGCAAGAAACAAAATGTGTTTTGACAAAATTTTGATTAAATTCCCTAATGAGATCATATGTCATGCCAGTGCACTTATTTCATCTTGGTCAGGTCTCAGCAAGAGAAGTTAAATAGATTCTAAAATTGACTCATAATTTTTTATCGTTGTATTCTTGAGAAGTTAAATAGATTCTAAAATTGAGGCAACTATAGAGAGATTAGCTATAAGAATTATTTCAATCACAATCTCATATGCTGCATACAGAGAAACAAACTATTTTGACTTTCAAACCAGAATAAAGGGTAAGGTAGCTTATCTTACAAACTTGTACTGCTTGCATTTCTTCTGACTCTATTACTGTTAGATGCGTGTGTTAGTCAATTCCAGAAAACACTCGGTGGACATTGCATCATCCTTTTGTCTATATGCCATGGACAAATATTGTGAATCAGAGAGAGCATGTTAGTAAGATCCTATATGTTGTTGGACTTACAGAAATATGTTATTTCACTCTGCTATATGTATAATGATAAACTTGAAATGCATACCCATACAAAGTAAGGACCAAATACATCATATAACATTAACTAATGCTACAGGTTTAAATCTACTGTCAACTTCTTGTGTTCTTCAAGCATGCGACACATACTATTGCAACAGAGAATTACAACTACCAACTTTCAATTCACTATAAAAATAAATCCTTTCACACCAAGGTAAAGGTCTCAAGGTCCAAGTATGAGGGCAGCACAAATATAAACTACAGAAACACACAATCCAACCCAAAACCTATTATTTTCATGCGGCACCGCACTATCTAGAGAGATTCTAAGGGGGCGATGAGCCCATCCCTAAAATCGAATGACCAAACACCAAGTTGCAATTTCGAACAAAGATGAGAGGAAGCTAAATACGGGATACAAAGAAATGCCTTTGCGACGGGTTCTAATACCTTTGCGACAACAAGTTGCAATTTCATGTCCATCCTCGGCCTTCAGTGCCCACCTTCGGTCGCCTTCCTGCTTGTCCTCTTCCACCTGTCCCCCAACCTTCTACCCGTGCCCCTGCAACTGTTGTTGTTGCTCTGCGGCGAGGAAGGAGACAGAAACAAAGATGCAAGTAGCACCCACTACTGCAAGGAGTGAGGCGAAAGCAAGCAGCCCAACAATCGAAGTCAATCGGAATCAAACACGCGTGATTGCCCACCGTTTGAAACGAATCACAAACACATGTAAAAGCCTTAGAAGATTCATTTTAGGAATAGTTGGTCGTTACCTTCGATTAGCTCGTCGTGACCACAAAGTGGGCCCGCAGCTTTGGCTCCTGCGCCCCATCTAGGATCTTGCCAACGAACAGCTTGCGGCTCTCGCCGGCCTCCTCCTCGCCCCCGCCACCACCATTGCCGACGAATAGAGAAACAGTGAGCGCTAGGGTTTGGCGGGGAAGGGGAGCGAGAGGGGTTTTGTTGGTGCCTTGGTGGTGACTGCCACGAATAGAGAGAGAGAGAGAGAGAGATAGAGTGAGCGCTAGGGTTTGGGGGAGGGGGTAGCGAGAGGGGTTTTGGTAGCGGTGTGGGGGCAGCCATGGAGGTGTTCATGTGCCGATGGGATCCGGGCATCGCGAGCGGCGCCGGCACAGGATGGCGATTTTCGTCACCGAGCTTACCAGGGGAGCGCGACGCGAGAAGCGGATCCATGGACAGAGCGGCAGTGGACTGCTTGGAAGGGGCGGAGGAAGTGGACGACATATGGAGGAAGCGGACTGCACGGTAGGGGCGGAGGAAGCGTGGGGGAGGCGGGGGAGAGCGGGCGTAGCGGGGGATTCATCGCGGACGTAGCGGGGGATTAGCCGTGGGCGGTTGGGGAATCGCAGCGGCGGGGGGCGAGGGGAATCTGAAAGGGAAATGTGCCCTTGGGCCATTTCTAGTATAGTTTTGGTGATTAAGTGCCCAACACATATTGAGTGAGTAATTATATGCCAAATGATGGATGAAGTGCAAATTAACAAGAAGGTATGATTCTAGACTTAGTACATTGGTTTTTGTGTACTAATGTATTTGTCTAAGTGCTAGAATCAGAGAAAAGAGAAAAAGAAAAAGACTTGGCTGAAGCAGCCAAGACTCAGCTCAGTCTGGTACACCGGACTGTCCGGTGGTGCACCGGACAGTGTTCGGTGCGCCAGGCTGGCTTCAGGCGAACTGGCCACTCTCGGGAATTCGTCGGCGGCGTACGGCTATAATTCACCGGACTGTCCGATGGTGCACCGGACTATCCGGTGAGCCAACGGCCGCCAGCGCAACGGTCGGCCGCCAAATCCGCGGGCGACGCGTGGCCTGCTCTAACGGTCGGCAGGAGGCACCGGACAGTGTCTGGTGCGCCAACAGCTACAATTCTGCAACGGTCGGATGTGCCATTTTAGGAAGGCGATCTGCACCGGACAATAAATAGTGCCTGTCCGGTGGTGCACCAGACTGTCCGGTGCGCCACCCGACAGAAGGCAAGAATTGCCTTCCCAGATTGCCTCCAACGGCTCCTAGCTGCCTTGGGGCTATAAAAGGGACCCCTAGGCGCATGGAGGAGTAACCCAGGCATTCTTTGATCATCTCTAAGCACCAAGACTCCATTCTCGCGCATTTGATTCCTTGTGATAGTGACTTGAGCTCTGTGACTTGAGCTCTAGTTGAGTAGAGAACTCCTCGCATTGTGTTGTGAGATCAAGTTGTGGCTTGTGTGCGTGTTTGTGCTCGTGCTTTGAATCTTGTGTGTGTTGCTCTCCCCTCCCTTACTTCTGTGCTTCTTTGTGATCATCAATTGTAAGGGCGAGAGGCTCCAAGTTGTGGAGATTCCTCGCGAACGGGAGATAGTAAAAGAAAGAAAAAACCGTGGTATTTAAGTTGGTCATTGGATCACTTGAAAGGGGTTGAGTGCGACCCTCGTCCATTGGGACGCCACAACGTAGAGTAGGCAAGTACTATACTTGGCCGAACCATGGGATAAATCACCGTGTCTCTTGTGCTTGTTTTCTTCGTGACCATTGTGTTTCACAAGAGCTTGGTCCTTAGCCACTTGATTCTATTGAGCTAACACTTAATCAAGTTTTGTGGCTACACGTGTTTGATTTTTACAGGATCACCTATTCACCCCCCTCTAGGTGCTCTCAGAATCTCGCGGCGGGGGGCGAGGGGGATCGCGGCAGCGGGGGCGGGTAGGCGGGCCCGTTATCCGCGGGCGGGAGGGGGTGCGGCGGGGGCAGTCTACACTGTCCCCTTAATAGTTAGTAGAGATAGAGATTGACTTGTCATTTACTTCATGGATTATTTTTTATGTTGATGTTAGTGGGTATGGGAAACCCGTTGGGTATCCGAAAACCACATGGCCATAGGTTTGGACAAAATTTTATATCCATCATGGGTATGAGGTTTTTAACGAACGTATTTTTTCTTCGTGGGTATAAGTTTGGACAAGTAATAACCAGTGGATTTTTACCCATTGTCATCTATAACCGTGCTTGTCTCGTCATACTGGATGATGATTAGTATATATATATATATATATATATATATATATATATATATTTGTTTTACGAGTTAAAAGGAGCCGGCTCGAACTCACAAATGAACCAAATCTTCTCTGTTTAGTTTATTAACTAGCCGAGTTGTATCCCGCCCGCCCCCAGTCCACACTGGTATGAACCCGGGTACGCCTTCCATTTTGCTCCCTCGTCGTGCTTGGTCGACCGCAGACTTGCAGTGCCGGTCGTCCTCTCGCTATACTGTAGTTGCGCTGACTTGACCACCCACTGGCCACAGCTGAACCAAGTTCAGGCACTTTCGTGCCCTTTTCTTCTCCACCACCACCAGCTCATCAAAGCTGAACGCGGCATCCTTCCTTTCCTCCCCTCTTCTGCCCCCATTTCGTTCCTTTCACACCGGAGACCGGAGAGCAGAGCCGCGCACAGCAGAACGCGGAAGCAAGAGGAGGCGATCGACTACTCGACCAGCCCTCTCCGCTCTTGTCTCCGATGGCGGCTCGCGTCCTCGCGGCCCTCGCCCTCGCCCTCGTCGCCGTACCCGCTCCCACGCGGGCGTCCAACGACGAGGGGGACGCGCTCTACGCGCTGCGGCAGCGGCTGTCGGACCCCAACGGCGTGCTGCAGAGCTGGGATCCCACGCTCGTCACCCCCTGCACCTGGTTCCACATCTCCTGCGACCCGGTCGGCCGCGTCGTCCGCCTGTGAGTTCTTCTTTCCTTCCTTCCTTCCTTCCTTTCTTTTTTATAGAAACATCTCTAGGAGGTAGGAGCATAACTAAGAATACCAATTTTCTTATTTCGTTAACTTGTATCTTGTTAAGAACTCGATGATTATGGCATCTGGCTCTGTCCCCTTTCTGACAAAATGTTTCAGGGACTTGGGCAACTCCAACGTCTCCGGCTCCATCGGCCCTGAGCTCGGCCGCCTTGTCAACCTCAAATACCTGTAAGCATTTAGCTGAGCTGTAGATTTTTTTTCTGATGGAGAGTAGAGCTTGATTGAGTTAACGGAGATTGGATTTCCATCTGCAGGGAGCTGTACAGGAACAACCTTGACGGCGAGATCCCCAAGGAATTGGGCAACCTCAAGAACCTGATCAGCTTGGATCTGTATGCCAACAAGCTCACGGGAGGAATCCCCAAGTCACTCTCCAAGCTCGACTCACTCAGATTCATGTATGTATCTTCTGGACAGTTGCTTTGCTAACCACAAAAGCCATGTCTTCTTGCTTTTTAGAGGAGCACAAGTACTCTCAGCTCACTCGAGTTAGAAATGGACAAGTGGTTATGTGATAGTTCAAGCCAAAAGGAGTTTGGTTTGGATCTCGTAATTCTAAGGAGCACGACAAAAAAAAAGTTTTTTTTTCTCATCTGATTACTGAAACTCGGTCATGTTTCTCTTGATAGGCGCTTGAACAACAACAAGCTTACAGGATCAATTCCAAGGGAGTTTGCCAAGCTCTCCAACCTGAAAGTCATGTGAGTGTAGACCTTCATCATACTCGGTTGTTTCTTTAATTTCCATAGTCACTGATTGTTGGTATATCCTCTGGCATGCAGCGATTTGTCTAACAATGATCTCTGTGGAACTATTCCTGTTGATGGGCCTTTCTCAACCTTTCCTCTCCGAAGGTATGCCTCAAAGCTTGCTTACCACAAGTTCCAGATAGTATTCAATATATGACAACGTCTGGATTTTGCTAGGTTTCGATTGTGAATGTGCTCTTAAGATCCTCCAAATTTGTGAGATTTTGCAAGTGTGTCTCAGTACAAATCTACACACATATGGTGCATGTTTCCAAAACATTGCTCAAAATGGATTAGAACCTATGTGAGCTAAGACTTAAGAGCCTAAGACCATTGATATTGCATTTCAATGCTAGATGACATGTTCTTATGACTGGGTCCATTGATTTCCGAATCTTATCCTAGATGACATGTTCTTATGACTGGGTCCATTGATTCCAAAACATTGCTCAAAATGGATTAGAACCTATGTGAGCTAAGACTTAAGAGCCTAAGACCATTGATATTGCATTTCAATGCTAGATCGTTGAACTTGTATTTTGCTTTACCACTGGAACTTCGATGTGAATCCGTATGATTTTGATAAAGCGCTAACACATCTCTTCTTTGCAGCTTTGAGAACAACAGCAGGCTCAACGGTCCAGAGCTACAAGGATTGGTTCCTTATGATTTTGGATGTTAGATGCCGATCAACAATGTACCACCTTCCCCAGTTGAAAGGGGGAAAGACAAGATAGTATTATCAATAGAAACCTAGCTTCAAGAATGTCGTGACTATATATATGTATGTATAATATTAAGACGAGATTTGATAAGGGTGGCATAGCAAGTCCTGATATTCTGTGTGCATTCAGAATAGCTGCTTTTATGCCCTTGTGTTGATATTTTGCAAACCAAAGCAATCTGTTCTGAAACGAGGGCACATATTGTTCATGAATAAATTTGAGCCTCCAATACATACATTTCATGTTTTCTGTACAACAAAATCGCACGATTAAAGAATAGGACACTTAGCAAGTCATAAGCATCTCAAGGAACATCCTACTCCATCTGCTATACAAAAACGATCACGATGTTCATGCCAGCTGCAGCTAGCTGGGCATTGTGATCAACACATGATTATATAGAGAAAATAAACATTGAAAAAAAAGAAACATCTGCAGACCGTTCCCTTGAAAAAACAAAAATGGCTCCAGGGAAACGCTGGCTTCCAAGTAATCGCTAAATCCCCGCAAAATTGATCGTCAACCAATCAGCCCCATCGCTTGGTGATTGGGCCTCCTCATATATTGACCAAAAGTTGCCCCTCTGTAATATGAACTGCAATGATTATCCTCCAAATTACTTTGCAGATGGTTCTGTCAATGGCCTTCCATATAGGCGGAAAAGTAATGAGGATTTTGACATCTGAGGCTCTCGCTCGAGTGCCGCTACCACATCCTTCATAGAAATACTCCGTGCCACTTTTGTTAGCGGTGACCTTCTAACACCACCTAGAAAAATTGCAAAAGATTTATGACTAAGAAAACAAACTAGTAGTGCATGCATGGTAGATATTACTCTGTATTACCTAACATAGAAATTCAGTATCTAAAATAAATTTGTTCATATCGTACATTCTATGTCTTGTTTATATTTTGACAAGTTGTTTCATCAACTAAAGACATGTTTGGAAGCACCCAGTTTTAAAAAAACTGGTTTATGAAAACTGAGATGGTTCCAAATGTAATAGTTTATGCCAGAAACTGGATTCTCAATTTCTTAAAAATCAAGAAACTACTCTTACCTAGCTAAACCCAGTTTATGAAAACTGAGGTGGTTTCAAACACCGTAAGTCCGTAACCTAGTTTTTTCATAAACCAGTTTCTAAAAACTGGAGATAGAAACTGGATTTTTAAAAACTAAGTTGCTTCTAAACAAGGCATGAGATAGTTTGGTGGTACCCTGATAAACACAGGAATGTTATTGTCATCTTAGGTTCTATTGAATTTGAAATGAGGTCATTTTAAAGAATATTTCTAGTTTTTACTCAATTAGCGTTGGTAGAGTGGCACATCACTAACATTTTAAAAATAGATACGTGTACACAACATTTAAACAAAAATCCAGGGATGACCTAAATAGCAGTGCATAGAGATGTTTTGCACATTAAGCTTATAAATTCTACATCTGCAACTTGCCAATTAACATATACCTTAGACAAATTCCTTCAAGAAAATAAAAATAATTGCAATTGAACAGAAACAAATTTTATGTTCTGTAATGTTCTGAAAAAACTATGCTGTGTTAAGGCCCATTAGGCCCATCCTATTGCTAAGGCATGTTGGCCTCTATATATACTGTTGTCCCTATGGACAGAGCATCAATCATCAATCCCATGGTTAGTAACATGGTAACAGAGCAAGGTTAGAATTAGGATCTCTAATCACGCCCCCAATTCCAGCCAAATTTTTCTCGGACGCTGTTGTGGCCTGATTTCACGCCTATGTTGCGGCCATCTTCACGATTGTTGTCGTGAAAGTCGTCGGTCAACCTGCCTCTGCCTCGCCTCAACCTCGCATGCGCATCGTCCGCTCGTCGTGGTCGTCTTCAAGATCGTGGACCACAGGCCAAGCCTGCCAGGTCCCGGGCGCCAAGCCGCCTTCGGCCTAAGCCTCCCGGCAACGGGCCTCTGCTCCGCTCGCCAACATGGCCTCTATATGTAGAATTTGGATCACAAACTCAACACTTATGACACTCTTAAACCTCTTTTATGTGACAACATGGGTGCTATACATATTTCTCATGATCCTGTGAAGCATGAACTTACTAAACATATTGGTGTTGATGCATCATTCACGCGGTCTCATTGTCACTAGAAGACTATTGATCTTCAATATGTGCCTTCAGAATCCCAATTTGTTGATTTCTTCACCAAAGCGCAGACAAGATCACAACATCAATTTCATTTATCAAACTCAACGCTTCAGATCCTCCACTTCCACCTTGAGTTTGAGAGGGGAGGGGTGTTAAGGCCCATTAGGCCTAGAGATGGCAACGAGTACAAATCCGCCGGGTTTTGCTATCCCAAACCCGTACCTGTGAAAAATATTTACACCCATTAAAAAACCCATACCCATGACGGGTTGAAATTTTTCCCAAACCCATACCTATCGGGTTTGCGGGTACCCACGGGTTACCCGCGGGTTTTTATTTCCAATATGCTTATTCTTTTATATAATCAATAAGTATCGTAATGATTAATGAGATCATGATCCAAAATTTATGTAATGAACAACGAGTTCATGATTTGGTATAAAAAATATTAGTAGAGAGAATTAAATACAAATAATAAGTTGTATAATCAAGTTAACTTGCACTAAGTTATACATCCACCACATATATAACGCTAGTAATAACTATAATAGCAAGCAAGCAACACTAACACCAACTACTTATACATTCACTATTTGATAAAAATTAGGAAGTAAATAGGTAGATAACAAGTTTGTTGTTCGTTTATAAAATAAAATGACAATATGCACTAGGTTTGGTCGGGTTTTAAAAACCCACGGGTTCACGGGTTTGGGTACTATAGGAACAAACCCGTACCCATGAACCCGTCGGGTATACATTTATGCACATTAACAAACCCATGGGTATGAAAATTTACCCAAACCCGTACCCTAATGGGGTAAAAACCCATCGGGTTTCGGGTATCCATTGCCATCTCTAATTAGGCCCATCTTATTACTAAGGCTTGTTGGCCTCTATATATATTGTTGTCCCTATGGACAGAGCATCAATCAACATCAATCATCAATCCCATGGTTAGTAACATGTTGAATATCAAACTAATGGTTGCTAACAATAAAAATAAAATTTTGACCATATGAGGTTACATGTTAGGCTTGAGCGAGTTGTAGAGCTCTATTGCATTAAAAAGAGTTGTAGAGCTCTGAAAACTCGGCATGTGGGGAAAGACCGTCCCCACGGTACTATATTAAAAAGAAGCTCAAACTAAGCCCAACTATATTAAGAAAGGTCACGAAAATTTCTCCCTTCATCATGAGGGTCCGGCCCTATAGGTTAGATCTTTTATCCGTGCTTTGAGCCCCCTAGCCCCTACACAAGGATTCGTCCCTTATAAGTCAGTCTATCTTATGTGCACACAACTAGGGGAACATGCGAGTGACCTTTTTAACCTCCGCCTGAAATTCACTCCCATTGGGAGTCAAATCCAGGACCTAAGGAATGCAACTAGACCCATCTAACCAACTCAGCTAAGAACATTTGAGCTGACCCACACCATCACACACTTATAGCAGCAATGGATGAAAAATAAAAGAATACAAAGTATGTTGTGCACTGCATTTCCCTGTTATCAGGAAAGTCTATAAGTTTGAAATACAGTCTGTATGAACAAATAGCAGAATAAGCATCTTATCATTGATAAATGTCTCAACTACTAATATCATGGTACCACCTGAATACAAAAGGTAAACTTAGCCAACTTGACATACACAAGCGGCCAAGCCCACCCAAACAGCATACACACTTGGAACCCTACTAACCTTGATCTACATAGGGCGTACCCAGTGCCGTAGGCTTCCCGCACTGTGCGGGGCCTGGGGAAGGGTATCTTTAAGCGCAAGCCTTACCCGCATAATATGCAGAGGCTGGGGCTCGAACCCGGGACCTTTCGGTTACAGACGGTAGGCTCTACCGCTGCACCTTGATCTACATAGACCAACTAAATTGGGCTCATGGTAGCAAATTAGTATTTACATCAAGTTGCAAATCATTATTATAATAATTATTATAAGTCTACATGGTTATATGTTGAAATTCAAAACAAGAGAATACAAACCATTGATGTGCACCGCACTCTTGTTTAACAGCAAGGTTACAAGAGAAAGGAGATCAGGCTTACCAGATCCAAGCATTGTGGAGTATCCTCTCTTTTCAACTTCATGTTCTTCCCTTAAGTCTTTCCCAGATTTCAGTGATGGCCTGTGTTGCAACATGTTACCTGGTACAGAGCCAGAAGAACCATCACCTCCCTCACTTCTCTGCTTATTCCGTTCAGCTAGTAATTGCCACTTTGACAGCATGTCATCTCCCCCCGCTGCAACTCGCGCAGCAACATTTGCAGCTGTAGTTCGCATCTTATCATCGTCCTCCTTGTAAGTCTGCATACAAACAGAATCATCAACAGCTCTAGTGTACAAGTGTCCCATTACTATGGACAGAGACTGACCTTTGCATGCTTTGACAAACCACGGGTCTCGATTCTGTCTTTTTCAAGATCAACATTTGCATTGCCATCTCCCTGACATAAAAATAGACTTATTAAAACTACCCAGTCCTGAAAGCTACACCAAGAACACTAATTCAGACATTTGATAATTGTTGTAGTATCTTCCAAAAGATTATGCACTGAAGAAGCATGAGTCCATTGTTCTTAAGACAGTATGACTAAAAGAATCTCACTTAACGAAGAGGTCAAAACAGTTTTTGTTTAACGGGGGAAAAGGTGGCCAAATGAAATCT
This sequence comes from Zea luxurians, assembly GCA_029449295.1. Classification (NCBI taxonomy): domain Eukaryota; kingdom Viridiplantae; phylum Streptophyta; class Magnoliopsida; order Poales; family Poaceae; genus Zea; species Zea luxurians. The sequence continues at coordinate 32,689,702 of JAOPSE010000007.1, read as the reverse complement.
GCCTCATGCTATATGTGGTTACTGATCAGTCACATGTAGTTTGGTGTGAGATATCAAATGTATCATTCAAAAATGGATGTGATTACATTTACTAGAAAACTTGCTTCACATTAACATTACCACATACTAGAGAACTGTTAAACTACATATAACCAAGGTTCTGAAGGTAGCAAATCATCCTGTGGGGACTTGGTTACGCCTTGTCACCTAGGCAAAGCATAGGAGGCAAGAGGCACTCGTGGCTACCTAGATGCTTCGCTGACTGGCTAGGTGACTCCTTAAGAACCTTGCACATGACATATATTGGCAAATGAATATTATAAGTGGTAAAACTGTTCCAGTAAAAGAGGCAGCAAGCATTCCTTGTTCAACTTAGATAATTTAAACCATGATTTATGTGAACAGAGATTAAAAATCAAACTGAAACATCATGCAGAACTAACATCATTTTGTTTCCTAATTCTCTCAGCATCTTCAGCCTGCTTTTTCTCCCACTGTTCTCTTGCTTCTCGGTTCACTCTCATAATATGACTGCGAACATCTGAGGATAATGGATAAAAATGATGTCTTGACTTTTCAACCTCAACCCTCTACAGACAATGAGAACATGTGTAGTGAATTCAAAATCTCAGATAGTTTATTTGGGAAGGGAAACTGAATGAATTTAAAGATAACACACCTGTTTAGAGAACCTTATTATACTTCTTATAAACCCCCGTAATCTCTCCTCAACACACTGGTAAAATCTTAAGTTAGAAATACCTAAGCCAAAACAACTAGAAAGGCCTTTTTACAGGATAATCTCACCATGGACAGACAGCGTTCCACATCAGTGCCAATGACCTTCAAATTACATTTACTCACTGCCGAAATATCAGTCAGAGAATAGATGCCAAAAAAATATCAAGTAAAACACCAAATGATGGAGGTCTTAACTGATTCCCGCTAATTTTTGGGTCAGAGGTCCCTTCTGCAGAATGAGCTTTTCTTCTTCTAGTTGAACAACTTTCCGAGCAACTTCTGAAACTCGACCCTCTTCCTTTGGAGCAGAGAAAAGGTGTTCCTCTTCTTCCTGGCAGAAATCACAAACTGTTATACCTTCAAAATTCATCAAATAATAGGTGCTACATGGCAAATGGCATGCACAAAGCCAATAAACATAACAGGTGAAGTCATGTACCCTCAGATTAACACCACTAACTGCAGTGACATCATTAAGCTGGTCAATGCTTTGTTCATGGAAACCCCCAGATACCTTCTGCTTTTTGCTGACAAAACATAAAACACATCAGAGGCAAAACAGAATGTAATTATAGACTAAGAAAAGGCGTTGAACTTACCTAGATGGTGGAGGGGATGAGCCTAAGACTTCCAAAGGCTTCTTCTGTCCAGAAGATGCCTTCCTCTGAGGTGTTTTAGAAGCTGCTGCAGGAGGTGCTTGCACAGAAGATTGGATCTAATAATAGAAGCAAACTGATTAGATAATAATGACAAAACAATCACCCACAATGCTGAATTGTGACAATGCGAGCATCAGTACAACTAGTCACAAGCAAGTTGAGGTAGGCTAGAGTTGAAACCCAACTAAAAACATTAGTCTAGGTTCAGGCACATGAATAGCTGTTTTCCATAAGTCAAGTGTTGCTGCAGCATCAGAGGAGGCTGTGATGTGGACTAAGGCTGGAGATAAGGACTTATCCTTCCTCCAAGCTGTGGCTTCAACGAGTTGAGGGTGCCTGAGTGTTTCCCTTTTTGGGTGTGTGTGTGTGCGCCGTGCGCGCGCATGCGAGTGTGTGGTGTGCGCGTGTTTTGTGCTTTGGGGTTCTTATTCCCCCTTCTTTTTCTTCTTAATATAATGATATACAGCCCTCCTACGTGTTCGAGAAAAAAAATAGTTGTTTTCCATGCACTCTTATACAAGGCTAAATTATTGGATATATTCCATCATTTTTAAGTCTCCTTTTACTGTCTCTTCCATATCAGTTTCAGCTTTCCTCTGCCTCCCTTTTCATTGCTATCATGTCTTAGGATCTCATTTCACATTGGTGCCCCCAGAGATCTCTGTTGGACATATCCCTTCTTGTGTGGCCACAAATCCAACATAACATACATATTTTTGCGACACTTATCAATTAAACATGTTGGCTTATATAGGCCAACATTTTGTACCATATAACATAGCATGCCTAATTGTCGTCTTATAAAACTTGCCTTTCAGCTTCTGTGGTACCCTCTTGCCATATAGAATAGAATGTCAAGTGTTTGGTGCCAGTTCATCCATCCTGCTTTAATTTTATGGCTAACATCTTCATCAATATTCTCGTCTCTTTGTAGCATTGATTCTAAATACCAAAAGGTATCCTTCCTGGACACCACTTGACCTTTCAAATTAACATCTCCTTCCTCATGAGTAGCAGTGCCAAAGTCACATCTCATATATTTGGTTTTAGTAGAAGCTTCTGTGGTACCCTCTTGCCATATAGAATAGAATGTCAAGTGTTTGGTGCCAGTTCATCCATCCTGCTTTAATTTTATGGCTAACATCTTCATCAATATTCTCGTCTCTTTGTAGCATTGATTCTAAATACCAAAAGGTATCCTTCCTGGACACCACTTGACCTTTCAAATTAACATCTCCTTCCTCATGAGTAGCAGTGCCAAAGTCACATCTCATATATTTGGTTTTAGTTCTACTGAGTCTAAAAACTTTGGACTCTAGAGTCTCTCACCACTACTCTAGTTTTCTATTTACTCCTATTCGGCTTTCATCAACTAGCACTACATCGTTCGTACTTCGTATAAAGCATACACCAAGGGATATCCCCTTGTGTGTCCCTTGTGATCTCATCCATCACCAAGGCAAAAAGGTAAGAGCTAAAAGTTGATCCTTGATGTAGTCCTATTCTAATCGGGAAGTCATATGTGTCCCATTACTTGTTCAAACACTAGGCACAATATTGGTGTATATGTTCTTAATGAGTCCAACGTACTTCGTTGGAACTTTATGTTTGTCCAAAACTCACACGTAATATTTCTTGGTATTTTGTCATAAAGCTTCTTCAAGTCAATAAAAACCATATGTAGGTCCTTCTGCTCCCTATACTGGCATACTGCTCCATCACTTGTCTTATTAAAAAATGGCTTCCATGGTTGACCTTCTAGGCATAAAACCAAATTGGTTCATAGATATCCTCATCATCCCTCTCAGACGATGATGCTCCATCACTTGTCTCCATGACGATGCTCGATGTGAGAATTAGTAAAAGGCAAAAAAAAAATGAGTGAGATTCCGTAAGAGATGGACAAGGATGCTAAGGGGGGCACTGCCTTCTGTCTTGGGGAAGAGTGTGTCGGCCCCTTAAGCTGGGAGGGTTGGGTATCTCCAGCCTGCAGGAGATGAGCTGGGCGCTGCGTATGAGGTGGATTTGGTTGTAAAAAACTGATCCAGGGTATCCTTGGGCAAACCTTCCTATTCAAGTGCCTTATAAAGCTCCGGCCTTCTCCACTGTTCTAATTTCGGAGGTTGTAAATGGGGCAAAAACCTTGTTTTGGACATATAAGTGGCTTTTGGGACAAAATCAGTGATATTGCTCCTAGATTATTTCAAACCATCCCAAGGAGGATTGCAAAACGAAGAACAGTCCAGGAGGCCTTACTGAATAGAAAATGGATTTCAGATATCAAGGGGGGCTCTATCTGTTGGTGTTCTAGTGGATTATATTCAGCTGTGGGATCTGATTTCTGTTATAGAATTGCAGCCTGAGATTGGAGACAAACATGTGTTCAACATAGCTGCAGATGGAATGTATTCAGCTAAAGCTGCGTATAATGGGCTTTTTTTCAGGATCAACCTCTATTGGTCACTACAAAAGGGTGTGGAAAACTTAGGCTCCTCCAGAATGTAAATTTTTCCTTTGGCTTGCAGCTCATAACAGGTGTTGGACTGCAGAAAGGTTAGCTAAAATAGGAATTGATCATCCAACCAAATGACCTCTATGTGATCAAGAAGCTGAAACCTTGGATCATCTGTTATTGTCTTGTGTTTTTTCAAGAGAATTCTGGTTCAAGCTCCTGAGTCAAGTTGGTTTGCAAGTGGTTGCACCACAGTCTGGTTTGCCTTCCTTCATGAGATGGTGGGAAGAAACTTCTGGGTTCATTAATGGACCTATTAAGAAGGGTCTCAACTCTCATTGCTTTGGGGGCATGGATTATTTGGACTCATCGAAACAAGTGTATTTTTGACGGCTGGACCCCCAATGTCTCTCTAGCTCTTCGGTTAGCTAGGGATGAGAGAATGATGTGGGAGATGGTTGGGGCCAAGGGCCTCTCTTACCTGGCGGCCTCTATTCCTGAGGATTAGTTCTAGGAAGGGTGGGCCAGATTTGTTGGTGAAGTTTTTCTATTTTGTTTAGATGGATCTTCTCATGTTGCTTAGTTTTCGACCTCCGTAAGGAAGTCCTTGTATCGGGTCTATTTTAGACCTTCTTTTCCTTCTTAATATAATGGGGCGCAGTTCTTCTGCACTTTTTGAAAAAAAAAACTAAACGAAGCATGCATCCATGGATGCATGCATTTTTTTCTCAAATGCCATGGGTGCAAAACCCATATTTGCATGTTAAACCCATGCAAACATGGGTTTAACAAGGTATAAACGTACCATTAGTGCCCCATAAAAACTACAATTTTTTTATTCATCTCAGAGAAAACTTCGGAGGGCCAGGTTTGATTATTCATCTCAGAGAAAACTTCGGATTGAGGTCAGAATTTGTGTTTTCGACTTCAGGTAGCAGAACAGTCCGACATAAATAGAAATGAAAAACCCTCAGGCTGGTACAACCCAGACCATTTACGAGCCATAATCTCTTGTTCATTTCCTGATTTCTGCTCCAACCCTAACGTGACACTACAAGCTGGCTTGTGTCATCCTGCACGGCCACCACAGCTGCAACCATGAGCTCATGAGCATGAGAAGCCACCACCCCAGCCACAAGCACGAGATACCATTCTCCCCCAGTCATAAAGATCACGAGCTGCCGCCACTTAGGCGTGTCCTACGCTACTCGGACACCCGAATACCCAACGCAAGCTCCTGAAGTAACCTTGGACTTAAAGAATTTTGATCGGGATATTACAATAATCTTATCCGTTTGCACATGGCATGTTCTGCAATGACCGGACATCATGAGTTTATTACATCTCAGTAAAGACTACAACCCGTGGAGTTGAAGTGATTCATTCGTGTCCGTAATATGATCAAGTGATACATATTCAGAAATTGAGAGCTTTCCAAAAAGAATACCTATGGTGATTATAAAAAAAATTCGGGTAGCAGTATAGCACTTGTGATGGAAATATAAGTTGTTGCGTGTGATTAGCAGTTCTTTGTTTATGATCAACTGTAAGTCAAATTTAATTCTTGAAGTTCTGCTTCACAAATTATTTCATTGCACTTCGATGCACAATGATCTAAAGGAGACACATTTAAATGACATGCTGGTTACAAGACTTACTTGCCCTTGCTCAAAAGTCAAAACAGTGCTTCTCAGTTAATAGAGATCAAACTCTGCATGCAACAACTTAATCTTGATGGAGTGACAGAAGACTCATTTACTAGATCGCGCATAATCAGATTGCCTGTTGCTTTATCATAAGGGGTACCTTTAAGAGCTGTCACAAGTTTCACAGCAAGATTATTCAGATCTACTCACCCTATGATTTACTATTATAACCTTGACAGCATACATCAAAGGTAGCTTGACATCCAAATTATGGTCTAAATATTCAACTGGGTCAAGAAAAATCAAAGCAGTTCTTCCCTTCAAGTATGTGTTCCAACTACTGACTCTACAAGCTTCAGGTTGCTCCCTTACTGCTAAGTTAGTGAGTACTTCACACGTTCTGGTAAAGGAGGCATAGTTAGATCGTTTTGAGTGCAGATTTGCTGCACACAGGGGCTGTTGTCTTCGTTAGCAAAATACCATGTTGCAATGTTTCAAAAATCATGCATGTAGCACATATGAAGTTAAGTATAGCCACAACAATTCAGTTTGAAATTCATCCTACAAGCCAAGAAGCAAAATAGACAAGCAGTCAACCTGGCACTGTTCACCATGTCCTGACAGTGACACTTCTGTTTTTTTAATCTTGGCATCAAAGATTAATTTCAAACTGAGAATTTTTGTGGCTATACTTAACTTTATGTGTACCACATACATGATTTTTTAGATATTTTTCAAACATTGTAACATGGTATTTTAGTTAACTAGACCACCATATGATTTCCCAGTCGTTTTTCCAATGCATGGTAAGTCCAACGGGCTATTATTTTCTTCTTAAAGACAGGCAATTAGCCAATTACCTAAGTAGAAATAGCACAATCCACTCTATAAGGGCAACACGTATTAAATTCATCGGCTGCCGAGGCTTTTTTCCACTTTTTCACTAAATAGTCCTTCCTTGTTATTATTTCCACTCTATATATAAGTTTCTCTGTAGTATCCCTACATAGGCTTCTATCTACGATAGCTGTCCTTGCTTTAGTTGGCAAGCAGGCGGGAAAACTAATTGGTGAACTTCGTGAACATGCTCAAACTGAACAACATCAAGTTTCAAGTGTAGTTATGAGTAAATGCAACTTGATATGGCCATATGAGTTTCACATAGAAGTTTGGCACTAGCAAGATCAGACAAGACAATTTCAGGGTTTCATATAACTTAATAAGAAAGATAATGCAAATTATCAAACAAATTAAACCTTCAGGCAGTAGTGTCCGAAATGATTTTTATGTGCAACTAAAAGTACAAGAAAACATAGCAACACAATAGCAAATTAATACATACCTGAATTTTAGGCTCTTCTTGAATGCCATGAGATTGAGTCTGACTTAAGCTTGTTGCAGCTAAAGGCTTAGGCGTACTCAATTGTGGTGACTGGCTTTCCATGCCAGCACTGACTTTTGAAGATCCCAAGGCTTGATTGACTTGTTTTGCATGCATCACAGCAAAAGAATTCTGTGAGAATTCAGAGTTTTGGCTAACAGTTTCATTATTCATATGTGATGTTGGAGCAAAAGAAATAGTTTTTTGCTCCTTGTTTGCTGTTGCCTTGTAGATTGATTACCTGGCGCATTTCCAGACACTATGGATCGTGTTGGCACACTCCCAGATACTGTGGTCACAGCTCCCTGAATCAATTGTGCTCTTGGATTGGAATCTGCCATTTGTGGTCTAAATGGTGCAGCTGGACCTCCAACTGGCCGCGGAAATGGACGTGCATGAATACTATTTGCCCCAAACACTGGTGAAGATGTTTGTGGTCGCTGCACATGATGCTGCATTGTTTGTACTGGTATGGAGTTATTGGGTGGACGAGTTTGTAACATATGGACCCCTTTCCCATCTGACATGTTTCCCATTTCATTAGCCTTATGCAAATTGGTTTGTGAAGGTGGATAACCCGTATTACTCCGCATTTGGCCAGACGAGGAAGGCCGAAATTGAGGTGGTCGAGTGCTGGCAATAGCTTGTCTCATAGGGATGGTGTGAGCCCCTGGATATCCCTTCTGTTCATCTCCTGTCACAGAACCACTGGGAGCAGTCTGCTGACCAGAAACATGACCTGATAAAGAATAGTTGCTTGGGTTTGTCTGAGGGCTTCGTTGTGCCTGAGCAAACATGAGTAAATAACCCCCAAAACAAAAAAAAAGTGCTGGTAAGAATGACTAATAAGATTGCATGCACACCAAAAATACAAAGCTATGGCGGCAAGACAGGTTATGTTTGCATATAACACAATGAAGTGGAAATATTATTTACCTGCATTTGATATTGTGAAGCAGCTTGCTTAAGCAATTTATCACCAACAATATTCCTTACAGTTTTTAAGAAGTATTCCTTGCTGACTTCATTTTTCTGTTAAAAATATAGGATAAGCATATTAATAGCTTTCATGCAAGTTCTATAAAAAAAGACAATAAAAAATCCCATGTGATTACTTGTGACTTACTGACTTGCATCAATATGTATCTTATAAGAGAAAATTAGTATTACTTGGGTGCAGTAGTAATAAAAATATCCAAACCGATGTTTGGTAGGAAATAAAAGTTAATACTACAGTCCATATTTCTATTGTTCTGTGATTCTGATATGTTTATTAGAATTTCCTCGTCCTTGGACAGATTGACCAAAAGTTTCCAGTAAAAAAACAATGACCAAATATAAAATTAAGAAAAAAAACAATATACAAACCCGCAACTTGGCGAAAATGGACTGCACTTCTATGTCCCTGGCTTTGTCGAGATAGCGACTCAAAATTGGAATTAACATGTGAAATGTAACAACTGGGGCTTTTGCTGTTGTAGTTGCGCTATTTGTTTGGTTTGTGACTGGTGTTTGTTGATTCTTCATTTGCTGCATCGACTGCTGCTGACTGACAATTGGTGTTTGTTCACTCTTCATTTGCTGCATAGGCTGCTGCTGAGCAACAATACCTTGTTGAGATGTACTTCCAGGTTCTTGTTTTGCCTTCAGTAAATCACATTCTTTTGGTGTATTAGTGGGAAGGGGACAGTTATTAGAACCTTGAGAAACCATTTCAGGTCTTGACGGGTGATCATTTCTAAATGCATGTGTCTGTTCCTGTTGCTGGCTTTCCTGGTTTACAATTTCATTCTTTACAGGATCTTGCCACTGGCCAGGATCATGGTTTAATAGTGACTTGTGTTCCTGAGGTAAAAGTCCTGCAATTGGAGATTAAATTATGCAGTGTGTATCAGGAACCATGTAAGTACAGAGTGTTAGACTAAATTGGTAAAAACAATCACAGCATAGGTCAGCAATCCAAGGGGAGCATTTAAAATAATAGTATATGGGAAAAGAGTAAAATGCATTGTGTGTGCTGAAAATTGTGCATGTCTATGACTCATGGGACTATAAATTCTGTGCAAGCCAGATACTAATCAAGATTTTTGGAACATCCTGGATTTCTGGTGTCAAGTCATTATTACTAGTACAGCACTACACCAGAGAGAGTAATTATCAAATCAGAAGGATCCCATATTGACAATACAATTGAAGTCATCGGAAGATCCAACTATGTCACAACTCACAAGCAAGAACTTTATAATGCCCCTTAAATTGGAAATATACCTAAAAGTTATGTTGGAACTTGGAAGAAGCCAGCTTTTGAAAATATACATATATATCAATATGCTTCCTTCACATGATAGTAATGCTTCCATGTGAAGTAATGCTAATGCTTATCAAACGAGTATAGGTTAGAAAAACTGAGGACAGTGAAATACTGAAATAACAAAAAAAAGCATCACATGCAAGCAAAGACATGGATACCAAAAAAAAATTTACTTCTGCTTACTTGCTGAAAATGTTCCTAATGTAGTCTTTGTTTGAAAACTTCATTGCACTCATAACACCAATGCCAAAAAACTCTGGTTCAGATCATCCAAACAAAAGGGAAACATAAATACTATACTCCTAAAGAGAATACCATAAAATAACACCCTAATTATGTTTGCAAGTTCTATTTTTGTTGCAAAGTCCATCATAACAAGAATAGAAGTGTAAATTCGATTATCTGTTCCAATCTCCATAGTCCAAGGGCAACACAAACACTCATATAAAAAACACTCTACAATTATTTTTGAACCGGAAACCCTAACATGTCTTCAAGTTCAAACGAGTTTTTTGGCTGACTTCATACCTCCATGACCAACAGTACAAACACCATCCACTCTGATTAATTTTAAAATAAGACCAACATATTGGTGATAATTACTGAACTAAGTTAGAAACTCATAGCTATTTCTAATAAATCCTAGGCTAACTTTAGAAACCCATATGATTCCAGATCCATAGACCATTATTTGACCCCAAAGTCTTGAGCACTTATTTTAATTTTAATGTAATGAAGAAGCATTAAAAATGATTTATTTTCTTACGATAGAATGTCCAAGTTCCATTACTTCAGCATTGTTTTCCCTACTGTTTTTATTTGTACTGCAAGAATGCATAAATGTCAGACCCTATTCAAATGAAACTCAAAGAAACTTGCTTCCTGTTTGTGATGTCAATGTCACAGACTCCATCAGAGAGATTCATCGAGGTGCATTTGTTCAGATTGTCTATGCAGTGCACACACTAAACAGAAAAATGGAGGTCCAGCATTTCCAACTCTGGAGCTGCATTCTGTTACCATGGACAAAAGAAACGTCGGTCGAAGTTATTTTCCCCCAACCCAAGAGCCGCATTATCCAAAACCACCCGTGCCATTTCTTGATTCCTATAGCCCCCAATTCTCGCCAAAAGCAGTGCACAACGCGAATTCGAAGAGAGAACAGAAAGGGGCAACGGAGTCTGGGGGCTCACCAGCACCGTGATCCGTGGGCTGGGACGAGGAGCCGGCGGGAACGCTGGTGCTGGCGCTGGCGCTGGCCTCCACCTCGCGGTTCAGCGCCGCCGTGAAGGCCTCGACGTCGGCACCCGAGTGCAGACTCTCATCCTGCGCAATTCGGAACAAGAAGGACACCGTTCCGATCAAATCCCCCCCGCCTTCACCCCACAAGAATCCGAAAATGGCAAGAGAGGCCCAGGTCAGGCGGGGCACCTCGTCGTCCTCGAGTAGCTTCATGATGGGATCCATGGCGCGGGAAGCTCGGGCGGCTGGTGGCGCGAGGTCCCCTCTCCGAGAAAGCTCACCTCGCCTCTCCGCCGGGGCTTCAACGAACGGGAGGAAACGAAATGAAACGAAACAAAACGAAATCCCTTGTGCGGGCAGGAAGGAAGGGAGCCGGAGGAAGAAGGCCGGCTAGTCGGCTACTTTTCCCCATGGCGCCTCCGTGTATTAGATGGATAATAATCTCCACGCTTACTGGGCTGTTGGTGGGCCTTCTTGGATCTGTACAAATGGCCCGTCTAATATCTCGATAGGGTTGGGCCTTCTTGGATCTGTACAAATGGCCCGTCTAATATCTCGATAGGGTTACATATTTCAGTTTTCTTATAATTCTTTCTTATAATACTCTTTTGGATAAACATGAACTGGGTACTTTCCCCTGATCGGCATCCTAGTATCCATGCAGATAAATCCGGACTTAAAATAAATGATTTTTAAACTATTTTGTTAATGGCATGATCATTTTTCTTAAAATATTTAGAGAAATAAGTGGAACACTTCGGTAGTAATTGCATCTACAAGTTAGGTTAAAATGCGCGTCTCCTATATTCTTCAGACTTAAAGCCTTCAAGAGTTTCAGGCGACGGAAGAACTGCTGGCAAGATCGCAGCATGGATGACTTTGTGCCAATATAAATAAGATTTTGTTAGGTCTGTGATTTTGTCTAATTGTAGAATATGTATATGCAAATTATAATGAACTAAAGCTACAACTTTAGCATAAAATATGTGTGTAACTTGATCCTGGTGCACATATGAGATATTGTTGGACACCAAAATGAGAAGGCCGGACGGTCCGCGGTCCGGACAGTTCACGTCTGTGGACCGGACGGTCCGCGCAGACGCAGAACATATTAGGGTTCTGAGTTTCTTACTATGTTTGTTGGCGAGAATCTCAGGATAAACTCGGAGATTTGTTTGTAACGGGTCCAGCCCCCCTCCTGTATAAATAGAGAGGTATACGGCCGATTTGATATAACGAATCGAACCTTCAATCAATACAATTTATATTTTATCCTAGAAGTAGTTCTAGTCTAGTTTAGTTTTAGTCTTCCAATTCCCAAATCATCCGCTTCTCTTCGACTCTACGTCGATTAGAGGAGTCTAGGTCGGTCTACCCGAGCCTAGACACCACCTAGGATCTCTACTCCCCGACGGGTCCCTCCCGGGAGCGAGATCTAGGTGCCGCCGGCGATCTTCCGCCGCCCCTGCGCACGCGCGGACCGTCCGGCCCTAAGGCGCGGACCGTCCGGCCGTCAGGCAGGAAACCCTAGCCTCGCGCCAGGTCGCGGACCGTCCGGCCCTGTGCCGCGGACCGTCCGCGCCTAACCAGAGAGCACCGCCGCTGGTTCTTGTTGAGTGTTTGGCGCTCCAAAAAGGCGTCAACATACTTTTTGGCGACTCCGCTGGGACAAAACAAATATAGACTCATCAAATCGGCCCTCAATAGCCGGTTCAAAGGATAGCTCTGATATTTCCCCAAGCAACATCATAGAGCCGACTTGAGAGACCTTGCCGGCTGACGAACAGCTCTAGTTCGAGGAGCACAAGGAGCAGATGATCCAGGAGGCAAAAGCAAAGTTCTTGACCAACTTTAAAGTGGACAGGAACAACAAGGTCATCCGACATCGGGCGACGGATCCGGCTTCGCTCCGACCCACACCAGATATCCCCAATGTAAGTAATACAAACGAGCTACAATCTCTTAGGAATTATGTAGATGAACAGCGTGAATAAATGCAAAATATTATAGGGGGTATACAAAACGATTATAGGAGACTAGTACGTGCATTTGATAAGTCTAATATCGCAAATTTTCCTTCTCACGAGGTTGAGTTAGGGGGTAACACGCGTAATACATCGACTACAGGTTGTCACGACCAGTCACGACCCCTTTATGGGATGTCGATGGACACATACCCTGAGCAACCGCAAATCGGCAGCAAATCAGCCGATCTGCACATGCCCGGACCGTCCGCACGTGAGCGCGGACCGTCTGGGCCAGCAACGGTCGGGCCTATTTTTAATGAATTATCAACACATGTGCTTGAGCCACATCGTTTTGCGCAAAATTCAAACTACCTAGTCGGACCGCCCGAATTTTTTGTATTTTAACCCTACTTTGGAAAAATATTTACGTTTGGACCCACAGAAATTTTATTTGCAAGTTTGGACCCGATGCTCGGCGCCATAGCCTGTGGCGCCGAGGTGTGACGTGGCCATGGCTGCTGGCGCTGACGTGGTTGCGGGCGTGGCACCTAGCTCGGCGCCACAGATCTTGGCGCCGAGCTAGGACTTAACCGCGTGTGCGGTTCCTTCTCCGCGCGTCTGTTCTCTGTTGCTTGCCCAGACCGAGCTCCACCGCCGCCACTCCACCGCCGCCGCTCCACCGCCGCGCGCGCCTGCCGCCGCTGCCCCGCGCGCGCAGCCCGCCGCGCCGCGCGCGCCCGTCACCGCCGCCGTCCGAGCTCCTCCGTCCGAGCTCCTCTGCGCCGCCCAAGCTCCACCGCGCCCGCCCCGCTCCGGCACCGGCCAGCGCGGCTGCCCCGCCAGCTTTGTTAGTAGGTAATTTTTTTATTTTTGTTAGTTTCTTAGTTACTAAATTGTTAGCATATTTGTAGCTATTGTTAGTGTTTAGTAATTAGTTAGCTATCCACTTGTTTAGTGTTTAGTAAATAGTTAGATATTCGGTCACAAACGTAATTTTTTGTCACAAAAGGGGCTAGAAAACAAAAAAATCGGTCGGACCGCCCGCATACCACGACGGACGGTCTGCATATAATCACGGATGGTCCGAACCAATGTCCGGACAGTCCACGCATGACCTTTTTGAAGAGGATTGTTACTCAAATTCTCACCCATCCCAGCAACACTTTCCATCACACTATGCGATGCATCAGCCCAATAATACAAAATTCAGAGCCCAGGAAAGCTTTCCGACCCCGCCTAGAAGGCCGGAGAGGAACGATCAATCCTATGAGCCATATAGGGCAAAGGGCAATGCACCACATAGCTCAAACCAATGGGGGAAGACAACATGCCAATATCCAGCCAACCCCACCTATGTTTGACCAGAGAGCCGGTGGTCTCGCACCGGCTGCCATTGATATAGTGAGGGAGGAAATAGCTGGGGCGTTCCGAGATAAGCTCGGAGTAAGCATGATCCTTGGGGGGCAATCATATCGAAAACCTTATGACAGCCGATTTGATCACCACCCATACCCACAGGGAACCAGGATACCTGAATTCTCAAAATTTTCGGGTGACCAGAGAAAGAGCATGCGCGAACACATAGGCCAGTTCCTAGCACAATTAGGAGAATTGGCCGACAAAGAAGCATTTCGCGTGCGTTTATTTTCATTATCTTTAACAGGAACTGCGTTCGCATGGTACGCCACTTTACCTCCTAATTCTATTTTGTCATGGGGGATTTAGAACAAAAATTTCATGATCACTTTTTCTCCGGTGATTATGAGTTAGATTTAGTAGACCTAGTGGCCTTGCGACAAGCGAAAGATGAATCGGTTATGACTATATCCGGAGATTCCGAGATACCAGAAACCGATGCTTCCAAATTCATTTGGCAGAAAAACAGTTAACAGGACTAGCTTTTAATGGATTGCGATATTATTTAAAGGAAAGATTAGAAGGCATTCAAATTTTTACGCTAGCACAATTACACCAAAGAGCTTTGGCATGTGAAAGCCGAAGCAAAGAGACTGCCAAAACTATTTGTCATAATGTCCATATAGTAGAGTGTGACCAAAGTAGCTCGGACGACGAATCAACAGAAATTTATGCTGCTGAAATGGTTTGGCCAAAGCAGGCCAAATCTTCGGCTTGTTCCTTCTTGCAGTCGGTTCAAAAGAAACGGCAAGAGGAGGCTAAGTTTACATTTAATATTGGTAAATGTGATAAAATATTTGATGAATTACTCAAGAATGGCAACATTAAAATAAATCACATTGTTCCATCCGCCGACGAGCTAAAACGTCGGGCATACTGCAAGTGGCATAACTCATTTTCTCATGCCACTAATGATTGTAATGTATTCCGTCGACAGATTCAATCAGCCATTAACGAGGGACGATTGAAATTTCAGGAAATGCAGGTGGATACAGAGCCCTTTCCAATGAACATGATTGACTTTGAGGGCAAAAGGGTCCTAATTCGGCCTAGTACAGCCGATAAAGGAAAAGGCAAAGAAGTCATCATCGGCAACGCACGGGAGGCCGATGAAAATAATAAAGTTTCTTGCAGGAAAGTAGTGGAAGAAAAGACTCCTGATGGAGGGGAGACCCTGAAGGTGACCATCACAGCCTCTAGCACTAGGGGGCAAGCATAGACAGGGAGGCAGGCACGGGAACCCGTGCTGCGCATCACAGACGGTCCGCCATCCAGACGCGGACGGTCCGAAGCTTCTTCGGACGGTCCGAAGGCTTTCGGCGGACAGTCTGGCTACACTCAACAACCACGTACGTTCAAACCACGACGACCAGAGATAGGTACGTGGAAAACAAATACATTTAAAGCAGCTGGCCGGATGGTCAAATCCGGCCCAACTTTCGATCAATTGTTGTCCAAATATGTGAAAAAGAAGGCCGGCCCCAGTGACCGGCCAACAAAGCGACCCCGCTCACCCATTCATGAGTAATGTCAGGTCAGGCCGATTGGACCACCCCACCAATCGGAAGAAATGAAAGGTCATAACGTACAATTGAGACCTAACATACCTATATGGACACCTACACCCCCTTATCCGCCTATGCCATATCCATATACATATTTACCTCCATCATATGTCCCAAATCAAATGTGGGGCATGCCACCATATCCATTTGGGATGTCACAGTACCCCGCTTGGGGGGCACCCCAAACATCTGTATTCAACAGGTTGGCACCTCTAGTACAAGGCCGATTGAGCGCCGCTCAATCCGGTCACCAGGCACAGGCCCAACAAGAGTGCCAGAGTACTCGGTCTCAAAGGCCGACCAATCCAGCAGGGGGGCATATACCTGCAGCGACCAAAAGAACAACAAAAAAGGATATTATTAAAATAGGTACTGCAGATGTCATCGTACAAGAAGATAATGAAGGGCCGATGATTTTTGGAGAATCGGCCAACACGACCAAAAAAGAAGATACGGCTACCATCAAAGCAGCCAATCCAAAATACTCCATGCCTCGATGGTGCCCAGCGGGATTGACACGGTCCCAAAAGCGAAAATTACAATGCCTAAGAGCAAAAGAAAACCAGGAAAAGGAGGTGGAAAAGATATTCAATGATACACATCCACAATACCCGCCACCACAAAAGAAATAGAGACAAAAGGCCGTTGAGGAAAAACAAACGGCTACAGAAATAGAAAATAAAACTACACTTATGCAGCACCCTGCAGGTATGGAAGACAGCCTGGCTAACAGGGTTGGACAATCTGCACCAGGCACGGACCGTCCGACCCCTGAGTCCGGACCGTCCGCACCACACCAGGACGCCTCCGACGACGTGCCGACATCAATGGAGGAGGACGACCTACTGGGAGAAGACCTGGTCGACTACGAAGCCTCTCTAGAACACCCAGGTATGGATGTAAATGTTATTACATTTTCCGCCGATTGTACTATTGTCGGCGACGATGAACCTGTTGTTGCCCAGTTTGATTTTGGTCCTAAAGAAGCCGCCTTTACTAAACCAAAGGAATCGGTAAACCATTTAAAGCCGCTCTTCGTGCGCGGTCACATTGATGGGATACCGATTGCTAAAATGTTAGTAGATGGAGGGGCGGCTGTAAATCTAATGCCTTATTCATTATACAGAAAATTAGGTAAACAAGATGACGAACTTGTCAAGACCAACATGACCCTCAACGGTGTTGGAAATGATAGTTCGATTAAAGCCAGGGGAGTCACGTCCGTTGAATTAACCATCAGGACTAAGACCCTTGCTGCTGCATTCTTCATCGCTGATGTAGAAGGAAATTACAGTCTAATCCTAGGTAGAGATTGGATTCATGCCAACCAATGTATACCTTCTACATTACATCAAATGTTAATACAATGGGTAGGCGATGATGTAGAACAGGTACATGCTGATGTATCGACCTGTATTGCTATGGTCGATGCCCCTATAATCTGGACTTATGAGACCGCTACATGTCTCACAGGAGTAGTTTTTTCTGATTACCAGTTCATAAGTATAGATAAGAAGGGTTTCATTCCTATAATGCTAGAGCCGATGGAGAATCGGCTAAATCCTAAGTAAAGTTTAAATGATGTGTACACACAAAATTTATGAGTCCTTGGTCACGGACAGTTCGGTTTCTAAAGCCGGATCGTCTAGTCTTTCACCAAACAGTTCGGACTTTAAGACCGAACATCTACCACAGCGTAAAGACGGTATTACGGATGATCCGACCCCGAGATCGGAGAGTGTGCCATCACACAAAGAACATCTGATTCCTCTGTGGGGGACATGATAGAGGAATTCAGACATCTCGATAAACTAGGACAGGGGTTTACATCGGTCGATCCTTTGGAGGAGATCGACATAGGAGATGGCAAAACTCCAAAGCCGACTTTTATAAACAAGACCCTAGAGACCGATTCTAGAAGTGAAATGATCGGTCTATTGAAGGAATATTCAGATTGCTTTGCCTGGAATTACACTGAGATGCCGGGACTAAGCCGAGAGATCGTAGAGCATCGGCTGCCCATTAAGTCTGGTTTCAGACCTTTCAAGCTGAGAGCTAGAATATTTCGTCCAGATCTTCTCCCACGAATCAAGGACGAAATCCATCGGCTGCTAGAAGCTAATTTTATTAGACCTTGCAGATACGCAGAGTGGGTCTCCAATATTGTGCCGGTGGAGAAGGAGGAGTCAGGTAAGCTTAGAGTATGCATTGATTTTCGCAATTTAAATAGAGCAACTCCTAAAGATGAGTATCCCATGCCCATAGCCGACACATTAATCAATAATGCATCAGGAAATAGAATCATTAGCTTTGTTGATGGTAATGCAGGATATAATCAGATTTTCATGGCCAAAGAAGATGCGTCTAAAACGGCCTTTATATGTCCAGGCTTCATTGGTTTATTTGAGTGGGTTGTCATGACATTTGGTCTGAAAAATGTTGGTGCTACTTATTAGAGGGCTATGAATTTGATCTTTCACGAGCAGTTGGGAAACACTGTGGAAGTCTACATTGATGATATTGTAGTAAAATCGGCTGAGTTTAGTTCTCATTTAGCTGATTTGCGCAAAGCCTTTGATAAGATGCGTCGGTATGGTTTGAAAATGAACCCACGTAAATGTGCTTTTGGGGTGTCAGCTGGTAAGTTTTTAGGATTTGTCATCCATGAACATGGTATAGAAATAGACCCTGACCGAATCAAGTCTATTCGAAATGTGGGACCTCCGACTTGTAAGGTCGAAGTGCAGAAGTTTCTCGGTAAGGTGAATTATTTACGAAGATTTATGTCTAACCTAGCCGGGAAGATTGATGCATTCACCCCTATCCTTCGGCTTAAGAATGAGGTCGAATTCACTTGGGGGCAGAGCAGCAGGAAGCATTTGATCTCATTAAAAAAATACATGTCTTTGGCTCCCGTATTAAAAGCACCACAAGTAGGAGTACCATTCAGATTATACATTGTAGCTGAAGATAAGATCATTGGGGCTGTTCTAACACAAGAAACTGAAGGAAAGGAGCATGGCATGACATATCTAAGTCGGAGGTTGGTGGATGCTGAAACAAAGTACACTTTTATTGAGAAGTTATGCTTATGCTTGTTTTATGCATGCACCAAGTGCAGATGTTATTTACTGTCTAGTCATTGCACTATTTTTGGTCAAGCCGATGTGATCAAATACATGTTGCATAACCCAATTATGAGTGATAGAGTTGGTAAGTGGGCTTATGCACTCATAGAATATGATTTGGCATATGAACCATTGAAATCTATGAAAGGCCAGGTCGTAGCGGATTTTATTGTAGAACATCAGATTAATGATATTCATAAACTAGACATGTCATACCTCACTATTACTCCTTGGACTTTATATTTTGATGGATCAGTTTGCAATGAAGGGCAAGGAATTGGCATCGTACTTGTTTCACCAAGTGATGTCTCCTTCGACTTCTCTAGCCGATTGAAAACTTATTGCACTAACAATCAAGCCGAATATGAGGCCCTTTTATTCAGCTTAGAGCTTTTAAATTGTATGGGAGTAAAACATGTGAAGGCATTTGGTGATTCTCAGCTGGTCGTCCAACAGGTGTTAGAAGAATATCAATGTTTTGATGGTACTCTAAATAGGTACCATGAAAAATGTTGGGGCATAATTCATTCTTTTGACGAATTCAGCATTCGACATATCTCTAGAGTTGAGAATCATAGAGCTAACAATTTGGCACAAGATGCATCAGGATATCTGATAAATCGAGGGAGATTTCACAACACTGAAAATCTGATAACCGGTGCAGGCCAATTCCCTAGGTCGCGGGCCGTCCGCGTGAAGACGCTGGACTGTCCGGGGTTACCAGGAAAGTTCTCCTAATTGATTCGGCTGATAATGAAGCCGATGCAAGTGATTGGAGGACGCCCATAACTAATTATTTACGAAATCCCAATGTCAGGACAGATAAGAACATTTGGCGTACAACTTTCAAGTATGTCTTGATAAGTGATGAACTTTACCGCCGAACAGTCAACGACGTCCTGCTTAAGTGCTTGGGCCCAGATGATGCTATATTAGCCATGGCCGAAGTACATGAAGGAATTTGTGGTACCCATCGATCGGCTCCAAAAATGAAGTGGCTATTACGAAGGTCTGGTTTTTATTGGCCGAACATGATAGCTGATTGCTTCAAGTACTACAAGGGTTGCCAAGTGTGTCAAAAATTCGGTGACCTACAGTTGGTCCGTGCAGCCGAATTACATCCTATCATCAAGCCTTGGCCTTTCAGAGGATGGGGATTAGACTTTATCAGAGAAATTCATCCTTCATCATCAAAGGGGCATCAGTTCGTGTTAGTTGCCACTGACTACTTTACCAAATGGACTGAAGTCGTTGCTCTGAAGAACATGACACACAAGGAGGTAATTGAGTTCATAACTGAGCATATTATTCATAGATTCGGCATTCCCTAGACCTTGACTATAGATCAAGGGACTTCTTTTATGTCAAAGGAGCTACGTGAATTTGCTGAATTATATAGAATTAAGTTGCTTAATTCATCTCCATATTATGCTCAGGCCAATGGACAGGTCGAGTCTAGTAATAGGACATTGATTAACTTGATAAAAAAGAAGATATCTGATAATCCTAAGCATTGGCATAAGATTTTGTCCGAAGCTTTATGGGCTCACAGAATATCTAAACATAGTGCTACTAAAGTATCTCCTTTTGATCTTGTCTATGAGCAGGAAGCAGTGTTGCTTGTGGAAATAAGTTTGAATGCTGTCAGGTTCGCCAGACAAAATGATCTAACCATCACTGATTATTATAATTCAATGATGGATAATATTGATGAGGTGACCGACAAAAGGGTGATAGCTTTGGGAGCAATAGAAAAGGACAAGATCATGGTAGCCAGGGCCTATAACAAGAAGGTCAAAGCAAAGTCATTTCAAGTAGGGGATCTAGTGTGGAAGACCATCCTGCCTCTAAGGAATAAAAACCGAAAGTTTGGAAAATGGTCGCTAAGCTGGGAGGGTCCTTATAAAGTAAAACAGGTGATGTCTGGTAACGCCTATTTACTACAAACATTACAGGGCAAAGATTTATCTAAGGCTTTGAATGGGCGTTTCCTCAAGCAGTACCATCCTAGTATGTGGCAAGATGCTTAAGAAAACTGATGTAATCACATCGAGTTAAATGCTTTTGGTTTGCTCAGCTCCACCAAAAGGCAGGGGGCATATGTTGGGCACCAAAATGAGAAGGTCGGACGGTCCGCGCAGGCGTAGAACAGATTAGGGTTCCGAGTTTCTTGCTATGTTTGTTGGCGAGAATCTCAGGATAAACTCGGAGATTTGTTTGTAACGGGTCCAGCCCCCCTCCTCTAAAATAGAGAGGTATACGGTCGATTTGATATAACGAATCGAACCTTCAATCAATACAATTTACATTTTATCCTAGGAGTAGTTCTAGTCTACTTTAGGTTTAGTCTTCCAATCCCCAAATCCTCCGCTTCTCTTCGACTATACGTCGATTAGAGGAGTCTAGGTTGGTCTACCCGAGCCTAGACACCACCTAGGATCTCTACTCCCCGACGGGGTCCCTCCTGGGAGTGAGATCCAGGCGCCGCCGGCGATCTTCCGCCACCCCTGCGCACGCGCGGACCGTCCGGCCCTAAGGCGCGGACCGTCCAGCCGTCAGGCAGGAAACCCTAGCCTCGCGCCAGGTCGCGGACCGTCCGGCCCTGTGCCGCGGACCGTCCGCGCCTGACCAGAGAGCACCGCCGCTGGTTCTTGTAGAGTGTTTGGCGCTCCAAAAAGGCGTCAATAGATACATATGGATTCGTCTTTAAATCCGGTTCGGATGTGAAAGATCTTCGTAGAAACGATATTTCAAACCAGTACCGACGAATAGATTAGTTCCGGTTTTAAAACAATCGAAACAAAAGTTGATGGACAGAAACTCATTCTCTTGGAGTGCTTCTTCCCCTTGTACTTAATTTAGATGATTTTAGATCTATGGCTGTGGTTGGAGATGGAACTCTCGTACATGCTATAGAGTTTGTCAAATTGGAGCGTCTGGTTGGCAGCACTTCAGTCTTCAGCAGCATGTGAAAGCCATTTTTTGTCGCGGGGCAATGGCGCCCGTATCGCCCATTCAAACTTTTGGACGTAGGCGCAAGTGCTGTGATCTTGACTTCGTTTGCTTATTCCGAGGCTCCGAGCCCTACGTGTTGTGTTGTTGTGGTCCTCTACGACTGAAATTTTGTAGCCACGCATTTGTTCTGTGTGCCAGACTTCGAGCAAATTCTGCAATGCAACTGTGATCATGTTCTGTCTACTTGGTGTGGATGTTATGTGTTTTTTTATAGGTGCAGCACTGGCAATTTTACAGCTACGCTATTTTAGACGTGCAGTTAAATTAGGACAATACAGGCGACAAGCGAGGAGAGAAGGGAAAAACATCCATTAGCTAGCGAAAAAAAAGCTAAACTCTTTGTACCAACATGGATGAAAAACAATAATACGTCAATAATGAACATACTACATTGTTGGGACTGATGACAGGTGGTCAGGTGGGCCCAAGCACTAGAGAAAAGACAGGGGTCAGATGCACAACAAAACGTAAGGTAGGTAAGGTAACTGTATTGTCTTGTTATATGCGTACAGAACAATGATATTTATAGGACATCCCGGGGATAGGTGGTCCAAAGTAAGTTTGTATCCCGATTACGGACTATATCTATAGAATTCCATATTTTGTATAACATGGTAATTATAGCAACGCAACCACTTCAGGGCTTATTCGGTTCTACCCCAATTCATATGGATTGATGGGGATTAAGGGGGTTTCAATCCCTAGTAAGGCAAAATCTCTCCTAATCCGTATCAATCCCCTCCAATCCATATGGATTAAAAATAATCGAACAAGCCCTCAGGTGGCATGCACTCAGGATTACACCCACTGGGTACGATGACCGGTGAGCCCTCCGGGGAACCTCACAATGGGCCGACAACCCCGGGCGGGTACATTCCCTAGAGCCTTCATTACGCCGGTGGAGCCTGCGGTGGGGCACATTCCCTAGAGCCTTTGTTATCGCCGGTGGAGCCTGCGGGGCACATCGGGAGGGTGGTTTGCGCCGAGTACCCTCAAGTCATGGTTGGCGAAGTTCTCAAATCTCAACCTCGAGGATTGTCCTCGGCCGTGGTTGATGGTTTACCGCTAGATCAAAGGGACTACAAGAGCTACAGTCTTTTTCGGTGGCCAGAAGCCACCGAAAATAAGGCCTTTGCCGCCGAAAATAAGCTATTTTCGGCGGCTTTAGGCTTATTTTCGGTGGTTCCTGGCCCAGAAAAAAATAGCCGAAAATAAGGTCATATTTTCGACGATCAGGGTCTAGCCGCCGAAAGTAGCTTATTTTCGGCGGCCACAAGCCAGCCGCCGAAAATTAACAATTTCAGAGCAAAAAATTTTGAAAAAATGCAAAAAATAACAGAAAATTCATACAAAATTCATACATTAATAGAAAATTCATACTTGAGTCCACAACATAAAGCTTGAGTCCATACAAACATAAAGTCCACAAATAGTCCATACAAACATAAAGTCCACAAATAGTCCATTACAACGCACAATGCGGCACAAAGCTAACTCCATCACATATCGGGGTCGTTGGAGTTGTGTCCACTACCTCCAGAAGCGAAAAACTCGTTGACGAAGTCGTGTAACAGGTTTGGATTCTAAAGAAAAAAGAAGAGATTAATAACGGTGTTGGTTACATGTATGACCACTATTCAAACAAATTGTTTCTCAAACTAACCTCTCCTGGAGTAGCTCCCTCCCCTGCATAAGCTCCGCCTGGTGCTGGTATGACCGGTGGTGGAGTGTTGTGGCCCATGACCTCGGATCCCTACAAAATCAAGTTTAGTAAAGATTTGAAATTAGGTTGATACAAACGACAAGTCTTAACTAAATTGAAGCACCTGAGGTGGAGGTGGAGGTGGCGGAGCATGTAATCCCCACTGAGGCATCGGCGGCTGAAACTGAGGGAAAACAAATGGTTGCTGTTATGCCTGCTGTGGAAACCAAGCCTGTTGCAAATATAATATGTTAGTTATAGAACCAATATCGAGCGTGTTGAGAAGAAATAAGACACTCACGTTTATTGCTTGTTGGGCCTGTGCGTTGTTGAAAGGGAAATGTGCCCTTGGGCCATTTCTAATTATTTTGGTGATTGAGTGCCAACACAAGTGTTTAAGTGAAAATATATGCCAAATGTTGGACAAAGTGCAAATCAAGTCTAAAGGTATGTTTCTAGACTTAGTACATTGTTTTGAGAACTAATGTACTGTGTCTAAGTGCTGGAAACAGGAGAAATCGACTTGGAAAAGAGATGCCTCTGTTCAGCCAAAGTCAGCTCAGTCTGGGTGCACCGGACTGTCCGATGGTGCACCGGACTGTGTCCGGTGCGCCTGGCTGGCTCTGGCGAACTTGCTGTTCTCGGGACTTCGACAGCGGTGTACGACTATAAATCACCGGACTGTCCGGTGGTGCACCGGACTGTCCGGTGAGCCGTTCACAGGCGAACTCGTCGCTCTCGGGAGATGATTAACGGCGTACGGCTATAATTCACCGGACTGTCCGGTGGTGCACCGGACTGTCCGGTGAGCCAACAGTCAGCCGGGCCAACGGTCGGCCGAGGATTCCGCGCGTGACGCGTGGCCGAGCCAACGGTCACAAGGGGGCACCGGACTGTCCGGTGTGCACCGGACAGTGTCCGGTGCGCCAACGGCTCTGAATCTCCAACGGTCGGCTTCGCCAAAGAAGGAAAGAAATCCGCACCGGACAGTGTCCGGTGGTGCACCGAACTGTCTGGTGCGCCAGGCGACTGAAGGCAAGAATTGCCTTCCTGGAATGCTCTCAACGGCTCCTAGCCGCCTTGGGGCTATAAAAGGGACCCCTAGGCGCATGGAGGAGAACACCAAGCATTCCCCAAGCATTCTAAAGCACCAAGACCTCGATTCCGCGCATTTGATTCTTTGTGATAGCATCTAGAGCTCTATTTGAGTTGTGAACTCGTCGGGTTGTGTTGTGAGCTCTTGTTGCGACTTGTGTGCGTGTTGTCGCTCTGATTTTGTGTCTTGTGTGTGTTGCTCATCCCTCCCTTACTCCGTGCTTCTTTGTGAACATCAAAGTGTAAGGGCGAGAGACTCCAAGTTGTGGAGATTCCTCGCGAGCGGGATATAGTGAACAAAGCAAAACATCGTGGTATTCAAGTGGGTCTTTGGACCGCTTGAGAGGGGTTGATTGCAACCCTCGTCCGTTGGGACACCACAACGTGGAAGTAGGCAAGTTTTGTACTTGGCCGAACCACGGGATAAACCACTGAGTCTATCTGTGTTGATCTTCGTGTGGTTGTTGTGTTTTGCAAGAACTCCTCTCTAGCCACTTGGCTTAATTGTGCTAACCTCTAATCAAGTTTTTGTGGCTTTAAGTTTAAGTTTTTACAGGATCACCTATTCACCCCCCCCCCCCCTCTAGGTGCTCTCAATTGGTATCGGAGCCATTCTCTTCAAGAAAGGGACTAATCGCCCGAAGAGATGGATCCTAAGGGGAAGGGAATTGTGATCAATGAAAAGGAGAAGGAGTCTTTCATCAACGAGCCGAAGGATGACAAGCCTACCGACTCAGGCTCGGGCCACAAACGTAAAGATGGGAAGAAGAAGAAGAAGACAAGGCGCATCAAGGAAATCGTCTACTACGACGACAGCGACGAGTCCTCTTCTTCCCAAAAGGACGACGACAACGACTACGAGAAAAAGAAGACGGTTAACTCAAACTTCTCTTTTGATTATTCTCGTATTCTGTATAGTTCAAATGCACATTTGCTTTCCATTCCTCTTGGTAAGACTCCACACTTTGATGGGGAGGACTACAGATTTTGGAGTCACAAAATGCGTAGTCACTTGTTCTCTCTCCATCCAAGCATATGGGAGATTGTAGAGAGTGGAATAAAATTTGATAGCTCGGATAGTCCCATGTTTATAAATGAACAAATCCATAAAAATGCACAAGCTACTACTGTCCTTTTAGCATCTTTGTGCAGGGAAGAGTACAATAAGGTGAGCGGCTTGGACAATGCCAAGCAGATCTGGGACACCCTCAGGATCTCACATGAGGAGAACGACGTCACCATGCTCACCAAGATGGAATTGGCGGAGGGCGAGCTTGGGAGATTTGCAATGATAAGGGGAGAGGAGCCAACCCAAACATACAACCGGCTTAAGACCCTCATCAACAAAATAAGGAGCTACGGAAGCACGCGATGGACGGACCACGACGTCGTTCGCCTAATGCTAAGGTCTTTTACTGTCCTTGATCCACATCTTGTGAACAATATTCGTGAAAATCCTAGGTACACCAAGATGTCATCCGAAGAAGTTCTTGGGAAGTTTGTAAGCGGGAGAATGATGATCAAGGAGGCGAGATACGTGGACGACGCGTTGAATGGACCAATACATGAGCCTCAACTCGTTGCTCTCAAGGCAACGAGGAGCAAGGAGGCGCTACCTAGCAAGGTGGCGCAAGTTGAGGCGGTGGGACTAAATGAGGAAGAGATGGCCCTCATCATCAAGTGCTTCAAGACGGCGCTAAAGGGCCGCAAGGAGCATCCCAAGAAGAACAAGACGAAGGGAAAGCGCTCCTGCTTCAAGTGCGGTAAGATTGGTCATTTTATCGCTAATTGTCCCGATAATGATAGTGACCAGGAACAAGAGAAGAAAGGGGAAAAGAAGAAGAAGTACAAGAAGGCTAAGGGCGAGGCACATCTTGGCAAGGAGTGGGACTCAGATTGCTCTTCATCTGACGACGAAGGACTTGCCACCTCAGCCTTCGACAAATCATCCCTCTTCCCCAACGAGCGTCACACATGCCTCATGGCGAAGGAGAAGAAGGTATGTACTCGAAACAATACCACTTATGCTTCTTCAAGTGATGATGAGTCTAGTGATGATGATGAAATAGATTACTCTAGTTTGTTCAAGGGACTGGATAGAACTAAAATTGATAAAATTAATGAATTAATTGATGCCTTGAATGACAAGAATAGGTTACTAGAAAAGCAAGAGGATCTTTTGTATGAAGAACATGATAAGTTTGTAGAGGCACAAAAATCCCTTGCTTTGGAAATTAAAAGGAATGAAATGCTTTCTGGTGAATTGTCTACATGCCATAACTCTATTTCTAGCTTAAAGAAAATTAATGATGATTTAAATGCTAAGTTAGAAATAGCTAGTAAATCAACATCTTGTGTAGAAAATGTTGTAATTTGCAATAGGTGTAAAGATTTTAATGTTGATGCTTGCAGCGAACACCTAGTTTCAATTTCTAAATTGAATGATGAAGTGGCTAGTCTTAATGCCCAACTTAAGACTAGCAAGAGTGAATTTAACAAGCTAAAATTTGCAAGGGATGCCTACACAATTGGTAGACACCCCTCAATTAAGGATGGTCTTGGCTTCAAGAGGGAAGTCAAGAACTTAACAAGCCATAAGGCTCCCATCTCCGCAAAGGAGAAAGGGAAGGCCCCTATGGCTAGTAGTGCTAAAAAGAACCATGCTTTCATGTATCATGACAGGAGACATTCTAGGAATGTTAATAGAAGTTATGATGTTTTTAACTCTCATGCCATGATTGCTTCTAGTTCTTCTTTTATGTATGATAGAAATATGACTAGGAAAATGTTGTTCATCATACGCCTAGAAGAAATATTGTTCATGCTCCTAGGAAAGTAATGAATGAACCTTCTACAATTTATTATGCTTGCTATGCTTCCTTTGCTATTTGTAGAAAGGATAAGAAGGTAATTGCTAGGAAGTTAGGGGCCAAATGTAAGGGAGACAAAACTTGCATTTGGGTCCCTAAGACCATTGTCACTAACCTTGTAGGACCCAACAAGAGTTGGGTACCTAAAACCCAAGCCTAAATTTGCCTTGCAGGTTTATGCATCCGGGGGTTCAAGCTAGATTATCGACAGCGGATGCACAAACCACATGACGGGGGAGAAGAAGATGTTCACCTCCTACGTCAAGAACAAGGATTCCCAAGATTCAATCATATTCGGTGATGGGAACCAAGGCAAGGTGAAAGGGTTAGGGAAGATTGCTATTTCATCCGAGCACTCCATTTCTAATGTGTTTTTAGTTGAGTCACTTGGATATAATTTGTTATCCGTTAGTCAATTATGCAATATGGGATATAATTGTTTATTCACAAATGTAGATGTGTCTGTCTTTAGAAGGTGTGATGGTTCACTAGCTTTTAAGGGTGTACTAGACGGCAAACTTTATTTAGTTGATTTTGCAAAAGAGGAGGTCGGTCTAGATGCATGCTTAATTGCTAAGACTTGCATGGGCTGGCTGTGGCATCGCCGTTTAGCACATGTGGGGATGAAGAACCTTCACAAGCTTCTAAAAGGAGAACACGTGATAGGTCTAACTAACGTGCATTTCGAAAAAGATAGACCTTGTGCAGCTTGTCAAGCAGGTAAACAAGTGGGAAGTGCTCATCACATCAAGGACGTGATGACTACATCGAGACCCCTGGAGCCGCTGCATATGGACCTCTTCGGACCCGTCGCCTATCTAAGCATAGGAGGAAGTAAGTATGGTCTTGTTATTGTTGATGATTTTTCCCGCTTCACTTGGGTATTCTTTTTGTAGGATAAATCTGAAACCCAAGGGACCCTCAAGCGCTTCCTAAGGAGAGCTCAAAATGAGTTTGAGCTCAAGGTGAAGAAGATAAGGAGCGACAACGGGTCCGAGTTCAAGAACCTTCAAGTGGAGGAGTATCTTGAGGAGGAAGGGATCAAGCACGAGTTCTCCGCTCCCTACACACCACAACAAAATGGTGTGGTAGAGAGGAAGAACAGGACGCTCATCGATATGGCGAGGACGATGCTTGGAGAATTCAAGACCCCCAAGCACTTTTGGTCGGAAGCTGTGAACACGGCTTGCCACGCCATCAACCGGGTCTACCTTCACCGCCTCCTCAAGAAGACTTCATATGAGCTTCTAACCGGTAACAAACCCAATGTGTCTTACTTTCGTGTATTTGGGAGCAAATGTTATATTCTAGTAAAGAAAGGTAGAAATTCTAAGTTTGCTCCCAAAGCTGTAGAAGGGTTTTTGTTAGGTTATGACTCAAATACAAAGGCGTATAGAGTCTTCAACAAATCATTGGGTTTGGTTGAAGTCTCTAGCGACGTTGTATTTGATGAGACTAATGGCTCTCCAAGAGAGCAAGTTGTTGATCTTGATGATGTAGATGAAGAAGACGTTCCAACGGCCGCGATACGCACCATGGCGATTGGAGATGTGCGGCCACAGGAACAAAAGGAGCAAGATCAACCTTCTTCCTCAACGATGGTGAATCCCCCAACTCAAGACGATGAACAGGTTCATCAAGAAGAGGCGTGTGATCAAGGGGGAGCACAAGATGATCATGTGATGGAGGACGAAGCACAACCGGCACCTCCAACCCAAGTTCGAGCGACGATTCAAAGGAATCATCCTGTCGACCAAATTTTGGGTGACATTAGCAAGGGAGTAACTACTCGATCTAGATTGGTGAATTTTTGTGAGCATTACTCTTTTGTCTCTTCTATTGAGCCTTTCAGGGTAGAAGAGGCCTTGCTAGATCCAGACTGGGTGTTGGCCATGCAGGAAGAGCTCAATAATTTCAAGAGGAATGAAGTTTGGACACTGGTGCCTCATCCTAAGCAAAATGTTGTGGGAACCAAGTGGGTGTTCTGCAACAAACAGGACGAGCACGAGGTGGTGACGAGGAACAAGGCTCGACTTGTGGCAAAAGGTTATGCCCAAGTCACAGGTTTGGACTTTGAGGAGACTTTTGCTCCTGTGGCTAGGCTAGAGTCTATTCGTATATTGCTAGCATATGCCGCTCACCATTCTTTCAGGTTGTTCCAAATGGATGTGAAGAGCGCTTTCCTCAACAGGCCAATCAAGGAGGAGGTGTACGTAGAGCAACCCCCTGGCTTCGAGGATGAACGGTACCCCGACCACGTGTGTAAGCTCTCTAAGGCGCTCTGTGGACTTAAGCAAGCCCCAAGAGCATGGTATGAATGCCTTAGAGACTTTTTAATTGCTAATGCTTTCAAGGTTGGGAAAGCCGATCCAACTTTATTCACTAAGACTTGTGATGGTGATTTATTTGTGTGCCAAATTTATGTCGATGACATAATATTTGGTTCTACTAACCAAAAGTCTTGTGAGGAGTTTAGCAGGGTAATCTACTAACCAAAAGTCTTGGTTCCAAGTAAAGAAACTCAAGGACGACACCTTCATCTCCCAAACGAAGTACACACAAGACTTGCTAAAGCAGTTTGGGATGAAGGATGACAAGCCCGCAAAGACTCCAATGGGAACCGACAGACACACCGACCTCAACAAAGGAGGTAAGTTCGTTGATCAAAAGGCATACCGGTCAATGATAGGGTCTTTACTTTATTTATGTGCTAGTAGACCGGATATTATGCTTAGCGTATGCATGTGTGCTAGATTTCAATCCGATCCAAGGGAGTGTCACTTAGTGGCCGTGAAGCGAATTCTTAGATATTAAGTCGCTACGCCATGCTTCGGGATCTGGTATCCAAAGGGGTCTAACTTTGACTTGATTGGATACTCAGATTCCGACTATGCTGGATGTAAGGTCGATAGGAAGAGTACATCGGGGACGTGCCAATTCTTAGGAAGGTCCCTGGTGTCATGGAACTCTAAGAAACAAACCTCCGTTGCCCTATCCACCGCTGAGGCCGAGTATGTTGCCGCAGGACTGAGAGCACCTAGGGGGGGTGAATAGGTGATCCTGTAACACTTCAAAACTTAAGCCACAAAACTTGGTTAATTGTTAGCACAATAATTGCCAAGTGGCTAGAGAGGAATCCTCAACAAAACACAATAACCAACAAAGATCAATCACAGAGATGGCACGGTGGTTATCCCGTGGTTCGGCCAAGACCAACGCTTGCCTACTCCACGTTGTGGCGTCCCAACGGACGAGGGTTGCAATCAACCCCTCTCAAGCGGTCCAAAGACCCACTTGAATACCACGGTGTTTTGCTTGCTTTATCTCAATCCCGTTTGCGAGGAATCTCCACAACTTGGAGCCTCTCGCCCTTACACTTGAAATTCACAAAGAACACGGAGCAAGGGAGGGATTAGCAACGCACACAAGACACAAGAATCAGAGTGTCAACACGCACACAAGTCGCAACAAGAGCTCGCAACACAACTCAATGAGTTCACAACTCCACTAGAGCTCTATATGCTATCACAATGAAAAGAACGCGTGAAATCGATGTCTTGGTGCTTAGAAATGATTAGGATATGCTCAGTGTACTCCTCCATGCGCCTAGGGGTCCCTTTTATAGCCCCAAGGCAGCTAGGAGCCGTTGGGAGCAATCTTGGAAGGCTGATCTTGCCTTCTGTCGACTGGCGCACCGGACAGTCCGGTGCACACCGGACACTGTCCGGTGCCCGATTTCCTTCCTTAAATAGCGAAGCCGACCGTTGGCAGCCTGAGAGCCGTTGGCGCACCGGACATGTCCGGTGTGCATCGGACAGTCCGGTGCCGTCTTCTAGCCGTTGGCTCGGCCACGTGTCCCGCGCAGATTGCGCGGCCGACCGTTGGCCCGGCCGACCGTTGGCTCACCGGACAGTCCGGTGCACACCGGACAGTCCGGTGAATTTTAGCCGTACGTCGCCGGTGAATTCCCGAGAGCAGCCACTTCGCTCGAGCCAGCCTGGTGCACCGGACACTGTCCAGTGCACCACCGGACAGTCCGGTGCTCCCAGACTCAGCAGATTCTTGGCTGCTCGAGCCAAGACATTTCCAATTGGATTTTTCCTGTTTCCAGCACTTAGACACAATACATTAGTCCATAAAACAATGTACTAAGTCTGAGAAACATACCTTAATTCTTGATTTGTACTTTGTCCACCTTTTTACACTTAGGCACTTGTGTTGGACACTAAATCACCAAAATACTTAGAAATGGCCCAAGGGCACATTTCCCTTTCAATCTCCCCCTTTTTGGTGATTTATGCCAACACAACATAAAGCAAGTAGAACAAGTACAAAATCAAATCAAATAAGAACTCAAAATTGTTTTGATTCAATTTTGACATATATGGATCACTCTATGCCACCACTTGGTTTGTTTTTTTTTTGCAAATCAAACTCAAATTTCTATCTCTAAGTCAAACACACATGTTAAAACATAGAGAGAGTCATTCTAAGAGAAATTGATTTAAGATTTCAAAAACTCCCCCTTTTTCCCATAATCAATACTTCTCCCCACAAGAAGCCAACTTTTGACAAGAGAGGCAACAAAAGAGTTTTGACAAACAAAAAGCTCTATTCTACTATTTTCAAAATCTCTCAAGTGGTAGCTGATCCATTTATCGCTTTGGCCTTTATTTTCTCCCCCTTTGGCATCAAGCACCAAAACGGGATCAATCTTGGCCCTTTAACCCCATTGCCTCACCAAAATCTTCAAAAGAGAACACAAAGGCAGTGAGAGTATAAAGATGAACTTGGAAAAGTTACTCTTTTTCATCGGAGTGCAGTGGAAGTCTTGCATGGTCCAAGTCCACCTTTTCCCTTTCAATTCTCCTTGGAGACTAAAACAACCAAACTCAAGTACATGGTTAGTCTCAAAGGGTCAAGTTGTAGCACAGCTCCCCCTAAATATGTGCATCACATGCAAACAGGACTTGTGAGGTCCAGGGAGTGTTTGTACAACTTGAGCACCACAATAAGCAACAAAATGCAGAATGAACATGATCAAGGGCATAAACACATGTATGCTACATTTCAATCCAAGTTCCGCGAATCTAAGATATTGAGCTCACTACGCAGCCTGCAAAAGGTCTTCTCATCTAGAGGCTTGGTAAAGATATCGGCTAGCTGGTTCTCGGTGCTAACATGAAACACTTCGATATCTCCCTTTTGCTGGTGGTCTCTCAAAAAGTGATGCCGGATGTCAATGTGCTTTGTGCGGCTGTGCTCAACAGGATTTTCCGCTATTCGGATAGCACTCTCATTATCACATAGGAGTGGGACTTTGCTCAGATTGTAGCCAAAGTCCCTGAGGGTTTGCCTCATCCAAAGTAGTTGCGCGCAACACTGTCCTGCTGCAACATACTCGGCCTCAGCGGTGGATAGGGCAACGGATGTTTGTTTCTTAGAGTTCCATGACACCAGGGACCTTCCTAAGAATTGGCACGTCCCCGATGTACTCTTCCTATCGACCTTACATCCAGCATAGTCGGAATCTGAGTACCCAATCAAGTCAAAGTTAGACCCCTTTGGATACCAGATCCCGAAGCAAGGCGTAGCGACTAAATATCGAAGAATTCGCTTCACAGCCACTAAGTGACACTCCTTTGGATCGGATTGAAATCTAGCACACATGCATACGCTAAGCATAATATCCGGTCTACTAGCACATAAATAAAGCAAAGAACCTATCATGGACCGGTATGCTTTTTGATCAACGGACTTACCTCCTTTGTTGAGGTCGGTGTGTCCGTCGGTTCCCATCGGCGTCTTTGCGGGCTTGGCGTCCTTCATCCCAAACCTCTTTAGCAAATCTTGTGTGTACTTCGTTTGGGAGATGAAGGTGCCGTCCTTGAGTTGCTTCACTTGGAACCCAAGGAAGTAGGTCAACTCGCCCATCATCGACATCTCGAATTTCTGCGTCATCACCCTGCTAAACTCTTCACAAGACTTTTGGTTAGTAGAACCAAATATTATGTCGTCGACATAGATTTGGCACACAAAAAGATCACCATCGCAAGTCTTAGTAAAAAGAGTTAGATCGGCTTTCCCAACCTTGAAAGCATTAGCAATTAAAAAGTCTCTAAGGCATTCATACCATGCTCTTGGGGCTTGCTTAAGTCCATAGAGCGCCTTAGAGAGCTTACACACGTGGTCGGGGTACCGTTCATCCTCGAAGCCAGGGGGCTGCTCCACGTACACCTCCTCCTTGATCGGCCCGTTGAGGAAAGCGCTCTTCACATCCATTTGGTACAACCTGAAAGAATGGTGAGCGGCATATGCTAGCAAGATACGAATTGATTCTAGCCTAGCCACAGGAGCAAAAGTCTCCTCAAAGTCCAAACCTACGACTTGGGCATAACCTTTTGCCACAAGTCGGGCCTTGTTTCTCGTCACCACCCCGTGCTCGTCCTGTTTGTTGCAGAACACCCACTTGGTTCCCACAACATTTTGCTTGGGACGAGGCACCAGTGTCCAAACTTCGTTGCGCTTGAAGTTGTTGAGTTCCTCCTGCATGGCCAACACCCAGTCCGGATCTAGCAAGGCCTCTTCTACCCTGAAAGGCTCAATAGAAGAGACAAAAGAGTAATGCTCACAAAAATTAACTAATCTTGAGCGAGTAGTTACTCCCTTGCTAATATCACCCAATATCTGGTCGACGGGATGATCCCTTTGAATCGTCGCTCGAACTTGGGTTGGAGGTGCCTGAGATGCTTCTTCCTCTTGAACATCCTGTGCTCCCCCTTGATCATGTGCCTCCACTTGAGGTACCTGTTCGTCATCTTGGGTTGGGGGATGCACCATAGTTGAGGAAGACGGTTGATCTTGCTCCAAATGTTCCTGAGGTCGTACATCTCCAATCGCCATGGTGCGCATCGCGGCCGTTGGAACGTCTTCTTCATCTACATCATCAAGATCAACAACTTGCTCTCTTGGAGAGCTATTAGTCTCATCAAATACAACGTCGCTAGAGACTTCAACTAAACCCGATGATTTGTTGAAGACCCTATACGCCTTTGTATTTGAATCATAACCTAATAAAAACCCTTCTACGGCTTTGGGAGCAAATTTGGAATTCCTACCCTTCTTCACTAGAATGTAGCATTTACTCCCAAAAACACGAAAATACGATACATTAGGTTTGTTACCGGTTAGCAGCTCATACGACGTCTTCTTGAGGAGGCGGTGAAGATAGACCCTGTTGATGGCGTGGCAAGCCGTGTTCACGGCTTCCGACCAAAAGCACTCGGGGGTCTTGAATTCTCCAAGCATAGTCCTCGCCATATCTATGAGCGTCCTGTTCTTCCTCTCTACCACACCATTTTGCTGAGGTGTGTAGGGAGCGGAGAACTCGTGCTTGATCCCCTCCTCCTCAAGAAACTCCTCCACTTGAAGGTTCTTGAATTCGGACCCGTTGTCGCTCCTTATCTTCTTCACCTTGAGCTCAAACTCATTTTGGGCTCTCCTTAGGAAGCGCTTGAGGGTCCCTTGGGTTTCAGACTTATCCTGCAAAAAGAACACCCAAGTGAAGCGGGAAAAGTCATCAACGATAACTAGACCATACTTACTTCCTCCTATGCTCAGATAGGCGACGGGTCCGAAGAGGTCCATATGTAGCAGCTCCAGGGGTCTTGATGTTGTCATCACATTTTTGGTGTGATGAGAGCCTCCCACCTGTTTCCCTGCTTGACAAGCTGCACAAGGTCTATCTTTTTCAAAATGAACATTGGTTAGACCTATCACGTGTTCTCCCTTTAGAAGCTTGTGGAGGTTCTTCATCCCCACATGTGCTAAGCGGCGATGCCACAGCCAGCCCATGCAAGTCTTAGCCATTAAGCATGCATCTAGACCGGCCTCTTCTTTTGCAAAATCAACTAAGTAAAGCTTGCCGTCTAGTACACCCTTAAAAGCTAGTGAACCGTCACATCTTCTAAAGACAGACACATCTACATTTGTAAACAAACAGTTGTATCCCATATTGCATAATTGACTGACAGATAGCAAGTTATATCCAAGAGACTCTACTAAAAACACATTAGAGATAGAGTGCTCATTTGAGATTGCAATTTTACCTAACCCTTTTACCTTGCCTTGATTCCCATCACCGAAAATTATTGAATCTTGGGAATCTTTATTCTTGACGTAGGAGGTGAACATCTTCTTCTCCCACGTCATATGGTTTGTGCATCCGCTGTCAATAATCCAGCTTGAACCCCCGGATGCATAAACCTGCAAGGCAAATTTAGGCTTGGGTCTTAGGTACCCAACTCATGTTGGGTCCTGCAAGGTTAGCACAAATATCCTTAGGGACCCAAATGCAAGTTTTGTCTCCCTTGCATCTTGCCCCTAATTTCCTAGCAACTATTTTCCTATCCTTTCTACAAATAGCAAAGGACGCATTTAAAGCACGATAAATTGTAGAAGGTTCATTCATTACTTTCCTCGGAGCATGAATAATATTCTTTCTAGGCACATGATGAATAGCATTTCTCCTAGACATATCTCTACCATGCATATAGGAAGAACTAGAAGCAAACATGACATGAGAATCAAAATCAACATAAGCATTATAACTCCTATAAGCATTTCTAGTTTGTATCCTATCATGATACATAAAAGCATGGTTCTTTTTAGCATTACTAGCCATAGGAGCCTTCCCTTTCTCCTTGGCGGAGATAGGAGCCTTATGGCTTGTCAAGTCCTTGGCTTCCCTCTTGTAGCCAAATCCATCCTTAATGGAGGGGTGTCTACCAATTGTGTAGGCATCCCTTGCAAATTTTAGCTTGTCAAATTCATTCTTGCTAATCTTAAGTTGGGCATTAAGACTAGCCAATTCCTCATTTAATTTGGAAATTGACACTAAATGATCACTACAAGCATCAACATCGAAATCTTTACACCTATTACAAGTTTCAACAAATTCTACACAAGAATTAGATTTACTAGCTACTTCTAGTTTAGCATTTAAATCAACATTAACACTTTTTAAAGTAGCAATGGTTTCATGACAAGAAGATAATTCACTAGAGAGCATTTCATTTCTTTTAATTTCAAGAACAAGAGATTTTTGTGCACTAACAAATTTATCATGCTCCTCATATAAAAGATCCTCTTGTTTTTCTAGTAATCTATTCTTGTCATTCAAAGCATCAATCAACTCATTAATCTTATTAATTTTAGATCTATCTAATCCCTTGAATAAGCATGAGTAATCTATCTCATCATCATTACTAGACTCATCCTCACTTGAAGAAGCATAAGTACTAGTATCATGAGTGCTTACTTTCTTCTCTCTTGCCATGAGGCAAGTGTGACGCTCGTTTGGGAAGAGGGATGACTTGTTGAAGGCGGTGCCGGCAAGTCCTTCATTGTCAGAGTCGGAGGAGGAGCAATCCGAATCCCACTCCTTGCCTAGATGTGCCTCGCCCTTTGCCTTCTTGTATGCCTTCTTCTTCTCCCTCTTGCTCCCTTGGTTCTGTTCACTATCATTGTCGGGACAGTTAGCAATAAAATGACCAAGCTTACCGCATTTGAAGCATGAGCGCTTCCCTTTGGCTTTGGTCTTGCTTGGCTGTCCCTTGCGACCTTTAAGCGCCGTCTTGAATCTTTTGATGATGAGGGCCATCTCTTCATCATTAAGTCCGGCTGCCTCAATTTGTGCCACCTTACTAGGTAGCGCCTCCTTGCTTCTTGTTGCCTTGAGAGCAAGGGGTTGCGGCTCGTTGATCGGACCATTCAAGGCGTCGTCCACGTACCTCGCCTCCTTGATCATCATCCGCCCGCTAACGAATTTTCCAAGGACTTCTTCGGGCGACATTTTGGTGTACCTGGGATTCTCACGAATATTATTTACCAAATGAGGATCAAGAACGGTAAAGGACCTTAGCATCAGTCGGACGACGTCGTGGTCCGTCCATCGTGTGCTTCCGTAGCTCCTTATTTTGTTGATAAGGGTCTTGAGCCGGTTGTATGTTTGTGTCGGCTCCTCGCCCCTTATCATCGCGAACCGTCCAAGCTCGCCCTCCACCAACTCCATCTTGGTGAGCAAGGTGACGTCGTTCCCCTCATGAGAAATCTTGAGGGTGTCCCAGATCTGCTTGGCGTTATCCAAGCCGCTCACTTTATGGTACTCATCCCTGCACAAAGAAGCTAGAAGAACAGTAGTAGCTTGTGCATTCTTATGAATTTGTTCATTAATGAACATGGGACTATCCGAACTATCAAAATGCATTCCACTCTCCACAATATCCCATATACTAGGATGGAGAGAGAATAGGTGACTACGCATTTTGTGGCTCCAAAATCCGTAGTCCTCCCCATCAAAGTGTGGGGGCTTGCCGAGTGGAATGGAGAGCAAATGTGAATTTGAACTTTGCGGAATACGAGAGTAGTCAAAAGAAAAGTTCGAATTAACCGGTTTCCTTCTCTCGTAGTCGTTGTGGTCGTCGTCCTTTTGGGAAGAATTGGACTCATCGCTGTCGTCGTAATAGACAATCTCCTTGATGCGCCTCGTCTTCTTCTTCTTCCCTTCCTTCCGTCTATGGCCTGAGCCGGAGTCGGTAGGCTTGTCGTCCTTCGGCTCGTTGACGAAGGATTCCTTCTCTTTGTCGTTGATCACGATTCCCTTCCCCTTAGGATCCATCTCTTCGGGCGGTTAGTCCCTTTGTGAAGAGAACGGCTCCGATATCAATTGAGAGCACCTAGAGGGGGGTGAATAGGTGATCCTGTAACACTTCAAAACTTAAGCCACAAAACTTGGTTAATTGTTAGCACAATAATTGCCAAGTGGCTAGAGAGGAATCCTCAACAAAACACAATAACCAACAAAGATCAATCACAGAGATGGCACGGTGGTTATCCCGTGGTTCGGCCAAGACCAACGCTTGCCTACTCCACGTTGTGGCGTCCCAACGGACGAGGGTTGCAATCAACCCCTCTCAAGCGGTCCAAAGACCCACTTGAATACCACGGTGTTTTGCTTGCTTTATCTCAATCCCGTTTGCGAGGAATCTCCACAACTTGGAGCCTCTCGCCCTTACACTTGAAATTCACAAAGAACACGGAGCAAGGGAGGGATTAGCAACGCACACAAGACACAAGAATCAGAGTGTCAACACGCACACAAGTCGCAACAAGAGCTCGCAACACAACTCAATGAGTTCACAACTCCACTAGAGCTCTATATGCTATCACAATGAAAAGAACGCGTGAAATCGATGTCTTGGTGCTTAGAAATGATTAGGATATGCTCAGTGTACTCCTCCATGCGCCTAGGGGTCCCTTTTATAGCCCCAAGGCAGCTAGGAGCCGTTGGGAGCAATCTTGGAAGGCTGATCTTGCCTTCTGTCGACTGGCGCACCGGACAGTCCGGTGCACACCGGACACTGTCCGGTGCCCGATTTCCTTCCTTAAATAGCGAAGCCGACCGTTGGCAGCCTGAGAGCCGTTGGCGCACCGGACATGTCCGGTGTGCACCGGACAGTCCGGTGCCATCTTCTAGCCGTTGGCTCGGCCACGTGTCCCGCGCAGATTGCGCGGCCGACCGTTGGCCCGGCCGACCGTTGGCTCACCGGACAGTCCGGTGCACACCGGACAGTCCGGTGAATTTTAGCCGTACGTCGCCGGTGAATTCCCGAGAGCAGCCACTTCGCTCGAGCCAGCCTGGTGCACCGGACACTATCCGGTGCACCACCGGACAGTCCGGTGCTCCCAGACTCAGCAGATTCTTGGCTGCTCGAGCCAAGACATTTCCAATTGGATTTTTCCTGTTTCCAGCACTTAGACACAATACATTAGTCCATAAAACAATGTACTAAGTCTGAGAAACATACCTTAATTCTTGATTTGTACTTTGTCCACCTTTTTACACTTAGGCACTTGTGTTGGACACTAAATCACCAAAATACTTAGAAATGGCCCAAGGGCACATTTCCCTTTCAAGGACAGTGTTGCGCGCAACTACTTTGGATGAGGCAAACCCTCCGGGACTTTGGCTATAATCTGAGCAAAGTCCCACTCCTATGTGATAATGAGAGTGCTATCCGAATAGCGGAAAATCCTGTTGAGCACAGCCGCACAAAGCACATTGACATCCGGCATCACTTTTTGAGAGACCACCAGCAAAAGGGAGATATCGAAGTGTTCTATATTAGCACCGAGAACCAGCTAGCCGATATCTTTACCAAGCCTCTAGATGAGAAGACCTTTTGCAGGATGCGTAGTGAGCTAAATGTCTTAGATTCGCGGAACTTGGATTGATTTATAGCATACATGTGTTTATGCCTTGATCATGTTCCTTATGCATTTTGTTGTTTATTTATGGTGCTCAAGTTGTACAAACACTCCCCGGACCTCACAAGTCCATTTGCAAGTGATGCACACATTGAGGGGGAGATGTGTTACAACTTGACCCTTTGAGACTAACCATGTGCTTGAGTTTTCTTAATTTAGTCTCGAAGGAGGTTTAAAAGGGAAAAGGTGGACTTGGACCATGAAAGACTTCCACTGCACTCTGAAGAGAGGGTAACTTATTCCAAGTTCATCTCATGTACTCTTATTGCCTTTGTATTCTTACTTGAAGATTTTGGTGAGGCAATGGGGTTCCAGGGCCAAGATTGATCCCGTTTTGGTGCTTGATGCCAAAGGGGGAGAAAATAAGGCCAAAGCAAGAAATGGATCAGCTACCACTTGAGAAATTTTGAAAATAGTAGAATAGAGCTTTTGGTTTGTCAAAACTCTCTTATTGTCTCTCTTGTCAAAAGTTGGCCTCTTGTGGGGAGAATAGCCGATTATGGGAAAAAGGGGGAGTTTTTGAAATCTTCGATCAATTTCTCTTGGAACAACTCTTTTTATGTCTCTACAATTGTGTTTGACTTAGAGATAGTAAATTGAGTTTGATTTGCAAAAACAAACCAAGTGGTGGCAAAGAGTGATCCATATATGCCAAATTTGAATCAAAACAATTTTGAGTTCTCATTTGTATTGATGTTGCACTTCTATTAGTTGCTTTTTGTTGTGTTGGCATA
Organism: Zea luxurians; assembly: GCA_029449295.1. NCBI lineage: Eukaryota > Viridiplantae > Streptophyta > Magnoliopsida > Poales > Poaceae > Zea > Zea luxurians. The sequence goes on along the minus strand of JAOPSE010000007.1, from coordinate 32,649,451 downwards.
AATCACCAAAAAGGGGGAGATTGAAAGGGAAATGTGCCCTTGGGCCATTTCTAAGTATTTTGGTGAATGAGTGCCAACACAAGTGCTTAAGTGAAAATATATGCCAAATGTTGGACAAAGTGCAAATCAAGTCTAAAGGTATGTTTCTAGACTTAGTACATTGTTTTGAGAACTAATGTATTGTGTCTAAGTGCTGGAAACAGGAGAAATTGACTTGGAAAAGAGATGGCTCTGTTCAGCCAAAGTCAGCTCGGTCTGGGTGCACCGGACTGTCCGGTGGTGCACCGGACAGTGTCCGGTGCGCCTGGCTGGCTCTGGCGAACTTGCTGTTCTCGGGACTTCGACGGTGGTGTACGGCTATAAATCACCGGACTGTCCGGTGGTGCACCGGACTGTCCGGTGAGCCGTTCACAGGCGAACTCGTCGCTCTCGGGAGATGATTAACGGCGTACGGCTATAATTCACTGGACTATCCGGTGGTGCACCGGACTGTCCGGTGAGCCAACAGTCAGCCGGGCCAACGGTCCGCCGAGGATTCCGCGCGTGACGCGTGGTTGAGCCAACGGTCACAAGGGGGCACCAGACTGTCCGGTGTGCACCAGACAGTGTCCGGTGCGCCAACGGCTCTGAATCTCCAACGGTCGGCTTCGCCAAAGAAGGAAAGAAATTCGCACCGGACAGTGTCCGGTGGTGCACCGGATTGTCCGGTGCGCCAGGCGACTGAAGGCAAGAATTGCCTTCCTGGAATGCTCTCAACGGCTCCTAGCTGTCTTGGGGCTATAAAAGGGACCCCTAGGCGCATGGAGGAGAACACCAAGCATTCCCCAAGCATTCTAAAGCACCAAGACCTCGATTCCGCGCATTTGATTCTTTGTGATAGCATCTAGAGCTCTATTTGAGTTGTGAACTCGTCGGGTTGTGTTGTGAGCTCTTGTTGCGACTTGTGTGCGTGTTGTCGCTCTGATTTTGTGTCTTGTGTGTGTTGCTCATCCCTCCCTTACTCCGTGCTTCTTTGTGAACATCAAAGTGTAAGGGCGAGAGACTCCAAGTTGTGGAGATTCCTCGCGAGCGGGATATAGTGAACAAAGCAAAACACCGTGGTATTCAAGTGGGTCTTTGGACCGCTTGAGAGGGGTTGATTGCAACCCTCGTCCATTGGGCCGCCACAACGTGGAAGTAGGCAAGTTTTGTACTTGGCCGAACCATGGGATAAACCACTGAGTCTATCTGTGTTGATCTTCGTGTGGTTGTTGTGTTTTGCAAGAACTCCTCTCTAGCCACTTGGCTTAATTGTGCTAACCTCTAATCAAGTTTTTGTGGCTTTAAGTTTAAGTTTTTATAGGATCACCTATTCACCCCCCTCTAGGTGCTCTCAGTTGTAAGCGGCCATGTACTCTGATTGCTCTTTGAGGAATGCCATTTGTTGTTGCCGTAGCTCTTCACGAAACTTTTCTTGTTGCTCCCTCATAGCGTCCTCCATGTTAGATACAGAGCGGCGACTACGGCTGCTACTACCATAACCCGCCTGCGATGAAGAGCCGCCATGAGAACGCAACTCTGTCGAATCGATAACACCGGTAAACATAGAATATCTTGAAAAACAAGAAAATTAGCTATTTGGTCATAGTTCCAATATTTTTGAAAAAAATTCACAAGTTCATACTGTCCATGCGCCTTGCCTCCAATAGAATGCACAACTTCAGCGTCGATGGTAGGCGCTCCTCGCCAATCGTAGTCTTCTCCATACTTCCTAACCATCTCCTGCCCTTATGTCTCCTGCAATACAATATGAAGGTTCAGCACACATGTAATTTATAGCTATATGGCAAGAAAACATTAATCATAACAACAACTAACCATATGCTCAACGGCCGCTTGACTACACAACTCATCAGAGATTTCACTGTTTTTCGCTCTATGCCCTCTCCTATAAATGAAATTATGCATTACACATCAAAATTCATCGGAATCACGATCAAGGAGTCTTCTTCGATCCAAAGCTCGCAATGTGGCTTTTTTGTTCCTTGGATTTCGTTTTCGTTTTGGTGCAACACACTCATCAGCAGTGACATCGCTACGGTCTCCGACTAGTGAGTTCAGTGCAACACCCTCATCGATAGTAAAAGTGGTTGGCAATTCTTCTTCTTGATAAACATCATCAGCCTGTTCGTCTTCAAATTGATAACCAGCAGTGCAAGGAGTATGTAAACGTTCCCTAGGGTTCACCTTATGAACTACCCACCATGCTTTAAACTTCAGATTTGGGTACGACATATAGTACACCTGCTCGCACTGGTGTGCAAGGATAAAATTATCATGGCCTTGAAGTCGTTTCTTGTGCTTTACTTCAGTTATGCCATATTGACTTTGTCTAATCCCATTAGTGCTGTCAAACCAATCACATAGAAAGAATACTAATTTCAAAGTTTTGTTCCTTGCAAAATTAAACTCTAGGATGTTTTGAATGATGCCATAATAATTAGTTTCTCTGCCGAGTGCATCGAGTGCCCTAGTCAGAACTCCAGTGTTACGTGTGGCTGCATGAGGACGAGACTTTTCAAATTGGTCTGAACGAAAACGAAAGCCATTCACATCGTATCGACCAAATGTTCTGCAAGTCACCGTCCCATAAGATAGCTGTCTCAAGTCCTCATGTATGTTAGGAGTCTTTGTGCACTGCAAATAATATACAGTTAAAATGACTACCTCGCGTAAAAGGCTAAATGACATGAAAGTAAGGAATATAAAGAGTTTACATGCTCGCGAAACCAGTCAACAAAATTAGGTCTTCCTTGCCTCCCATGTCGTCGCATCGTATCTAGTTGTTTGCTTGTAGGCTGATGGGAATAAGTCCAATTTTCCTCGTCGAACTTACTGTACGACAAATAATTAATTAAACATGGCTCCTTTGTTAAATAAATTAAGGGGTAAAATAAAGACTTACATGAAATATGGCTCCATCTCTTCCATATTAGAGTACATGTATAGCAATGCGGACATTCTTTCATCCATGCTAAGGTGGTAGAACGTGCCCTTACTAGTACTTGTGCCTCTCCATTGGAAAATGTTGAGATCACTGACACGAGGTTCCTCATCGACATTGTATCGCATGGTAGCAGCATAGACATTATGTTCCTCTGCGAAATACACACTCGTGAAGTATGAAACCTCCTTTAGCAAAAAAGCTTCAGCGATGCATCCTTCTACTCTAGCCTTATTTCGAACCATGCCTCGTAGGTTTTTGAGTGCACGTTCAATGTGATACATCCACCTATATTGTACAGGTCCACCAACCTTTGCCTCATATGGAATGTGAATAAGTAGATGCTCCATCGGATTGAAGAATCCAGGTGGGAATATTTTTTCTAGCTTGCATAACAACACTGGTATTTCTTTCTCTAACTTCTCCATCATATTTTTACTTATTTCTTTGGCACATATCTGCCTGTAGAAATAACTTAGCTCAGCTATTGCTTGCCACATGGCGTTGGGCATATAACCATGAAACATGACAGGGATAATCCTCTCCATTAATATATGGAAGTCATGGCTCTTTAACCCAATTAGTTTTCCCGTTTTCAAATTCATAGCTCTTTTCAAGCCCGCAGCATAACCATCGGGAAATTTATTTTTTTCATCCATCTCATTACCTCGATCTTGTCTTTAGAGGTAAGACAGAACAAGGCACGTGGCGGCTTACCGTTGTCATTGAGCACTTGGGTTGGTCGGTCACAAAGCATTGCTAGATCTCTTCGAGCTTTCAGATTGTCCTTTGTTTCTTCAAAATGCATGTAGGTGTGTATGAGGGCTTCAACAACATTACTTTCTTGGTACATGACATCAATGTTGTGCACAAGAATCAATGACGACATATAAGGGAGCTCCCAGAGACCACATATATGTGTCCAGTTATGGTCCACTCCAAATCATTCATACTTGTCCCCCTTTTCATTTAGGACAAGGTTGTTCAGCTGAGCATATATTTCTGCTGCGTTAAGACATTTAGGCGGTCCTTTGGTGACCACAGTGTTCTTTATAAAGTTTTTCTTATCGCTCCTAAAGGGGTGTTTCCTAGGCAACTAGCGTCGATGACAATCGAAGTAAGTGATCTTTTCACCATGAGCAAGACAGAAGCAATCTGTATCTGAACCGCAATATGGATATGTCAATCTACCATGTGTACTCCAACCGGTAAAAATAGCATACGCCATGAAGTCATGCATCGACCACAAATATGCAACTCGAAGTTTGAATATCTGTTTTGTAAAAACATCATATGCTTCAACACCTTTCCAAAGCTCCTTCAACTCTTCAATCAAGGGTTTTAACATGACATTGAGGTTCTTTCCGGGATAGTCTGGGCCAGGAATGATTAAGAAAAGAAATATAAATTCATATTTCATACAAAGAGAAGGTGGAAGGTTGTATGGAATAACAAAGATAGGCCAACATGAGTATGATGATGCCATTTGACCAAAAGGTGTGAAGCCATCGGTCGTGAGGCCGATTCGAACATTCCTCGGATCAGCTGCAAAGTCGAGATCAAACGTGTCGAGAGCCTTCCATGCATCCCTATCTGAAGGGTGCACGATTAGGTCATCGTTATCACAGACACCTTCTTTGTGCCATCGCATGTGCATAGCAGTTTTTTTAGATAGAAACATCCGTTTCACTCGAGGAGTTAGTGGCAAGTAGCAGAGCTGCTTATGTGCAACATCTGTCATCACCTTCTCACTCTCATCATTAACAACTTCCACAAATCTAGATTGTCCATATTTCAGATATTTTTTCTCTTCCGCATGCTCCTTCATGAAAAGCATACAATTATTTTTGCACACATCAATCTTCTCATAATCCATACCGAGACCTTTGATAATTGTCTTTGAATGGTACATGTCTTTAGGCAACTTATTGGGCTTTGGGAGCACATCTCCTAATAACTTTAAAATCTCATTGTAACAATTGTTCGAGAAAAAGTACTTGGACTTAATGGTCATGAGCCGAGTCACAAAAGCGAGTATACTCACATCTGTGAGTTCATGCAACGGCTCTTCAGAGTCTTTTAGTAGTTTGAAAAATCTGGAAACCTCTGGTGTGGCAGGATCCTCGGAGCTTAGGTTTAATTCTGGACATAGCGAATCTAGCATCTCATGCATCGCATCATCGCTAGCCCAATCATTGTTCTCCTCCTCTTCTACATTCCGGTTGGGTACTACCTCACCATGATGTTCCCACACCTCATATCCAGGCATAAATCTAAACTGACAAAGATCTAGACTAACTCTTTCCTTATTAAGAAATATACTGTTTTTGTGCCGCCTATAAGGGCATCTGACAGTGCCGGTTAAGGACAAGGAGAATACGTGGTCCACAAAATCTTTGGTCTTGGCTACCCATTCATCAGAATGACGTCCGTTTCTACTCCAGCCATTGTACATCCATGCATGTTCTTCAGCCATGCCTGAGACTGTTAAACCGAACCATCTCGTGAAAACATTATTCAACTACGTTAATGGTTTCGGTCCTATATGTATAGGCAAGAATAGGTTCTAAACCCACAACAAGCTAGCAGGACCAAAAAAATTCGGCAGCATAACCTCGCTGCCACTAAACAATATAAGAATGAACCACATATACCACGTACATATGTCTTTCCTAAACGACATAAACCACATATATAATATACCTCGAACTAAACAATAATACTAATCACACGCACTAATCAACAAACACATATATATACCACTAATACATTAATAAACCACATATTATACCACATATGCCTTCCATAAACATATAACCCATATACAATAAAAGACGGCCGAAAATACACAATAATTTCAAAAATATACTAAACAATAATATTAATCAAACGCACTAATCAACAAACACAATTACAACAATATACTAATTTCGGCGGCAATTAAATAAAAGGCCATCGAAAATACAAAATAAAATAGGCAAAAAAATACCTTAATGGAGCCGAGGTCAACCCAAGCGTTGGGGCTTGCGTGCGGCGCGTCAGCGAGGCGTGGGCGGCGTGGCTGTGAGCGGCGCGGCTTGGCTGTGGACGGGCGGGCGGCGCTGCTGTGCGGCCGGGCGTGCACGGCGCGACGGGGGTGGGGGCCGTGGGTGGACCGCGGACGGCCTGCAGGGGCAGGCGACGACGGCGGGCGGCAAACGGACGGGCGGGCGAGCGTCGATTTAGATCGAGCGAGAGAGAACAGAGGAGACGCGGTTTTAAATATTCAATTTTCGGCGGCCGTGTCAGGAGGCCGCCGAAAATATTTTCGGTGGCCGTGTCAGGTGATCGCCGAAAATACCTTATAATTTTCGGTGGCTAGAGCCCAGCCGCTGAAAATAACTTTGGCCGCCGAAAATGGTATACAGTGTTGTTGTGAGGCTGCGTTGAAGTTGTCAAGTAGCAAAGGCTCCGGCTGCCCGTGGTAATGTATATATGGTTAGTCAAGGCGAGGGATCAAGTCGGGCACGTTAGATTTTTAGGCGCCCTTTTTGCGCGGGGGTAATGGCCGTCAGCCCGGCCTCGACGAGCTCCACGCGGCGGTCTCGTCATCAGGGCCACTGCATGCGTGCGTGTCATGTCCTGGTGGCGGTGGGCTTTGGGCCGACTTGACATGACCAGATCACTAGATCAGGAACAGCGACTCGGAAGCCGCATCGCAGTCGCCGTACGTCCAAGTTTGCTGTGCGTGGCGAAAGACACGCGTGCAGAAAGAACGGTAACGGAAGAGACGCCCTACGCGCTGAGGTACTGTTTGGTTGAAGAGCCAAGTAGAATGGAGTCGTTTTATCCCAGTTTTATTGTTGTTTGGTTACAAAGTAACTAGAATGGAATGGTTCCAATTAGGAAATATTCTCCTCAGATCTGAAACCATCCCACTCCAAAAAATCAACCGGACGGAGCCGCTCCATTCCGAACCCGCTCACACAGAGTCTGCAACCAAACAAAAAACAGAGCCGCTCCATTTCAACTTATCAAACACAGAACAGAGCGGCTCCGTTCCTAAAATCAGGGATGGAACGACTCCATTCTACTTGGCTTCTCAACCAAACACTACCTAAGATAATCGTTGTGCAGGTTGGGCTAGTTTGCGTAGTATGTACGTGTACCTTGGTACAGAAAAGCTAGGTACTAGTAGATGATTAGCAGCATCAGCAGCAACTACCCCAACCATCCAAAAGACGATGAGTTGTGGATGTACATCTCCCGGTGGTTCACGCTGTCTTAAAAAAAAAATTGGGGGGTAGATAGATGTACATCACCACCGCTCCTTTTCCGAGGAAGGGAGGGCAGTCAGGCAGGCAGGCAGATTAATTCCAGTGGCGCAGCAATGACAGGACAGTGTCCCCAAAAAGGAAGATCTCCTCCCCTCTATCCCCGGTGGCCGTCGAGTATCCTAGGGATAAAAAAATTCTCGCGCGCGGCCGGGGGGCAGAGCAGAGCAGAGCCCTGGATCCGATCCAATCCACATCCACGCATGTGTCTGTGGTTCAGTTTAATCTCGCATCATGCCCAACTTAGGTAGTTGGATCCGATCCACCAGAAAGGTTCAGTTTCGCTAGCTAGCGTAGCACTAGCTCACATCTGATGTCTGTACCCCTCGGCCTTCCTGCCTTGGGAACGATCGAACCATTGGATCTTGTTTCTTGTTCACTCCATGCAGCTGCAAACCGGTGTTGCATGCATGCTCTCCGAACATGTCATCTCCACTGCGCACCGAATGACTCTACAGCAACACTAGTTGGAAGCTGGAAAACGGCCGAGAAGCTAGGACATCTCCAGCTCATCTGCTCATGTGCGTGTGTGTGGGTGCTCAATGGGGAGGGAGGGAGGGAGGGGGAGTATCAGATCATGGGGCACATGCGGCCACATCTCCCCCAAAATCATGCCATTGTCTCCAGATTCCCCGGCTTGGATGCTGCGCGTGAGGCTGTCCGTCCGGGGAAAACCCACGTCCCTCCAAGCCCGATCCATCATGCACGGTGGGGTGGGGTGTCCAAATCTCCATCCCCGCCCATCATATTCATCTCCCAACGCAGCAAAGGGCCTCCCATCAACGGCGATCAGGGATCGATCGGGTTCCTCGGGCGGGTGCGGGAGCGCGCAGTGCGTCGGTGTCGTCGGGCTCACACGAATAATTTGGCTAGAGGTTCTCACGAGGAAGGAGACGGACACGGACGCACAAAATTAATCTAGAGCAAACGATTAATATAATGCGAGGCCGAAAGGTGGTGCAAAGCTAGCGGCGGTAGTCTAATCTAATATATATAAATAAACAGTCATGTGAACCGAGCGCCTCTTTTAAGTATAACTAGTCGGTTGCCCGTGCGTTGCGACGGCTTACAACAATACCTATTTAACTATCCACCAAAAATTTTTTAAGATTTTTTTATTGATTGCCTCCGCTCTCCGTATAATATTTTTTTGATTTGGCTAACTGATGTTATTGTTTACTCCATGCAATGTGTCATGGTACAACACGACCAATAAAGTGAGCGATTAGAAGAGAGTCCACAACGATTGACTGAACGAACAGAGATTATAAAATGACATAATTCCACCATACAGAGACCAAATAAGAGAAAGTTTGTGAGCTCAAGTTTCTAAAATAAGTCACATGAACTCAAACTTATAAAAAAGATGGATCGGAATATGGAGTGATTGCTAAAGTCAGACATCAATAAAAACTGGATGCGCTCCATATAAATTATGCTAACGACCTAATGCTTGCAAAAGCCAAATCATTATTGCTCCATCAAATTCAGCAACCTCAAATATCATTGAGTTCATTGCGCCAATATGGTCTTAGAAACGACCTAATGCTTGCAAAAGCCAAGAACGTCGTGCCGTGCTTCGGCTGTAGTCTCAGCCCGTAGTGATGGCTTGGCCCGACACGATTATCTATACTATACTTAAAGCACCAGTTTCAACGGTCGTCCCGCGTTATCTTTTTATAAATAACCCATCATAGCTATTTCAAATTAATCTGTTGCACGCCTATAGATGGCCAAACGGCGGCCCGGTACAGGTCGGACGCTCGCGGGACACAACTTTGGCCCAGGGCTAGACCAGCCCGTTAGCCCGTTGGCCCGTTTGATTAAAGACATTGGGTGAAACTGTGTAACCAGTAGAACATCATGCTCAGATGTTTTTAATATTGAATATAAATTGTATATATGTATATACGTTTTTTTTGTAAAATAAAAAATATATTCAATATTAAAAACATCAGAGCATAATGTTCTACTGGTTACACAACTTCACCCAATGTCTCTTGCCCTTCTTCCATCAGGGTATAGGTTCAAACCCCACATCCTATACCGTTTTTAACATTTTACGCTGATTTAATCAAATGGACCGATGAGCTAACGGGCTGGTCTAGCCCTGGGCCAAAGTTGTGGCCCGCGGGCGTCTGGCCCGTACCGGACCGCCGTTTGGCCATTTATAGGCGTGCAACAGATTAATTTGAAATAGCTATGAGGGGTTATTTATAAAAAGATAACGCATGACGACCGTTTAAACTGGTGCTTTAACTATAGTATAGATAATATATCAGATTAATAAATAGTTGTATGTTTTCTTTGAAGTATAATAATATACCAGATTAACCATTTTTCCTCTTTTTTTTGTTTGTCAATCGATGTAGCCAAAGAAGGTTAATTGGGCACTATATATGCACGCTATAGCTCGAACATCTCTAAACCGGTTTGTACGTTGTCTCAGCCGTGCCGAAGTCCAACACGACCACACGACATATATGTACAGTGCTTCTCTCTAGTACGTAATCTGTGAATAAACGTGTGGCAAAGCGCAGCTCTTCTTTACCTGAACAGCATCATGGCCATTTCTCGAGAGGACGATCGAGCTAGTGTGCAGGTCCAGAAGAGGCTGATCTGGGGATGACAGTTCACCCCAGGATTGAGAGATCAAAAGTGGGGATGGGGACGACCGTGCCATTTATGTATTCCTGTGAGTGGATGTGTGTGATGTCAACAAGTTAATAAGGGAGGCATGATATATTCCAGGCCGGGCCGGGCGGGCAGGCACACATGCATGTGAACAAACAACAAGCCCTGGCCACTTTCTGTGCTGTGCTGTGCTGTGCCGTGCCTGTCTCTCCGCCCGATTCTTTTTCGCTCGCCTAGTGCTCCCCCTCACTCCATAAAAATCTATTTGTGGATAGATAGATACATGGTTCATGGTTGGATGCACATATTTATAGCAAGTGGGGGTTGCTGTGTCCCCTGCTTTTGGAGTCGCAAGTTCGTGGTGGGCCGTGGGGCCGGCATATCATTCCTTCCCCCTCCTAATTCCGATCGATCCCCCCGCACTCCGAGCCGCGTCTCTGTGCCTTTAAAATAGCAGCAGGCCGTGGAGAGTGTCCAGAAAGCTAAGTGCCCCCTATAACCCTACTACCCTCCTCCTCGATCCAACACAGAGAACGTCCCAAGGTTTTTTTCGATCCCGATAAGCATCCAAGTGAGAGCTACTACAAGTTCGTCTACCCTTTCTTCAGTTCCTTCTCGTAAGTGGAGCCTGATCCCAGTTCTCTTCTGTGTGGCTGGCTACAACAACAACCAGCGAGCAGTAGGAGAAGATGTCAAGGTATCATCTGAAGCAGTTCGAGAAGGAGCGCATGAAGATGGCCATGCTAAGGCAAGAAGAGACGTTCAGGCAACAGGTAATAATAAGAATCAAGCAAAGACCAGCCTCCAGTCCTAGCTCACGTGCATGCGTTTCTCAAACCGCGCGCCCGGCTCCGATCCCTAAAGCAACCTCTAATGCTGATCGACATACGTTTCCACACCAGGTCCAGGAGCTGCACCGGCTGTACCGGGCCCAGCAGCTACTGATGGCCGGCGACTACGCGGCGACGAACGAGGCAACAAGATCAGCAACGGCAACGGCAATGCCGCCCGCGGCCACGCGACGCGACGACCTTGAGCCGGCGGAGGACGACGACGAGAGACGCGCCGCGGAGACCGGCGCCGGCTCGAGCAGCAGGTCGTGGGACGACGCCGCCCACTCGCCGCCGCAGCAGCAGCATGGGCGGAGTGGCAACAGCAAGGCCCCTCCGCTCCTTCTCCGAGAGAGCGAGCTGGAGCTGACGCTGGCTCTAGGGTGCTTCGGCGGCGCGGCGGCAGGGAAGAAGGAGGCGTCGTCTAGCGTGGACTCGAGGACGAGCGTGTCGTCGTCGTCCACGGAGTCCGGGTCCGGCGGCAGCCCCGAGCGCGGGGTCCGACGACGACTGCCTCCCCCGTCGTCTCTGATGATGATCGGGTCTGTGCCGCCGGGCCAGCCTACCACTACTACCACCAGGGCTGGGCAGCGTCTGGACCAGGAAGCAGGCGGCCTGCCGCAGCCTCCCTGCTGGCTCCACAAGTGCCTGAATTTGGCACGATAGGGTAGGGTAGTTCCGAGTCTCACACTCTCACTGTATTTGTGGGTACCAACCATTCGATTCTTATGCCACCGCAGATATACTTATTTTCTCTTTGTGCACTGTTTCTTCAGTTCTCTTCCTTCTTTGGATGAAAGAGCCTACTATATACCCCGTACAAAATTATGCCTAGCTACACAAAAAAAAAAAAACTCGACGGGAAGGGAAAGACGACTCTTTCGATATTATACTAAGAAGAGACCAAAATATGGTCCTGAGACTCCATCACTAGCGGTTCATCATGGTCCTGAGACTCCAACACTCCATCACTAGCGGTTCATCACCGTCTACTCTGCAACGGTCTAGCCAGATCATGGCGCGTAAGACATAACCTGGGAGTAAAACACAGCTAGAGATTTCTTTAACTGGGACTAAAATTCGCCCTCGAGGAGGTTGGCCCTAGCTAGGCACGAGACTCGACGAGTTTGAGCCTTGTGGTTAGAGATCGATCCAAGCTGCGCAAACTGAACCTAAATTTAGATTCGTTGCTGTGGAACTCGTTCAACTATAGATCCAAGTCCTTGATTTGATATGGATGTGCGTGTTGTATTTTCCTGTCCTTGTTTTTAGATTTACCTACTCTTTCTTGTAACTAGCTATGGATGAGTGGATGACATGTTCATCAACTTGATTTGATAGTAGCCATGGTTTTTTTAACCTAAGCGCAGCATTTGCTAAGAGGTATTTTCGTAGCAGCCGAATTTTTGTGGTAAAAAACTACTCCACAAACTCCAACGTGGGAGCAGAGTAAATCTACTCCGTTTTGTGGTAGAAGGTGAGAGCCAAAAAAAAAAAATCTGCTTCTTGCAACTCTTAATCTGCTCACCACCTCTCAGAAATCACTCGGCAGACTACTTATCAAATGACCATCAAATAAATTCACTTTTGCTAGATAAAATCACTCAGAGTCACTTTATTCTTGCCATCTTCAATGCCCCTTTCATTTTCGGTGTGTAACGTGGTCCCCCTGTGGCGAGCGTTCGGCGTCTTTGTGTTCTTGGTGTCATGGTGCGCGTATCTTTTCTTCTTCTGTGACAAATAAAACAGCACTTTTCCGTATTTAAAAATCCTGACGTAAGCTGTTGATGACTTTGGCTCTCAAAAGGCAAAGATAGATAGTATGTGTGGGCTCCACATGTCATATGCCTAGATAGCTGCAGTCATGTAGACGATTTATCGTAAACAGTAATTTGAACCCCATCTGGCTTGATCAGCAAGTTTATGTCATATTCATATCATCATATGTCATATGTGGGACCAAATCTGCAGTTTTAAAGTTAGTGATCTAAATGGCACTATCATGCACGCAAGTTTAGGTACCTAAGTATGCAATTTTAAAAAGTTTAGGACCAGGATAACGTCGTCGTGTGCAAGTTCGAGTACTACATCCAGCATGCCATAATCATATCAGTGCTGAGTCAACATGCTACTTAAGTGTATAGAGCGGGTCCGAAATCAATTTGAATTAGTGTGTGTTGGAGCTTGGGATAAATTTAATTAGTGACTAGAAATTTTTTTTAAAAAACAGAAGTTTGGCCCTAAACGGAGAGAATTTAAGTTTCTAAACTAGCCCTTAAAAGTGGAATGAAAGAGTATGTCACTCAGTATGTCCATTGTAAGGGCAAAAGTTATGTAAAACATTTGAAAGAGAAATGTGTGGAAATAATGAGGATGGAGCCTTGATCAGCACAATATAATACTACTGGTTGGAGCCTGCCTGAGGTTGGAGATGTAGCAAAGATCGAAGCAAGGGTTGGGCCGTTAGGCACTGCACACACAGGACTCTGATGATGGACTTCAGACGTGGTGGTGTGCTGGGCTGAAAACTGAGGCAGGTTCAGATAATGTGCGGGCTGGCATCAGTAGAGCTTGGGCCAAAATGGTATAGAGATGTTTTTTTTCTACGGCTTACCATTGGACTCTGAGCAATCCGCCTTGAAAAAAAAAACGGGTCAAACCTAGCTTTCTAGCACGGAAGGTAAAAAAAAAACTTGCTTCACTCGACCTATATATACTACGTGGCCTATGCCGTGCTGATTTAATCAGACCGAGCTGCTGTGGTTCGATTGAGCTGCAGCCCAGGCCCTGTCCACAAGCACCTCAACAGCTTCGCGCATTAGCTGCGCTGCTGTGGTACGTTACCACGGATCACAAGATCCACTCCATTTTCTCCCGTCATCAGTAGAGGCGCAAGAAATTGTAGAACCCATCTTATTTCCCATAAGCACGACAGAGGAAACACACGAGACACAAGATATAGGGTTAGGCCTCTGGCCTCTTTCTGATCTCTGTCATATGAAGGGGTGTACAGGTTCCTTATATAGAGATGTGAGACCCCTCAGAGGCAAAGTCGGTATTTGCCCACATAACCCAAACTAGGGTTACTTAACACTATCCCTTGGGCGAATAGCACGACCAACACATGCCTCTTTAAAGCTCCTAAAAACCCAGTGGGAAAAATATGGAGAAAGAGTACATGGTGACGCAAATTGCATTTGCACTTTGTTGCCTCATTAAAAACCTTATGTGAGAAACTTCAGAAAATCTCACTAAGGAAAAAGAGTACAGCAAATGTCATCAGAACAAATTTCGATCTTCTAGATCAGGATTCCATCGAATCTTCTACAAGGGCTAAATTTAGAAATGTGCTCCCCCTGATCCTTACAAAACCGTATCAATATGACATAACATCTTCTTCTAGAAGTATACGCACATAGAGATTTAGCAAACGGATTGCATACTGTTGCAAGGATTATATCAGGAACTTCACCTCTACTCACTTCTAGGATATACGAGGTAAGTACATGTATCAATATAAACAAGCCACTATGACTGATGGTGTTTGATCGACTGGATCTTTATATTTGATAGAAACTTCCATAAGGTTCACATATTGATCATCAAGCTGACGCCTTCAGGGCATAGAATATGACATTTATTGTCTCACGATTGTGATCAATATAAGCATTCGCTCCCCCTGACGATGACATCTGTCAAAGTCGTTATCCCTCATAACTCAAGCATATTCTTCAAGATATATGTCTCATTGTTCATCTGGAATAACGAGAATGGATGAGGTTGGAGTGCTATCATTTACTATCTTACACCACAATTTATACATAGTTGTGCAAAGCAAGTAACATGTCCTTCTATAGGACTTAGGGGATAACATAGTTGCAATAGTACTTATTCTAAATATGACACATCGCTCCAAGCGTTCATCCATTGCAACATCTTTGATGGTGTAACAAAAGTCCATCAAAGCTTGTAATCCATCAGGGATTTTCATCAATCAGATATATCGTTATAGTCTATCATTCTGGCACAATGGGGATATTTTTCCAGCAACACCTAAACCTTATAGGTTTCTGCCATCGGGGCTTTAGAGGAACCGTAATTCCACATCTAGTGGAAAATACCATGAGTAAAACTCGTGGGATGCACATGTGCATATTTGATGAACTACAAGTCCTTTGGTACCTCATCTTATTCTTTTCGGGTCTGTATGGGTCTTTATCCCTTTATTGGGGTTATCAAACTTTGGTGTGGAACATAGACTTTGTTTCCTCTTGGAAGGTTCCAGTTGGGAACTATAATCTCAACTATGAGATATTCTCTCTACATTGGAGAGTAGTCATTCATCAGGAATGTATTATCCGGTATGAGATTTATATGTTGTATATTTATAAATCAAAGATATGAATCCTCATAGGATCTCATGATGGATCTTCAGAATCCTATTAACTGCATATTTTAATTCATTTCATTTGCCAGATATATTAAATAGCGGCACAATGTTTATTCAACACATATGTGGGGTGGGTCTCTCACAAGACCACTTGAACCATCGCATTCACCACACATTATTTCAATAGTGCCCATAAATGTCCGAACTT
The DNA here is from genome assembly GCA_029449295.1 of Zea luxurians. Classification (NCBI taxonomy): domain Eukaryota; kingdom Viridiplantae; phylum Streptophyta; class Magnoliopsida; order Poales; family Poaceae; genus Zea; species Zea luxurians. The sequence goes on along the minus strand of JAOPSE010000007.1, from coordinate 32,634,093 downwards.
CAAGATCGCGACTTTCATTTTGCGATTATTGGTTCAGCCTCGATTGCATTTATCAATGACCCGATAAGAGAGCTTAAAGCACTCATGCCTAGGACTTTGTTTTGGATCCCTTTGCAATCTAGAGAGGCAAGATAGGTGTCGACACATTTGTCTCCCACAGTTAATAATGATCTCCGTCATTTCCCAAAAACGAAGGATTCATTGTTCCGTATTCCCAGCACAGTAATATTGCGCGCTTTGCTAGGAATTTCATCATCAAGATGAACCTCTTCGCGAGGCAAATCACCAGCAGGGCGAGTTCACCGGAGGAGAGTTATTACAGACCACGTGAATCTACAATCAGAACATATGTTTTGACTAAGACCAACGGATCATATTCGCAGGCGTCCCTGAGAATAGATCAAATGCCAATAAGTCAAATGTGGATATTATATTAATCTCGGGTATATCCACATCTACATCAGGTAGAAGCATTCAGATCAATATGGTTACTCCTCAACGATTTCTGGCAAACTCCATATACACAGGAGTACACGCCGAACCACAGGTTCAGTTTGGATTTTGTGCGTTTAATAGAATATTGAGGCATTATACTATATGGGCATTCTTCCCCCTAATGCCGAGATGTTCTAAAAAGCATACAGATAAAATTCCTGACCACAATCATCCAGTTGTGGCCAATGTATACTATTGTGGTGATTTATTTGGGAAATCTTAAGCACATTACAGATAGGGGTTTTATGCAGTGAGCTTTAGACTTAGATTAATGTAGTGCCATGAATACTACATATTTGTCCTTCACCATGAAGGGGTAGTCTCAACATCCAGCGAGACACACAACAACAAGTTGCTTCGTGGTTACAATTCTACCAACTTATTGTTATTATTACCAAATGCACTGTCAATCATTAAGATTTAGACTAATATGCACAACACTATTTTATCCATAAGGATCCTTCAGGGGCTCATGCATATCATTCGTCGTTTGGAGCCATTAGTTGACTTCAGATCAACAAGTAAAATGACCATCAGGGTCTAGCGCTCACAAGGACATTCACTGGTTGTATTGTGCTTTGAGGCACATAGGAAAAATGTGTGTGTTTATATTGATAGTAAAGTGCACAGCATCAGGCCAATGCTGCCAAGCAAAGATTTTTATGTGCAGAAATGTATAGTCCAGCTCATTTTATCATTGCTCGTGGTTTACCCAATTACTCATACTGTTCTGAAATTGGGTATCGATTTATGCAACATTTTTAGGTATAATAATTTTGAGAGAGAACTTATAACAATAATTAATTATTTATGGTGTTGCCAGCAAGGCAAACATTTCTCCTCTTATTATATACCAAATTGTTCTATATAGCATTATTTCGATCTCTTCATTGTTCAACAAAAAGAGAAGCTTTGGAATAGAACAGACAAGGCCAAGAATTCCTTTTATCTGGGAAAAATCATCTGATTCGTAAGCTTTCGACAAAGCAAATGGAGATAACTGATTGGCAAGAGCGAAAGAAATACCAATATCCGTCTGGGACTTGTCTTCAACAACAGATAATACTACTCTCATACGAAGGAGTCATCAGGACTAGGGAGAATACAACCGGTCTCCATAAGATCTTTATATTTCTATCACAAATTACCATCACTGACAATATTGCGGTCGAGAATTGTGGCACTTCCAACGCCAAGAACCAAGGACGAATTAATGCCTAATGTAGTTTGAAGCTCTATGGTGATGTGGGATTCCATGGCTATTTTGTACTCTTCTTACTTCTGGTAGATCAGATATAGATTATGGTAAGCATGCCAAGGGGTGGAATACAATGTAGTTTTGCTACATAAACCCCAGATATATGTCTATTCAGAATCGACCTTTACCATTTGGTTTATAGTATATACCATACCAGTCAAAGGTCTATCCCAAGTCAATTTATCGACTATAAGTATTTAAATTTTGAGAGATGTATGCAACACAAGCATAGAGGTCCTAGATAGGCCGAGTAAAGTGGTTCGACGAGAACACACAATTTTTTTTCACACCAACATAGTGAAAATTTTCTCAGAATAACCTATGCTCGTAATCTCTATGTTGCTAGGGGTTACATGCCCTTTTATCTTAGAATTTGCTTCATGTCATTCAGCGACAAAGAGAGCAATGTGTCAACAACTGGTTGAGCAATATATGGCTGAAATTTCTAGCCTTTATTCATTTGGCAAGGTCATATTGCTTACTAATAGAATCCCAATTTATGATGTCTTCTGTGCCAAAAAGGCTTTCATGCATCATATTATATACCTTCGGGTTACTTCGAGTAAAACTTTATGCATGAGGAGAGAGCAGAGAATTAACTTATCTGTGTTTTATTGTATTTCAGTTTAATTTCCCAGATGTCCAAGCTATATAGAGCTTGATATAGTTGTTGTGGCCACTTGGCGATATATATAAATATATGATGTCACACAACACAATCAAATAAAATATAGAGCCAAATAAAATTGTTTATGAAGGTTGCGCTATGATGTGGCTTCAGGGGCTTGAACAACCCACCACAATCCACACGAGTACAAGCTCTAGCGTCTAGTGTTAACGCGTGTGCGGCCATCAGGGCTACGACAACACATCCAGCCTTCGTAATAAGCGCAACAGACACAATTATGGCTCGGTAATCGGAGTACACGATAAGTCCACGCAACGTGCGCAACAGGCATAATTGTGACTTGATGATCACAGCATACAGATAGTGCCTACAGGGCATGCAAAACATACGTGACTCGGCGATGGAGGTCTAACTCAACAGGAGTGGTCCGATTAAGGCCTTGTTCATTTGTGTCAGATTGATGGGTCGGAACGATTCCTAGCCGGATTGCTTCTCTAATTTATATAAACTTTGATTAGCTGGAACGATTCTGGATGCAATCCGACGTAAACGAACAAGGCCTAAGCGAGAGTGCGACATAGCAATTATATGACGCAGCCAAGTTCTTACGACACAAATACTGCGTCGTATTGCCAAGGCGCAGCCAATGCTCAGCCAATGCTATAACTTAGCCGATTAACAACGCAGCCTAATCGCGTGTGTTTGAGTACCCACTATACAATTTAATCGCTCGACGTGTGTCCAAAAGCTCAACATAATATAAATATTTAAAGAGCGATTTAAGTATGCACAATATAGACTTTACATGTATTTTAATATTTTTCTGCTAAATATCTACTATGAGAAATATAAAAGCAGAAAAATAAACACCAAAATTAATGCATGAGCATAACACATCAGGTGTAAAATGTCATTTTCCATATTTAAGCATGTATTTTGACTAATTATTTGCAGTAGAAAATAATTAATTGAGATAGAAACGGTAATAAAAAAACTTATTAATTATTTTTTGTTCAGCCGATGCTTTTTTATGTCTCATTTCTTAATCCCAACATGCACCATGCTGGGTGGCGTGTGCGTGCTCCATTCATATAACTGCGCAGGAACCGCTTTGACTGCATGCACCGAGATGGCCGGCCTCGCGATGGCGGCTCACAGTGATCTCAAATTGAAGAAAAAACAGGTAGCCAATCAGAGGAAGGGATGAACTGTGCAGTCAAAGAAAATGGTCCGACTCCTTTTTACACGACACTGCATTCTGCATGCATGCGCGACCACTTTTTTCAACTAAAAGCCGCTCGCTGCATACCAACTAGTCACATTTATCGGCAGCACTCTGACCGAGTTCCCCTTTTATCTGTGCGAGGGAGGGAGTAGGGGTCGCATGCTGGTAGCATGGCATGCATCCTCGTGCCCCTGCGTAGAGACCGATTGCCATGTTCGATCCCTCGGGCCGGCGAGGCTCCGGCATGGCGCGGGCGTGCCTCCGGCTACGATGTGGCCTCAACGCGGGCACGGCTTCAGGCGCGTGCGCGTGGCCTCCGACATGGGTGCGGCTGACGACGCGAGCTGGCACGCACAGGCGCGGCTTTAGGCATGGGTGCGACCTTCAGCGCGGCGCGGCGCGACGTTCCTGTGCGTGATGCATACCAGCAGCACGCGATACAGACCAATCGTGTGTGTTCGTGATTGGCAATATGAATTCGACCACTGATTCACTTTTTTCGGATGAACACATTAACAACAATATATGGAACCATGTGATTGCGTAGATGGTAAATCAAAGCCTCTCACGTAGGACAGTTTGGCTAGGCCAGTGACCTGCCAGCTTGACGGAGAGTTGATGTAGATCTGGTCCCACGACAAGATCGAGGTAGAGCGTGCTGATAACGTGTTGAGAACTACGTTACCACGTATCACCAGATTTGCTCCCTTCTCTCCCGTCAGCAGTAGAGGCGCAAGAAGTTGTAGAACCCGTCTTCCTTTCCATAAGCACGACAGAGGAAACACACGAGACACAGGATATAGGGTTGGGCCTCTGGCCTCTTTCTGATCTCTGTCATATGAAGGGGTGCACAGATTCCTTATATAGAGATGTGAGACCCCTCAGGGGCAAAGTCGGTATTTGCCCACATAACCCTAACTAGGGTTACTTAACACTCTTATTTTACTAGGTATGTGCCTGTGCGTTGCCACAAAATTAAAAATTAGTATAAAACATAGATACGAAACAACAAACATCACTATGATATACAAAATCTGAGTAACAAAATACCACGATCCTGTGTCATGGCAAAGTTATATTAACCATATAAATATGTAAGACAAGGACAAAAGAATCCTAGGTAGATGTACAACGATTAGATGAGTAACATAGACCAACAAATACCATATTTTAATACTGTAAGATGCTCTACATTTGAGTTTTGAGTATCGAGGTATTGACTACTACTTGGTCGCCTAACTATCGCCTAGACGAGCGCCATGATAATCATACCCACAGGTCAGGTGATGTAGAACCTGTAGCAAAATAACTGCACTGAGCTACTCAGTCAATGGAAGCTACACCCAGTGTTGTTGGGTTGGAGTAAGCCTCCTCTTGTAGGTAGGGCACTTCTTCTGGGCCTGAATGGCAGCCATAATGCACTTCTGGTAGAAAATGTGACCACAGAATAAGGACGTCGCTTCAGTTAGCTCACTCATCTAGATCAAACAACTGAACTTTGGTTCCTTCAGAACCTCCTTCACAGATTTTGGAGATTTAGGAGGCAGGGGGCGACCTAGGCACAACTTTCTTCTTATGAGCATGCTTGGGCATCATGTAACTGTTTGCCAAGTATCGTACCGACTAGCTCAAAGAGGCATGCTCACTGTTGGACACCAGGAAGTGGTTCTTCATGTAGAAACTATTCTTGTTCGCATTCTTCAACTCATTGGTAGAATTGCTTACCTGTTGTTTTAATTTATTGACCTACACCTGCTTAGCATTCGATGGTCTTAGGAGAACTTCACGGACTATGGTGTCTATCGCACGAGACGGATCACCAGTTTTTGGTCTTCTCTTTTTGTTGGGCATAGTCTCATGCTCTATGACGTAGCTTAGAGCCTCTCGTGCATCACAAGGGACTCCTAGAGATCCATGGTGCCTCTCAAGAGGAGGTCCTTAGCAAAATGCTAGGATAGCGATGGTGCCATCAGACAATCCCCGTGGAACGACATGGATCTTTCCTCCCTGTAGCTCTGTGACGTGCTCTATTCTCAGTCCTAACAGCTTCGACAAACCGAAGGCTACAGCATGATGGTACAGGGGACAACACACTGTACTGTTTTGGAACAACTGCCATCTTTGCTCCTTGGGGGCAGGCTCTTTGAGAGGGATCTGCAGACCACCGACCTAAAACTATCTTGGTGCTTTGCTGCATTTTCTAGAGCAAACATTAGATGAAGGAATAGACATGCTGAGATAATCTGACGTTGAACACTCGGATATTCTATGTGAGGAAATGGAAATCGACATTAGAGAAATGATTTGCTGGTTAAATAAGGAGGTAGCAGTAGAAACTTACATCGCCTTCAGGAAAATACAACTCATTTTTAGAAGCTTGTTTGCTTCAGGCATGAGATGATGTCTGTCTGGGCTCTGAAGACTCATGGAAGCACACCAAGTCAAGAGGAGACTGCAAAGTAACAGGAAATCTTATCTAACCCAAACCAAAATAAGCAATACTGATTCATGCTAGACAAGAACAAGTGCATATACTTGATTGTAACACAATTCATTTCTGCCCAATTATTACTTCCTGGCGCCTTGGACATTGACATGGTCTCAAAAACACAGTGTTCCAGATTTGATGAAAATGTCTTTAGATCTTATTTTTAGTTAATACCCTAACTTCATAAAATATAAAACACCAATGATCCAGATCGAGAGCAGGACGAGACAAAGGAGGGAGGGGCCAAGGAAGCGGAGTAGCGACAGGGATGACGTGGTAGAGATGCGAGAGAAGGACTTGGCGAGGAGCACTAGGAAGGACAACATGTTGACTTACATGGCCACCAAGATGTTTGTAGCCACACAAGAGTACAAGACAGATGCAAATGGGCTATAGCCCCATAGGTGCAAATGGATTATAGAACCATTACAAAAACTCACCAGATGTAACCAACACAAGTCATCATCGAGGCTTTCATGTGTATATATGCCATCATGTGTGCCATGAGTACTTTTGGGAGTTGCAGCAATAATCTGAACATAGGAAAATGGAAGTGAATCATTACCCAAATTCTAGATAACTAAACAAAGCAACCAACAAAGAAAAAAGTCAATAGAACAAACCTCATCAGGATATGTTGAAACGTCTGGATCAACATCTATGTTGTTTCGCATGTCTGGATCATTATAATCAAAATTAACGCCACTATCAGATCCATTGTCATCTTTCAAATCTGCAAACACATTGGAATTTTCTTCTCCAAATTCAAATGATGCTAAAAACTACATGTTGCATGGTTAACAAATTTAATAATTTCTATTTCACCAAAAAATACAAATTAAATAAATCAAAAGATCAGACATGCCTAATTTATATGGGCACTGTAACAATGTTAAGTACCTTTTCAAAATGAGAGGTGTTGGGGACTTGTTCTCAAATACTATGAATTAATAACAAGGCAACACAAAAAAAGGTTAATGGTTAATGCCCTTCATCCTTCGAAGCATTATTTCCCTTAGGATATAATGATCTTCAGATGAAGGCCATGAAGGACATACCTTCATCATCACAGTATGTATATTAATGAAAGAAGAAACATATAAAACATGAGAGATGGCATAAATGATCATATAACAACATTAATATCCTTTCATCATATCATTATGAATGAATATGAATAATATTGAATTACATTTATACCTTCGGCTTGACAGAAGGCAAAAATCCAAGCGTGATGCACAAGCGAGTACAAGTCAACGTGAGCAGTACAGGAGTACTGTTCACCTATTTATAGGCACGGGACGCAGCCCATGAGAAATTACAATTATGCCCTTTACATTTACTATTGGCATATAGAAAAATCTACGAGGACTGAACAACCTTTTCCCCTTTAAGTCGGTTCCCTTTTCTGCGATTTAGCCGAAGCTCCCTTCCGCACAGCTTCGGAGCGACGACAACCTTCGTCACGATCAAGCTCCTCATCATGTATGCTTTTATCATAAATCCGAAGATACCTGTCCATAAACCATGCTTGGAAGACATTGTTAAATTATGTTTTTGAGGACCTTCGGAGGACGAAGGCCCCCAACAGTAGCCCCTCGCAGTATTAATTTGTTTAAGATAACGAATTCAGACTGCGACATGGATGAAGGCTTTAAGCCGAAGGTCCGAAAAACACCTTCCCTTTGCTAGAATAGTAACAGTCAATGACAGGCGGGACCCTCCAGTTTGGAGCGCGTCGATCGTATAAATAAGAATCCGCCCTGACCACATTTGGTACGTGTAAAGCCTAAAATTGGTAATAATAATAATAATAGTAATAGACTAATATATTTACCATGGTAATTTGGGAATTGTCGAAACCTTTAAAAATTTCATTAGGATCCTTCCTTATTATAATCTATCAATAATATTGAAGTAGTAGAGCAATCAGTAAACAAATAAAGAAAGATGAATCTCTTGTTATAATTTTGCGTGAGGCACTTTAGCAAAACCATAACTTAAATTAGACTTCCAATTTTAAATAAAGACATAAAATGAGATAATGGAAAAGGGAATTTTAATGAGGTCATTTATTTCTCCCATAAATGAATAATAAGGGAAAGAAATAATAAATATTAATATTGTAAACAATAGAGATTATGTTCATATTAAGATTATTTTTGACACCTGAAAATTGGGAGTTTGAAACATGAGTTTGAATTTGAATGGGATTTGAAAAGAGAATAGAAAAGATAAAAGAAAAAAAAACAAGATCGTTCTGCGTTTGGGCCAAAACTCCTTCCCTCAGCCCACTCTTCTCCCCCTCGGTCTGGGCCCAGAAATCCCGTGCAGCCCATTTTTTCTCAGCCGCACTCGCCACTTACGTGTGGGGCCGATCTCTCATCCTCTACTGGCGCGTGCTCGGGTATGACATGTGGGTCTCCTGCGGTCAGTCACGCACCAGCCTGTGCCGCACGCGCTTGGTCACCGAACTGCGGGGCCCGGCTGTCATAGCCATCACCTTGCTTGCTTAGACCCGTCTCAACTGGATTCCGCCGTCTTCGCGTGAACAGCGCAACCGAAATCCGAACTTCGCGGCGAGATCAAGTCTTTGGAGTCCGATTCCAAGCTGTATATAACCATGCCCTCATCCAACCGCACCCATAGGCATTGGGTGTTTCAGTCTCTGCGCGTGCCAGGGAAGACTTCACCAGATTGGGTACCGCTGAGGCCGCTGCTGGGGTTCTCTGGCTGCTCTGGCGTGCGGGTCACGACGGTCGCTCAGGGAGCTTCACCAGGCCGCGAGGTTAGTAACCGGGGAACTCCCTGCTGAGGATTAGCGGCCGAGGTCCACGAATTTGTCGCCGTCGCGTCTCCACCGGGCGTAGGGGCGGCGCCGCCGCGGAGCCATCTGTACCGTGGGCGGGGTACGTAGGCATCCTATATCCAGGTAAAAAGGCCCCTAACACCTCTGCTTCGTCCTCCGTGCGATGTAGTAGCATTCGGTTTTGAGCTCGGGAAGCTTGGGCTCGGATCCGCCTTTGCCGTACATGGCGCCGTCGGGGGGAGGGCCCTGTGTCGCTGTGCCGGCCGCCTGGGGAGGGAGATGATACGTAAGCCGTGGTGTGGTAAACGGACGGCTGGGATTCGGTCGAGGATGTAGTTCAGCCGGCACCAATATCCGCCGTTGGATTGGCAATGGATGGGCGAGGCGTCGCGGACCGGTGATCCATCCGTGAACGGTGGCGATTAAAACGTCGACATCGTTTTGGATAGATCGCTTCCACACCGTTGATCTTCACATCTAGGGTCGAGATTGGGTCCATGTTACTTTGAATCACCACCCTCGGTTCCGGATCTATGGGTTCATATAAGTATACTACGGTGATCTAATCGAGGTCGTTCAATTCTGATCTGGCGGCTGTGATTGAAGCATACCCCTTCGGCCCGTACGTTTTACAAAAGAAACCCCCTGCTTTAACCAAATCAACCCGCCGTCCGTAGGGTTGTTCGCCTGAGTCTAGGAAAGTTATAGTTTGACCCCTGTACTTTACAGAATTTGATACGCGGTCCAGAGAGATAGAAAATTCAGAAAAATAAATTTAGAAAATGATTTTAATGTGAAAATAAATGCTAGAAACTTGTAAAATTAATAGTTAATTCATTTTAACTCCAAATTGAGTCATTCCAGTTGCAATAATTTTGTATTAATATTGTTTATCACCTAGTACCTTTGTTTAGCCACGAAAGTTGAATTAAAATTGTTCATTTGTATTAAACCATTCTAAGCACTAAATAATTTCGAAAATTCATAACTTAATAACCGTAGCTCCGATTTTAGTGGTTCTCGAATCTATGATCTTGTTACGACGCGTAGATTATTATTACACATTTTATTCTTATGTTTGGTGTGATGTTAAATTTTGCCTATACACTGTTTGTTTGTATTGCTGCGACTAGCGCGAGGTTACGAGTCAGCTGAAGAGCAAGTTGGTACCTGGAATCTCAAGTCCCAGGCAAGTTGTGCCCTTGATCACTTCTTTTACCCACTCATGTTCTAATTAATCATAATGATCTGCATAGGTTAATTTTGATGGGACCCAATAGGTTACCCTAGTTTGACTATCTTTATACCTTGTTCACCACTGAATCTTTAGGTAGTACTTGCTATCGCTTTATGTGGTTTTGGGTATAGAGATACACATTACTTTTCATGATTATACTTTTATTGTCAGTTGTTATTTACTGTTCATGTTAAGATCATTATGTTAATTGGAACATGGAGAACCACCCGGGAAAACAGTGCTACCACAAGGGAGGAATGGGACCCCTTGGCTGATTAATTAGGAAAGCTAGTGGAAGACTACCTTACCCGAAAGGGGCAAGGGCAGTAGGGGAGTGGTCAGTGTAGGGAGGCCCTCGGGAGGATTTTGCTGCGATGGCGGTCCTGCAAGGGATTCCTGCATTGGAACTTCCTATAAACTGTAGCGGGTTTTCTGAAGCTAGTGGAACTTTGTAAAGGCCTCGTAGTGTTACCCTGCCTCGCCTCCTCGGTAGAGGTGTATGGGAAGTCGCGATCCCTTGGCAGATGGGTAACATGACTTGTGGGTAAAGATGCGCAACCTCTGCAGAGTGTAAAACTGGTATACTAGCCGTGCTCACGGTCATGAGCAGCTCGGACACTCACATGATTAAATTATGGAACTAAATTCAATTTGTCATATGCATTGCATCGCAGGTGAAGTTGTTACTTTTGTTCTACTACTTAATTGGGTTTGGTATTTACTTATACTTAGTAACTGCTAATAAAATTTTGACTAGCTTTAAAAGCAATGCTCAGCTCTAACCATCCTCTTTGGTAAGCCTTACACTTCACGTGAGCTCCCACCTTTGGCGAGTTCATGCACATTATTCCCCACAACTTGTTGAGCGATGAACGTATGTGAGCTCACTCTTGCTGTCTCACACCCCCCCACAGGTCAAGAACAGGTACCACAGGATGAGGCGCTTGGAGGATGCTGTGATGAGTTCGTGAGAGGTCTAGGCCGTCGTCTCCCAGTCAACTTTGGGTTGCTGGACCGTTGTCTCCTTATAATGTAATTATTTATTTTGTATAGAACTCCTGTTATATAGTAAAGATGTGACATTCGATCCTGTGCCATGATTCATCATATGTGTGAGACTTGGTCCCAGCACACCTGGTGATTATGTTCACGCCCGGGTCTTGGTGCCCCGAAATCCGGGTGTGACAGAAGTGGTATCAGAGGAATGTTGACTGTAGGACGAAACCTAGATAGAAATGGACATAACCATTATCTACTTACCTTACTCTGATTCTTTCTATACTTTCCTTGATCCTGTCTCACCTTCTGCTGTTCTACTCTGATTAACCTTACCTTTGCTACTCCGATTCTTTTCTAAACTTATCTTAATCTTTTCTCGTCTACTTCCGCTTTACTCAGATTATTCTTACCTATTCACTTCTAAAGACAAAAGTGGATTTCACACTTTGAAATCCCGTGCCTAAACTGACCATTAGGAATAGGAAACCTACTCTTAGGAACAAAAACAAAACTATTTTTATAGTTATCCATACGCTTGAGTGTTTGTTCTTATGATACTTGTTTGATTTGGATCTTTGATTGAGTGTGATTAGTTGTGGAGTAATGTCCACAATTACATCTGCATATACGCATAGGCATATAGGCAAAAATAGAATTCACGAGATAACTAAACAACTTAGATTATCCTCCACTAAAAGGTATCTATTTCATAGAAGTCCTCCTTATCTTAAAAGACACTCTCTTATCTTAATAGATCCATCTTATCTTACAAGATACTCTCTTGCCTTAATAAATTCATCTTATCTTGAAAAGATTTTGTTATCCTAATAGATCTAATTTACCTCAAAAGATTATACCTTATCCTTATGAATTCATCCTACCCTAATTAGCATATTTATCCTAGTCTAAAATATCAACCATGATCTAATTCAAAGTAATTAGATATTGTCTAGACTAATCTGGTGATACCAATCTAGATCCCATCTAATCTAATATGATCCAATCTAAAGTGAGTTATTTAATAGATTAGTTAGTACTAGTGAAATGGATTAGACCTCACTCCTATAAAAATGATTTAAGCTAAATTGATGCCCTAGATTAACTTGACCATATACATATGCAACTACCTTGCCCATCCGATAGTTGCATAATCCCTCTGTGTTAACCTAATAGAGCTTCTGACCTACCTACACCGTATACCCCATCCTATCTCAAAAGATTCTAACATATCCTAACAAGATATATCTTACCCTGATAAATCTATCTAACTTAAACTAGTCTAATCTAGATCATACCTAATTTAATATGGTCTAATCTAGTGTGAGTTACTTAATGCTGGTAGAAAGGATAAGGCCATACTCCTAAATCACTTAAGCCTAATTTGGAGACTTATATCAACCTGGCCATACACAACAACTCGACCTATATAACAAGTTACATAACTTACCCAATCAATAGAGTCTTAATGGATTGCATAATCTATCAACCACCACCTGACATCAAACCAGATTTTGACCTACATCATGTAGTCTATCTCACCCATATATATCTAATCGTGACAAAATTCTATCCTACCTTTGGATATTCACCTTCTACCACTAATTACCCCAATCCGGACATAAAACAAAGATTAAGCACTGCTAAAAAAATCTTCAGATCGTAACCAGTTATTGGCCTATACGTCTGCCTACCAAATAATTCTCCTTGCAAAATTATATTACCATATGCTTCTAACTTTCATGGTCAATACCAGGAAAGGAAAGATTATCAAGCAACAGCAAACAGAAATGAATCCTTCAAATCCTCCACCTGTTGAAATCGATCAAGTGGTTGCTGCCCAAAGACTGGTAATACAACAATTGACAGACCTAGTGACCGAGATGCAAAATCAGATGAGACAAGGACGCGAGGAAATACGTCAGGTCCGCCAAGAAATAAGCCAAGCGCGGTCGGAGAGACAACAACAACAACAACCTCCACCACCACCACCAGCCCCACCAAGCTACATAAACATATATATAAATTACTACTATTTGTAAGATCTAGATGTTACTTTAGATGATATGATATTATTTTTGAAGGAATAATAAGGTCTAATCGACCCCATGTCTTGCAATGAAGTATGCATCATGCTGAGATTTTGTTTGCGTATATGTGTTGAGTATACACCCTTTTCTTACAAATCTCGAGGACGAGATTATTTTTAAGGGGGGTAGGATTTGTAAAGCCTAAAATTGGTAATAATAATAATAATAGTAATAGACTAATATATTTACCATGGTAATTTGGGAATTGTCGAAACCTTTAAAAATTTCATTAGGATCCTTCCTTATTATAATCTATCAATAATATTGAAGTAGTAGAGCAATCAGTAAACAAATAAAGAAAGATGAATCTCTTGTTATAATTTTGCGTGAGGCACTTTAGCAAAACCATAACTTAAATTAGACTTCCAATTTTAAATAAAGACATAAAATGAGATAATGGAAAAGGGAATTTTAATGAGGTCATTTATTTCTCCCATAAATGAATAATAAGGGAAAGAAATAATAAATATTAATATTGTAAACAATAGAGATTATGTTCATATTAAGATTATTTTTGACACCTGAAAATTGGGAGTTTGAAACATGAGTTTGAATTTGAATGGGATTTGAAAAGAGAATAGAAAAGATAAAAGAAAAAAAACCAGATCGTTCTGCGTTTGGGCCAAAACTCCTTCCCTCAGCCCACTCTTCTCCCCCTCGGTCTGGGCCCAGAAATCCCGTGCAGCCCATTTTTTCTCAGCCGCACTCGCCACTTACGTGTGGGGCCGATCTCTCATCCTCTACTGGCGCGTGCTCGGGTATGACATGTGGGTCTCCTGCGGTCAGTCACGCACCAGCCTGTGCCACGCACGCTTGGTCACCGAACTGCGGGGCCCGGCTGTCATAGCCATCACCTTGCTTGCTTAGACCCGTCTCAACTGGATTCCGCCGTCTTCACGTGAACAGCGCAACCGAAATCCGAACTTCGCGGCGAGATCAAGTCTTCGGAGTCCGATTCCAAGCTGTATATAACCATGCCCTCATCCAACCGCACCCATAGGCATTGGGTGTTTCGGTCTCTGCGCGTGCCAGGGAAGACTTCACCAGATTGGGTACCGCTGAGGCCGCTGCTGGGGTTCTCTGGCTGCTCTGGCGTGCGGGTCACGACGGTCGCTCAGGGAGCTTCACCAGGCCGCGAGGTTAGTAACCGGGGAACTCCCTGCTGAGGATTAGCGGCCAAGGTCCACGAATTTGTCGCCGTCGCGTCTCCACCGGGCGTAGGGGCGGCGCCGCCGCGGAGCCATCTGTACCGTGGGCGGGGTACGTAGGCATCCTATATCCAGGTAAAAAGGCCCCTAACACCTCTGCTTCGTCCTCCGTGCGATGTAGTAGCATTCGGTTTTGAGCTCGGGAAGCTTGGGCTCGGATCCGCCTTTGCCGTACATGGCGCCGTCGGGGGGAGGGCCCTGTGTCGCTGTGCCGGCCGCCTGGGGAGGGAGATGATACGTAAGCCGTGGTGTGGTAAACGGACGGCTGGGATTCGGTCGAGGATGTAGTTCAGCCGGCACCAATATCCGCCGTTGGATCAGCAATGGATGGGTGAGGCGTCGCGGACCGGTGATCCATCCGTGAACGGTGGCGATTAAAACGTCGACATCGTTTTGGATAGATCGCTTCCACACCGTTGATCTTCACATCTAGGGTCGAGATTGGGTCCATGTTACTTTGAATCACCACCCTCGGTTCCGGATCTATGGGTTCATATAAGTATACTACGGTGATCTAATCGAGGTCGTTCAATTCTGATCTGGCGGCTGTGATTGAAGCATACCCCTTCGGCCCGTACGTTTTACAAAAGAAACCCCCTGCTTTAACCAAATCAACCCGCCGTCCGTAGGGTTGTTCGCCTGAGTCTAGGAAAGTTATAGTTTGACCCCTGTACTTTACAGAATTTGATACGCGGTCCAGAGAGATAGAAAATTCAGAAAAATAAATTTAGAAAATGATTTTAATGTGAAAATAAATGCTAGAAACTTGTAAAATTAATAGTTAATTCATTTTAACTCCAAATTGAGTCATTCCAGTTGCAATAATTTTGTATTAATATTGTTTATCACCTAGTACCTTTGTTTAGCCACGAAAGTTGAATTAAAATTGTTCATTTGTATTAAACCATTCTAAGCACTAAATAATTTCGAAAATTCATAACTTAATAACCGTAGCTCCGATTTTAGTGGTTCTCGAACCTATGATCTTGTTACGACGCGTAGATTATTATTACACATTTTATTCTTATGTTTGGTGTGATGTTAAATTTTGCCTATACACTGTTTGTTTGTATTGCTGCGACTAGCGCGAGGTTACGAGTCAGCTGAAGAGCAAGTTGGTACCTGGAATCTCAAGTCCCAGGCAAGTTGTGCCCTTGATCACTTCTTTTACCCACTCATGTTCTAATTAATCATAATGATCTGCATAGGTTAATTTTGATGGGACCCAATAGGTTACCCTAGTTTGACTATCTTTATACCTTGTTCACCACTGAATCTTTGGGTAGTACTTGCTATCGCTTTATGTGGTTTTGGGTATAGAGATACACATTACTTTTCATGATTATACTTTTATTGTCAGTTGTTATTTACTGTTCATGTTAAGATCATTATGTTAATTGGAACATGGAGAACCACCCGGGAAAACAGTGCTACCACAAGGGAGGAATGGGACCCCTTGGCTGATTAATTAGGAAAGCTAGTGGAAGACTACCTTACCCGAAAGGGGCAAGGGCAGTAGGGGAGTGGTCAGTGTAGGGAGGCCCTCGGGAGGATTTTGCTGCGATGGCGGTCCTGCAAGGGATTCCTGCATTGGAACTTCCTATAAACTGTAGCGGGTTTTCTGAAGCTAGTGGAACTTTGTAAAGGCCTCGTAGTGTTACCCTGCCTCGCCTCCTCGGTAGAGGTGTATGGGAAGTCGCGATCCCTTGGCAGATGGGTAACATGACTTGTGGGTAAAGATGCGCAACCTCTGCAGAGTGTAAAACTGGTATACTAGCCGTGCTCACGGTCATGAGCAGCTCGGACACTCACATGATTAAATTATGGAACTAAATTCAATTTGTCATATGCATTGCATCGCAGGTGAAGTTGTTACTTTTGTTCTACTACTTAATTGGGTTTGGTATTTACTTATACTTAGTAACTGCTAATAAAATTTTGACTAACTTTAAAAGCAATGCTCAGCTCTAACCATCCTCTTTGGTAAGCCTTACACTTCACGTGAGCTCCCACCTTTGGCGAGTTCATGCACATTATTCCCCACAACTTGTTGAGCGATGAACGTATGTGAGCTCACTCTTGCTGTCTCACACCCCCCCACAGGTCAAGAACAGGTACCACAGGATGAGGCGCTTGGAGGATGCTGTGATGAGTTCGTGAGAGGTCTAGGCCGTCGTCTCCCAGTCAACTTTGGGTTGCTAGACCGTTGTCTCCTTATAATGTAATTATTTATTTTGTATAGAACTCCTGTTATATAGTAAAGATGTGACATTCGATCCTGTGCCATGATTCATCATATGTGTGAGACTTGGTCCCAGCACACCTGGTGATTATGTTCACGCCCGGGTCTTGGTGCCCCGAAATCCGGGTGTGACAGTACGCTACTTGTTGCTTGCTTTGCTTGCTCAACTTTTTAGCTCTTGCTTACCAACACTTGCTTAGTTTCTTAGATTTCCTAAGCTTCGGTTTTAAGGACGCATTTTCACCATTCCCGAAGAAAAGATGTCTCAGGACAAAAAAGTTGCCACTGAGACGAAGCCAACTGAGGAGGAGAAGCTCCTTGAGGAGAAGACTACTGGATTTGTTGAGTCAATAGCAAAGACAAATACAGAGAAGATTACTAAAGAGATCCTAGAAGGCTTGTCTGAAGTTACCGATGATAGCGACAGCTATGATATGGAGAGTGGAGGCGAAGACTCTAAAGATCGGCCCTGGCGACCAAGTCATACAGTGTTCGGGAAATCATCTATCAAACAGAGTCATCTTGATAATATGAGAGGAAGGTATTTTCGAGATATGTCTATTGTGAGGGTCGACGCAGACAGAGCCGTTCCTGCTCCCGAAGAAAACGAAGTTGTAATCTTCTGGAGCTTCTTCAAAGCTGGACTTCAGTTCCCATTGAGCAGATTTGTAGTCGAAGTGCTGAAAATTTATCAGATTTACCTTCATCAGATAACCCCCGAAGCTGTTATTAGAATGGGGATTTTTGTCTGGGCTGTGAGAAGTCAAGGTCTAGAGCCAAGTGCAAGATGTTTTTGCAGTATGCATGAACTTTCATATGAGATGAAGCCCTGGGGCAAAGAACAATACCATAACAATTTCGGTTGCTATAGCTTCGTTGCTCGCTCTGGCGCAAGCTACCCAGTGCCAACGTTCCGGAAAAGATGGCTCGGGGCCTGGATGGAAGAGTGGTTCTATGTGAAAAATGGTTTGAAGGCGAGAGAAGACATTAAAGAGATCATTATGCGCCCCATCTGGTCCCGCTTTGGCCTCCGAAAGCCGAAGGTAGAAATTGATGAGGCAGCCGAAGCATGCTGAAGGGCCTTCAGCATAGTTTGCTCTTTTATTGGGACAAGAGACTTACTTCAAGAACATATAGCCTACAGGATATGGCCACTGATAGACAGCTGGGAAATGCCGAAAGAAACCATCACTAACCCTAGCGAAGGTGGCCTAGTTCGATTGAAATACACCTTCAGGTTTAGGGACCAGTTTGTTGAACCAGATGATGACTGGCTGAAGTGTGTTGAAAATACTAGCGATGAATTACTTGGAACATATTCCAAGTCTGAAGATAATGCACTATCTGCGGCCTTCGAGAGCCGAAAAAAGAAAAGGTTAAATAGGGTTTTTGATGCTATTTGATTTGTGTATCCTAACTATCGCTACCCGCCACGAGGGCAGAAAAGAAAGGGTGCGACTTCTGGAAAGGTTGCTGCTTCGGGTGCTCCAAGCGAGCCTGCGCCGAAGAGCAAAAAAATTGAAGATCCTTACTCACCGACCACGCTTCATTGAACCGGCCGTAGTGCCTGAGTTTGATGGGAAGACTTCTTCAGCTGCTGATCCGAAAGATCCAATTCCTCCTAAGCAGAAGGCTGAAGAACCGGCTATCATGCCGAAGGCACCCTCAGCCGAGCAGGCTGAGGCAAAGACTGATTAAGATAAGGCCGAAAAGCCAGAGACTAAAGGAATAAGAATGTTAGAAGTTTTCAGCCCTTCGGCAGAAGTACCAATGCCGAAGATACAGAAAGGTCTTGTGGCCACTCCCAAAAGAAGAAGGATGGTAAGTGTACTAGATGTGCTAGAAACGGTAAAGGCTTCAAGCTCTACCCCAGGGAAAGTTGCCAAGGCTACGAAAATGCAAATCGGAGCTAAAACAAAATTGATCGAAACCGAAGCTGCAATGAGCCAAGCTAGCGCCGAAGCCAGGCCTAAAGTGCCTGTTGAGACGAAGCTTGCCACACCCGAGCAGGAGGCCGAAGAAATACCTTCAGATATTAATATAGGTTTTGAAAAAAGTGTGGCCAAAGAAACCGAATTCCTTACCCCCGAAGCATCCTCCGAAGATCTTGATTATATCATTTGACATGCTGCGGGAAAGAAATTATCCAAAGAAGAAATTTTTGAAGCCAAACACTATGCTCGAGAGCTGAAGTATCCGAAGGGGGCCTTAGTGTTTAACGGTACGGATGAAGATGATTTCTTGTATTGTCTCCTGGACAACAAAGAATTATCCGTCTGCCGGGAGATGGCCAGAAGCATGGGTTTCCCGAAGCTCGAGGCTAGGCTTTGCGCCATGACGAAGGAAGATCTTGCAGATAGCCTTGCATACAACAGTCTGAAGGTACAAAAAGTTGCAAATTTTGTAGCTTATGGATTCTGCAATGGAATCTTTTATTCTTATGTTAATCCATTTATTCTTTCTTGTAGGGCTTAATACTTAGCAACGCCTTAAGAGCGCAAAAGAATGCTGAAGACGAAAGCTGCACTATTGCTCTCAACAACTGTAACACCCCAAAATTTTATTTTGGGATTTAGAAGAATTCTTCAAAAAATGTGAATTAAAATGTCAAGCTAAGAAGGATTTTCCTAATTTTTAATTCATTCGTTTCAGATAAATGGATGGTAATATTAAAATTTTGATAGTTCAAGTTTAGATTTGAATATTGGCTTTAGAGTTTGAATTTAAGTAAATAGAAAGATTTTCATTTATTGAAGTGGATTATTTATATATATATATAATTAGAAGTATTTATATACATGAATGAAACAATAAATAAAATAAAATGAAAACCTTAAATATTATGTTGGGAATTTTGGTTGTGCGTTTGGATTGAAGTGGAAATACCAACTTAGATTAAAAAGGGATTTGAATTTTGAAGTAAAATCTGGAAACTAAAATTAGAAATGAAAATAGAAATAAGAAAAAGAATAAAAAAATGGGTAGAAGTTTACCTGGTCGGCACGTGATGCCACAACCAATGCTTCCCACGTCCTCCTACAATTTTTTTTCCTTATCTTATTCTTCTCGCGGGTGATGATATCATCGTTTTTTTTCTCCTGTGATGCGGCCGTCTGGGTTCCTTGCTCAGGAACGGTAGCCATGTGGGCCTGCATGGAAACAACCCGGTGTTTTCTAAGACCGACGCACGAGCTCCATAACTGAATCAACAAATTCGCCGCGAGGACTGCGGATCCAATCCCTTGATCCGCGCTCGGACTCTATCCATTCCTGGGTATAAAAAAAAATCGAATCCCAGCCGTACTCCGTTGTGAGCAATACATCAAACCAGCGGGCGCCATACAGAGAAATCGGTAGATCCCTGGGGGAGAGAGTGCCGAGGGCCATGGAATCGCTGGGGCCTGGGTGCCGACTGCAGGTCCGAGGATGGGCCTGGGGGGCATCGGTGGGGACATCCGCCACCGCCGAGCTCTAGAACTTGCGGGGAAGATCGCCGCTGAAGCTCGCTGGGGAGCACCCTCGCTGCTCGACGTTAGCGCCATATCTCCTAGTCCGTGGGCTAGTCAGCATGAGTTGACCCAAGGTATCGAATCCAGTGCATTTATCTCGTTCAATTTAGTGCCTCTGCGCCTAGCGAAAGAAATCCGTCGGGGTAGCTACAGTGTTGCGTAGTTTGAGTCTCTTCGATGGGATAACGTGACCCCGCTGGTGTCCATCAACCCTTGCATTGGTCTCCTGTGCTCGCCATCTTGGTCCTAGGGTCATGGTAGTTTCTCTTTTGCTCGCTGGAGGCAGGGGCGGTCGGCATTGGGCGCAGCCATGGCACTGCTATGGAGCCTGGTGCTGCCGCCAGCGTCTGATCGGACTTGGAGGGGAAGAACCAAGGAGCTATCCGTCTGACCGTTGATCTCGTGATTAAAGGCCGCGAATAGAGGTGAGAATATGGTGTTTGGCGCCGTCGATCTCTGGATTGAGGGTTCGGATTAGAAACATTATACTCCTTCGGTAGGACCGTCCCAAGCCGTTCGATCTGAATCCCGTGACCCAGATTCGATCTCGGATGTTTTAAATCAATGGCGTGGATCGACGATCTAGCGGCTGACATTAGAACCCACTTACCTGCTCGGTTTATAAAATATGAGCCATCAACTTTTAATCCAACGGCTACGGGATCACGATACCCCTTCAGCCATGCACTTTTATAGTTAGAACCTCCAGTTTATAGAAAATCAACCCGCCATCCTGCGCGGTGAATACTGAGTCTGGGGAATTTTTTGAGTTAGCCCCTACGTTTCCATTTAATTGAGGCACAGTCCAGTGAATAGGAAAATCATAGAAATTGATTGAGAAAATGATTTTTAATAAAAAAAATAATTATAGAAACTTGTTTAATTCCTAGAAAATACATTTTAGCCCTTTTTAGTCCCTTCCAGTTTCTATAATTTTGTATTAATATTGTCTACTACTTGGTAACACTGTTTTAACATGAATCCCATACTAGAATTTATTACTCAATTAATCTTGTGCCACGCACATAAAACCTTCGGAAATTCATATCTCACAATCCGTAACCCCGATTTGATCCATTCAAGTTGCGATAGTCTCGTATTAATATTTACTATGCAATAACAATATTTATTATACCATGTCTTGTTCTTTTATAATTAGATATTCATTTAACTTATGTTGATTAGTCTCGTTAAACTATTTATCATTATAATCTACTAGAATACGATCAATGGTTAATTTATAACTGAGACTAAAATTGAGATAATTATTTATAGAATAACCTCTCAAATTATTTATATTAACCAATTTATAATATAGTTTAATATTTAAATCACATTATTCTTCCATAAATCATAAGTCCTTAACTGTAACTCCGATCTTAGTAGCCCTCGATCCCGCGATCTCGTAGCAACGCGTAGATTATTATTACGCAGTTTAATCTTATGTTTGGTGTAATGTTAAATTTTGCCTATACCATGTTTGTTGTATTGCTACGACTAGCGCGAGGTTACGAATCACCTGAAGAGCAAGTTGGTACCTGGAATCTCAAGTGCCAGGCAAGTTGTGCCCTTGATCACTTCTTTTTACCCACTCATGTTCTAATTAATCATAATGATCTGCATAGGTTAATTTTGATGGGACCCAATAGGTTACCCTAGTTCGACTAACTTTATACCTTGTTCACCACTGAATCTTTGGGTAGTACTTGCTATCGCTTTATGTAGTTTTGGGTATAGAGATACACATTACTATTCATGATTATACTTTTATTGTCAGTTGTTATTTACTGTTCATGTTAAGATCATTATGTTAATTGGAACATGGAGAACCACCCGGGAAAACAGTGCTACCACAAGGGTTTAATGGGACGCCCTTGGCCGATTAATTAGGAAAGCTAGTGGAAGACTACCTTACCCGAAAGGGGCAAGGGCAGTAGGGGAGTGGTCAGTGTAGGGAGGCCCTCGGGAGGATTTTGCTGCGATGGCGGTCCTGCAAGGGATTCCTGCTAGGGAGGCCCTCGGGAGGATTTTGCTGCGATGGCGGTCCTGCAAGGGATTCCTGCATTGGAACTTCCTATAAACTGTAGCGGGTTTTCTGAAGCTAGTGGAACTTTGTAAAGGCCTCGTAGTGTTACCCTGCCTCACCTCCTCGGTAGAGGTGTATGGGATTGGCCGTCTCTTGGCATATGGGTAACACGACTTGTGGGTAAAGATGCGCAACCTCTGCAGAGTGTAAAACTGGTATACTAGCCGTGCTCACGGTCATGAGCAGCTCGGACCCTCACATGATTAAATTATGGAACTAAATTTAATTTGTCATAAGCATTGCATCGCAGGTGATGTTGTTACTTTTGTTCTACTACTTAATTGGGTTTGGTATTTATTTATACTTAGTAATTGCTAATAAAATTTTGCCAACTCTAAAAGCAATGCTCAGCTTCAACCATCCTCTTTGGTAAGCCTTACACTTCACGTGAACTCTCAACTTTGGCGAGTTCATACACATTATTCCCCACAACTTGTTGAGCTATGAACGTATGTGAGCTCACTCTTGCTGTCTCACACCCCCCCCGCAGGTCAAGAACAGGTACCGCAGGATGAGGCGCATGGAGGATGCTACGAGGTGTTCGTGAGAGATCTAGGCCGTCGTCTCCCAGTCAACATTGGGTTGCTGGACCGTTGTCTCCTTATAATGTAATTATTTATTTTGTATAGAACTCCTGTTATGTAGTAAAGATGTGACATTCGATCTTGTGCCACTATACATCATAGGTGTGAGACTTGGTCCCAGCATACCTGGTGTTTATGTTCGCGCCCGGGTCTTGGTGCCCCTAAAACCCGGGTGTGACAGAAGTGGTATCAGAGGAATGTTGACTGTAGGACGAAACCTAGATAGAACTGGACAACCATTATCTACTTACCTTTGCTACTCTGATTCTTTTCTAAACTTATCTTAATCTTTTCTCATCTATTTCCGCTTTACTCTGATTATTCTTACCTTTATCTTTCTAGAGACAATTGTGGATTTCACACCTTGAAATCCTGTGCCTAAAGTGACCTTTAGGAATAGGAGACCTAATCCTAGGAACAAAAACAAAACTATTTTTATAAGTATCTATGTGCTTGAATGTTTGTTCTTATGATACTTGTTTGATTTGGATCTTTGATTGAGTGTGATGAGTTGTGGAGTAGTGTCCACAATTACATCTGCATATACATCTAGGCATAAAGGATAGTATTCATAAAATGACTAGACAATCTAGAATATCCCATTAAAAAAAGGGGTAACTGGTATTCCGTATCTATCTCATCTGAAAACATTCTATCCTACACACATAGATCTATCTTATCTTAAATAATACTCTATTACCTTAGTAAGTTCATCTTATCTTGAAAAGGTTTTATGTTATCCTAATAGATCTAACTAACCCCAAAAGATTCTACCTCATCCTTATGGATTTATCTCGTTCTAATTGGCATACCTATCCCACTCTACAGTAACAACCATGATCTAGCCTAAAATAAATAGATCTTATCTAGTTATACCAATCTGATCTAGATCCCACCTAATCTAACATGATCTAATCCAAATTGAATTACTTAAACAAGTTAGTTAATATTGGTAACATAGATGGGTACTAAACCTAAATTGGTGTCTTAGGCCAACTGACTGTGGAACCACCACAACCTAGCCTATGTTATAGGTTGCCCAACCCATTTATCCTAAAAGCAAAGTAAAACTCTGTTAAACCTACCTGACCCCACCCAACAACTTGATCTACCAAACAGGTTACATAACTACTCCCATCTAGTATATAGCTACCTACTAAACCCACTACCCATCTAATACCTACCGATCTATCCTAACCTCTTGGAGACACCAAAGCTCATGGGGGAAAGCTCAACCTCATCAAGAAAGGAGAGAAGTCAAACTCAATCTTCAGATGCTTTACCATCCAACACGGAGTTCTTCCTTACCATAAACTTTCTCACCCCTAGCTATTCTTGCCCTAACCTATCCATCTCTTATATCTTACATAATAAGTAGTTGGATACCCATGCTCTCCTAATCACTCACTAATAAAATAAGAGACTCTGGATTTTTGAACCAATTATAGATTAAAAGCTTAATTACAAACCAATCCTTTTCTTATAAATCTCGAGGACGAGATTTCTGTTAATGGGGGTAGAATTTGTAACACCCCAAAATTTTATTTTGGGATTTAGAAGAATTCTTCAAAAAATGTGAATTAAAATGTCAAGCTAAGAAGGATTTTCCTAATTTTTAATTCATTCGTTTCAAATAAATGGATGGTAATATTAAAATTTTGATAGTTCAAGTTTAGATTTGAATATTGGCTTTAGAGTTTGAATTTAAGTAAATAGAAAGATTTTCATTTATTGAAGTGGATTATTTATATATATATAATTAGAAGTATTTATATACATGAATGAAACAATAAATAAAATAAAATGAAAACCTTAAATTTTATGTTGGGAATTTTGGTTGTGCGTTTGGATTGAAGTGGAAATACCAACTTAGATTAAAAAGGGATTTGAATTTTGAAGTAAAATCTGGAAACTAAAATTAGAAATGAAAATAGAAATAAGAAAAAGAATAAAAAAATGGGTAGAAGTTTACCTGGTCGGCACGTGATGCCACAACCAATGCTTCCCACGTCCTCCTACAATTTTTTTCCTTATCTTATTCTTCTCGCCGGTGATGATATCATCGTTTTTTTTCTCCTGTGATGCGGCCGTCTGGGTTCCTTGCTCAGGAACGGTAGCCATGCGGGCCTGCATGGAAACAACCCGGTGTTTTCTAAGACCGACGCGCGAGCTCCATAACTGAATCAACAAATTCGCCGCGAGGACTGCGGATCCAATCCCTTGATCCGCGCTCGGACTCTATCCATTCCTGGGTATAAAAAAATCGAATCCCAGCCGTACTCCGTTGTGAGCAATACATCAAACCAGCGGGCGCCATACAGAGAAATCGGTAGATCCCTGGGGGAGAGAGTGCCGAGGGCCATGGAATCGCTGGGGCCTGGGTGCCGACTGTAGGTCCGAGGATGGGCCTGGGGGGCATCGGTGGGGACATCCGCCACCGCCGAGCTCTAGAACTTGCGGGGAAGATCGCCGCTGAAGCTCGCTGGGGAGCACCCTCGCTGCTCGACGTTAGCGCCATATCTCCTAGTCCGTGGGCTAGTCAGCATGAGTTGACCCAAGGTATCGAATCCAGTGCATTTATCTCGTTCAATTTAGTGCCTCTACGCCTAGCGAAAGAAATCCGTCGGGGTAGCTACAGCGTTGCGTAGTTTGAGTCTCTTCGATGGGATAACGTGACCCCGCTGGTGTCCATCAACCCTTGCATTGGTCTCCTGTGCTCGCCATCTTGGTCCTAGGGTCATGGTAGTTTCTCTTTTGCTCGCTGGAGGCAGGGGCGGTCGGCATTGGGCGCAGCCATGGCACTGCTATGGAGCCTGGTGCTGCCGCCAGCGTCTGATCGGACTTGGAGGGGAAGAACCAAGGAGCTATCCGCCTGACCGTTGATCTCGTGATTAAAGGCCGCGAATAGAGGTGAGAATATGATGTTTGGCGCCGTCGATCTCTGGATTGAGGGTTCGGATTAGAAACATTATACTCCTTCGGTAGGACCGTCCCAAGCCGTTCGATCTGAATCCCGTGACCCAGATTCGATCTCGGATGTTTTAAATCAATGGCGTGGATCGGCGATCTAGCGGCTGACATTAGAACCCACTTACCTGCTCGGTTTATAAAATATGAGCCATCAACTTTTAATCCAACGGCTACGGGATCACGATACCCCTTCAGCCATGCACTTTTATAGTTAGAACCTCCAGTTTATAGAAAATCAACCCGCCATCCTGCGCGGTGAATACTGAGTCTGGGGAATTTTTTGAGTTAGCCCCTACGTTTCCATTTAATTGAGGCACAATCCAGTGTATAGGAAAATCATAGAAATTGATTGAGAAAATGACTTTTAATAAAAAAAATAATTATAGAAACTTGTTTAATTCCTAGAAAATACATTTTAGCCCTTTTTAGTCCCTTCCAGTTCCTATAATTTTTTATTAATATTGTCTACTACTTGGTAACACTGTTTTAACATGAATCCCATACTAGAATTTATTACTCAATTAATCTTGTGCCAGGCACATAAAACCTTCGGAAATTCATATCTCACAATCCGTAACCCCGATTTGATCCATTCAAGTTGCGATAGTCTCGTATTAATATTTACTATGCAATAACAATATTTATTATACCATGTCTTGTTCTTTTATAATTAGATATTCATTTAACTTATGTTGATTAGTCTCGTTAAACTATTTATCATTATAATCTACTAGAATACGATCAATGGTTAATTTATAACTGAGACTAAAATTGAGATAATTATTTATAGAATAACCTCTCAAATTATTTATATTAACCAATTTATAATATAGTTTAATATTTAAATCACATTATTCTTCCATAAATCATAAGTCCTTAACTGTAACTCCGATCTTAGTAGCCCTCGATCCCGCGATCTCGTAGCAACGCGTAGATTATTATTACGCAGTTTAATCTTATGTTTGGTGTAATGTTAAATTTTGCCTATACCATGTTTGTTGTATTGCTACGACTAGCGCGAGGTTACGAATCACCTGAAGAGCAAGTTGGTACCTGGAATCTCAAGTGCCAGGCAAGTTGTGCCCTTGATCACTTCTTTTTACCCACTCATGTTCTAATTAATCATAATGATCTGCATAGGTTAATTTTGATGGGACCCAATAGGTTACCCTAGTTTGACTAACTTTATACCTTGTTCACCACTGAATCTTTGGGTAGTACTTGCTATCGCTTTATGTAGTTTTGGGTATAGAGATACACATTACTATTCATGATTATACTTTTATTGTCAGTTGTTATTTACTGTTCATGTTAAGATCATTATGTTAATTGGAACATGGAGAACCACCCGGGAAAACAGTGCTACCACAAGGGTTTAATGGGACGCCCTTGGCCGATTAATTAGGAAAGCTAGTGGAAGACTACCTTACCCGAAAGGGGCAAGGGCAGTAGGGGAGTGGTCAGTGTAGGGAGGCCCTCGGGAGGATTTTGCTGCGATGGCGGTCCTGCAAGGGATTCCTGCTAGGGAGGCCCTCGGGAGGATTTTGCTGCGATGGCGGTCCTGCAAGGGATTCCTGCATTGGAACTTCCTATAAACTGTAGCGGGTTTTCTGAAGCTAGTGGAACTTTGTAAAGGCCTCGTAGTGTTACCCTGCCTCACCTCCTCGGTAGAGGTGTATGGGATTGGCCGTCTCTTGGCATATGGGTAACACGACTTGTGGGTAAAGATGCGCAACCTCTGCAGAGTGTAAAACTGGTATACTAGCCGTGCTCACGGTCATGAGCAGCTCGGACCCTCACATGATTAAATTATGGAACTAAATTTAATTTGTCATAAGCATTGCATCGCAGGTGATGTTGTTACTTTTGTTCTACTACTTAATTGGGTTTGGTATTTATTTATACTTAGTAATTGCTAATAAAATTTTGCCAACTCTAAAAGCAATGCTCAGCTTCAACCATCCTCTTTGGTAAGCCTTACACTTCACGTGAACTCTCAACTTTGGCGAGTTCATACACATTATTCCCCACAACTTGTTGAGCTATGAACGTATGTGAGCTCACTCTTGCTGTCTCACACCCCCCCCGCAGGTCAAGAACAGGTACCGTAGGATGAGGCGCATGGAGGATGCTACGAGGTGTTCGTGAGAGATCTAGGCCGTCGTCTCCCAGTCAACATTGGGTTGCTGGACCGTTGTCTCCTTATAATGTAATTATTTATTTTGTATAGAACTCCTGTTATGTAGTAAAGATGTGACATTCGATCTTGTGCCACTATACATCATAGGTGTGAGACTTGGTCCCAGCATACCTGGTGTTTATGTTCGCGCCCGGGTCTTGGTGCCCCTAAAACCCGGGTGTGACAACAACCTTCGAAGAGAGGTCATCAAGCTGAGAAACGAAGCCACGAAAAAAGACAAAATTTTATTTACATTGGTGGACAAAGTAAAGGGGGATGAAGCTAACTTCAAGACTCAATCTGAAATTCAAAAGAATGAGATTGAAGACCTTCGAAAACAACTGACTGAGGCCAAATTAAAATGCGCTGTTGCCGAAGCTGACCGAGATGCCAGTGAGTACTAGAAAAATTATTTTGAAAAAACAGTTGCAGAGCTTCGCGCATCAAAAGAAAGATGTTTTGAAAAATCTGTGGAATGTGTAAAAAAGATAGAGACTAGCTTTACCAACGTGGGCGCGTATTCAAGCGAAAACAACTTCATACGAGGCGACCCCGAGGGCGTCATCGAGTGGATCAGTAATGAAGCCGAAGCTTTTGAGGAGATTTTGAGTGACCGTGGGGACGTCTGCGCATTCTCTGGTGCGAGAGGGGTTGCAACCATTTTGGAGAAGGCAGGTTGTGAACATGTTAAAACCTTGGCCTAGACCGAAGCTGCCTTCTCCATCGACGATACGAAGGACCCCTCGGCCGAAGCGAGTTTAATAGGTGGAAAATTTTTCACTGATATCTGGGAAAATGGCGGCCGAGGGATGGCTCATGAAATAATGAAGAAGAGCGAAAAAGATATTCATGACGCTCGAGAATCAGCAAAAGAAGCTGAAAGAGCAGCGGAACTCGAAAGACGAATAGGTATTACTTAATGGCTTTTAGCTTTGTCATTTTTGACTTCGAGCTAACTAATGTTTTCTACCACAGCTGAACTACCTCCTCCACCAGAGCCATTCGACCCACTGGCCGACCCAGAAACGAAGAAGGCAATATAAATCATTAAAGTGGCCGAAGCTATTGTAGATGAAGTTGTTACCAAACTGCTAACCGAAAGTGCAGAAAAAGTTCTGAAGGAAGAAGAGTAGCTATTGTAAAAACATTTTCTAGAATATTAATGTAACATTTGCTGAATTATGTTTGTAATATTTGGCGCTTACAAGATTTGAATGTAATATATGAATTGCTTGTAATTCAGTTCTTTGCGATGCATGAAACTTTATGTACGTACCGTTTTTGAGCCCTCGGCGAAAAAACACCTTCCCTTCTTTTCATGCTTCGTAAAGAAGAGTTTTTACACCTCGTAAGAATCATCCATCCTTTGTAAAATCATCAATGCTTCGTAAAGAATAGATACCTCCTTCCACATCAAAACTGATGAAGCTGTAACTCTCAGCTTTGTGCCTTGGCATTTTTTCATTTTTTATAAAGCATTCTCCGAAGATCGGCCTCGCTTCCAATTGATGTGACATGTGATATGATGTATGATGTGATGCTATGCGATATGATGCGATGATATGATGCAAAGAATGATGCTAATGCCAAAGACACGTACCCACACTGAAACACAACAACTTCATCCACTTAGGAACCAACAAAAATCTCTTTGCCGTTTATTTTTCGGCTTCACCGCTTATTTTTCGGTGTAAGTTCTGCATCCCCTTAGGAACGTCTTTCGAACTTCTTCGCCTTCTATTTCGGCGGTATTCGCGTTGACTTTTCGCGCTTCGCCTTATATTTCGGCGGTATTTGGCTCTGCATTCCCTTTGGAACGACTTTTGAGCAGAAAACTTACACTGCACTCCCTTGGGAACGACTTTTTGTAGCTTCGGCAAACTTACGCTGCGTTCCCTAGGAACGACTTTTTGTAGCTTAGTGTAATTTTTAAGTCTGCATTCCCTTAAGAAGGACTTTTTAGCTTCGGCGGTTTTTGAGCTTCGTATGTCTGTAGGAAAGATATATTTCATTATGACAAGAACGAAGCTATTAAAAGAAATTAAAAGTGACAAGAAGACTAGATTTACACCAATTGTTTCTTATTAGAAAGAAAAATGACAAAAATGTAAAATGCTTCAGAGGTAGGATATCTCTCAATAGATGTGTTTTGACTCTGGCACAGTACTGTTGACTGTGCGAGCTTCGGATTCCTCCCTGAGCTCTCGCTGCTGATGAGTCTGATGGCTCCTTTCTGGCTACTGACCTCATGAATAGGCAGGTTGTAGTGGTGGCAGAGGTGGAAGTTGCGGCCAAGAAGCCTGTGGCTGACTGGCCGAAGCAACAGAAGCTGCAGGATGATTACCCACATACTCTGGTATGTAGGGTGAGTGACACGAAGCAGTATGTAGGACCTGCTTCGGTTGATTTTGCCGGGCTTCGGCTTCTGCGATCCCCTTCTGCTTTTGGATGGTGATTTGGCACATTCTTGTAGTATGGCCCTTGTCTTCACCACAAAATAGACAGTAAATCTTCCTGGGTTGGTCCCCATATCTTCCTCCGAAGCCCCTGGCGCCTCTGCCTCTTGGAGCTGGCGGCCGAAAAGAACTTTGTTGCTGCCCCGAAGATTGTGAAGAACACTGGGACCTCTGCAGCTGACTCCCTCTGTCGTCATTCTAAGTGTTGTGAATTGACCTGACATGCCTCGGGTGTATTCTTCCTCCGAAGCCCCTGGTCATCTCGGAGAACCTGTAAGCTTCCTCCCTTCTTTGACGGAAGTCATTGTCAGCCCTGATATATTCATCCATCTTTTGAAGTAACTTCTCCAGTGTCTGTGGAGGTTTTCTGGCGAAGTACTGGGCAGTAGGTCCTGGACGAAGCCCCTTAATCATGGCCTCAATGACAATCTCATTGGGCACTGTAGGCGCCTGTGCTCTGAGACGCAAGAACCTTCGGACGTATGCTTGAAGGTACTCCTCATGGTCTTGCGTACATTGAAACAGAGCCTAAGCTGTGACCACCTTCGTCTGAAAGCCTTGAAAGCTTGTCAGTAGCATATCCTTGAGCTTCTGCCACGAAGTAATAGCCCCTGGTCGAAGAGAAGAATACCATGTTTGGGCCACATTCTGAACTGCCATGACGAAGGATTTGGCCATAACAGCTGCATTGCATCCATATGAAGATATAGTTGCCTCATAACTCATCAAAAATTGCTTCGGATCCGAGTGCCCATCATACATAGGGAGCTGAGGTGGCTTATATGATGGAGGCCATGGGATAGCTTGGAGTTCTGGTGCCAAGGGAGAAGCAGCATCAAAGGTAAAGGTATGATGATTAAAATCATCATACCATCCATCCTCGTTGAATAAACCTTCTTGATGAAGCTCCCTGTGTTGAGGCCTTCGATCTTGTTCGTCTTGAATAAGATGGCGTACTTCTTGAGTGGCTTCGTCGATTTGCCTTTGAAGATTAGCCAGTCTGGCCATCTTCTCCTTCTTCCTTTGTACTTGTTGATGAATTATCTCCATGTTTCTGATTTCTTGATCCAACTCTTCCTCTTGGAGTGTTGGACTAGTTGCTTTCCTCTTCTGGCTTCGGGCCTCTCAGAGAGAGAGGTTCTCCTGATTTGGGTCCAGTGGCTGTAGTGCAGCAGCCCCTGTCGCTGAAACTTTCTTCGGCGGCATGACGAGGGTCAGTGCTTGCCGAAGGTGGTCGAAAGAGGGTTCATCGGAGGTGGGCGTCAATGTTGGGGACTTGTTCTCAAATACTATGAATTAAGAACAAGGCAACATAGAAAAAGGTTAATGGTTAATGCCTTTCGTCCTTCGAAGCATTATTTCCCTTAGGATATAATGATCTTCAGACGAAGGCCATGAAGGAGACACCTTCATCATCACAGTATGTATATTAATGATAGAAGAAACATATGAAACATAAGGGATGACATAAATGATCATATAACAACATTAATATCCTTTCATCATATCATTATGAACGAATATGAATAATATTGAATTACATTTATACCTTCGGCTTGACAGAAGGCAAAAATCCAAGCGTGATGCACAAGCGAGTATAAGTCAACGTGAGCAGTACGGGAGTACTGTTTACCTATTTATAGGCACGGGACGCAGCCCATGAGAAATTACAATTATGCCCTTTACATTTACTATTGGCTTATAGAAAAATCTACGAGGACTGAATAGCCTTTTCCCCTTTAAGTCGGTTCTCTTTTCTGCGATTTAGCCGAAGCTCTCTTCCGCACAGCTTCAGAGCGACGGCAACCTTCGTCACGATCAAGCTCCTCATCGTGTATGCTTTTATCATAAATTCGAAGATACCTGTCCATAAACCATGCTTGGAAGACATTGTTAAATTATGTTTTTGAGGACCTTCGGAGGACGAAGGCCCCCAACAAGAGGGTGATTGGAAATCATAATGTTGCTCCTGCTAAGTATGTTCAGGTATGACGATGCCAACCATCTTTGCCATAGAAAATAGAGATGTGAGAGTTTTCTTTCTCGAAGTGCCAATAACCCACCCCCATATAGAGAAACTTTCACTAGTCCAAAATAGATTAGTAAAGACAGTTTAATAAATAGGTCATCAATGAAGAAAGTAAAAAACAGCTGGTGCATCACAAGGATACAACAGAAGAAAATCTCCATAAAAATCACATGTTGATAACTGCAATACATAAATAACTATGACTATTTTAGTGTGCAAGTAAAAATTGGCCAATTTTGCAGCTAAAATAAAAGGAATAGAAACTTTACCAAGCAGGAGTCTAACTCCTCGCTTCACCATCCAGATCGTCCTCATCAGCAACAAAAACAAAACACGTTTCCAGGCCAATTGAATGGACTCTAGGGATAGCCTCATCCTCGACGACGGTACTGATAGTGTTGTGTGAGCTCCTTTTGAGAGACTCATGCGCAGCCTGTGCTCCATTTCCATTTCACCAGATTGTTGTGTCATTTCCTTGAACCAACAGTGCTAGAACCTAGCGTTTTTAAAAGAGATCAATGAAAGGGAGACAAATTTCAGTTATAGTGCAATACATAATCCAAAAAAGACAGACGCACAAAACCATTCTATTACTTAACACATAATCCACCTTTTTTGTAAAATTAAAGGTTGCAAGAAGTGAGTAATGGATTGTGGCAATATGACAAAAGAAGCAGATCATAATTTACTAAAACCATTATGTTACTTAACATTATAGGACTACATGAGTGATTGATACTGCCTAAGATATGGCAAGCATGTAAAGGAAAAAGTCTATCCTGGATTCCTTCTTTCTAGCATCGGTTGGAAATTATAATAACAATAATACAAATGGTGAAGCAATTCCATGCACCTGTCATTGGATACTTTCACAATTGGTTAGTAATTCTTTGGTCAGGTGCACATACTCTCCAGTATTTTTAGGTGTCTGCTTCCATTAGTGGAAAGTGTGTGGAAAGTGTGTCTTGCACTTTATTGATCTATAAAATAACACTAAAAGAAGCAAACTTCAGTCATATGCATCATAAATGAGTATGATATGTACCAATTCTGGGAGTGGGCATATACACACTTAGAACATGGAGTTAATAGGCTCAACAAGCACTAAACAGTAAGCAAACTGAACACAAGCATGTACATACCTTGATAAATCAGCACCAAACTAAGAAAATTTTGCTCCCCCGGCACCTCCCTCAGTTTGCAAAATCAACTATACTATATACTGTAAACAGGAGATGGAAAATAGAGTTGCAAAGAAGTTGTAGTTGCTGCCTTGATTAGAAATGCAAATGCAGTTTTGCGCCTAAAAATTACAAAGACTTAAAAGGTTATGGTTATGCCTTGAAAGCTTCAGGTTAGCTGCTTCCAATGAATATGAAATATGTCTATTCAAATTGAAAGATATATAAAACAGTTCAACCTCATAGCAGCATTCAACGAGAGCACATTTGATATACTCACTATGCAACTCATCAGTCGGACTTAAATATTGGAAGACAGTTAGTCCTAGAATGCAAACAATAAACTTTCAAAATTTCCCTAATGTACCAAAGTATTTAGATTTCTAAGCAAGGACAAGATCATAGATTTATCATTAAAAAATAACATTTCTGTGATTTTGACAATTTCAAACATATGGAATCAGAGCAAATACATTAAATGTATTGCAATGATAAGTGATTCAGTATTAGTAGAAAAGGAAACAAGAACATACAAGAACATTCATTATAGAAACAAGAACGTTCAGTAGAAAAGGAAATTGAACCGTCTCAGAATATTCAGTATCTACTTGCTGATTGGTACTGATTTTTGGAAATGAAGTGCTCCTTACTAACCAAATCACATAACCAGTCAATCTGACTGGAAATACTTCTGTACTTGCTGATTGGTAATGATGTGCGCCTTGATTAAACAAGAACATTTGGAAATCAAGTGTGCCTTGAATAAACTACTACTTATGTACTTCCTGATTGGTACTGATTTTTGGAAATCAAGCGCAAACTCAAGATTCTATAATCTGTATGAAACCAAACGCGACCTTACTAACCAAGAATTGCCCTAATGTTCCTTACCTAATAATATGATATTATTTGGATCTAGCTATGAGGATCAGATAACCTTCAAAGTGTACGTTGTTAATATAGATACGTTTTCCCACAACCAAATCACACAACCAAATCACAAGGCATATAGAGAAGGTGGGGGGAAATCAAACCTCCTGAAAAGTGGCGAGGAGCTCAACCAAATCCAGACGAGATGCGATGTTTCGTTGGTGGCAAAGTAATCCTCGTCGTCGTCCTCGATGTCTCCCCAGATGGGGGATTGATAGACTATTCGTGGAGCTCAACCTAGAAGATGGTGGAGACGTTCCCTTTGGATTAATATATGGCACCATCCAGATGGTGGATTAAAGGGCCGTCAATGGGAAGAGGCTGCTGAGGATGGTAATAGGGGTCCGAGTGTTGGGGCGAAGGCGAACACGCTACCCTTTGCTCGATGCCTTCATCTCCTCATCACTCTGACGAAGGCTACATCCATAGGACGCGTCCGAACAAGCCGAAGGCGTAGACTGGATGGAGACCGGCGCGGTCCCCCTTCGTCCTCGTCGTTGCAAGACGAAGGCTTTGTCGAAGTCTACGGGTCTCCCACGTCGTCACCGCCCCGGGAGGCCCATGCGGGATTCGGCCCACGGTAATGGGCCCCGCGAGGATAAGCGCATTACGGGCCGCGTTTGTAATAGCCTTTACCGTAATGACTATATGTAACCTCCCCTCGTGGGAATATTCTAAGGATGAATCGGGTACTCGAGGGCATAAATGTCTTTGACAAGGGACAGATAGCCACTCGAGTGCCTATAAATACCCCCGTACAGTGCCCTCACGAGGAGATTAACAAAGCTTTTGCCATCCCTCAACAAACTTTGCAAATACTCTTTTTACTTTCCCGTTGGATCAACTTGCCCAGGAGAGCAAGTTCCAACATTTGGCGCCCACCGTTCGTGCTACGAAAAACAACCCGCGATGGCCCCCAAGCGAGCTAGTTCGAAGGTGAAAGTCGCCTAGAGGGGGGTGAATAGGCGGAATCTGAAATTTATAAATTTTAAGCACAACTACAAGCCGGGGTTAGCATTAGAAATAAAATCGAGTCCAAAAGAGAGGGCGAAAACAAATCAACCAAGAAATAAAGCGAGTGACACGGTGATTTGTTTTACCGAGGTTCGGTTCTTGCAAACCTAGTCCCCGTTGAGGTGGCCACAAAGACTGGGTCTCTTTCAACCCTTTCCCTCTCTCAAACGGTCACTTAGACCGAGTGAGCTTTCTCCTTAATCAACGGGTCACTTAGATCCCTCACAAGGACCACCACAACTTAGTGTCTCTTGCTTTGATTACAAGTGTCTTGAGAACAAGAATGGGGAAGAAGAAAGCAAGATTGCAAAAAGCCAAGCAACAAGAGCGACAAATATCACACTGATCACTCTCTCTCTCAAGTCGCTAATCACTAATGATCACTTGTCTCAATTGTGGAACTTGGAGAGATTGGAATCTTTGATTGTGTCTTGGAATGGATTGCTAGCTCTTGTATTGAATGTGAAAGATTGGAATGG
Source organism: Zea luxurians (assembly GCA_029449295.1). Classification (NCBI taxonomy): domain Eukaryota; kingdom Viridiplantae; phylum Streptophyta; class Magnoliopsida; order Poales; family Poaceae; genus Zea; species Zea luxurians. Next base: position 32,598,000 of record JAOPSE010000007.1, on the reverse strand, counting down.
TTGGGTGAAGTGAATGGAGGTGGTTGGGGTTGTATTTATAGCCCCCAACCACTTCCTAGCCGTTGCTTCATTTCTGCCAACCGCGGACGGTCCGCGCCCCTGGTCCGGACGGTCCACCCCTTCACATCAACGGCTGAAATCCCAACGGTCAGCAGTAACGGCTATATCAACGACTATAATGCATTTAACGCATCGTCAGATGTCTGATAAAGGCAGTCACGGACGGTCCGGTCGTGCACCCGGACGGTTCGCGAGGACGCTATAATTCATTTTACCGAACCCGTCACCTTCGGGTTTTTCGGTTCTGCACCGACCGGACGGTCCGCGCTTGAGGCCGGACGGTCCGCGCTTGGTCTCGGACGGTTCTTGCTTTTCCATCGAAGGGTCCGTAGTGTAGACTTGTGTTTTTGCATTGGTTCTGTCCGAGGCTCACCCTAGTGTCGCGGACGGTCCGCCGCAAGGGCTTGGACAGTCCGCGCTTAGGTGATTTTCCAAAAAGTTTCTCCTGTCTGGAATAATCTACGGTATTCCAGACAGTCGACTTTAGAATAGTTGTAGATAAACTTATGCACATGTGGAATGATCAACTAGACAAACTGGTTAGTCCACAAGGTTTGTGATGGTCGTCAAACACCAAAATCGGTTATAGGAAATGTTGAGACTATTTCCCTTTCAGAAGGCAGCCCCATCCATCGACGAAGTAGCGAAGGCAGCGCTATAGGCGCAGAAAAAAGGCAAGGCCCTCGCGAACAACACCCCCAAGAGGCCTTCGAAGATGAAGCTGTCAGCAAAAGACAGCGCCAAGACCATCCCACCCCCGAAGGCACCCTACGCACCTGCAGCTCCGGAGGCGTACCACAAGCACCACCACTAGGTTTCGCTCCATCAGAGGGCGCATACACAATAGAAGATGGAGAAGTCATCGGCATCTTAGCCGAAGACCAGCTACAGCTGCGGGCCCTGCGCATCAAGAACCACAACCTCCAAAAGCAGAAAGAAATCCTCGAGGCCAAGCACCAACGTGTCACCGTGTAGGCCAAGGTGTGCCAAATGATACAAGACGAGGAGCAGAGAGCTTGGGAGCTAAAGCAAGAGATCGTGCTAATGCAGGGCGAGGGCCAGTACAATCTGCAGCAGCGCGTCTAAGCCGGAGGCCCATTCATACCACAGCGCGGCCCCTTCATTCCACCCGCCGCAGCTTTCCAAGGGATCAACTACCTTGATGAGTGAAGCCCCTTGGCTCCGCAACTCCAAGCATCGCCTTGGCCCGCCAACTTCAGGGCTGGCACCTACCCCAAATACAACGGTAGTACTGACCTGGCACAATACATCATGAGCTACCAGGTTGACGTGGCATCGTCTGGAGGGGACGACACCACAATGGCCAAATCCTTCATCATCACGCTCGAAGGCCCGACCTTGACTTGGTACACCAGGTTACCGCCACTGTCCATTGACTCCTGGAAAGGACTCCGCGACAAGTTCCTGCTCAATTTTCAAGGGTACCGACCTGATACCGATGCCCTGGCCGAGTTATCCCTCTGCAAGCAGCAAGAGAAGGAAATCCTTCACGAGTACTACAGGAAATTCCTGACGCTCAAGTCGCAACTGCCATTAGTTGACGACCACATCGCGATCCATTATGCCATCAGCGTTCTTCGGGCTGGCGTCCTGTACAGTCATTGCATCAGGGACCCACCCAAAAATCTACAAGAGCTATATCAACTATTTGAGAAGTATGCCAGGTTCGAAGAGCTGCATCAACGCAAGGTTGAATCTCAGAGGAAGCCTAAGGACCCTCCGCAGTCTAGCAGAACCTAGACCAGACCATCGCAGCCAGACCCTGGACGGGACAACCGCAGTCACCAGCAAGTGCACAACATAACCAATCAGCACCCAGCCGGAGAGACCTCTCGTCGTCAGGAATACCCCCCCTAAGGCCGCGGCAACGGCACCAGAGGGAGAGGCCGAGACGGACGCAGCCGCCGCGCAGATTCTACTGTCTGTTTCATGGCGAGGACTGCGCACACCCAACAAGGGATTGTCTAGAAACCAAGGCCACCAGGGACAGAATGTCTAGAGCACAACCAGCCGACAACCAGAGAGTCGTCGCGCACAAATACCACCACCAGCAACCCTACCACAATGAGCAAATCTAGCATCCACCAAACCATGCGTACCAGCACCGTCAAGAAGTGAAGGTTCTACCACCACCGCCTCCACATCACCCCAATCCACCACACCATAACCACCCCTCACAAGCACCCAAGCAGGAAGACTTCGCCGAACCACCATATCGCGGAGTCATCAGGGTCCAGCATGGACTTCAAAACAAAGCGCCAGAAAAGGGACCACTACCGAAGTGTGAACCACGTCGCTCTCACTGGCCCCGTAGTGCAAACAAGGTGGTCTCATGTACCACTCACCTTCGACGCCAAAGACGTTGATTTGCGCAGCGCTCCTCATGTCGATGCCATGGTGATCAACTGCAGTGTAGCAGGCTGGGACCTAAACAAAGTCCTGGTCGACAACGACAGTCAAGCTGATATCATCTTCCCGCACGCCTTCGATCGCATGGGCATAAGCCACAACTTACTCAAGCCTTCGGACAACCCCCTATACGGCTTCGGCGGCAAGGGCACCTTCCCCGTCGGAAAGATAGAGCTACCCCTATCATTTGGTGTAGCACCCAATCCACGAAGTGAGCAGGTCACTTTCGATATCGTTGACATGGTATACCCATACAACGCCATAATGGGCAGGGGCTCCATCAACAAGTTTGAGGCGGCCATTCACGGACTCTACCTCTACATGAAAATCCTAGGTCTGCAAGGCGTGATCATAGTTTATGTCAACCAGTAGATAGCGCGCCTCACGGCACAGCATGAAGGTTTTGAAGGGACCCGCCCAGTTGCAGACAAAAAAGTCAAGGCGCAGCTTCAAAGCAACGATAGAACGAAGGCGGTACCCCTCGACCCAGCAACGCCTAAGCAAACGGTCGTAATAAGCGAAGACCTGACCTCGCGAGATGAGGAAAAACTCATCTCTTGTCTCTCACGAAACAAGGACGTCTTCGCTTGGTCCTCCCTCGATTTGGTCAGGGTCAGCCGCACCATCATAGAGCACAGCCTGGGTATCGACCCTTCGGTGCACCCAAAAAAGCAACGACTGCGCAAAATGTCCAATGAGAAGACTGAAGCCGCCAAGGCCGAGGTGCACCACCTTTTGGAAGCCAACTTCATCAAGCCAATCGCTTATCCTACATGGCTCGCCAACATGGTCATGGTGCAAAAGAAAAGTGGCAAGTGGCGCATGTGCATAGACTTCACAAGCCTCAATAAGGCTTGTCCCAAGGATAACTTCCCCCTGCCACGGATCGACAAAATAGTCGATAGCGCAGCAGGATGCGAAGTCATATCCCTCCTTGATTGCTTCTCCGGTTACCACCAGATTTACATGAAAGAGGAAGACAAGGCCAGCACAAGCTTTATCACACCCTTTGGCACGTACTGCTTCGTCTGGATGCCAGAAGGACTCAAAAACGCCGGGTAAACCTTTTCTCGCCTCACCATGAGGGTCCTCGAAAGTCAAGTAGGCCACAACATTTTCACCTACGTAGACGACATCGTCGTCGCAAGCAAAAACAAAGAGGATCACCTGGCCGACCTCGCAGAAACATTCGCTAATATATGTGATGCACGACTTCGGCTCAACCCCGAGAAGTGTGTTTTTGGAGTTCGCTAGGGGAAAATACTTGGTTACCTAGTGTCGCACCGAGAGATCGAGGCCAACCCAACCAAGATCCAAGCGATCATCAACATGACACCCCCTCAGTCAGCCAGGGATGTCCAGCGACTGACAGGCAGATTGGCCGCCTTGAACAAATTCATCTCCAAATCCGCAGAGCACAGTCTACCTTTCCTCAAGACATTGTGTGGTGCAAAAGACTTTGCTTGGGGAACATAGCAAGCGGCGGCGTTCGGGTCGCTCAAGCAACACATGTCTGACTTAGCAACCCTTGCTAGCCCCGACCCTTCGTTGCTGGCCTCACCATGTGCAGTCAGCGCAGCGTTAGTTCAAGAGCAGGACAGAGAGGGCACAAGTCGGCAGTGCCTAGTGTACTATGTCTCCGAAGTCCTCACGGCTTCTAAGTGCAACAAGACCGAACTAGAAAAAAATTCATACATAGTCGTCATGGCATCACGCAAGCTGCGCCACTACTTCAAGGCATTCAAAGTACGGGTCACTTCGGACAGGGGTCTAGGAGTATTGTTCAGGAACCCGGAGGCATCCGTCCGAATCGCCAAATGGGCAGCCAAACTCTCCGGGTACCACATCACCTTCGAACCCAGAATAGCGATCAAATCACAAGTCCTGGCAGACTTCATCGTTGACTAGACAGGACCAACATGGCAACAAGAAGAGTCCCCAGAGAAAGTTTGGACCATCCACTGCGACGGCGCATGGTGCCATGCGGGGCAGGCGCCGCGGCGATCATAACATCACCCACAGCTTCGCCTTGGAGTCCGACAGATGCACTAACAATATAGCAGAGTATGAAGCTGTCATCCTGGGACTCCACAAATTACGAGCACTTGATGTCACCACATGCATAACCAGGACAGACTCCAAAGTAGTCACCGACCAGGTTGAGAAGGAATACTCAGCAAAAGACCCCGCGCTCATGCAGTATCTCACAACTGTCCGCAGCCTCGAGAGACAATTCAAGGGTTTCACCCTGCAGGATGTCGACCACATCAAGAACGAAGAGGCCGACACGTTGGCCAAAGCAGCGGCCAAGGGCGAGGCCTTGCCCTCCGACGTGTTCTACCACATCATCGGCACACCAGCTGTCCGCAACCCCAAAGGTCTACAAATAACTCAGGACACCGAAGGCCACCGCATCGTCAACCTCATCATGGTCGAAGACTGGCGGGCCCCAATAACACTGTACCTGCAAGGCCACTACTATCCAAGCGATCACAATGAGGCCAAACGACTAAAGCACAGAAGCAGGGATTCGCATTAGTCGAGGGTCAGCTGTACCAAAAGGGGATCAGCCAACCCATGCTGAAGTGCATAACTGAAACCGAAGGCATAAAAATCCTCCACGAAGTCCACAGCGGAACTTGCGGCTCCCACTCAGGACCCAGGGCCCTTGCTGCCAAGGTGATTCGTCAGGGATTTTACTGGCCCGCAATAATTTGCACTGCCAATCGAGTCACAAGGTCATGCGAAGCATGCCAAAAGTTCTCCCCTCGCTCAAGCAGCCCTTCGCAATTCACCAAGCTCATCGCCCATACATGGCCACTTCAACGCTGGGGGCTGGACATCGTTGGACCACTGCCTACAGCTCAAGGGAACCTCAAGTTCACCTTCATCGTTGTCGAATATTTCACAAAGTGGATTGAGGCCAGGGCAGTATCCATAATAACATCGAAGACCGCTCAAAAATTCTTCTGGCAAAACATTGTTTGCCGCTTCGGAGTCCGGTTCGAACTCATAGTTGACAACGCCAAACAGTTCGATAGCCAAGACTTCAGGGATTTCTGCTTTTCCATCGACACCAAGCCTGTATTCGCCTCGGTGTACCACCCACAATCCCACGGTGTTGTTGAGCGCGCCATTGGCAAGATTTTTAGTGCCATCAAGAAAAGGCTTCTTGACGACGAAAAGGGCAAATGGGCCGACCAATTACCTAAAGTGGTATGGGCCCTGAACACGATAGAGTGCCGGGCAACCGGGTTCACACCCTTCCACCCATTGTATGGATCTGAGGCCATGACGCCGCAAGAGTTAAAGCACGGGTCCCCCCGAACAAACAAATCAACCGTCCCCGATGTCAACGAACCAACTTCCAAAGACCTCATCGATGGAGACCACGCCTTCGCCCTGCAGGCCCTTGACAAATATCAGGTTCAAACCAAGGCCTGGTGCGACAACGCAGTCGTCCCAAGAGAATTCAACGAAGGGGACCTCATACTCGTAAGAACCACCCGGACAGAGTCACGGGCTAGAGCCGAAGTGGGAAGGTCCATTCATAGTCAAGACGAAGGCATCCCCCAGTGCTTACAGGTTGGCAACATCATCTGACGAAGACTTGGAGCATTCCTGGAACATCTATAATCTCCAGAAATTTTTTGTTTAAGTCTCAGGGCCTACACGCCTTTGTAATTCTGCAAACAATGTTGTTCAGGCCTACACTCTTTTCCTCTCGGGGGGTGTGGTTTTTAACGAGGCGAAGCCATGTAATATACCAGTGCAAAGCCCCCGCAAAAATATTCAAGTATCAACATGTCGAAAAAGACCGCTCCAACGTCCTTCGGCATTCGACCGATTTGAAGTCACCGCGACAGGTAGCGTAGGCTACCCTCGCGTGCGACAAAATCCACGCGAAAGTCACCTAAGGGTGCAGCCGGACAAGCACAATAAGTGCACGATACGAAGTCTTTATCAAAAGACAAATCCATGCAAAAGTTGCCTAAGGGTGCAGCCGAACAAGCACAACAAGTGCACGATACGAAGTCTTTATCAAAAGACAAATCCGTGCAAAAGTCGCCTAAGGGTGCAGCTGGACAAGCACAACAAGTGCACGATACGAAGTCTTTATCAAAAGACAAATCCGTGCAAAAGTCGCCTAAGGGTGCAGCCGGATAGGCACAACACAGGAATTCCCCATCTCATTCAACGAAGGGTAACCGACCACATTACACAAACAATAAATAGATAGTCACAGGTTACATACACACAGCAAGAGGCCACCAACCCTACCGCACGAATAAATACAATCGCATTTTTTCCTCTCTTTATTGCGAGCCGGGGGAGGGCAGCGCTTTCACTCACTACTGCAAGACAAGAGCGAGGGTACCAAACATACTACATCAGCTCAGCCTTCGGGATAATGCCCGCCTCTCGATAATTAAACAACATCATTTTCAATTCCTCACCCTCAAAAAGATTCTGCAGATCCCCCTCACCAATACTCGTCCCAAACGACGAGGACAACAGATCTCGTTGGCCACCCCGATCCACTCGAAGGCAGGTTCGCTCCATCCCCATCCGACGACGCCTACAACTTCACGACATATCGCCAACGCTATGCTTCGACACCACTTTTCGTCGTTGGCGCTTGATCCTCACGTGAACCGGGGGATCAGACTCTTCGCCCACCTCCATTCGCGGCGAGGACTCCGCCGCAGCTACATCTAACGCAGCAAAATAATCAAAATCTTCATCCGAAGACTCTTCAATCCAGGAAAATGGGCTCCCAAACTCACCATCAGATGAAAAAGACCCTGATTCAGAACTAGACAAACTATCATTAGCAGGCACTGTGGTTGCGGCCGCCACAAAATTAGTATCATCAGTAGGGGTTGCTTGCGCAGGCCCAGACGTCGGAACCTGCGCAGCAACCAATTTTCAGTATCACAAAAATAAAGCCCTACATAACACCCCTAACTCTATCCCGCCACCTACGAAGGGCTGGTCGACGCTGCAGGGTCTTCGGCAGCGGTCGCGGCTCCATCGAAGTGTTTTCACCAGGCGGAGCAGGCGCGGCTGCCACCGAAGTGTCCTCATCAGGCGGTGCGGCGTCTGCCACAGTGTCCTCGTCGACACCAGTCGGTGTCGCCGGTGCTGCCCAATCCCCGCCCTCGCATCCTCCACCAGAGGCACTGTGCTCTCCAAGCCCTCGAAGTCCTCGACCTCGTCATCATTTGCCATCTATAGAAATAGCACCAAATATAAATACATAATCCAAAAAAATCCGTACCTGCTCCATCGCCCGATCAGACCTTTTCTGGACAGTATCATAGCCATGAGGGCCCCACATCCTATCATAAAGCGCCCCAGCAGACCGCTTTAACACCGCATCTTCGACCTAGAAAATTCCACAGTTGAAGTCGTCGTCGAATCGGTCAAAGACTTCGAAGTGCCTGCATCACTCACGGGACAAGGCATTCGCGGCCCCTTCACATGTGATGAGCAAGGCGAAGGACATGAGACCCTTCACGATCGATGGAAGCATCTTCAGTTCCTCCTGCAGCCATCCGAGAAAGCAGAGGCCCACCTCCTCACCGGACGCGCCAAAGGGGGCGGTACGCGCACCAAGCTGCCGGTACGCGTCCACGAGCAACGCGTGCGCAGGGTCGACCTCTGTGCGGATAGAGGCCTCTGCTTTGTCCAGATAGCCGCGCAGGCTCCTATGGCTCGCCTCCGCCTCCGCGGCACATTGGAGAGCGAGGTTGGCCTCGGCGCGCGCAAGCTTGGCCTTGGCACGCGCAGCCTGGGCCTCCACGCAGGCCCTGTCAGCATCCTCCTTTTCTGCCGCTAGCCGGCGGCTGAGGTCCTCTTTTTCGGCCTCCACAGCCGACAGCTTCTCCATCAGGTTGCGGCTCTTGTTCTCCGCGGCCGCTTTGTCCCGCACTGCCTCAGTGTACTGCCTCCGGAGGCGCTCAATCCTCCCCTCGAGTCACCGCCTTTCGGCAACGAACTCTGAGGCCAGGGCCCCTGACGTAATATGTTTGGCGAGGGCGGTCGCCTGGCAAAAAAAGCCGTCAAATTCGAAGTCATATAAGAAGAACACAATGTCGAAGTCCACGACTACTTACATGCTTCAGCTGCTGCAACTAAACCCGCCACGTCCTTAGCGGCGGTGACCGAAGCGATCTCGCCGCTGGCGCAAATCTTGGACCATGGGTCCTGCGAAGACCCCTTCGCCCCAGTCGCCACGGCGACCGACCCAGCCGCCACCGGCGCCGGGACAATAGCCAGTTGCCCAGCCTCCGACCCTGCACCACAGTCTCGTCAAACACCTAGTCCCCGGAAAAAAACTCACCAACAGGTCCTCGCCCTGTATGGGCGTCGAACATCGTGACGCCGCCCACAAGATAGTCATCCACGGAAATATCCATGGAGACCTTGGCCCCACCCACCTCCGTCTCAGCAGTACGCGGCGGGGATGGAGGCCTTCGCTCCTATTTGGGTACGGCAGGGAGCGGCTTGCTGGGGCCAGGGGCGATGGACTTCGTGCCCAGCGGAGGCTTGCTGGTGCCGGGGGTGGCAGACTTCATGATCCCCCGCGCCATCTTGACCTCGCGCCACGGGTCCCCGACCCTCGCGAACGCCTGGCGTTTCCACGACGTGTCTTGGCGATCCTTTTCCATCACTGCCGATACAACAACAGTAACATTCTGTCCGTAAGAAAAAATCTTTATCTCACGAGCTAATCGAGACGTACACGTGTCCTCACCGGCCGCCCGGGGGATTGGAACATTCCTAGGTCAGCGACCCCCGGTAACCGTCAGCGTTCGCGCGGAAGATTCCCGGAGCTCGGGCGAGGACATCCTCTCCCCGGGAGTCGCGCAAGTTCCTAATAAAGCCACAGCAAAACGATCGGAAGCCCCCAACCCCTCACCTGTTGTACCTAGTTTCCTCTTCTTAGCTGCCACAGCCGGCACTGCTCGCCACGAAGGGCCTTCGTCCGCTGCCACCACCCTTTTTCCCCGGCGGTCACCAACAACGGCATCGTCGTCTCCCGGGTAGCTGGCATATGGCAGTCGGTTCAACTCAAAAACACGATTCAACCGAACATTCGAACCGCGGATATCCCAACTCCGCAGGGTCTCAGTCTTTTGCACATACCGCCCTACAATCTTTGTGGCCTCGGCCTCCACTTCGCGCACAAACGTGGTCGAGTTCCGGCCCTGTAAATTCACAGCTAAGGAAGGACTTCGCACCAACTGATCGCCCAGGGTCGGCATCTGACGAGGGCACACCTCGCCAAGTACCCAACCGTGTGCCAAGGGCCACACTCCATAGTCGATAAATTCCTCAACCAAATCGCGCCCGCTACTCATGCGGGCAGAGTACCGAAGGGCCCCTTCGTCCTCATCATCCTCCGCCACCTCGAATCGAGGGAATGCCACATAGCAATGAGAGCACAGAATGGCTGGAGGGAGCCCAGGTATATCTTTGACTTCCCCACAAGAAACATAAAACCAATAGTCCCACCAGTTGCCCCACTTGTTCCTGGCACAAGGGACTATCTCCATGACTTCCATCGAAGTCTTTCCAGTCCTCGGCATAAAGGTGCACGATCCAAATTATGCAATCTTATCTCCTATTTTCCTTTTTTGCCAGTGCAGGCAATAGTTCTTGGTGAAGACCTCCACAGACGGCTGCCCACCGTAAGAAGCAACCGCCCAAACATACTTCGCCAGCCCAACCACGACGTTAGGCGCCAACTGGTGGACCTGCACTTCGAACCTCCGCAAAACCTCCACCACGAAGCAATGCATTGGGAGACAAAGGCCAGCAATGAAAAATGCCTCAAACACAACCAATTCGCCCTCAGGCTCAGGGATCTCCTCTGCACCCGAAACCTGCCCGACACCGTCACCAAAGTAGCCAAGCCACTGCATCTCCAGCACACGGACCGAGGAAATCTTCGAAGTGCCGAACTCCACGGTGTGGCCCGGTTGCAACTCCAACGTTGCCAAATCACTCAAAGTATCCTCGGATGACGGATCGGCCGACGACGCACTCGCAGCAGATGAGGAAGAAGACATTGCTATGTACCGTCGGCGGCGGCGCGCGGTCTGCTTGACGCGGGCCAGATTTCCGAAGCAGGAGAGCAAGGAGGGTAGGCGAGCGATTTGCAAAAGCTAGGGTTTTCTACGGTGCACGCAAGGATAGGAAACAGTCCCGGCCGCGGTCGCCTTTTTATAGATAGGATGCGACGCTTCTGGAAACACACAGTCCAACAGTAACACGTCCATCAACGGTCACATTTCAAAAAAACCCCGCGGGACCACTTCGAGCGAGGGCAGCGTCTTCCCCATCTAGCGGCGTCTTCAGCACCAGATGACTTAGTTGAACTGGTCCCTCAGAGGGCAAATGTTGGGGTGAAGGTGAACACGCTACCCTTCGCTCGATGCCTTCGTCTCCTCATCACTCCGACGAAGGCTACATCCATAGGACGCGTCCGAACAAGCCGAAGGCGTAGACTGGATGGAGACTGGCGAGGTCCCCCTTCGTCCTCGCCGTTGCATGATGAAGGCTTTGTCGAAGTCTACGGGTCTCCCACGTCATCACTACCCCAAAAGGCCCATGCGGGATTTGGCCCACGGTAACGGGCCCCGTGAGGATAAGCGCATTACGGGCCGTGTTTGTAATAGCCTTTACCGTAATGACTGTCTGTAACCTCCCCTCGTGGGAATATTCTGGGGATAAACCGGGTACTCGAGGGCATACACTACAGGAAAACACTTAATTCCCGTCGGCCAAGAACCGATGGGAATAAGCCTTAAACCAACAGGAATTAGTAATTCCCGTCGGTTTAGGGCTTATTCCCGTTGGTTGTCAGCCGACAGGCGTCAGATGTCGGGGATAAGATTATTATCGTCGACCGCTAACGGGAATAATTAATCCACGTTGGCCACTTACAAGCCGACAGGAGTTACTGCTAATTGCCGTCGACCAGGACAACCGACAGGAGTTATTAATTAATCCCCGTCGGTCCTACCTGGCCGATGGGAGTTACTGGGCCAACGGGAATTAATTGTTAATTACCGTCGGTTCGACCATAGCAGACGGGAATTAACTGGGCCGACGAGAATTACCCTATACTGCTACAAAACCAGCACTAAATTAGGTCACAATTTCTGCACAATTGCACACATAACATATATCACACAGAACAGACACAGTACAAACACATGCATTCATAATCAAATCACGCATTACAAACATAACATCCACCAACATAGTTTACACAAACATTTCAAATAGAAGTATGACATAAGTTCAAGTGTTTAGTTCGCGAAAAACATAGAGTCAGCGAGTTAAGAAACATGTTCAAGTGTTTAGAGATAACCACCACTTAGGTGGTTAGAGCTTTGACCGCTGCCGCCACCACCTCCAGGAGGAGGGAACGCAAAGAGGGAGTCAACAAATCCAGTCTCTGCTGTGGGATTAGACCCACTACCACCCGCTTCGGGCGTAACCTATGCAAGTTAGCAAATATCAACACGTTAAATGTAAATATCAAAAAGTATACAAGTGTATAAATTCATCGAGAGTTATCAAACGTACCCTATCTCCAGGTGCAGGTATATGTGTCGGAGGGGTGTTGAACTGTGGTGGCGGAGCTGGTGTGGATGCAAACTGGCTCCATTGTGGTGGCGGTGGAATATTTGGTGCCATGCCCTATTGCCGCATTAACTGTTAAACATATGTGTTACTATTGAAGATGTTGTATTGAAATATAATAATTTAGAGTTCGGATTATGTGTACTCACTTGATACATTGCTTGGTTATGTGCACTGCAAGCCTCCATAAATTCATGTTGTTGTCTCATCTCTTCACGCATCCTCATAATCTCCAACTCCTGGTCGTTCGGTCGACGAGAGCATGAGCTACGGGAAGACGAACCCGTCCTCTGAGATCTCACCGACGACGTGTCAATGAATCCGTCGAAGAGTGTGTATCTATAAGTGATTCAAAAATTGTGATTACTGCATAATCAATTTAGTGTCAACCATATAATTTCATAAGTTAGAGATTACCGTCCATGTGCTTTGCCACCACCACTTGCGTACACCACCGAGGGATCCACCGGTTCATGGCGCCAGTCGAAGTCAGGGCCATGGCAACGAACCATCTCCTCCCCATATGCCGCCTATACATCATACACAACCTTACAAATATAGGAATTTCTATACTTTGAACATTTGTACTTTTAGGCCAAAACTCACCAGCCGATCTGTGGCTGTCTGGCTGCAGAGCTGGTCAGGGTTGTTAGGGTCTGGTCCTTTGTGGCCCTCCTGGTAGACCTCAATGTCACTAGGCTGTTGGCCACTCGTAGCTTCCTGTATAAACAAAAAATATTCATAAGCAATCATACTATCTGCTAATCGACATAGCTAGATCAAACTTACCATTCTTTTAGCTTTTCGTAGCATGTCGTCACCGCCAAACTTGTGGTTAGGATTGGTTCCTTGACATTGTCTGTGATGCGCTGACGCTTTTTGGATGCCTTCGGAAGCCCAATATCGACACCAAGCATAGTACGCATCAGGCACGGGTGCCATCCATGGAACCATCACCTACACACACAATGTTACATATTATATCAATCACAACAATCAATAAAAAGGGTAAAACAAATTGAATACTAACCTCACGATATTGATCCTCAGTCAAATATATCTTTGAGAACCCTTCCTTTTTATTCAAGGGGCCTGCTTCTTCTGGATGTTTTTGAAAATACAGGTTTGTAGCCTGAATTCTCGCATAGTATATGGCATCCTTCACCAGCTTCTTTGCATTGTTTTAGAACACACGTTCAGCGTGCCCCAAGTAATCCTCTCCGTCAGGCAACCGATATCGAAGCTACAACATAAAGAATACTAATACAATGGTATAAGTCATAGAATTACAATATTAAGAAACATAACAAAAACAATAAAGAAATCATACCCAAAAGTCAATACGCACAAGTCCCCATCTGTCGGTGTGGTTTCGTTCCTTTTTAAACTTGTACTCATCCCAGGTACTGACGAGCACCTCATCCTCGGTATCACCGTTAGACACCTTCACTATACCAGGGTAGTGAAGGCGGCAAAGAGAACCCAACGTAAGGTTAACCTGAGTGTGGTGTCCCTTGCCGTCAAAGGATAGGTCCTCCCAATTCCTGCATTACACAAAAACATTAACGATACACATAATAGTTATATGAGATAAGTTAATATATTACACTCACCGATCTCCATGTGGCATGATTAAAGTCCTATCAGCCTCTCGCTCTATCGCATGGCGAGGCTTTACTGAGTGGCTTTTTCTTGAGCGACGTGTGCGTGTCGCTGAAGAGCCTTCTGAGCCATCATCCATCGGGTTGTCAGCCGGTTCGCCCTATTGGCCCCACTGGTCCCATGCCTGTTGCTGCTCTCTCTGGTGGTCCCACTGGTCCCATGGTTGGTGATGCTGTGCGGCCTGGTCCTCATTGTGCTCCACCTCCTCATTGTGCTGCTCAGCCTCATTGTGCTGCTCCTCAGTGTGCTGCTCATCCTAGTACATACAACTCAAGATTTATTTGTAAATATGTAAACAAATTTATTTGTACAAGATATGTTACCTCATCTCCATGTACAGCGCTCAACAGCTCTCGGCGTCTGCTGCTGCTCGAAGAACTGCCCTGAAAAAGGCCTAGGCCCTTGAACAGCCCCTTCACTGACTTCTTTGATTTTGGCGGCATCCTGCATCAAAAATAAGAAATTATTCATTAGTGCATCAAAAATGACATAATCCTTAAATAATAGAAACAAATGAAATAACAAAACAACTTTACTTGTTAAATATCATCAAAATCAGGATCTATTTGTTCTCTTCTATGCAGAGGTCGCCATGTAACTTTTCTCCTAACAGCTTGTCTTCTCCGTCTCTCGGGAAAAGTTAAGTCGTTAACGTCTGCAACTAGTGAATCTAATGCCGGTGCCGGATCAATATGAAAACTAGTTGACAACTCTTCTTCTTGAAACACCTCATCAACCTGCTCAAGGTGACCAATTTGATATTCGTTCTCACCAGGAGTATATAGGCATTCACGGTGATTTACATTATACACAACCCTCCATTTAGACAATTTTTTGCATGGATATGTCGAGAAATAAACTTGGTCTACTTGATGGGCAAGGATATACGTGTCGTGTCCTTGAAGCAATTTTTCAGGTTGGATCTGTGTCATCCCAAATTCGGTCCTATAATACTTCGGGTCGTACCATTTACACTCAAAGAAAACTAGCGCTAAAGGCTTATTTCCAACAAATGTAATCTCGATTATATTTTTGATTTTCTCGTAATAGCAGGCTTCGTGTCGTTCCATGTCGGTTGCCCTAGTAACGACTCCACTATATTGAGTGGCGGCCATAGGATGACTTGATTCGAAAATGCTTGAATGAAAGCGATATCCACTGATGTCGTAACGTCCATAGCTTTTGGCAGTTACGCTTCCAATAGATAACTGACGTAAGTCATCATTCAAATTCATTTCCTCCCCAAACTGTCAATTATGCCACAAAGCATTAGCAAATTCTGTAATATTAGTTAACTAAAATTAGGTCTCGGAGCCATATAATTAAGACTTACACGGTCTCGAAGCCACATAATGAAATTAGGTCGCCCATGCATACCATCGCGTCGCAATTTGTCTCTGTCTCTCGCTGTTGGCCTACCGAGACACCTCATGTTTTGTTCATCAAACTCGTTGTCAAATATTATTGTATGACATGAGATATTTGATAACATAAACTAATTCACATATGAACAATTTAAGGAAATAAGTCTTACACAAAGTATTTCTCCACCTCAGGCATATTCGTGAACATGTACAGTAAAGCAGACTTCTGTTCTTCCATAGTGAGGTGATATGCCTTCGGTGGACCAACGGCTTTACTGTTTGTCTGAAAAATCAAAAGATCACTACACAGAGGCATCTCTCGTTCATCATCATGGTACCTTTTCTTTCGAGCAAATATATTATGTTCTTCTGCAAAGTAACAACTTGTGAAGTGTGCTACCTCGTTCAGTTTAAATTGTTCCACAATACATCCTTCAACTCTTGCCTTATTGCCCACCATTGCTCTAAGCTTCTTTAATGCTCCTGTAAAAATCGACAACTAAATAGCCACAAAACTTTGTTAAGTGTTAGTACAGCTAAGTAGTGAGCTCTTGCGACCACAAGTATCACAGAAAATCAATCACACAAGACACTCGAGTTTATCCCATGGTTCGGCAAGTATAACACTTGCCTACCTCCACGTTGTGGTGTCCCAATGGATGAGGGTTGCACTCAACCCCTTTCAAGTGATCCAATGATCAACTTGAATACCATGGTGTTCTTCTTCCTTATACTTTTTCTCGCTTGCGAGGAATCTCCACAACTTGGAGCCTCTCGCCCTTACAATTGATGATCACAAAGAAGCACAGAAGTAAGGGAGGGGAGAGCAACGCACACAAGATTCAAAACGAGAGTACAATCACGCACACAAGTCACAACTTGAGCTCTAAGTTCAACACACGGAGTTCTCAACTCAAGAGGAGCTCAAATTGCTAACACAAAGAATCAATTGCGTGGGAGTGGAGTCTGGATGCTTAAGAATGATCAAAGAATGCTTATCTACTTCCTCCATGCGCCTAGGGGTCCCTTTTATAGCCCTAAGGCAGCTAGGAGCCGTTGGAGGCAACTCTGGAAGGCAAATCTTGCCTTCTGTCGGGTGGCGCACCGGACAGTCCGGTGCGCCACCGGACAGTCCGTGTAGCTGCCCGGTGCGCGATCTCCTTCCTTTTCTGGCGCATCCGACCGTTGAAGACTTGCGGCAGTTGGCGCATCGGACACTGTCCGGTGCACACCGGAAAGTCCGGTGCCCCCTACCGACAGTTGGCGCGCCCACGCGTTGCGCGCGGATTGCGCGGCCAACCGTTGGAGCAGTCGACCGTTGGCTCACCGGACAGTCCGGTGTCTCACCGGACAGACCGGTGAATTTTAGCCGTACACCGTTGATCGTTTCCCGAGAGCAACAACTTCGCCGCAGACGACTCATCGGACAGTCCGGTGTATTATAGTCATACGCCGTCGTCAAGTCCCCAGAGTGGCCTGTTCACCGGAGGCTGGCCTGGTCACCGGACACTGTCCGGTGCTCCAGACCGAGCTGCATTTGGCTGTACACAGCCAACTCCATTCCAAACCAATTTCTCCTGTTTCTAACACTTAGACACAATACATTAGTACTCAAATCAATGTACTAAGTCTAGAAACATACCTTGTAATATGATTTGCACTTCTTCACTCTTTGGCACAAATTAGCACTTAGAGAAAATGTGTTGGGCACTTAATCACCAAAACACTTTAGAAATGGCCCAATGGCACATTTCCCTTTCAATCTCCCCCTTTTTGGTGATTTATGCCAACACGTCAAAAAGCAACTGAAAGAAGTGCAACATCAATGCAATTGAGAACAAGAATTGTTTTTAATTCAAATTTGGCATATTTGGATCATTCTTTGCCACCACTTGGTCTGTTTTTGCAAATCAAATTCAATTTCCTATCTCTAAGTCAAATCCACTTGTTGAGGCACAAAGACAGGTATTCCAATAGAAATTGATCAAGGATCCAAAAAACTCCCCCTTTTTCCCATAATTAAACGTGAAAGTCGCCTAGAGGGGGGTGAATTGGCAGAATCTGAAGATTATAAACTTAAGCACAACTACAAGCCGGGGTTAGCGTTAGAAAAATAAACGAGTCCGAAAGAAAGGGCGAAAACAAATCACAAGCCAATAAGAATGGATGGCACGGTGATTTGTTTTACCGAGGTTCGGTTCTTGCAAACCTACTCCCTGTTGAGGTGGTCACAAAGACCGGGTCTCTTTCAACCCTTTCCCTCTCTCAAACGGTCACTTAGACCGAGTGAGCTTCTCTTCTCAATCAAATGGGACACTAAGTCCACTACAAGGACCACCACACAATTGGTGTCTCTTGTTTTGATTACAAGTGTTGTGGAAACAAGAATGAGGAAGAAGAAAAGCAATCCAAGCGCAAGAGCTCAAAAGAACACAAAAGTCTCTCTCTCTCTAGTCACTAATTTGTTTGGAGTGATTCCGGACTTGGGAGAGGATTTGATTTCTTTGTTTGTGTCTTGTATTGAATGTTATAGCTCTTGTATGAGGTTTGAAGGCTGAAAACTTGGATGCATTGAAGTGTGGTGGTTGGGGGTATTTATAGCCCCAACCACCAAAAGAACCGTTGGTGAGGGCTTCTATCGTATGGCGCACCGGACAGTCCGGTGCGCCACCGGACACTGTCCGGTGCGCCAGCGGACACTGTCCGGTGCGCCAGCCACGTCACCAGGCCGTTGGGTTCTGACCGTTGGAGCTCTGACAATTGGGGCCACCGGACAGTCCGGTGGTGCACCGGACAGGTCCTATAGACTGTCCGGTGCGCCTTCTGGCGCCTGCTCTGACTTTTGTGTGTGCAGGCGCGCACTGTAGGGCATTAAATGTCTTCTGCAGACGACCGTTGGCGCGAAGTAGCCGTTGCTCCGCTGGCACACCGGACAGTCCGGTGCTACACCGGACAGTCCGGTGAATTATAGCAGAGCGGCCTCCTAAATTCCCGAAGCTGGCAAGTTCAGCGTCGATCTCTCTGGCACACCGGACACTGTCCGGTGGCACACCGGACAGTCCGGTGCGCCAGACCAGGGCTACCTTCGGTATAATTTGATCCTAATATTTGAACCCTTTCTTTTGACTTGTATTGGTTTGTTGTGAACCTTCGGCACCTGTAGGACTCATAATCTAGAGCAAACTAGTTAGTCCAATAATTTGTGTTGGGCAATTCAACCACCAAAATTCATATAGGAAAAGGTTTGACCCTATTTCCCTTTCAATCTCCCCCTTTTTGGTGATTGATGCCAACACAAACCAAAGCAAGTATAAAAGTGCAGAATTGAACTAGTTTGCATAATGTAAGTGCAAAGGTTGCTTGGAATTGAAACCAATATACTTATTTCAATAGATTTGCATGGATGGTTTTCTTGTTATTTAAAATTTTGGACCATATTTGCACCACGAGTTTTGTTTTTGCAAATCTTTTGTAAAATTCTTTTTCAAAATCATTTTGCAAATAGTCAAAGGTATATGAATAAGATTGAAGGAAGCATTTTCAAGATTTGAAATTGTCGGCGTTTCGACCCCGGGGGGTCCCTGGACCGACGAGTAAATTGTCGTCGCGTGCCCCAGCCCAGATGGGTCGGCGCGAGGCGGAACGCGAAGGGGGGAAAAGCAGCCGGAGGGAGACAGGCGTGGGAGGTGGAACCCGCGACCTTCGTGTTAGCCTCGCGCCCAGGTCGGGTGCGCTTGCAGTAGGGGGTTACAAGCGTCCACGCGGGAGGGAGCGAGCGGCCTTGCGCGAGCGTCGTCCCGTCCTTCCACGCGCGGCCAACCTTCTGTAAGAGGGCCCTGGACCTCCCTTTTATAGGCGTAAGGAGAGGATCCAGGTGTACAATGGGGGGTGTAGCAGTGTGCTAACGTGTCTAGCGGAGGAGAGCTAGCGCCCTAAGTACATGCCATCGTGGCAGCCAGAGAGGTTTTGGCACCCAGTTCGTGTGGTGTCGTGGCCGTCGGAGGAGCACTGGAGCCTGGCGGAAGGACAGCTGTCGGGGCTGTCGAGTCCTTGCTGACATCCTCTTGCTTCCGTAAGGGGGCTGAGAGCCGCCGTCGTCATAGAGCATGCGGGGCGCCATCATGACTTGTTTAGCGGAGCGAGCCGGATGGGACGCCGGTCTTGTCCCCCGTAGCCTGAGTCAGCTTGGGGTAGGGTAATGATGGCGCCCCCTGTGACATGGCCGGTCTGAGCCCTGAGTTGGGCGAGGTGGAGGCTTCTCCGAGGTTGAGGTCGAGTCTGTCTTCCAAGGCCGAGGTCGAGTCCGAGCCCCTGGGTTGGGCGAGACGGAGACCGTCGGCTGAGGCCAGGGCTGAGTCCGAGCCCTGGGGTCAGGCGAAGCGGAGTTCGTCGTCTTCCGGGGTTGAGCCCGAGTCCGATCCCTGGGGTCGGGCGAAGCGGAGTTCGTCGTCTTCCGGGGCTGAGCCCGAGTCCGAGCCCTGGGGTCGGGCAAAGTGGAGTTCGTCGTCTTCCGGAGCTGAGCCCGAGTCCGAGCCCTGGGGTCGGGCGAAGCGGAGTTCGTCGTCTTCCAGGGCTGAGCCCGAGTCCGAGCACTGGGGTCGGGCGAAGCAGAGTTCGTCGTCTTCCGGGCTGAGCCCGAGTCCGAGCCCTAGGGTCGGGCGAAGCGGAGTTCGTCATCTTCCGGGGCTGAGCCCAAGCCCGAGCCCTGGGGTCAGGCGAAGCAGAGTTTCCTATGGCGCCTGAGGCCGGACTTGGTTGATGACAGCCTCACTCTATCGAGTGGCACAGCAGTCGGGGCAGCGCAGGCGGCGCTGTCCCCTTGTCAGGCCGGTCAGTGGAGCGGCGAAGTGACTACGGTCACTTCAGCTCTATCGACTGGAGGGCGCGCGTCAGGATAAAGGTGTCAGGCCACCTTTGCATTAAATGCCCCTGTGATTCGGTCGGTTGGCGTGGCGACTTGGCCAAGGTTTCTTCTTGGTGAAGACGGGGCCTCAAGCGAGCCGAAGGTGTGTCCGTTGCTGGGGGGGGGTCCTCGGGCGAGACGTGAATCCTCCGGGGTTGGCTGCCCTTGCCCGAGGCTGGGCTCGGGTGAGGTGTGACCGCGTCCCTCGAATGGACCGATCCTGGACTTAATCGCACCCATCAGGCCTTTGCAGCTTTGTGCTGATGGGGGTTACCAGCTGAGATTTAGGAGTCTTGAGGGTACCCCTAATTATGGTCCTCGACAGTAGCCCCCGAGCCTCGAAGGGAGTGTTAATACTCGCTTGGAGGCTTTTGTCGCACTTTTTTGCAAGGGGACCAGCCTTTCTCAGTTGCGTTTTGTTCCGGTGGGTGCGCGCGAGCGCACCCGCCGGGTGTAGCCCCCGAGGCCTCGGAGGAGTGGGTTGACTCCTTCGAGGTCTTAATGTATTTCGCAACGCTTCGGCCGGTCTGGTTGTTCCCTCATGCGAGCTGGCCGTAGCCCGGGTGCACGGTCGGGTCCCAAGTTCTCGGGCTGGTATGTTGACGCTGTCAACGGATTGGCCGGAGCCGGGTTTGCGAGAGCAGCCCCCGAGCCTCCGCACAGGGCGAGAGGACGGTCAAGGACAGACTCGTCTTTTTTATATACGCCCCTGCGTCTCGTTTCCGCAAGGAGGAGGGGGGAAAGCGCCATGTTGCCCTTGGAGGGCGCCGAACATGGTGTCTCCAGTGAGCTGCTGACGGGTAATCCGAGTGGACGCCCGTGCCCCATTTGTTAGGGGTCGGCTAGAGGCCCGGAGGCGCGCTCCAAAAGTACCTGCGGGTGATCTGCCGGACCCGGTCCCCTTTTGACGGGGTCCGAGGGCTCGATGCCTCCCTTTGATGGGATTCCGTTACAAGATCATTCCCGCTGGTCTCGGAAATGTCCTAGGGTACCTCGGGAGCGTAGCCCGAGCCTTGGTTATGTATAGAACGTACCCGGGGTCATCCCTCGCTCTGTGTCTGAGGCGGCTGTGAACCCTTCGTGAGCCAGCCTACGAACCCCTGATCAGTAGTGGGCATGGAGCCCGAGTGGCCTGAGGCAGCCGTTGAACCCTTCCGAGGGGCCGGCCCTCGAACCTCTAACCAGTAGTGGGCGCGGAGCCCGAGCGCTCTGAGGCGGCTGTTGAACCCTTCTGGGGGGCCAGCCTTCGAACCTCTGATCAGTAGGGGGGGGCTCGGGGCCCGTTTCCTTCGCGGAGAAGGATCCCTTTCGGGGTATCCCCCTTTCTCGGTCCCTGTTGTAAGAGAGAGAAAGAGGAAAAGGAAAAGGACACGAAATCGAAATGACGTGGCGTACCTTTTTTGACGCGGTCATTATGGTGAAGGCGAAGCGTTGCTCGCTTCCCCTGCCAAAGGTGCCGCCTATCCCGCCGCGGAGTTAATGCGACGGGACGAGTGGTTCACGGAGTAGCCGTTGCGCGTGTGCGGGCCGTTCGAGCAACGGGCGTTTTGCTTTGAGTCTTGAATCTCGCGGCGGGTTCGGGCGACGCGTTGAACGAGTCTCGCCTGGGTCTTTATATATTCGGGAGAGGGTCTGGTGACGGTTCTTTGGTCTGTTACTTGCCTTCTCCTTAGGTTTTCGCAACCTGAGGGATTAGCCAGAGAAAGGGAAACCACCCACCCAGTCCATTCCGCCGCCACCTCCTCTGCTCGGTGATGGCCGACCGGGTGACCATCATTCCGCCGCGCGACCCATGGCCTTTCTCCACGGTCACGGCGGATGACCTGGAGGCCCTTGTTGCTAAGGGTTTACTTCTCCCTCTCTCCGATGAGAGGCAGCCGGAGTGGATCCCCCCCGAGCGGAGCCGCTCCGTCCCTGCCGCCGGGGTATGTCGTGAGCTTCGTCTCCTTCCACGAGCGGGGGTTTGGAGTGCCGGCAAGCCGCTTTATGCGGGCGATTCTGCACAACTACGGGGTGGAGCTGCACAACCTTAGCCCCAACTCCATCTCGCAAGCCGCCATCTTCGCAGCGGTTTGCGAAGGATACTTGGGGATTGACCCTCACTAGGACCTGTGGACTCATTTCTTCTCCGCGGAGCTTTTTGCTTCGCCGACGGGGGAGAGAAGGGTCCGCGCGGCAGTGCGGGCCGACGGCTGCATCCTCCAGCTGAGGCAGTCGCGGGCGTCGCAGTATATTCCCGCCATCCTCGCGTCCTCGAACAAGGGGAGGCAGCGCCGGTGGTTCTATCTCCGAAATGACGATGGGAGGCTCCCATCGTTTTCTCAGCGAGTGGTGACCGTCGCTGCCGATGCTTAGCGCTACGGGACCCCGCATGACAGACAGAAGAATCTCGAGCCCCTTCTCAAGGCCCTGGAGGTGTTGCGGAAAGGAGGGCTCACCGCTGCGGGAGTGATTGCCGCCATTCATCGCCGGAGGGTGCTTCCCTTGGCGGAGCGGCGGTTGTCGCTTTGGGAGATGACGCCAGAGGCTTACTTGGAGGGCTCACGGATGTCCTCGGATCCCCTTCCCGTCGACGTCCTCCACGGGCGGGTGGCCGTCGCGTTGGGAAAGCCGGACGCCAGCGCCCTTTCTCAGCCCTTGATGCGTCCCGACCACGGGTGTGTGTCCCTGGTGAGTGTCCGCTCCTTCTTTCTCCTTGCATCGGATTGCCTCTGGTCCTTTTGGCCGAGACTTTTCATCTGTCTCCAGGAGGTAGGGTGGCACAAGCCTTCCCGGCCACGGGTCCCGGAGGACGCGGTGGACCGAGCTGCGCGGCGGGTTGCCGCGGAGAAGGAGAAGGAGAAAAAGGACGCGAAGAAGGCTCGGGCTCGCGAGCGAGCGCAGGCCCGAGACGCCTTGGAAAAGCTCCATCGTCGGCAGGAGAGGGATGGACTCCCGAGGGAGCCGTCGCCGGAAACGCCTGACGACGACGACGACGATGAAGATGATGACGAGGATGACGATATGGCCGCCCGCCTTGGCCTCAACCCGGGTTTGAGGCTAGGGCAGGAGTCGTCAAGCCAGCCTCTGAGCGGGCTAGCGCCGCCGGTCCCTGGGGTCGGGACGCCGAGGTCCCGGTCCGAAGAGCGGGGGCAGACCGAGGGGGTGCTCGACCCCTCGGCTAGGGGAGTTGAGGTGACCCCGGGGGGTCAGGCCGAGCCGTCTGTTCCCCGAAATCTGTCGCCTGTGCCGGCTGCGCAGGAGGGCGATCCCTAGGTCGCCGTGGCGGCGCCTGGCCAGTCCGTCTCTCGAGCGCCTAGGGCGTCCAAGGCGAGGGTCGCACCGAAGTCGGCAGCGAGGCAGACCTCGGCGGTACCTTCGGGGGTCGAGGTTCGAGAGACCTCCCCACAGGCACGGTTGATCATGGCCCGGAGTGGGTAAGTACCTTGGGGGGTCTTCGTCCCGGCTCCTCCTTTGTATGTCTCGACCCTGACTTTCTTTTCCTCCTTAGCAAGCGGAGTCATGGTCCGACCGATCTGGCTCCCTGGAAGGTCCTCAAGATGGCGTCGGCTTCCGCAGCCGGTGCCGCACCAGGCCTTGCCGGCCAGCTGACCTTCTCGCAAGACGTCCCACAGCGGGGGGCTCAGGCAGCACCAGTTGTCGTGGTGCGAGTTGTTGAGGCTGGCTCTTTGGTCAAGGCGGCTGTCGCGCTGGGGGAAGCGGCTGGCGCGGTCGTGGCCTCGGGCCCTCCAGACGTGCCGCCGGTGCCGGCGCCGGCTGCTGCCGAGGCCGTTGCCGTCCTGGCCGTGGAGCGACCCGTCGCCGCCGACGCTGAGATGGCTGAGGCGTCGCTACTTGGTACCTCGGAGGAGGGGGGCGTGGAACCGCGACTCGTCCCGCCGAGCGGCGACCTCGTCCCTGCGAGGCGGAGCTCCGAGGGGCGGCGCCAGTTGCTCCGGTTCCGGACCCGTGAGGCCTCGGATCCCTTCTTCGTTCTTGACGATGAGCGGGAGGAGCAGTCTTGGGACGAGCTCCGCGAGTGTGCCGAGGCGACGGTGGGGTCGCTTCGGTCGTCCTTGGAGGTCTTTTGTAGGGACGTCCCCAATATCCTCCAGGTAATAATTTCAGGCATACCTTTTTTCGTGATCAAGGCGTACTTTGTGACGCCCTGCTTCCTTCCCTCAGGATCTGACGGATCGGAGTGCCGCCAAGTCGTTGTTCATCTGCCGCGAGGTCGACGTCTAGGGTTCGCTGCGATCCTTGAGGGTCTCGCTTGCCAGGGCAACCGCGCGCCTCTCCCAGCAGGGCACCGAGGTGGCGGACCTTCGGTTGCTCTGTGCGGATCTGGGAGCAGAGGCAGCAGCGGCACGCGTAGAGGTCCAGTGGCGGCAGTCGGAGCTTGATCAATCTCAGGCCCGGGCCGTCGAGGCCGAAAGCCGGGCCGGAGCCCTCGCAGCAGACCTTGTCGTAGCCTAAGCCGCATCTTTGGAGCAGCGTGCCCGAGCCGGAGGTATGCCCTGGCTGTTTTAAGTTTTCGTTTCAGCTTGGTTCCTTCACTTGTGTTTGAGGTCTTGTCCTTCGGCTGCTCGCAGAGCTCGAGTCTGCCCTTGATGAGTCCACCAGGGCGCTTGCTCGGGCGGCCGAGCAGAGGGAGGCCGACCACGCGGCCATGTCCGAGGCCATCTCGGCTTTCTGCCAGGTCTTTGGCTTCGGTGACGTCCCCTCGTGAAGCTCCCCTCAAAGTCGCCTGCAGGCCTTGGGTGACCATGTGCGCGGCAGACTCCGCGAGACGCTACATCACGGCGTCAGGCGGGCCTTCGCCGTGCTTGCTTCCCACTACGTCGTGGATCTGGAGCGGGTCAGCGAGGGGTATTGCCTCCCTGACGAAGATGAAGCCGCCCTGGCTGAAGTCCAGAGGCTCGATGCGGCCGCCGCGGGCCCGAGCGTGGTGCTGGCAACTACTTTCGAGGCAGAGATCCTCCCGCCTGCGCCATCGTCCGAGGCCGGGGCGGACTTTGCTGAGGGTGGGGATGAAGCCGAGGGCGCGCCCCCTTCTCCGGGCAACGTTTGACTCCGCCAGAGCAGTTTCCCTTGAATACACATGTGTCTTTTGCGGCCGCTGAGGCCCGAACACTTTATTATCGTAGTATAAAGTTGTGCTCCCTTTCCTTCCATTTTGCGTATCCGGCCCCGTTCATCAGTAGCGGGGTGGCTTGCCCAAGTAGGAGTCATTTTTCATGGTAGGTGACGAGCAAGGTATCCGCATCCCAGAGGTGTAGGAGTCCCTCGGCTCGGTCGGCCTCGCCACTTACATGCGCCCTTCTTGGGGTCCTGCTACTGATGTAGCCAGGGAACGCAGAAGCCTTTTTGATGGAAGACCTTTTTTTCGAGGAAAATTTCGACGCAGAGGGGGTTCCCCCCTTCTAACCCCCGAGGGAGGGTCGGGCTTTGCCGAGGCAAGGCTAACCCTTCCTTGACGACCAGACTTTATGTGTGGACGGGGTGTACGAATAACTTGGAAGCATCTTAAGGGTAGAAGCGACGTAGCTGTTGGATGTTCCAAGCTTTGCTGTAGACCTCGCCTTGACTGTTGGCCAGCTTGTATGTTCCGGGCTTTAGGACCTTGGCTACGACGAACGGCCCTTCCCAGGGAGGCATGAGCTTGTGCCGCCCTCGGGCGTCTTGTCGCAGCCGAAGCACCAGGTCGCCCACCTGGAGGTCTCGGGACCGAACCCCTCGGGTGTGGTAGCGTCGCAGGGACTGCTGGTACCGCGCCGAGTGTAGTAAGGCCATGTCCCGAGCCTCCTCCGGCTGGTCCAGTGAGTCTTCTCGATTAGCTCGATTGCTTTGGTCGGCGTAGGCCCTTGTCCTCGAGGAACCGTATTCTAAGTTCGTGGGCAAGATGGCCTCGGCCCCATAGACTAGAAAGAACGGTGTGAAGCCCGTGGCTCGGCTCGGCGTTGTCCTCAGACTCCAGACCACCGAGGGGAGCTCCTTCATCCATCGCTTTCCGAACTTGTTGAGGTCGTTGTAGATCCGCGGCTTGAGCCCTTGCAGGATCATGCCGTTAGCACGCTCTACTTGCCCATTCGTCATGGGGTGGGCCACCGCGGCCCAGTCCACCCGGATGTGGTGATCCTCGCAGAAGTCTAGGAACTTTCTGCCGGTGAACTGGGTGCCGTTGTCGGTGATGATGGAGTTCGGGACCCCAAAGCGATGGATGATGTTGGTGAAGAACGCCACCGCCTGTTCGGACCTGATGCTGTTTAGGGGTCGGACCTCGATCCTCTTGGAGAATTTGTCGATGGCGACCAATAGGTGCGTGTAGCCCCCAGGTGCCTTCTGCAAGGGGCCGACGAGGTCCAGACCCCACACGGCGAACGGCCAGGTGATGGGTATGGTCTATAGAGCCTGAGCGGGCAGGTGGGTCTGCCTCGCGTAGAACTGACACTCTTCGCAGGTGCAGACAATTCTAGTGGCATCGGCCACCGCCGTTGGCCAGTAGAAACCTTGTCGGAAGGCGTTTCCAACAAGGGCTCGTGGTGCTGCATGATGGCCGCAAGCCCCCGAGTGTATCTCTTGTAAGAGCTCCTGGCCTTCGGCGATGGAAATGCATCGCTGGAGGATGCCCGAGGGGCTGCGGTGGTAGAGCTCCTTCTCGTCTCCCAGCAAGACGAACGACTTGGCGCGCTGCGCCAACCGCTGAGCTTCGGCTCAGTCGGGGGGTAACTCTCCTCGGTGGAGATATTGCAGGTACGGGGTCTGCTAGTTTCGATTAGGCGTGACCTCGCTCCGCTCCTCCTCGACGCGCAGTGCCTCACCCTCGGGGGCCGAGGGTACCTTGTGCTGAGCCGAGGGTGCCTCGGGCTGAGCCGAGGTCGCCTCGGACTGAGCCGAGGTCGCCTCGGGCTGGGCCGAGGGTGCCTCAGGTTGGGCCGAGGCCTTCTTGGGCTCGGGCGTGTCATCGGTCTTGACGGAGGGTTGATGCAGGTCTCGGGAGAATACGTCCGGGGGAACCGTTGTTCGCCCCGAGGCTATCTTAGCTAGCTCGTCCGCAGTCTCGTTGTAGCGTCGGGCGATGTGGTTGAGCTCGAGCCCGTAGAACTTGTCTTCCAGGCGCCGAACCTCATCGCAGTAGGCTTCCATCTTCGGGTTGCGGCAGTGGGAGTTCTTCATGACTTGGTCGATGACGAGTTACGAGTCACCGCGAGCGTCGAGGCGTCGGACCCCTAGCTCGATGGCGATTCGCAACCCATTTACCAGAGCCTCGTACTCAGCCACGTTGTTGGACGCCGGGAAGTGGAGGCGTAGTACGTAGCGTAGGTGCTTCCCGAGGGGCGAGATGAAGAGCAGGCCCGCGCCTGCCCCCGTCTTCATCAGCGACTCGTCGAAAAACATGGTCCAGAGTTCCGGTTGGATCGGAGCTATTGGGAGCTGGGTGTCGACCCATTCGGCCACAAAGTCCGCCAAGACCTGGGACTTGATGGCTTTCTGGGGGGCGAACGAGATCATCTCGCCCATGATCTCCACCGCCCACTTTGCAATTCTACCCGAGGCCTCTCGGGACTGGATGATCTCCCCTAGGGGGAAGGATGACACCACAGTTACCGGATGAGACTCGAAGTAGTGTCGCAACTTCCGCTGCGTCAGGATCACCGCGTACAGCATCTTCTGAATTTGTGGGTAGCGAATCTTGGTCTCGGACAGTACCTCACTGATGAAGTAGACTGGCCTCTGGATGGGCAATGCATGCCCCTCTTCTCATCTCTCAACCACAATCGCGGCGCTAACCACCTGAGTGGTAGCGGCGACGTAGATCAAGAGGGCTTCTCCGGCAGCGGGGGGCACCAAGATGGGCGCATTCGTGAGGAGCGCCTTCAGGTTCCCCAGGGCTTCCTCGGCCTCAGGGGTCCAAGCGAAGCACTCGGCCTTCCTTAAGAGGCGGTACAGAGGCAGGCCTCTTTCGCCGAGGCGCGAGATGAAATGGCTCAGAGCCGCGAGGCATCCCATGACCCTCTGTACGCCTTTCAAGTCCTTGATGGGCCCCATGCGGGTGATGGTCGCAATCTTCTCCGGGTTGGCCTCGATGCCCCGCTCGGAGACGATGAACCCCAAGAGCATGCCTCGGGGGACCCCGAAGACACACTTCTTGGGATTGAGTTTTACACCTTTCGCCTTGAGGCATCGGAATGTCGCTTCAAGGTCAGAAAGGAGGTCGGAGGCTTTCCTCATCTTGACTACGATGTCATCGACGTAGGCCTCGACCGTTCGGCCAATGTGTTTGCCGAACACATGGTTCATGCACCGCTGGTACGTTGCACCCGCATTCCTCAAACCAAACGGCATGGTAACATAGCAGTACATGCCGAAGGGTGTGATGAAA
Source organism: Zea luxurians (assembly GCA_029449295.1). Classification (NCBI taxonomy): domain Eukaryota; kingdom Viridiplantae; phylum Streptophyta; class Magnoliopsida; order Poales; family Poaceae; genus Zea; species Zea luxurians. Next base: position 32,569,559 of record JAOPSE010000007.1, on the reverse strand, counting down.
GAAGTCGCGAGCTGGTCGGACTCTTTCATCCTGATCTGGTGATACCCTGAGTAGGCATCGAGGAAAGACAGGGTTTCACACCCAGCAGTGGAATCCACGATTTGATCGATGCGAGGCAGAGGGTAGGGAACTTTCGGACATGCTTTGTTTAGACCAGTGTAGTCTACACACATCCGCCATTTCCCCCCTTTCTTTCTCACAAGCATAGGATTGGCAAGCCATTCGGGATGGAATACCTCTTTGATGAACCCTGCCGCCATTAGCTTGTGGATCTCCTCGCCTATGGCTCTGTGCTTTTCTTCGTCGAATCGGCGCAGAGGCTGCTTCACGAGTCGGGCTCCAGCTCGGATATCCAGCGAGTGCTCGGCGACTTCCCTCGGTATGCCGGGCATGTCCGAGGGACTCCACGCGAAAACATCGGCGTTTGCGCGGAGAAAGTCGGCGAGCACTGCTTCCTATTTGGGGTCGAGCTCGGAGCCGATTCGGATCTGCTTGGAGGCGTCGTTGCAGGGGTCGAGAGGGATGGACTTAACCGTCTCCGCTGGCTCGAAGTTGCCGGCGTGGCGCTTCACGTCTGGCGCCTCCCTAGAGAGGTTCTCTAGGTCGGCGATGAGGGCCTTGGATTCGGCGAGGGCCTCGGCGTACTCCACGCACTCCACGTCGCATTCGTACGTGTGTCGGTACGTGGGCCTGACGGTGATGACCACATTGGGGCCCGACATCTTGAGCTTGAGGTAGGTGTAGTTGGCGACGGCCATGAACTTGGCGTAGCATGGCCTCCCCAGCACTGCGTGGTAGGTTCCTCGAAACCCGACCACTTCGAACGTGAGGGTCTCCCTTCGAAAGTTGGAGGGTGTCCCAAAGCAGACGGGTAGATCGAGTTGTCCGAGGGGTTGGACGCGCTTCCCGGGGATGATCCCGTGGAAAGGCGCAGTGCCCGCCCGGACCGAGGACAGATCGATCCGCAGGAGCCCAAGGGTTTCGGCATAGATGATGTTGAGGCTGCAGCCTCCGTCCATGAGGACCTTGGTGAGCCTGACGTTGCCGATGATGGGGTCGACAACGAGCGGGTATTTCCCCGGGCTCGGCACATGGTCGGGATGGTCGCCCTGGTCGAAGGTGATGGGCTTGTTGGACTAGTCTAGGTAGACTGGCGCCGCCACCTTTACCGAGTAGACCTCCCGACGCTCTTGCTTGCGGTGCCGAGCCAAGGCGTTTGCCACTTGCCCACCATAGATCATGAAGCAGTCGCGGACCTCGGGGAACTCTCCTGCCTTGTGATCTTCCTTCTTAGCGTCGTCGAGAGCCTTGCCACCCTCTGCGGGTGGCCCGGCCTTGTGAAAGTGGCGTCGAAGCATGGCGCACTCCTTAAGGGTGTGATTGACGGGTCCCTGATGATAGGGGCACGGCTCCTTGAGCATCTTGTCGAAGAGGTTGGCACCTCCGGGAGGTTTCCGAGGGTTCTTGTACTCGGCGGCGGCGACAGCGTCGGCGGCGTCGCGTTTCGCTTGCGACTTCTTCTTGCCTTTCTTCTTGGTGCCGCGCTGAGTTGACGCCTCGGGAACATCTTCCGGTGGGCGGCCCTAGGGCTGCTTGTCCTTCCGGAAGATGGCCTCAACTGCCTCCTAGCCAGAGGCGAACTTGGTGGCGATGTCCATCAGCTCGCTCGCCCTGGTGGGGGTCTTGCGACCCAGCTTGCTCACCAGGTCGCGGCAAGTGGTGCCGGCGAGGAACGCGCCGATGACATCCGAATTAGTGACGTTGGGCAGCCCGGTGCGCTGCTTCGAGAATCGCCGGATGTAGTCCCAGAGAGACTCTCCCAGCTGCTGGCGGCAGCTTCGGAGATCCCAGGAGTTTCCAGGGCGCACGTACGTGCCTTGGAAATTGTCGGCGAAGGCTTGGACCAGGTCGTCCCAGTTGGAGATCTGCCCCGGAGGCAGGTGCTCCAGCCAGGCTCGAGCGGTGTCGGAGAGGAACAGGGGGAGGTTGCGGATGATGAGATTATCATCGTCCGTTCCACCCAGTTGGCAGGCCAGCCGATAGTCCGCGAGCCACAGTTCCGGTCTCGTCTCCCCCGAGTACTTTGTGATAGTAGTCGGGGTTCGGAACCGGGTCGGGAACGGCGCCCGTCGTATGGCGCGGCTGAAAGCCTGCGGACCGGGTGGTTCGGGCGAAGGACTCCGATCCTCCCCGCTGTCGTAGCGTCCCCCACGCCTGGGGTGGTAGCCTCGACGCACCCTCTCATCGAGGTGGGCCCGACGGCTACGGTGATGGTGCTCGTTGCCGAGGCGACCCGGGGCCGCAGGCGCTGTGTTGCGCGTGCGCCCGGTGTGGACCGAGGCTTCCCGCATGAATCGGGAAGTCGCGGCGCGAGGTTCCGAGGGGTACCCCTGCCTTCGGGAGGCGGAGCTCTCGGCCCGTCGGACCGCGGCATCCTCCAGGAGGTTCTTGAGCTCTCCCTGGATACGCCGCCCCTCAGAGGTTGATGGCTCCGGCATCGCGCGGAGAAGTATTGCCGCTGCGGCCAGGTTTTGGCCGACTCCACTGGAAACCGGTGGCGGCCTTACCCTGACGTCGTCGGCGATGCGGTGCTGGATGCCCTGGGGGAGATGACGCGCTTCTCCGACCGGGGGTTGGCCCGCCCATTCCTGCCTGATGTCTCGGCGGATCGGCTCAAGTGTTCCTGCTCCCTCGTCGAGCCTGGCCTGCATCTCGCGGATTTGCTCGAGTTGTGGGTCATGACCCCCCGCCGGGACGGGGACCACAGCTAGCTCCCGAAGGATGTCAACGCGAGGCACGGGCCTAGGGGGATCACCGTTCTCCGGTACACCAAGATGGTTGCCTTCGCCGGGACCCCCTAGATCGACGTGGAAACATTCGCGACTTGGGCCGCAGTCCTCGTCGCCGAGGCTGCGGCTACCGTTGGAACAGTCGGAAAGGCAGTAGTCGCATGCGGTCTTGAAGTCCCGCATGGCATTGGGGTTACCAAGTCCGGAGAAATCCCAACAGAAGTCGGGCTCGCCATCTTCCTCGGACCCCAAGGGCCCGTAGGTCGAGACGGCCGTCAGCCGGTCCCAGGGTGACCGCACACGATACCCCAGAGGGTTTGGACTTGCCTCTATGAGAATGTCCACCGAAGCGGAGTCGCTTGGTGGGTCGAGGCCAAATCCAAAAGGCGCGAGATGGGAATCGGTCGGTACCTCTTGGTCGACGGGCGGTGACGAAGTCACGTCAGGGACTGACTGCACCGTCGTCTCAGGTACGAGGGTGACGCCCAGCAAGTCCTTCGCGAGCGTGCTGGCGTCGTCCGTTTGCTTGAGGTTGGTGTGTTGCGGGAAGACGGCACTCGTCTTCGTCTCAGACGCGAGGTCGATGCCCGACACGCTCCCCGTTGGGGCGCCGGCGCCGTCGACTCGCTTGACAGCCAACGAAGTGCCGCCTCCTGCTTGGCCCTGGTTGCCCCGCCTCCTCCTTCGTCGGCAGGGGAGGGGACGGGACAAGCCCGAATGTCGTCCTTCCACCACGTGGGGAAGGCGTCGTCGATTTCCCCGCCAGCGGGCGGGTTGTCGACCGCATTGTCGCTGTCGCGCGGCGGGGGAAGGAGTATCATGTCGTAGCTGCCGTCGAGGGACATGAACTCAAGACTCCCGAAACGGAGCACCGTCCCGGGCTGGAGAGGTTGCTGGAGACTGCCCATCTGGAGCTCGACGGGAAGTTGTTCGTCAACACGCAGCAGGCCCCTACCTGGCACGCCAACTGTCGGTGTTTCGACCCCGGGGGGGGTCCCTGGACCGACGAGTAAATTGTCGCCGCGTGCCCTAGCCCAGATGGGTCGGCGCAAGGCGGACCGCGAAGGGGGGAAAGCAGCCGAAGGGAGACAGGCGTGGGAGGTGGAACCCGCGGCCTTCGTGTTAGCCCCGCGCCCAGGTCGGGTGCGCTTGCAGTAGGGGGTTACAAGCGTCCACGCGGAAGGGAGCGAGCGGCCTTGCGCGAGCGCCGTCCCGTCCTTCCCCGCGCGGCCAACTGAGAGCACCTAGAGGGGGGTGAATAGGTGATCCTGTAACACTTCAAAAACTTAAGCCACAAAACTTGGTTACTTGTTAGCACAGTAATATGCCAAGTGGCTAGAGAAGGATCTCAACACAACACAATAACCAAGAGATATCAATCACAGAGATGGCACAGTGGTTATCCCGTGGTTCGGCCAAGGCCAACGCTTGCCTACTCCACGTTGTGGCGTCCCAACGGACGAGGGTTGCAATCAACCCCTCTCAAGCGGTCCAAAGACCAACTTGAATACCACAGTGTTGCTTTGCTTCTCTTAATCCCGTTTGCGAGGAATCTCCACAGCTTGGAGCCTCTCGCCCTTACACAAGATGTTCACGAAGAATCACAGAGCAAGGGAGGGATTAGCAACTCACACACGACACAAAGATCACAGCGAATACGCACACGCAAAACCCAGATTTGAGCTCAAGAGACTAGCACACTAGAACGAAGCTCAAATCACTAGAATGTCGAACAAGTGCGCAAGAATGAAGTGTGAGTGATCAATGATGCTCAAAGGATGCTTGGTGTACTCCTCCATGCGCCTAGGGGTCCCTTTTATAGCCCCAAGGCAGCTAGGAGCCGTTGAGCACAAGTTTGGAAAGCCATTCTTGCCTTCTGTCATCGGGGGCACCGGACAGTCCGGTGCACACCGGACACTGTCCGGTGCCCGATTTCCTTCCTTAAATAGCGAAGCCGACCGTTGGCAGCCTGAGAGCCATTGGCGCACCGGACATGTCCGGTGCACACCGGACAGTCCGGTGCCGTCTTCTAGCCGTTGGCTCGGCCACGTGTCCCGCGCAGATTGCGCGGCCGACCGTTGGCCCGGTCGACCGTTGGATCACCGGACAGTCCGGTGCACACCGGACAGTCCGGTAAATTTTAGCCGTACGTCGCCGGTGAATTCCCGAGAGCAGCCACTTCGCTCGAGCCAGCCTGGCGCACCGGACACTGTCCGGTGCACCACCGGACAGTCCGGTGCTTGCAGACTCAGCAGATTCTTGGCTGCTCGAGCCAAGACATTTCCAATTGGATTTTTCCTGTTTCCAGCACTTAGACACAATACATTAGTCCACAAAACAATGTACTAAGTCTGAGAAACATACCTTAATTCTTGATTTGTACCTTGTCCACCTTTTTACACTTAGGCACTTGTGTTGGACACTAAATCACCAAAATACTTAGAAATGGCCCAAGGGCACATTTCCCTTTCAATCTCCCCCTTTTTGGTGATTTATGCCAACACAACATAAAGCAAGTAGAACAAGTACAAAATCAAATCAAATAAGAACTCAAAATCGTTTTGATTCAATTTTGACATATATGGATCACTCTATGCCACCACTTGGTTTGTTTTTGCAAATCAAACTCAAATTTCTATCTCTAAGTCAAACACACATGTTAAGACATACAGAGAGTCATTCTAAGAGAAATTGACTTAAGATTTCAAAAACTCCCCCTTGTTCCCATAATCAATACTTCTCCCCACAAGAAGCCAACTTTTGACAAGAGAGACAACAAAAGAGTTTTGACAAACCAAAAGCTCTATTCTACTATTTTCAAAATCTCTCAAGTGGTAGCTGATCCATTTATCGCTTTGGCCTTTATTTTCTCCCCCTTTGGCATCAAGCACCAAAACGGGATCAATCTTGGCCCTTTAACCCCATTGCCTCACCAAAATCTTCAAATAAGAACACAAAGGCAATAAGAGTATGAAGATGAACTTGGAAAAGTTACTCTTTTCATCGGAGTGCAGTGGAAGTCTTGCATGGTCCAAGTCCACCTTTTCCCTTTCAATTTTCCTTGGAGACTAAAACAACGAAACTCAAGTACATGGTTAGTCTCAAAGGGTCAAGTTGTAGCACAGCTCCCCCTAAATATGTGCATTACTTGCAAACAGGACTTGTGAGGTCCAGGGAGTGTTTGTACAACTTGAGCACCACAATAAGCAACAAAATGCAGAATGAACATGATCAAAGGCATAAACACATGTATGCTACATTTCAATCGAAGTTCCGCGAATCTAAGATATTGAGCTCACTACGCAGCCTGCAAAAGGTCTTCTCATCTAGAGGCTTGGTAAAGATATCGGCTAGCTGGTTCTCGGTGCTAACATGAAACACTTCGATATCTCCCTTTTGCTGGTGGTCTCTCAAAAAGTGATGCCGGATGTCAATGTGCTTTGTGCGGCTGTGCTCAACAGGATTTTCCGCTATTCGGATAGCACTCTCATTGTCACATAGGAGTGGGACTTTGCTCAGATTGTAGCCAAAGTCCCTGAGGGTTTGCCTCATCCAAAGTAGTTGCGCACAACACTGTCCTGCGGCAACGTACTCGGCCTCAGCGGTGGATAGGGCAACAGAGGTTTGTTTCTTAGAGTTCCATGACACCAGGGACCTTCCTAAGAATTGGCACGTCCCCGATGTACTCTTCCTATCGACCTTACATCCAGCATAGTCGGAATCTGAGTACCCAATCAAGTCAAAGTTAGACCCCTTTGGATACCAGATCCCGAAGCAAGGTGTAGCGACTAAATATCGAAGAATTCGCTTCACAGCCACTAAGTGACACTCCTTCGGATCGGATTGAAATCTAGCACACATGCATACGCTAAGCATAATATCCGGTCTACTAGCACATAAATAAAGCAAAGAACCTATCATGGACCGGTATGCTTTTTGATCAACGGACTTACCTCCTTTGTTGAGGTCGGTGTGTCCGTCGGTTCCCATCGGCGTCTTTGCGGGCTTGGCGTCCTTCATCCCAAACCTCTTTAGCAAATCTTGTGTGTACTTCGTTTGGGAGATGAAGGTGTCGTCCTTGAGTTGCTTCACTTGGAACCCAAGGAAGTAGGTCAACTCGCCCATCATGGACATCTCGAATTTCTGCGTCATCACCCTGCTAAACTCTTCACAGGACTTTTGGTTAGTAGAACCAAATATTATGTCGTCGACATAAATTTGGCACACAAAAAGATCACCATCGCAAGTCTTAGTAAAAAGAGTTGGATCCGCTTTCCCAACCTTGAAAGCATTAGCAATTAAAAAGTCTCTAAGGCATTCATACCATGCTCTTGGGGCTTGCTTAAGTCCATAGAGCGCCTTAGAGAGCTTACACACGTGGTCGGGGTACCGTTCATCCTCGAAGCCGGAGGGCTGCTCCACGTACACCTCCTCCTTGATCGGCCCGTTGAGGAAAGCGCTCTTCACATCCATTTGGTACAACCTGAAAGAATGGTGAGCGGCATATGCTAGCAAGATACGAATTGATTCTAGCCTAGCCACAGGAGCAAAAGTCTCCTCAAAGTCCAAACCTGCGACTTGGGCATAACCTTTTGCCACAAGTCGAGCCTTGTTCCTCGTCACCACCCCGTGCTCGTCCTGTTTGTTGCGGAACACCCACTTGGTTCCCACAACATTTTGCTTGGGACGAGGCACCAGTGTCCAAACTTCGTTGCGCTTGAAGTTGTTGAGTTCCTCCTGCATGGCCAACACCCAGTCCGGATCTAGCAAGGCCTCTTCTACCCTGAAAGGCTCAATAGAAGAGACAAAAGAGTAATGCTCACAAAAATTAACTAATCTTGAGCGAGTAGTTACTCCCTTGCTAATATCACCCAATATCTGGTCGACGGGATGATCCCTTTGAATTGTTGCTCGAACTTGGGTTGGAGGTGCCTGAGGTGCTTCTTCCTCTTGAACATCCTGTGCTCCCCCTTGATCATGTGCCTCCACTTGAGGTACCTGTTCGTCATCTTGGGTTGGGGGATGCACTATAGTTGAGGAAGACGGTTGATCTTGCTCCAAATGTTCCTGAGGCCGTACATCTCCAATCGCCATGGTGCGTATCGCGGCCGTTGGAACGTCTTCTTCATCTACATCATCAAGATCAACAACTTGCTCTCTTGGAGAGCCATTAGTCTCATCAAATACAACGTCTCTAGAGACTTCAACCAAACCCGATGATTTGTTGAAGACCCTATACGCCTTTGTATTTGAATCATAACCTAATAAAAATCCTTCTACGGCTTTGGGAGCAAATTTGGAATTCCTACCCTTCTTCACTAGAATGTAGCATTTACTCCCAAAAACACGAAAATACGATACATTAGGTTTGTTACCGGTTAGCAGCTCATACGACGTCTTCTTGAGGAGGCGGTGAAGGTAGACCCTGTTGATGGCGTGGCAAGCCGTGTTCACGGCTTCCGACCAAAAGTACTCGGGGGTCTTGAATTCTCCAAGCATAGTCCTCGCCATATCTATGAGCGTCCTGTTCTTCCTCTCTACCACACCATTTTGCTGAGGTGTGTAGGGAGCGGAGAACTCGTGCTTGATCCCCTCCTCCTCAAGAAACTCCTCCACTTGAAGGTTCTTGAATTCGGACCCGTTGTCGCTCCTTATCTTCTTCACCTTGAGCTCAAACTCATTTTGAGCTCTCCTTAGGAAGCGCTTGAGGGTCCCTTGGGTTTCAGACTTATCCTGCAAAAAGAACACCCAAGTGAAGTGGGAAAAGTCATCAACGATAACTAGACCATACTTACTTCCTCCTATGCTCAGATAGGCGACGGGTCCGAAGAGGTCCATATGTAGCAGCTCCAGGGGTCTTGATGTTGTCATCACATTTTTGGTGTGATGAGAGCCTCCCACCTGTTTCCCTGCTTGACAAGCTGCACAAGGTCTATCTTTTTCGAACTGAACATTGGTTAGACCTATTACGTGTTCTCCCTTTAGAAGCTTGTGGAGGTTCTTCATCCCTACATGTGCTAAGCGGCGATGCCACAGCCAGCCCATGCAAGTCTTAGCCATTAAGCATGCATCTAGACCGGCCTCTTCTTTTGCAAAATCAACTAAGTAAAGCTTGCCGTCTAGTACACGCTTAAAAGCTAGTGAACCATCACATCTTCTAAAGACAGACACATCTACATTTGTAAACAAACAGTTATATCCCATATTGCATAATTGACTGACAGATAGCAAATTATATCCAAGAGACTCTACTAAAAACACATTAGAGATAGAGTGCTCATTTGAGATTGCAATTTTACCTAACCCTTTTACCTTGCCTTGATTCCCATCACCGAAAATTATTGAGTCTTGGGAATCTTTATTCTTGACGTAGGAGGTGAACATCTTCTTCTCCCCCGTCATATGGTTTGTGCATCCGCTGTCAATAATCCAGCTTGAACCCCCGGATGCATAAACCTGCAAGGCAAATTTAGGCTTGGGTCTTAGGTACCCAACTCAAGTTGGGTCCTGCAAGGTTAGCACAAATATCCTTAGGGACCCAAATGCAAGTTTTGTCTCCCTTGCATCTTGCCCCTAATTTTCTAGCAACTATCTTCCTATCCTTTCTACAAATAGCAAAAGAAGCATTTAAAGCATGATATATTGTAGAAGGTTCATTAACTTTCCTAGGAACATTAACGACATTTCTCCTAGGCATATTATGAATAACATTTCTCCTACCAACATTTCTATCATGCACATAAGAAGAACTAGAAGCAACCATGGCATGAGAATCAAAGGCATTATATACATTACAACTCCTATAAGCATTTCTAGGTTGTCTTCTATCATAGTACATAAAGGCATGGTTCTTTTGCACACTACTAGCCATAGGGGCCTTCCCTTTCTCCTTGGCGGAGATGGGAGCCTTATGGCTTGTCAAGTTCTTGGCTTCCCTCTTGTAGCCAAGTCCATCCTTAATTGAGGGGTGTCTACCAATCGTGTAGGCATCCCTTGCAAATTTTAGCTTGTCAAATTCATTCTTGCTAGTCTTAAGTTGGGCATTAAGACTAGCTAATTCATCATTTAATTTGGAAATTGAAACTAAATGATCACTACAAGCATCAATGTCAAAATCTTTACACCTATTACAAGTTTCAACAATTTCTACACAAGAATTAGATTTACTAGCTACTTCTAGTTTAGCATTTAAATCATCATTAAAACTTTTTAACTTAGCAATAGTTTCATGACAAGAAGATAATTCACTAGAGAGCATTTTATTCCTCTTAATTTCTAGAGCAAGAGATTTCTGTGCTTCTACAAATTTGTCATGTTCTTCATACAACAAATCCTCTTGTTTTTCTAAAAGCATATTCTTGTCATTCAAGGCATCAATTAATTCATTAATTTTGTCTACCTTGGTTCTATCTAATCCCTTGAATAAGCATGAGTAATCTATCTCATCATCATCACTAGACTCATCTTCACTCGAAGAAGCATAAGTACTAGTATGAGTGCTTACTTTCTTCTCTCTTGCCATGAGGCAAGTGTGACGTTCATTGGGGAAGAGGGATGACTTGTTGAAGGCGGTGGCGGCGAGTCCTTCATTGTCAGAGTCGGAGGAGGAACAATCCGAATCCCACTCCTTTCCGATATGTGCCTCGCCCTAGGCCTTCTTGTAATGCTTCTTTTTCTCCCTCTTGTTCCCTTGGTCCTGATCACTATCATTGTCGGGACAGTTAGCAATAAAATGACCAAGCTTACCGCATTTGAAGCATGAGCGCTTCCCCTTGGCTTTGGTCTTGCTTGGCTGCCCCTTGCGACCTTTAAGCGCCGTCTTGAAGCGCTTAATGATGAGGGCCATCTCCTCATCATTGAGTCCGGCCGCCTCAACTTGTGCCACCTTGCTTGGTAGCGCCTCCTAGCTCCTTGTTGCCTTGAGAGCAATGGGTTGAGGCTCATGACTAGGACCGTTCAACGCGTCGTCCACGTATCTTGCCTCCTTGATCATCATTCGCCCGCTTACGAACTTCCCAAGAACTTCTTCGGGCGACATCTTGGTGTACCTGGGATTTTCACGTATATTGTTCACCAAATGAGGATCAAGAACGGTAAATGACCTTAGCATTAGGCGGACGACGTCGTGGTCCGTCCATCGCGTGCTCCCGTAGCTCCTTATTTTGTTGATAAGGGTCTTGAGCCGGTTGTATGTTTGTGTCGGCTCCTCGCCCCTTATCATCGCGAACCGTCCAAGCTCACCCTCCACCAACTCCATTTTGGTGAGCAAGGTGACATCGTTTCCCTCATGAGAGATCTTGAGGGTGTCCCAGATCTGCTTGGCATTGTCCAAGCCACTCACCTTGTGATACTCGTCCCTGCACAAAGAGGCTAGCAACACAGTAGTAGCTTGTGCATTTTTATGAATTTGTTCATTAATTAACACAGGGCTATCCGAGCTATCAAATTTCATTCCACTTTCCACAATCTCCCAAATGCTTGGATGGAGAGAAAACAGGTGAGTACGCATTTTGTGGCTCCAAAATCCGTAATCCTCTCCATCAAAGTGAGGGGGCTTGCCAAGTGGAATGGGGAGCAATTGAGCATTTGAACTATGCGGGATGCGCGAATAATCGAAAGAAAAGTTTGAGTTAACTGTCTTTCGTCTATCGTAGTCGTCGTCGTCCTTTTGGGAGGAGGAAGATTCGTCGCTGTCGTAGTAGACAATTTCCTTGATGCGCCTTGTCTTCTTCTTCCTCCCGTCTTTTCTTTTGTGGCCCGAGCCTGAGTCGGTGGGCCTGTCATCATTGGGCTCATTGACGAAGGACTCCTTCTCCTTGTCGTTGATCACCATCCCCTTGCCTTTAGGATCCATCTCTTCAGGCGGTTAGTCCCTTTCTTGAAGAGAACGGCTCTGATACCAATTGAGAGCACCTAGAGGGGGGGTGAATAGGTGATCCTATAACACTTCAAAAACTTAAGCCACAAAACTTGGTTACTTGTTAGCACAGTAATATGCCAAGTGGCTAGAGAAGGATCTCAACACAACACAATAACCAAGAGATATCAATCACAGAGATGGCACAGTGGTTATCCCGTGGTTCGGCCAAGACCAACGCTTGCCTACTCCACGTTGTGGCGTCCCAACGGACGAGGGTTGCAATCAACCCCTCTCAAGCGGTCCAAAGACCAACTTGAATACCACAGTGTTGCTTTGCTTCTCTTAATCCCGTTTGCGAGGAATCTCCACAGCTTGGAGCCTCTCGCCCTTACACAAGATGTTCACGAAGAATCACAGAGCAAGGGAGGGATTAGCAACTCACACACGACACAAAGATCACAGCGAATACGCACACGCAAAACCCAGATTTGAGCTCAAGAGACTAGCACACTAGAACGGAGCTCAAATCACTAGAATGTCGAACAAGTGCGCAAGAATGAAGTGTGAGTGATCAATGATGCTCAAAGGATGCTTGGTGTACTCCTCCATGCGCCTAGGGGTCCCTTTTATAGCCCCAAGGCAGCTAGGAGCCGTTGAGCACAAGTTTGGAAAGCCATTCTTGCCTTCTGTCATCGGGGGCACCGGACAGTCCGGTGCACACCGGACACTGTCCGGTGCCCGATTTCCTTCCTTAAATAGCGAAGCCGACCGTTGGCAGCCTGAGAGCCGTTGGCGCACCGGACATGTCCGGTGCACACCGGACAGTCCGGTGCCGTCTTCTAGCCGTTGGCTCGGCCACGTGTCCCGCGCAGATTGCGCGGCCGACCGTTGGCCCGGTCGACCGTTGGATCACCGGACAGTCCGGTGAATTTTAGCCGTACGTCGCCGGTGAATTTCCGAGAGCAGCCACTTCGCTCGAGCCAGCCTGGCGCACCGGACACTGTCCGGTGCACCACCGGACAGTCCGGTGCTTGCAGACTCAGCAGATTCTTGGCTGCTCGAGCCAAGACATTGCCAATTGGATTTTTCCTGTTTCCAGCACTTAGACACAATACATTAGTCCACAAAACAATGTACTAAGTCTGAGAAACATACCTTAATTCTTGATTTGTACCTTGTCCACCTTTTTACACTTAGGCACTTGTGTTGGACACTAAATCACCAAAATACTTAGAAATGGCCCAAGGGCACATTTCCCTTTCACCAACCTTCTGTAAGAGGGCCCTGGACCTCCCTTTTATAGGCGTAAGGAGAGGATCCAGGTGTACAATGGGGGGTGTAGTAGTGTGCTAACGTGTCTAGCGGAGGAGAGCTAGCGCCCTAAGTACATGCCATCATGGCAGCCGGAGAGGTTTTGGCACCCAGTTCGTGTGGTGTCGTGGCCGTTGGAGGAGCGCTGGAGCCTGGCGGAAGGACAGCTGTCGGGGCTGTCGAGTCCTTGCTGACGTCCTCTTGCTTCCGTAAGGGGGCTGAGAGCCGCCGTCGTCATAGAGCATGCGGGGCGCCATCATGACTTGTTTAGCGGAGCAAGCCAGATGGGACGCCGGTCTTGTCCCCCGTAGCCTGAGTCAGCTTGGGGTAGGGTAATGATGGCGCCCCCTGTGACTTGGACGGTCCGAGCCCTGAGTTGGGCGAGGTGGAGGCTTCTCCGAGGTTGAGGTCGAGTCTGTCTTCCAAGGCCGAGGTCGAGTCCGAGCCCCTAGGTCGGGCGAGGCGGAGACCGTCGGCTGAGGCCAGGGCTGAGTCCGAGCCCTAGGGTCGGGCGTAGCGGAGTTCGTCGTCTTCCGGGGCTGAGCCCGAGTCCGAGCCCTGGGGTCGGGCGAAGCGGAGTTCGTCGTCTTCCGGGGCTGAGCCCGAGTCCGAGCCCTGGGGTCGGGCGAAGCGGAGTTCGTCGTCTTCCGGAGCTAAGCCCGAGTCCGAGCCCTAGGGTCGGGCGAAGCGGAGTTCGTCGTCTTCCGGGGCTGAGCCCGAGTCCGAGCCCTAGGGTCGGGCGAAGCGGAGTTCGTCGTCTTCCGGAGCTGAGCCCGAGTCCGAGCCCTGGGGTCGGGCGAAGCGGAGTTCGTCGTCTTCCTGGGCTGAGCCCGAGCCCGAGCCCTAGGGTCGGGCGAAGCGGAGTTTCCTATGGCGCCTGAGGCCGGACTTGGTTGCTGACAGCCTCACTCTATCGAGTGGCACAGCAGTCGGGGCGGCGCAGGCGGCGCTGTCCCCTTGTCAGGCCGGTCAGTGGAGCGGCGAAGTGACTACGGTCACTTCGGCTCTGTCGACTGGAGAGCGCGCGTCATGATAAAGGTGTCAGGCCACCTTTGCATTAAATGCCCCTGTGATTCAGTCGGTTGGCGTGGCGACTTGGTCAAGGTTGCTTCTTGGTTAAGACGGGGCCTCGGGCGAGCCGAAGGTGTGTCCGTTGCTGGAGGGGGTCCTCAGGCGAGACGTGAATCCTCCGGGGTCGGCTGCCCTTGCCCGAGGCTGGGCTCGGGCGAGGCGTGATCGCGTCCCTCGAATGGACCGATCCTGGACTTAATCGCACCCATCAGGCCTTTGCAGCTTTGTGCTGATGGGGGTTACCAGCTGAGATTTAGGAGTCTTGAGGGTACCCCTAATTATGGTCCCCGACAAAATTTTCTCTCCCTTTTTCAAATGCTTTTCCTTTGACTTAAACAAAACTCCCCCTAAATAAAATTCTACTCTTAGTGTTCAAGAGGGTTTTGCAAGTTTTGAACATACTACTTTCTCCCCCTTTTGAACACAATAAGATATCAATTTGAAAAACTTCATTTTTAAAATTCGGTGGTGGTGCGGTCCTTTTGCTTTGGGCTCATACTTTCTCCCCCTTTGGCATGAATCGCCAAAAACGGATACTTGTGAGTGAAATATAAGCCCTTTTTCAAACTTTCTCTCCCTTTGGCAAACACAAAAATATGAGTGAAGATTATGCCAAAGTGGAGAGCGATGCGGAGTACCGGCAAATACAATTGGAGTTGAGTGCAAGCGCCTTCTTTGCCGAATACTTCATTTCCCTTTCAATATCTATGACTAAGCATATTATTAACTTGAAAACACATTAGTCATAAATATAAAAGAGATATGACCAAAGGTATATAAATGAGCTATGTGTGCAAAGAATCAATCAAAATTCCTAGAATCAAGAATATTTAGCTCATTCCTAAGTTTGGTAAAGGATTGCTCATCTAAAGGCTTGGTAAAGATATCGGCCAATTGATCTTTGGTGTTTATATAGGCTATCTCGATATCCCCCTTTTGTTGGTGATCTCTCAGAAAGTGATACCGAATGGCTATGTTCTTAGTGCGGCTGTGTTCAACGGGATTATCCGCCATGCGGATTGCACTCTCATTGTCACATAGGAGAGGGACTTTGCTAAATTTGTAGCCATAGTTCCTAAGGGTTTGCCTCATCCAAAGCAATTGCGCGCAACAATGGCTTGCGGCAATGTACTCGGCTTCGGCGGTAGAAAGAGCTACTGAGTTTTGTTTCTTTGAAGCCCAAGACACCAGGGATCTCCCCAGAAACTGACAAGTCCCTGATGTGCTCTTTCTATCAATCTTACACCCTGCCCAATCGGCATTGGAATATCCTAATAAATCAAATGAGGATCCCTTGGGGTACCAAAGACCAAACTTAAGTGTTTGAACTAAATATCTCAAGATTTGCTTCACGGCCCTAAGGTGAACTTCCTTATGGTCGGCTTGGAACCTTGCACACATGCATACAGAAAGCATAATGTCCGGTCGAGATGCACATAATAGAGTAGAGATCCTATCATCGACCGGTATACCTTTTGATCTACGGATTTACCTCCCGTGTCGAGGTCGAGATGCCCATTGGTCCCATGGGTGTCTTGATGGGTTTGGCATCCTTCATTCCAAACTTGGTGAGAATATCTTGAATATACTTCGTTTGGCTGATGAAGGTGCCTTTTTGGAGTTGCTTCACTTGAAAGCCTAGAAAATACTTCAACTCCCCCATCATAGACATCTCGAATTTTTGAATCATGATCCTACTAAACTCTTCACAAATAGATTTGTTAGTAGACCCAAATATGATATCATCAACATAAATTTGGCATACAAACAAATCATTTTCAATGGTTTTGGTGAATAAAGTAGGATCAGCCTTTCTGACTTTGAAGCCATTAGCGATAAGGAAATCTCTTAGGCATTCATACCATGCTCTTGGGGCTTGCTTGAGCCCATAAAGCGCCTTAGAGAGTTTGTAAACATGGTTAGGATACTCACTATCTTCAAAGCCGGGAGGTTGCTCAACATAGACCTCTTCCTTGATTGGTCCATTGAGGAAGGCACTCTTCACGTCCATTTGATAAAGCTTGAAGCCATGGTAAGTAGCATAGGCAAGTAATATTCGAATTGACTCACGCCTAGCTACGGGTGCATAGGTTTCACCAAAATCCAAACCTTCAACATGTGAATACCCTTTGGCCACAAGTCGTGCCTTGTTCCTTGTCACCACACCAAGCTCATCTTGCTTGTTGCGGAAGACCCACTTGGTTCCTACAACATTTTGGTTAGGACATGGAACTAAATGTCATACCTCATTCCTTGTGAAATTGTTGAGCTCCTCTTGCATCGCCAGCACCCAATCCGAATCTTGAAGTGCTTCCTCTACCCTATGTGGCTTAATAGAAGAAACAAAGGAGTAGTGTTCACAAAAATGAGTAACACGAGATCGAGTGGTTACCCCCTTATGAATATCGCCGAGGATGGTGTTCACGGGGTGATCTCGTTGGATTGCTTGGCGGACTCTTGGGTGTGGCGGTCTTGGATTTTGTTCATCCTCCTTGTCTTGATCATTTGCATCTCCCCCTTGATCATTGCCGTCTTCTTGAGGTGGCTCATCTTCTTGATCTTCTTCATCATCTTGAGCCTCATCCTCATCTTGGGTTGGTGGAGATGCTTGCACGGAGGAAGATGGTTGATCTTGTGCTTGTGGAGGCTCTTCAAATTCCTTAGGACACACATCCCCTATGGACATGTTCCTTAGCGCGACGCACGGAGCCTCTTCATCATCTAGCTCATCAAGATCAACTTGCTCCACTTGGGAGCCGTTAGTCTCATCAAACACAATGTCACAAGAAACTTCAACTAGTCCAGTGGACTTGTTAAAGACTCTATATGCCCTTATGTTTGAATCATATCCTAGTAAAAAACCTTCTACAGCCTTAGGAGCAAATTTAGATTTTCTACCTCTTTTAACAAGAATAAAGCATTTGCTACCAAAGACTCTAAAATATGAAACACTGGGCTTTTTATCGGTGAGGAGTTCGTATGATGTCTTCTTGAGGATTCGGTGTAGATATAATCGGTTGATGGCATAGCAAGCGGTGTTGACTGTCTCAGCCCAAAACCGATCCGAAGTCTTGTATTCATCAAGCATGGTTCTTGCCATGTCCAATAGAGTTCTATTCTTCCTCTCCACTACACCATTTTGTTGTGGTGTGTAGGGAGAAGAGAACTCATGCTTGATGCCCTCCTCCTCAAGAAAGCCTTCTATTTGTGAGTTCTTGAACTCTGTTCCATTGTCGCTTCTTATTTTCTTGATCCTCAAGCCGAACTCGTTTTGAGCCCGTCTCAAGAATCCTTTCAAAGTTTCTTGGGTCTTAGATTTATCCTGTAAAAAGAATACCCAAGTGAAGCGAGAATAATCATCCACAATAACTAGACAGTACTTACTCCCGCCGATGCTTATGTAAGCTATCAGGCCGAATAGGTCCATGTGGAGGAGCTCCAGTGGCCTGTCAGTCGTCATGATGTTCTTATGTGGATGATGAACACCAACTTGCTTCCCTGCTTGACATGCGCTACAAATCCTGTCTTTCTCAAAATACACATTTGTTAGTCCCAAAATGTGCTCTCCCTTTAGAAGCTTGTGAAGATTCTTCATCCCAACATGGGCTAGTCGGCGATGCCAGAGACAACCCATGTTAGTCTTAGCAATTAAGCAAGTATCGAGTTCAGCTCTATTGAAATCAACTAAGTATAGATGACCCTCTAATACTCCCTTAAAAGCTATTGAATCATCACTTCTTCTAAAGACAGTAACACCTGTATCTGTAAAGAGACAGTTGTAACCCATTTTGCATAATTGAGAAACAGAAAGCAAGTTGTAATCTGATGAATCTACAAGAAAAACATTGGAAATAGAATGGTCAGGTGATATAGCAATTTTACCCAAACCTTTGACCAAACCTTGATTTCCATCCCCGAATGTGATAGCTCGTTGGGGATCTTGGTTTTTCTCATAGGAGGAGAACATCCTTTTCTCCCCTGTCATGTGGTTTGTGCACCCGCTGTTGATGATCCAACTTGAGCCCCCGGATGCATAAACCTACAAAACAAATTTAGTTCTTGATTTTAGGTTTAGGGTTTAGGGTTTAGGGTCCTTTGACATTCGATACAAGAACTTTGGGTACCCAAACACAAGTCTTTGATCCCTTGTGTTTGCCCCCAACATATTTGGCAACTACCTTGCTGGATTTGTTAGAAAGCACATAAGAAGCATCAAAAGTTTTGAATGAAACATTATGATCATTTGATGCTTTAGGAGTTTTCTTCTTAGGCAATTTAGCATGGGTTGATTGCCTAGAACTAGATGCCTCACTCTTACACATAAAAGCATGATTAGGGCTAGAGTGAGACTTACTAGAATGAATTCTCCTAATTTTATGTTCGGGATAGCCGGCAGGGTATAAAATGTAACCCTCGTTATCCTGAACCATGGGAGCCTTGCCCTTAACAAAGTTAGACAATTTTTTAGGAGGGGCATTAAGCTTGACATTGTCTCCCTTTTGGAAGCCAATGCCATCCTTAATGCCACGGTGTCTCCCACTATAGAGCATACTTCTAGCAAATTTAAATTTCTCATTTTCCAAGTCATGCTCATTGATTTTAGCAGTTAATGTAGCTATGTGATCATTTTGTTGTTTAATTAAAGCAAGGTGATCATGAATAGCATCTACATTAACATCTCTACATCTAGTGCAAATAGAAACATGTTCAACGGTAGATGTAGAGGGTTTGCAATCATTTAACTCAACAATCTTAGCATGTAAAATGTCATTCTCATCTCTAAGATTGGAAATAGAAATATTGCAAACATCTAGTTCTTTAGCCTTAGCAATCAATTTTTTATTCTCATTTCTAAGGCTAGTAAGAGAGGTATTCAACTTATCAATCTTAGCAATCAAATTGGCATTATCATTTCTAAGATTAACAAGAGAATCATCACAAACATTTAAATTCTCAACCTTAGCAATTAATTTAGCATTCTCATTTCTAAGGTTGGAAACAATGTCGTGGCAAGTGCTTAGCTCACTAGTTAATTTTTCATTTTTCTCTACCTCCTGAGCATAAGCATTTTTAACTTTAACATGCTTTTTGTTTTCTTTAATTAGGAAATCCTCTTGGCTATCCAAGAGTTCATCCTTCTCATGAATAGCGCTAATTAATTCATTTAATTTTTCCTTTTGTTGCATGTTTAAGTTGGCAAAGAGAGTAAACAAATCATCCTCATCATCACTAGAAATAGCCTCATCACTAGATGTTGCATACTTAGTGGAGGATTTAGATTTTACCTTCTTCTTCTTGCCGTCCTTTGCCATGAGGCATTTGTGGCCGACGTTGGGGAAGAGGAGCCCTTTGTTGACGGCGATGTTGGCGGCGTCCTCGTCGGAAGAGGAGTCAGTGGAGCTTTCGTCGGAGTCCCACTCTTGGCAAACATGGGCATCGCCGCCCTTCTTCTTGTAGTACCTCTTCTTTTCTCTCCTCTTTCCCTTCTTGTCGTCGCCCCTGTCACTATCACTAGATAATGGACATTTAGCAATGAAATGACCGGGCTTACCACATCTGTAGCAAACCTTCTTGGAACGGGGCTTGTAATCTTTCCCCTTTCTTTGTTTGAGAATTTGACGGAAGCTCTTGATGATGAGCGCCATCTCCTCATTGTCGAGCTTGGAGGCGTCGATGGGAACTCTACTCGGTGTAGAGTCTTCTTTCTTCTCCTCTATTGCCTTGAATGCAACGGGTTGTGCTTCGGGTACGGAGGAGGATGCACCTTGCTCGATGATCTTTTTGGAGCTCACAAATTTACCTATCACTTCCTCGAGAGACATTAGTTTATATCTCGGATCACCACGAATTAATTGAACTTGAGTGAGGTTAAGAAATACAAGTGATCTAAGAATAACCTTGAACATTTCACGGTCATCCCACTTGGTGCTCCCGAGGTTGCGCACTTGGTTCACCAAGGTTTTTAGCCGGTTGTACATGGCTTGCGGATCTTCTCCTTGGTTGAGCATGAAGCGACCGAGCTCCCCCTCGATCGTTTCCCTCTTGGTGATCTTCGTTACCTCGTCTCCTTCGTGCGCTGTTTTGAGCACGTCCCAAATCTCCTTGGCGCTCTTCAATCCTTGCACCTTGGTATACTCCTCTCGACTTAGAGAGGCGAGGAGTATTGTGGTGGCTTGTGAGTTGAAGTGCCGGATTTGGGCAACTTCGTCTGAATCATAGTCCTCATCCCCTACGGATGGTACCTGTACACCAAACCCAACAACGTTCCAAATACTAGTGTGGAGTGAGGTTAGGTGATGACTCATTTTATCACTCCACATGTTATAATCTTCACCGTAAAAAACCGGTGGTTTGCCTAATGGAACAGAAAGTAATGGAGTACGTTTAGAAATGCGAGGGTAGTGTAGGGGAATCTTACTAAAATTTTTGCGCTCATGGCGCTTAGAAGTTACGAACAGCGCGTCGGAGCCGGAGGTGGATGGCGACGAAGAGTCGGTCTCATAGTAGACCACCTTCCTCATCTTCTTTTTCTTTTTGCCACTCCGAAGCGACTTGTGTGAAGGGGATTCCTTCTCCTTCCCCTTGTTGCGGGACTCTCCGGATGGAGCCTTCCCGTGGCTTGTAACGGGCTTCTTGCCGGTCACCATCTCCTTCTTGGCGTGATCTCCCGAAATCACTTCGAGCGGTTAGGCTCCAATGAAGCACCGGCTCTGATACCAATTGAAAGTCACCTAGAGGGGGGGTGAATAGGCGGAATCTGAAGATTATAAACTTAAGCACAACTACAAGCCAGGGTTAGCGTTAGAAAAATAAACGAGTCCGAAAGAGAGGGCAAAAACAAATCACAAGCAAATAAGAATGGATGGCACGGTGATTTGTTTTACCGAGGTTCAGTTCTTGCAAACCTACTCCCCGTTGAGGTGGTCACAAAGACCGGGTCTCTTTCAACCCTTTCCCTCTCTTAAACGGTCACTTAGACCGAGTGAGCCTCTGTTCTCAATCAAATGGGACACTAAGTCCACTACAAGGACCACCACACAATTGGTGTCTCTTGTTTTGATTACAAGTGTTGTGGAAACAAGAATGAGGAAGAAGAAAATCAATCCAAGCGCAAGAGCTCAAAAGAACACAAAAGTCTCTCTCTCTAGTCACTAATTTGTTTGGAGTGATTCCGGACTTGGGAGAGGATTTGATTTCTTTGTTTGTGTCTTGTATTGAATGTTATAGCTCTTGTATGAGGTTTGAAGGCTGAAAACTTGGATGCATTGAAGTGTGGTGGTTGGGGGGTATTTATAGCCCCAACCACCAAAAGAACCGTTGGTGAGGGCTTCTGTCGTATGGCGCACCGGACAGTCCGGTGCGCCACCGGACACTGTCCGGTGCGCCAGCCACGTCACCAGGCCGTTGGGTTCCGACCGTTGGAGCTCTAAAAATTAGGGCCACCGGACAGTCCGGTGGTGCACCGAACAGGTCCTGTAGACTGTCCGGTGTGCCTTCTGGCGCCTTCTCTGACTTCTGCGCGCGCAGGCGCGCACTATAGCGCATTAAATGTCTTCTGCAGACGACTGTTGGCGCGAAGTAGCCGTTGCTCCGCTGGCACACCGGACAGTCCGGTGCTACACCAGACAGTCCGGTGAATTATAGCGGAGCGGCCTCCCAAATTCCCGAAGCTGGCAAGTTCAACGTCGATCTCCCTGGTGCACCGGACACTGTCCGGTGGCACATCGGACAGTTCGGTGCGCCAGACCAGGGCTGCCTTCAGTATAATTTGCTCCTAATATTTGAACCCTTTCTTTTGACTTGTATTGGTTTGTTGTGAACCTTCGACACCTGTAGGACTCATAATCTAGAGCAAACTAGTTAGTCCAATAATTTGTGTTGGGCAATTCAACCACCAAAATTCATATAGGAAAAGTTTTGACCCTATTTCCCTTTCAAAACGTTCTCCCCAACTTTTTACAATAAGAGACAATAAGAGTATTTTGACAAATCAAAAAGTTCTAACTCTACTCTTTTCAAAATTTCACAAGTGGTAGCTGATCCATTTGCTTTGGCCTTAATTTCTCCCCCTTTGGCATTAAGCACCAAAACGGGATCATTCTTGGCCCTTTAACCCCATTGCCTCACCAAAATTGTCAATTAAGAGCAAAAGGCAATAAGAGCATAGAAATGAACTTGGAGTTAATACCGGAGTGCAGTGGAAGTCTTTGCATGGTCCAAGTTCACCATTCCCATTCAATCCACTTTTGAGACTAAATCAAGAACTCAAACACAAAGATTAGTCTCAAAGTGTCAAGTTGTAGCATGCCTCCCCCTAAATAAGTGCATCACTTGCAATTGGACTTGTGAGGTCCGGGGATCATGGTTACAACTTGAGCAGCACAAATGAACAAAAATAGATTGAAATGCATAAATTACATGATCAAAGGCATAAAACACATGTATGCTATAGATCAATCCAAGTTACGCGAATCTAAGACATTTAGCTCACTACGCAACCTGCAAAACCTTTTCTCATCTAAAGGCTTGGTGAAGATATCGGCTAGCTCGTTTTCGGTGTTGATATGGTACACCTCGATATCCCCTTTTGCTGGTGGTCTCTCAGGAAGTGATGTCGGATGTCTATGTGCTTAGTGCAGCTGTGTTCAACAGGATTATCCGCCATGCGGATTGCACTCTCATTGTCACATAGGAGTGGGACTTTGCTCAGATTGTAGCCAAAGTCCTGGAGGGTTTGCCTCATCCAAAGTAGTTGTGCGCAACACTGTCCTGCGGCAACATACTCAGCCTGAGCGGTGGATAGGGCAACGGAAGTTTGTTTCTTTGAACTCCAAGACACTAGGGACCTTCCTAGGAATTGGCACGTCCTTGATGTACTCTTCCTATCAACCTTACACCCGGCATAATCGGAGTCTGAATATCCAATCAAGTCAAAGATAGACCCCTTTGGATACCAGATACCGAAGCAAGGTGTAGCAACTAAATATCTAAGAATCCGCTTAATGGCCACAAGGTGACATTTCCTTGGGTCGGATTGATATCTGGCACACATGCAAAAGCTAAGCATAATATCCTGTCTACTAGCACATAAGTAAAGCAAGGACCCTATCATAGACCGGTATGCCTTTTGATCAACGGACTTACCTCCTTTGTTGAGATCGACATGTCCGTTGGTGCCCATTGGTGTCTTTGCGGGCTTCGCATCCTTCATCCCGAACCGCTTGAGCAAGTCTTGCGTGTACTTCATTTGGGAGATGAAGGTGCCATCCTTGAGTTGCTTCACTTGGAACCCAAGGAAGTAGTTCAACTCACCCATCATTGACATCTCAAATTTTTGTGTCATCACCCTGCTAAACTCTTCACAAGACTTTTGGTTAGTAGAACCAAATATTATGTCATCGACATAAATTTGGCACACAAATAGTTCACCATCACAAGTCTTAGTGAAAAGAGTTGGATCGACTTTCCCAACCTTGAAAGCATTAGCAATTAGAAAATCTCTAAGGCATTCATACCATGCTCTTGGGGCATGCTTAAGTCCATAGAGCGCCTTAGAGAGCTTACAAACATGGTCGGGGTACCGTTCATCCTCAAAGCCAGGGGGTTGCTCCACGTACACCTCCTCCTTGATTGGCCCATTGAGGAAAGCGCTTTTCACATCCATTTGGAACAACCTGAAAGAGTGGTGAGCGGCATAGGCTAATATAATGCGAATAGACTCTAGCCTAGCCACAGGAGCAAAAGTCTCCTCAAAGTCCAAACCTGCGACTTGCGCATAACCTTTTGCCACAAGTCGAGCCTTGTTCCTTGTCACCACCCCGTGCTCGTCCTGTTTGTTGCGGAACACCCACTTGGTTCCCACAACGTTTTGCTTGGGACGTGGCACCAGGGTCCAAACTTTATTTCGCTTGAAGTTGTTGAGCTCTTCCTGCATGGCCAACACCCAGTCCGGATCTAGCAAGGCCTTTTCTACCCTGAAAGGCTCAATAGAAGAGACAAACGAGTAATGCTCACAAAAATTAGCTAGACGTGAGCGAGTTGTTACTCCCTTGCTTATATCACCCAAAATCTGGTCGACGGGATGATTCCTTTGAATCGTTGCTCGGACTTGAGTTGGAGGGGCCCGTGGTGCTTCTTCCTTCACAACTTGGTCATCTTGTGCTCCCCCTTGATCACATGCCTCCTCTTGAGGAACCTGTTCATCATCTTGAGTCGGGGGATGCACCATCGTTGAGGAAGAAGGTTGATCTTGCTCTTGGTGTTCCTGTGGTCGCACATCTCCAATCGCCATGGTGCGAATTGCGTCCGTTGGAACATCATCTTCATCTACATCATCAAGATCAACTTGCTCTCTTGGAGAGCCATTAGTTTCATCAAATACAACATCGCTAGAGACTTCAACCAAACCCGATGATTTGTTGAAGACTCTATACGCCTTTGTATTTGAGTCATAACCTAACAAAAACCCTTCTACAGCTTTGGGAGCAAATTTGGAATTTCTACCTTTCTTCACTAGAATATAACATTTACTCCCAAATACATGTAAGTATGAAACATTGGGTTTGTTATCGGTTAGAAGTTCATACGAGGTCTTCTTGAGGAGGCGATGAAGGTAGACCCGGTTTATGGCGTGGCAAGCTGTGTTCACAGCTTCCGTCCAAAACCGCTCGGGCATCTTGAATTCTCCAAGCATCGTCCTCGCCATGTCTATGAGCGTCATATTCTTCCTCTCTACCACACCGTTTTGCTGTGGTGTGTAGGGAGCGGAGAACTCGTGCTTGATTCCTTCCTCCTCAAGGTACTCCTCCACTTGTAAATTCTTGAACTCGGACCCATTGTCGCTTCTTATCTTCTTCACCTTGAGCTCAAATTTGTTTTGAGCTCTCCTTAGAAAGCGCTTTAGGATCCCTTGGGTTTCTGATTTATCCTGCAAAAAGAATACCCAAGTGAAGCGGGAAAAGTCATCAACAATAACTAGACCATACTTACTTCCCCCGATGCTGAGGTAGGCGATGGGTCCAAAGAGGTCCATGTGAAGTAGCTCCAGAGGTCTTGATGTAGTCATCACATTCTTGCTGTGATGAGTGCTTCCCACCTGTTTGCCTGCTTGACAAGCTACACAAGGTCTATCTTTTTCGAAAAACACATTTGTTATACCTAACACATGTTCTCCCTTTAGAAGTTTGTGAAGATTCTTCATCCCAACATGTGCTAGACGACAATGCCACAGCCAGCCCATGCTAGTCTTAGTTAAGCATGCATCTAGATCGGCCTCCTCTTTCAAAAATTCCACTAAGTAGAGTTTGTCGTCTAGTACACCCTTAAAAGCTAATGAACCATCACTCCTTCTAAAGACAGCCACATCTACATTGGTAAATAAACAATTGTAACCCATATTACATAGTTGACTAACGGACAACAAGTTATACCCGAGCGATTCAACTAAGAACACATTTGAAATAGAATGCTCGGATGAAATGGCTATTTTTCCTAGTCCTTTAACCTTGCCTTGGTTCCCATCTCCAAAGATGATCGAATCTTGGGAATTTTTGTTCTTGATGTAGGAGGTGAACATCTTCTCCCCTGTCATATGGTTTGTGCATCCACTGTCAATAATCCAGCTTGAGCCCCCGGATGCATAAACCTGCAAGGCAAATTAGGCTTGGGTTTTAGGTACCCAACTCTTGTTGGGTCCTACAAGGTTAGTAACAATTGCCTTTGGGACCCAAATGCAAGTCTTGTCTCCCTTGCATTTGGACCCCATCTTTCTAGCAACCACTTTTTCATTTTTACATGAGAGAACAAATGTAGTGTTGCAAGCATGAAAGACAGTGGTAGATCTATTATACACTTTCCTAGGAGCATGAGACACAAAATTTCTCCTAGGCCTACCATTAAAATTGGAACTCGAAGCAATCATGGCATGTGAGTCAAAAGCATTATAACTCCTACTATAATGAGAATTTCTAGAATATTTTCTATCATGGTACATGAAAGCATGATTCTTTTGACTACTACTAGTCATAGGGGCCTTTCCTTTCTCCTTGTTGGAAATGGGAGCCCTTTGACTTGTTAAGTTCTTGGCTTCCTTTCGAAAGCCAAGTCCATCCTTAATTGAGGGATGTCTACCAACGGTGTAGGCATCCCTAGCAAATTTTAATTTATCAAAGTCATTTTTGCAAGTCTTAAGTTGGACATTAAGACTTGCCACTTCACCATTAAGTTTTGTAATAGAAGTAAGGTGCTCAACACATGCATTAACATCGAAATCCTTACACCTATTACAAATCACAACGTGCTCTACACAAGAACTAGATTTATTAACCACTTCTAGCTTAGCATTTAAATCATCATTAATACTCTTTAAGCTAGACACAGTTTCATGACAAGTAGATAATTCAGAAGAAAGCATTTCATTCCTTTTAACTTCTAAAGCAAGAGACTTTTGCACACTTACAAATTTATCATGCTCTTCATATAAAAGATCCTCTTGCTTTTCTAAAAGTCTATTCTTTTCATTTAAAGCATCAATCAATTCATTGATTTTGTCAACTTTAGTTCTATCTAAACCTTTGAACAAGCTTGAGTAATCTACTTCATCATCACTAGAATCATCATCACTTGAAGTAGTATACTTAGGGGTATCTCGAGCGCTTACCTTTTTCTCCTTTGCCATGAGGCAGGTGTGGTGCTCGTTGGGGAAGAGAGATGACTTGTTGAAGGCCGAGGCGGCGAGTCCTTCGTCATCGGAGTCGGACGAAGAGCAATCTGAATCCCACTCTTTGCCTAGGTGCGCCTCGCCCTTTGCCTTCTTGTAGGTCTTCTTCTTCTCCCTCTTCCCGCTCTTTTCTTGTTCCTGGTCATTAGCATTATCGGGATAATTTGCTATGAAATGATCAGTCTTACCACATTTAAAACAGGAGCGCTTTCCCTTTGCTTTGCTCTTGTTGGGATGCTCCTTTTGTCCTTTTAGCGCCGTCTTGAAGCGCTTGATAATGAGGGCCATTTCATCTTCATTTAGCCCGGTAGCTTCAACTTGTGCCACCTTGCTAGGTAGCGCCTCCCTACTGCTGCTTGTTGCCTTGAGTGCAATAGGTTAGGGCTCATAGATGGGCATTAGGCCATTCAATGCCTCATCAACGTGTCTTGCTTCCTTGATCATCATACGCCCGCTCACAAATTTTCCGAGTATTTCCTCGGGCGTCATCTTTGTGTACCTAGGATTCTCACGGATTGAGTTCATAAGATGAGGGTCAATGACAGTAAACGTCCTGAGCATAAGTTGGACGACATCGTGGTCTGTCCATCTCGTGCTTCCATAGCTCCTGATCTTGTTGACCAGGATCTTGAGCCTATTGTACGTTTGCGTTGGCTCCTCTCCCCTGATCATGGCAAACCTTCCTAGTTCGCCTTCCACCAACTCCATTTTGGTGATCATGGGGGCGTTGTTCCCCTCATGCGAGATCTTGAGGGTGTCCCATATTTGCTTGGCCTTGTCCAAGCCGCTCACCTTGTTGTATTCATCCCTACACAACGATGCTAACAAAACAGTGGTAGCTTGTGCATTTTTATGAATTTGTTCGTTAATAAAAACAGGGTTGTCCGTACTATCAAATTGCATTCCATTCTCAACTATCTCCCAAATACTAGGATGGAGAGAGAAAAGGTGACTACGCATTTTGTGACTCCAAAAAGCGTAGTCCTCTCCATCAAATTTTCAGGTTTACCAAGAGGAATAGAAAGCAAATGGGCATTGGAATTATACGGAATACAAGAATAATCAAAAGAAAAGTTTGAGTTAACCGGTTTCTTTTTCTCGTCGTAGTCATCGTCTCTTGGGGAAGAAGAAGACTCGTCGCTGTCGTAGTAGACGATCTTCTTAATGTGTCTCTTCTTCTTCCCGTCCTTCTTCTTATGACTCGAGCCAGAGTCAGTGGGCTTGTCGTCCCTCGGTTTGTTGAAGATGGACTCCTTCTCCTTATCATTGACCACCATCCCCTTTCCCTTAGGATCCATCTCTTCGGGCGATTAGTCCCTTTCGTGAAGAGAACGACTCTGATACCAATTGAGAGCACCTAGAGGGGGGGTGAATAGGTGATCCTGTAAAAATCGACAACTAAATAGCCACAAAACTTTGTTAAGTGTTAGTATGGCTAAGTAGTGAGCTCTTGCGACCACAAGTATCACAGAAAATCAATCACACAAGACACTCGAGTTTATCCCGTGGTTCGGCAAGTATAACACTTGCCTACCTCCACGTTGTGGCGTCCCAATGGACGAGGGTTGCACTCAACCCCTTTCAAGTGATCCAATGATCAACTTGAATACCACGGTGTTCTTCTTCCTTATACTTTTTCCCGCTTGCGAGGAATCTCCACAACTTGGAGCCTCTCGCCCTTACAATTGATGATCACAAAGAAGCATGGAAGTAAGGGAGGGGAGAGCAACGCACACAAGATTCAAAACGAGAGTACAATCACGCACACAAGTCACAACTTGAGCTCTAAGTTCAACACACGGAGTTCTCAACTCAAGAGGAGCTCAAATTGCTAGCACAAAGAATCAAATGCGTGGAAGTGGAGCCTGGATGCTTAAGAATGATCAAAGAATGCTTATCTACTTCCTCCATGCGCCTAGGGGTCCCTTTTATAGCCCCAAGGCAGCTAGGAGCCGTTGGAGGCAACTTTGGAAGGCAAATCTTGCCTTCTGTCGGGTGGCGCACCGGACAGTCCGGTGCACCACCGGACAGTCCCTGTAGCTGTCCGGTGTGCGATCTCCTTCCTTTTCTGGCGCATCCGACCATTGCAGATTTGCGGCATTTGGCGCACTGGACACTGTCCGGTGCACACCGGACAGTCTGGTGCCCCCTGTCGACCGTTGGCGCGCCCACGCGTCGCGCGCGGATTGCGCGGCCGACCGTTGGAGCAGTCGACCGTTAGCTCACCGGACAGTCCGGTGAATTTTAGCCATACACCGTTGATCGTTTCCCGAGAGCGATGACTTCGCCGCAGACGACTCACCGGACAGTCCGGTGCACCACCGGACAGTCCGGTGAATTATAGTCGTACGCCGCCGTCAAGTCCCAAGAGTGGCATGTTCACCGGAGGCTGGCCTGGCACACCGGACACTGTCCGGTGCACCACCGGATAGTCCGGTGCTCCCAGACCGAGCTGCATTTGGCTGTACACAGCCAACTCCATTCCAAACCAATTTCTCATGTTTCTGACACTTAGACACAATACATTAGTACTCAAATCAATGTACTAAGTCTAGAAACGTACCTTGTAATATGATTTGCACTTCTTCACTCTTTGGCACAAATTAGCACTTAGAGAAAATGTGTTGGGCACTTAATCACCAAAACACTTTAGAAATGGCCCAAGAGCACATTTCCCTTTCAACAGGACCACCGACCTTAGCCTCATATGGAAGATGTATAAAGAGATGCTGCATAGGATTGAAGAAACCTGATGGAAATATTTTTTACAATTTGCACAAAAGCACCGATGCCTCTTTCTCCAGCTGTTCCATCACATCTGTCACATCCGAGTTTCGAGGCACTAAGACCCGAGCACGAACATAACCACCAGGTGTGCTGGGACCAAGTCTCACACATATGATGATTCATGGCATAGGATCGAATGTCACATATTTACTATATAATAGGAGTTCTGTACAAAATAAATAAATAATTACATTATAAGGAGACAACGGTCCAGCAACCCAAAGTTGACTGGGGAACGACGGCCTAGACCCCTCACGAACTCTTCACAACATCCTCCATGTGCCTCATCCTTCGGTACCTGCTCTTGACCTGTGGGGGTGTGAGACAGCAAGAGTGAGCTCACATACGTTCATAGCTCAACAAGTTGTGGGGAATAATGTGCATGAACTTGCCAAAGGTGGGAGCTCATGTGAAGTGTAAGGCTTACCAAGAGGATGGTTGTAGCTGAGCATTGCTTTTAAAGTTGGTCAAAATTTTATCAGCAATTACTAAGTATAAGTAAATACCAACCCAATTAAGTAGTAGAACAAAAGTAATAACAACACCTGCGATGCAATGCATATGACAAATTGAATTTAGTTCCATAAATTAATCATGTGAGGGTCCGAGCTGCTCATGACCGTGAGCACGGCTAGTATACCAGTTTTACACTATGCAGAGGTTGCGCATCTTTACCCACAAGTCATGTTACCCATCTGCCACGGGGTTGTACGGGCCCCATACACCTCTACCAAGGAAGTGAGGCAGGGTAACACTACGAGGCCTTTACAAAGTTCCACTAGCTTCAGAAAACCTGCTACAGTTTATAGGAAGCTCCAATGCAGGGATCCCTCGCCTGACCGCCATCGCAGCAAAATCAACCCAAGGACCTCCCTACACTGACCACTCCTCTACTGCCCTTGCCCCTTTCGGGTAAGGTAGTCTTCCACTAGCTTTCCTAATTAATCAGCCAAGGGCGTCCCATTAAACCCTTGTGGTAGCATTGTTTTCCCGGATGGTCGCTCCATGTTCCAATTAACATAATGATCTTATCATGAACAGTAAATAACAACTGATAACAAAAGTGTAATCATGAATAAAGTACCTCCATACCCAAAACCACATATAGCACTAGCAAGTACTACCCAAAAAGTCCAGTGGTAAACAAGGCATAAAGATAGTCAAACTAAGGTAACCTATTGGGTCCCATCAAAATTAACCTATGTAGATCATTATGATTAATCAGAACATGAGTAGGTAAAAAGAAGTGATCAAGGGCACAACTTGCCTGGGACTTGAGATTCCAGGTACCAACTTGCTTTTCAGATGACTCGTGACCTCGCGCTAGTCGTAGCAATACAAACAAACATGGTATAGGCAAAATTAACATTACACCAAACATAAGAACAAGATACATATTAATGATCTACATATTGAAATAAGATCACAGGAACAGAAATTATTAATTTTGGAGTTATATATTTTAAGTTATGAATTGCTGAAGGTTTTATGTGTTTTGTACAAGATTAAATAGGATATAAATTTTATTGTGGCTTTCATGTCAAAACAGTGACACAAAATGATAACCAATAATATTACAAAATTATAGGAACTGGAATGGACTAATTTGGACTTAATATGAATTTTCTATGAATTATACAAGTTTCTAGCATTTATTTTCTCATTAAAAATCATTTTCTAATTATTTTTCTGATTTTTCCAACTCTCTGGATAGGGCGCATGATTATCAGAAACTACAGGGGCTATCTCGCAAAAGATCATAAGACTCAGGATTCCCCCCGCACTGGACGGCGGGTTTATTTTCCAGAAATCAGAGGGCTCTTAAGTAAGAGTGCCAAGCGAAGAGGTACGGATAAGTTCGGACCACCCGATTAGAGATGGAGGACCCAGATCACATCAAGACGGGATCGAACCGGTATCCAACATGGACCGTCAGATCACGATCCCCCGGTTCATAACAACATGCCCGAGATCTAATCTGATCCATCCGATCGACACCCAGCCGCCCAGATTTAAACACCTGAAAGGCTACGCGCCCACTTTAATCTTATCCGTGCGTTGACGCTTCAATGGTCCGGATCAATCCAAGTCACGATCTAATCCAGAACGCCTCCCGATTGATCCTACGGGCATGAACCCTTCTGCCCCCAGTGGAATTCACGGTCAGGAATAGGGCGCTGCGGCAGCGCCATCACTGGCAACACGGTCTATCGGCCCCTGCTGCCCCAACCTTGGGATTAATATGTTCTACACCGAGCGGATGGGTTAGTGTTTCAGGTGGAGGCATCCATACCAGAGTTGGTGGCCCAAAGACGAGTGACCACGACGTCGCGTAATCCCACGGCGACCCGAGATGCCGACGAGAAATTTCAGTTAGTGCCCGCTGGGACCTTGCTCTGAGATGTTGCACGCGGATACCCCCGTCACGTCAAAGCTTCAGCGCCGTTCCTCACGACCAGAGTGCCAACACAAGCTTGTTGTTCCCCCGGCAGCACTCGGCGGCCCAAGCACCCACTCCATCAATTTACGGTGAACCCACAGAGCGACCAAGGCAAGTCTCGGCGGGATTTATAGGGGCCTAGAGTCCAAGCCGAACTCGAATTTGCCGGTGTGATTTCCGGTGATCTTGGCCTGGTTCGTTGCAACAGACCCGCACGGGGCGCGAGGAGTTCGGGAGGAAGAGGTCCGGCCACGTGAGGAAGACGGAGACAGTCCGACAGATGGGCCCCACGCGGCAGTGGAACCACCGTGATTCAGCGTGCGAGAGGAGTAGGTGGGCTGAGGAAGTTTTGGCCCAAGTGTGCGCTGGTGGTTTTTTTTCTATTTTCTTTTATGAATTTTCTGATTTGTTTTCAATTTGAAATATCAAATCAAATTCAAATTCCCATTTTAAACTTAAATTTTCTAAAAGCCAGAATTAATACCCATATGAATATAATCCTTTACTGTTTATTAATTATTTTCTTTGTTATTTACTTAGGAAGGAAGGGATGACTTAGTTGAAATTTTCACTCCCATTTCCTATTCCTTATTCCAAATTCAAATTTATACTTCTATTTTACATTTTCAGATTTTCCAAATGTGTCAATTGAAATCCAAAGGTGAATATAAACCATACTATTTTAAATATTACTATTTTATTCTCCTTCTCATATTTGACTCTTAACAATAGTTGACTTTATTACCAATTTCTTTTCTCAACCCCTAATTTCCAATTCATTACAATAGCTATATTTGTTTATTTATTTTATAACTATTTTTTTCTACTAATTTAGGGTCTTACAACATCTCTTCTGATTTCTTTAGCACAAAACTGTCTGTAGAAATAGCTAACTTCAGTTAACGTTTTCCACACAACATCGGAAATGTACCCATGAAACATTACAGGCATGAGCCTTTCCATAATTATGTGGAAGTCATGGCTCTTGAGTCCATTCATCTTCATTGTCTTTAAGTTCACAGATCTTCTAAAACCAGCAGCATAACCATCGGGGAATTTAATATCCTTCATCCACTTCATCACTTCTTTCCGTTGCTTAGGTTTCAGACAATAGTCAGATTTTGGTTTGCCTCCGTTTTCTCTAAGCACTTGGGTTGGACGATCACAAATCACGGCTAAGTCCATGTGTGCCTTGTCATTGTCTTTCGTTTTATCAGGGAAATCCATGCATGTATTTATGAGGGCATGGCAAAAGTTACTCTCTTGATGCATGACGTCGATGTTGTTTATCAAAATCAATGACTTAGCATAAGGAAGCTCCCACAAGCCACATATGTGAGTCCAGTTATGGTCCTCACCAAAACCTTGATACCTTTTCCACTCTCGTCTAGGACAAGTTTCCTATGCTCTTCTGTAATTTCTATCCCACTACGTCGCTTGGGCAGTCCCTTCATGACGATGGTGCCCTTCCTAAACTCATTTCTCTGCCTTCTGAAGGGGTGATTGAAGGGTAGAAAACATCTATGGCAATCAAAGTAACATATCTTGCCAGCACTCAGACGAAAACAATCTGTATCTTTAGCACAATAAGGACACGTCAATCTACCATGCACGCTCCATCCAGAGAAAATACCATACGCCATAAAATCATGAACCGAGAATAGATACGTAACACGAAGATTGAATTTCTGCTTCTTGAAGCAGTCATAGGCTTCCACTCCTTGCCATAGCTTCTTTAACTCTTCAATCAGTGGTTGAAGCATCACATTAAGGCTTACGCCAGGATGCTCAGGCCCAGGTATAACGAGACATAGGAACATAAACTCATATTTCATGCAAAGAGCATGTGGAAGGTTGTAGGCAATGACAGGCCAACATGAATACGACGCAGCGGTCATATTGAAAGGTGTGAAACCATTAGTTGCCAAGCCGATACGAACGTTTCTTGCATTGCTGGCAAAATCTGGATCAAAGTTGTCAAGAGCCTTCCATGCCATCTAACGGGTGCACCATTAACCCATCTTGTTTGTCGGTAAAATCTTTATGCCACCTCATGTGCATAGCGGTCTTCCTCAAGAGAAACAAACGTTTCACTCTAGGAGTGAGAGGCATGTACCGAAGCTGTTTATGTGCAACCTTTGTCACCACCTTCTCCCCTTCTTCATTTACAAGCTCCACGTACCTCGACTTCCCACATTTTAAGCATTTCTACTCTCTATCATGTTCCTTCCAAAAAAGCATACAGTTGTCCTAACAAACATCAATCTTCTTGTCGGGGACCATAATTAGGGGTACCCTCAAGACGCCTAATTCTCAGCTGGTAACCCCCATCAGCATAAAGCTGCAGAGGCCTGATGGGTGCGATTAAGTCAGGGATCAGTCCATACGAGCGACTCGATCACGCCTCGCCCGAGCCTAGCCTCGGGCAAGGGCAGCCGACCCCGAGGGGTTTCCGTCTCGCCCGAGGCCCCCTTTTTACGGCGGACACATCTCCGGCTCGCCCGAGGCCTTGCCTTCGCTAAGAAGCAACCCTGACTAAATCGCCGCGCCGACGGACCGAGTCGCAGGAGCATTTAACGCAAAGGTAGCCTGACACCTTTATCCTGACGCGCGCCCCCCGGCAGAGCCGAAGTGACCGTCGTCACTTCGCCGCTCCACTGACCGGTCTGACAGAAGGACAGCGCCGCCTGCGCCATTCCGACTGCAGTGCCACTTGACAGAGTGAGACTGATAGGCAGTCAGGCCTTGCCAAAGGCGCCATAGGAAGCTCCGCCCGACCCAGGGCTCGGACTCAGGCTAAGGCCCCGGAAGACAGCGAACTCCGCTCCGCCCGACCCAGGGCTCGGACTCGGGCTAAGGCCCCGGAAGACGGCGAACTCCGCTCCGCCCGACCCAGGGCTCGGACTCGGGCTAAGGCCCCGGAAGACGGCGAACTCCGCTCCGCCCGAGCCAGGGCTCGGACTCGGGCTAAGGC
Source organism: Zea luxurians (assembly GCA_029449295.1). Taxonomy (NCBI): domain Eukaryota; kingdom Viridiplantae; phylum Streptophyta; class Magnoliopsida; order Poales; family Poaceae; genus Zea; species Zea luxurians. The sequence continues at coordinate 32,534,609 of JAOPSE010000007.1, read as the reverse complement.
CCGGGAAGACGGCGAACTCCGCTCCGCCCGACCCAGGGCTCGGACTCGGGCTAAGGCACCGGAAGACGGCGAACTCCGCTCCGCCCGACCCAGGGCTCGGGCTAAGGCCCCGGAAGACAGCGAACTCCGCTCCGCCCGAGCCAGGGCTCGGACTCGGGCTAAGGCCCCGGAAGACGGCGAACTCCGCTCCGCCCGACCCAGGGCTCGGACTCGGGCTAAGGCCCCGGAAGACGGCGAACTCCGCTCCGCCCGACCCAGGGCTCGGACTCGGGCTAAGGCCCCGGAAGACAGCGAACTCCGCTCCGCTCGACCCAGGGCTCGGACTCGGGCTAAGGCCCCGGAAGACGACGAACTCCGCTTCGCCCGACCCCAGGGGTCGGACTCCGCCCTGGCCTCTGCCGAACGACCTCCGCCTCGCCCGACCCAGGAGCTCGGGCTCGGCCTCGGCCATGAAAGACAGACTCGACCTCGGCTTCGGAGGAGCCTCCACGTCGCTCGACCTAGGGCACAAGCCCGCCACGTCAACAGGAAGCGCCATCATCACCCTACCCCGAGCTGACTCGGGCCGCAGAGAACAAGACCGGTGTCCCATCTGGCTAGCTCCGCCAGATAGGCAATGATGGCGCCCCGCTAGCCCCATGACGACGGCGGCTCTCAGCTCCCTTACGGAAGCAGGGGGACGTCAGCAAGGACCCAGCCGCTCCGACAACTGTCCCTCCGCCAGGCTCCGTTGCTCCTCCGACAGCCACGACACCACACCAGCTGGGTGCCAAGATCTCTCCTGCTGCCACATTGGCATGTACTTAGGGCGCTAGCTCTCCCCCGCTAGACACGTAGCACTCTGCTGCACCCCCATTGTACACCTGGATCCTCTCCTTACGCCTATAAAAGGAAGGACCAGGGCCTTCTTAGAGAAGGTTGGCCGCGCGGGGACGAGGACGGGGCAGGCGCTCTCTTGGGGCCGCTCGCTTCCCTCACCCGCGTGGACGCTTGTAACCCCCTACTGCAAGCGCACCCGACCTGGGCGCGGGACGAACACGAAGGCCACGGGATTTCCACCTCTCTCACGCCCGTCTCTGGCCACCTCGCTTTCCCCCCTTCGCGCTCGCCCATGTGCTCGACCCATCTGGGCTGGGGCACGCGGCACACTCACTTGTCAGCTTAGGGACCCCCCGGTCTCGAAACGCCGACAGTTGGCGCGCCAGGTAGGGGCCTGCTGCGTGTTGACGAGCAGTTTCCCGTCAAGCTCCAGATGGGCAGTCTCCAACGACCTCTCCAACCCGGGACGGTGCTCCGTTTCGGGGGTCTCGAGTTCATGTCTCTCGACGGCAGCTACGACATGATACTCTTTCCACCGCCACGCGACGACAACAATGGCGGCCGACAGCCCGCCCGCCGGCGGCGGAATCGACGACGTCTTCCCCGCGTGGTGGAAGAACAACATTCGAGCTCGCCCCGTCCTCTCCCCCGCCATCGGAGGAGGAGGCGGGGCAACCAAGGCCGAGCGGGAGGCCGCGCTCCGTCGGCTGTCGAGCGAATCGACGTCCCCAGCGCCCCAACGGAGGGCGCGTCGGGCGTCGACCTCGCGTTTGAGACGAAGGCGAGCGCCGTCCCCCCGCGACACGCCAATCCCGAGCAAGTGGACGATGCCAGCACGCTCGCGGAGGGCCTGCAGGACGTCGCCCTCGTACCCAAGACGACGGCGCAATCAGTCCCCGACGTGACTATGTCGCTCCTCGTCGACCAAAAGCCGCAGCCTTGACGACAAGGACTGCGACCCAAGCCGCGAATGTTTCCACGTCGAGCTAGGGGATCCCTCCGAAGGCAACCATCTCGGCATGCCGGAGGACGGTGATCTCCCTAGGCCGGTGCCTCGCGCCGACATCCCGCGGGAGCTAGCTGTGGTCCCCGTTCCGGCGGGGGGTCACGACCCACAGCTCGAGCAAGTCCGCAGGGCGCAGGCCAGGCTCGACGAGGGAGCAGGAGCGCTCGAGTCGATCTGCCGGGACGTCGGGCGGGTATGGGCGGGCCAACCCCCGGCCGGAGAAATACGTCACCTGCCCTAGGGTTTCCAGCTCCGCGTCGCCAATGATGTCAGGGACAGGCCGCCACCCGCATCCAGCGGGGTCGGTCAGAACCTGGCAGCCGCGGCGATGCTCCTCCGCGTGATGCCAGAACCATCAACCACCGGGGGTCGGCGAATCCAGGGAGAGCTCAAGAATCTCCTGGAAGGCGCTGCGGCCCGGTGGGCCGAGAGCTCTGCCTCCCGAAGGCAGGGGTACCCCTCGGAACCTCATGCCGCGACTTCCCGATTCATGCGGGAAGCCTCGGTCTACACCGGGCGCACGCGCAGCACCACGCCTGCGGCCCCGGGCCACCTCGGCAACGAGCACCATCGTCGCGACCGTCGGGCCCGCCTCGACGAAAGGGTGCGCCGAGGCTACCAACCGAGGCGTGGGGGACGCTACGATAGCGGGGAGGATCGGAGTCCCTCGCCCGAACCACCCGGTCCACAGGCCTTCAGCCGGGCCATCCGGCGGGCGCCGTTTCCGGCCCGGTTCCGACCCCCGACTACCATCACAAAGTACTCGGGGGAAACGAGGCCGGAATTGTGGCTCGCAGACTATCGCCTGGCCTGCCAACTGGGTGGAATGGACGACGATAACCTCATCATCCGCAACCTCCCCCTGTTCCTCTCCGACACTGCTCGCGCCTGGTTGGAGCACCTGCCTCCGGGGCAGATCTCCAACTGGGATGATTTGGTCCAAGCCTTCGCCGGCAATTTCCAGGGCACGTACGTGCGCCCCGGGAATTCCTGGGACCTCCGAAGCTGCCGGCAACAGCCGGGAGAGTCTCTTCGGGACTACATCCGGCGATTCTCGAAGCAGCGCACCGAGCTGCCCAACATCACCGACTCCGATGTCATCGGCGCGTTCCTTGCCGGCACCACCTGCCGTGACCTGGTGAGCAAGTTGGGTCGCAAGACCCCCACCAGGGCGAGCGAGCTGATGGACATCGCCACCAAGTTCGCCTCTGGCCAGGAGGCGGTCGAGGCCATCTTCCGAAAGGACAAGCAGCCCCAGGGCCGCCCCTCGGAAGAGGCTCCCGAGGCGTCTACTCCACGCGGCGCCAAGAAGAAAGGCAAGAAGAGGGGCATGCATTGCCCGTTCAGAGGCCAGTTTACTTCGTCAGCGAGGTGCTGTCCGAAACCAAGATCCGCTACCCACAAGTTCAGAAGGTACTGTATGCAGTGATCTTGACGAGGCGAAAGTTGTGACATTACTTCGAGTCTCATCCGGTAACTGTGGTGTCATCCTTCCCCCTGGGGGAGAAAATCCAGTGCCGAGAGGCCTCGGGCAGGATCGCAAAGTGGGCGGTGGAAATCATGGGCGAGACAATCTCGTTCGCCCCTCGGAAGGCCATCAAGTCCCAGGTATTGGTGGACTTCATAGCCGAATGGGTCGACACCCAGCTGCCGACGGCTCTGATCCAACCGGAGCTCTGGACCATGTTTTTCGACGGGTCGCTGATGAAGACGGGAGCCGGCGCGGGCCTGCTCTTCGTCTCGCCCCTCGGGAAACACCTACGCTACGTGCTGCGCCTCCATTTCCCGGCGTCCAACAATGTGGCTGAGTACGAAGCTCTGATCAACGGATTGCAAATCGCCATCGAGCTAGGGGTCCGACGCCTCGACGCTCGCGGCGACTCGCAGCTCGTCATCGACCAAGTCATGAAGAACTCCCACTGCCGCGACCCGAAGATGGAGGCCTACTGCGATGAGGTTCGGCGCCTGGAAGACAAGTTCTACGGGCTCGAGCTTAACCACATCGCCCGGCGCTACAATGAGACTGCGGACGAGCTGGCAAAAATAGCCTCGGGGCGAACGACGGTTCCCCCGGACGTCTTCTCCCGGGATCTGCACCAACCCTCCGTCAAGATCAACGACACGCCCGAGTCTGAGGTACCCTCGGACCAGCCCGAGGCGTCCTCGGTTCAGCCCGAGGTACCCTCGGCCCCCGAGGGCGAGGCGCTGCGCATCGAGGAGGAGCGGAGCGGGGTCACGCCTGATCGAGATTGGCAGACCCCGTACCTGCAATATCTCCGCCAAGGAGAGCTACCCCTCGACCAAGCAAAGGCTCGGCGGGTAGCGCGACGCGCCAAGTCGTTCGTCTTGCTGGGCGATGAGAAGGAGCTCTACCACCGCAGCCCCTCGGGCATCCTCCAGCGATGCATCTCCATCGCCGAAGGTCAGGAACTCCTGCAAGAGATACACTCGGGGGCTTGCGGCCATCATGCAGCGCCTCGAGCCCTCGTCGGAAACGCTTTCCGGCAAGGCTTCTACTGGCCGACGGCGGTGGCTGACGCCACTAGAATTGTCCGCACCTGCGAAGGGTGTCAATTCTATGCGAAGCAGACCCACCTGCCCGCTCAGGCTTTGCAGACGATACCCATCACCTGGCCCTTCGCTGTGTGGGGTCTGGACCTCGTCGGCCCTCTGCAGAAGGCGCCCGGGGGCTACACGCACCTGCTGGTCGCCGTCGACAAATTCTCCAAGTGGATCGAGGTCCGACCCCTGAACAGCATCAGATCCGAGCAGGCGGTGGCGTTCTTCACCAACATCATCCATCGCTTCGGGGTCCCAAACTCCATCATCACCGACAACGGCACCCAGTTCACCGGCAGAAAATTCTTGGATTTTTGCGAGGATCACCACATCCGGGTGGACTGGGCTGCCATAGCTCATCCCATGTCGAATGGGCAAGTAGAGCGTGCCAACGGCATGATTCTACAAGGGCTCAAGCCTCGGATTTACAACGACCTCAACAAGTTCGGCAAGCGATGGATGAAGGAACTCCCCTCGGTGGTCTGGAGCCTGAGGACAACGCCCAGCCGAGCCACGGGTTTCACGCCGTTCTTCCTAGTCTACGGGGCCGAGGCCGTCTTGCCCACTGACCTGGAATACGACTCCCCGAGGACGAGGACCTACAACGATCAAAGCAACCAAGCTAGCCGAGAAGACTCGCTGGACCAGCTGGAAGAGGCTCGGGACAGGGCCTTACTACACTCGGCGCGGTATCAGCAGTCCCTGCGACGCTACCACGCCCGAGGGGTCCGACCCCGAGACCTCCAGGTGGGCGACCTGGTGCTTCGGCTGCGGCAAGACGCCCGAGGGAGGCACAAGCTCACGCCCCCCTGGGAGGGGCCATTCGTCATCGCCAAAGTTCTGAAGCCCGGAACGTACAAGCTGGCCAACAGTCAAGGCGAGGTCTACGGCAACGCTTGGAACATCCAACAGCTACGTCGCTTCTAGCCTTAAGATGCTTCCAAGTTGTTCATATACCTCGCACCCACGAAAAGTTTAGTCAACAAGGAAGGGTCGGCCTCGCCTCGGCCAAGCCCGACCCTCCCTCGGGGGCTAAAAGGGGGGAAACCCCTCTGCGTCCTCGAAAAAAAAATCTCTTTTACCAGAATGTCTTTCGTGCTTTTTGACTGCTTCAAAAAGTGGGTCCTGGAAACGACGGAGTACACGTAAGCAGCCAAGGCTGACCGAGCCGAGGGACTCCTACGCCTCCGGGATACGGATACCTCACTCATCACCTTCTGCGATAAGTAACTCGCGTTCGGATAAAGTGGCTCCGCGGATCGAACAAGTCTTTACGTTCGGAAGCCCTTCTGCCGAAGCGATCCTTCGAGCCTTCTCGACCGAGTCGGCGACAGGGCCTCACGGACGGGTGAAAGTACGCGTAAGCGGCAAGGCCGACCGAGCCGAGGGACTCCCACGCCTCCGGGATACGGATACCTCACTCGTCACCTTCCGTGAGAAGCAACTCTCGCTCGCACTAACATCCCTGTTACCGACAGAAAGTCCAGATACTCGAAACAAGAGGAAAAGAGACGCAGCTTTACAACACAACGAGGGTGTGTGTTCTGGCCTCGACGGCCGCACAAGGCACACGCTACAAGACAATCTGATCCTGCAGGCTCGGGTCTTGACGCTGGAAGGGGGCAGCAACACCCTCGGCATCGACGGCACCTTCGGCGAGGCCCAACCTAGCCTCGGACGGCGACGCGGTCCGAGGGTCTCCGCTCCGAAGGACGACGTCATCACCACGCCTGGGCAATCGCTGCCAGGGACTTCTCCGGGAATCTGGCCCGAGCAGGCGGCTCGGCCGGTTACCCCTGGGGCCTCGGCCAACCATCTTCCAAGGGAGCCAGCCCGACCTGAGGCCTCGGCTGATCAACTCCGACGTCGATCCCACCAACGGACAACCCGGCTAGGCTCCGGCCAACCAGGTTTCATTTTCGAGCCAACTCCGCCTCTGTTCATACTGATATCGCTACCCCTGGCCTCGGCTCGTCGAAGAGCGGCCGAGGGGTCTCTTTAACTAAGCTAGAGGAGCCTCGGACAGCAAGGCCGACCGAGCCGAGGGACTCCTACGCCTCCGGGATATGGATACCTCACTCGTCACCTTGACACGGGGCGACTCATGCTTGGTGAAGCGGTTCAGATAGTCAACAGACGAGTCTTAGTGCTCAAAAATGAGGAAAAAACACGGCTCCGTGCCGAAGTTACATACATGTTCAGGCCTCGACAGCCGCAATGAACAAAAAACCCTGGCATTCGAAGTGCCATTACAAACAGAACTTCGGTTCCCCCTCCGCAGGTACGAACAACCCCACTCGATAGGGGTGGGCCTGCGGAGCAACAGAAGACCGACGAACGGCTTGTCATCGCCCGCCCCAGCAGCGGCAACGATGAAGACTTCTGTCCCGAGGGGGCCGAACAGCAGCAGCGATGACCTCAGGGCGGATGCTGCTGCCAGGAGGCCCCCGCCCATGCCCAAACTCGAGAGGCAAGGACGGGCAGAAGGCCGTAGAGTTGGAGGTCGGTCCGTGGCCAGCTCTGGCTATCACGCCGGCGGAAGAACCTCTTCCAGCTGCCGTGGCAGACGCCGGCGCCGCGAGCGGCTCCGAAGCCACTCGCGTCCGAAAGCCAGGCACGCTGCAGATGCCAGCGCCATGGACGACAACCGCTCCTCCCTCCGATCACTGAGTGAAGGAGCGGGCCGCCGCCCACACGGGGGCCGACCTCAACTCGGCACACTCCCCTCCCCAGCCCTGGTGATGAAAATCCTTGAGGCTGAGGGAGGGGCAGAGGCCGCAGCCCGGCTCGCTTTCCCCCACCATCAAGCCGGAGGACACCATCTTGGGTGACCGCCGGTGGAGGGGTGCAGCCGGGCTGCATGATGAAAATCCTTGAAGCCGAACGATGGCTGAAAGGTACCAACTCCCACGGAGTTGCGTTCCTCCAACGATGGGGCGAAAAGACGGCGGTTTCCCCCATCCGGGGGCTTGAAAGGTGGAAAGACACAGTGCATAAGGGAGGAAGAAGACATGGTCGCCTTACGAAAGGGGTCGCCCTCCTTTTAAAAGGCGACTCTCCCTGCTTGCACCCCCAACCGTCACGGGCTGAGTCTTCTCCAACACACTCCAAAGCCCCCCCCTGCGGCACGGGGGCTGGGTCCCGCATGTCATGTAGACCGGCTCCGGGCAGAAGAAGCCAAACCGCCGCGTGTGGTGCACGCAACCGCCCAGCGGTTACAAGTGACCCTCCACTTTTGCCCAGACCAACGGGCGAAAGGGGCGGGCAGCCATGCAGGCGGCATGCAACTGCGCCAAGTGGACGCGCTTCTCCGACCCCCGACACGCCAGCATGGAGGCCCAGGCCCACGCGTCGCGCGACCGGCGCGCCGGATGCTGCATGCAAGCAACTGTACCGCCTGTGCCACCACCGCGCCTCCTCAATAGCGGAACCAATACCGCGACTCGAGGCGACCCAGCGCGCGACCCAGCAGCGCCAGCCTGGCGCGGCGGCCAACGCGGCCAAAGGTGGGCCGGCAGTAATGACGGTGGCAGGCGCACGGGAGCAGCGGACACGTCGTCAGCCAAGCTCACGTCCCATCCGGGGGCAGCAAGAGAACCCCCTCTCACGGCGTGAAGACAACGCGCCCGTGGTCCGTTCCTCGAACGGCTCGCGCACGCGCAACGGCAGCCCCGCCAGCTACTCGCCCCGTCGCATTAACTCCGCGGCTGGACAGGCGGCGCTTCTGGCAGGAGCAGCGGGCGACGCTTCGCCTTCGCCGAAACAACCGCGCCAAAAAAGGTACGCCGCGTCGTTCGGTTTCGTATCCTTTTTCCTTTTTTCCTCTTTCTCTATCTCTTGCGACAGGGACCGGGAAAGGGGGATACCCCGAAAGGGGTCCTTCCCCGTGAAGGAACCAGGCTCCGAGCCTCCTTACTGATCAGGGGTTCGAAGGCTGGCCCCCCGAAGGGTTCAACAGCCGCCTCAGATCGCGTGGGCCCTACACCCACTACTGGTCAGAGGTTCGAAGGCCGGCCCCCCGAAGGGTTCCACGGCCGCCTCAGGCTACTCGGGCTCCGCGCCCATTACTAATCAGGGGTTCGAAGGCTGGCCCCCGAAGGGTTCACAGTCGCCTCAGACACCGAGCGAGGGATGACCAGGGGTACGTTCGATACATAACCAAGGCTCGGGCTGCGCTCCCGAGGTACCCTAGGACATTTCCGAGACCAGCGGGAGCGATTTTGTAACGGAATCCCATCGGAGGGAGGCATCGAGCCCTCGGACCCCGTCGCCAGGGGACCGGGTCCGGCAGATCACCCGCAGGTACTTTTGGGCGTGCCTCTGGGCCCCTAGCCGACCCCCAACGAACGGGGCACGGACGTCCACTCGGATTACCCGCTTGCAGCTCACCGGAGACACCATGTTCGGTGCCCATCGAGGGTAACATGGTGCTCTCCCCCCCCTCCTCCTTGCGGAAAGGCGACGTAGGGGCGTATGTAAAAAAGCCGAGTCTGTCCCTGATCGCCCTCTCGCCCTGTGCGGAGGCTCGGGGGCTGCTCTCGCAAACCCGGCTCCGGCCGAACCGTTGACAGCGTCAACATACCAGCCCGAGAACTTGGGCCCCGACCGTGCACCCGGGCTACGGCCAGTTCGCATGAGGGAACCACCAGACCAGCCGAAGCATTACGCAAGGCATTAAGACCTCGATGGAGTGAAACCACTCCTCCGAGGCCTCGGGGGCTACACCCGGCGGGTGCGCTCGCGCGCACCCACCGGAACAAAATGCAACCGAGAAAGGCTGGTCCCCTTGCAAAAAAGTGCGACGAAAGCCTCCAAGCGAGTGCTAACACTCCCTTCGAGGCTCGGGGGCTACTGTCGGGGACCATAATTAGGGGTACCCTCAAGACGCCTAATTCTCAGCTGGTAACCCCCATCAGCATAAAGCTGCAGAGGCCTGATGGGTGCGATTAAGTCAGGGATCAGTCCATACGAGCGACTCGATCACGCCTCGCCCGAGCCTAGCCTCGGGCAAGGGCAGCCGACCCCGAGGGGTTTCCGTCTCGCCCGAGGCCCCCTTTTTACGGCGGACACATCTCCGGCTCGCCCGAGGCCTTGCCTTCGCTAAGAAGCAACCCTGACTAAATCGCCGCGCCGACCGACCGAGTCGCAGGAGCATTTAACGCAAAGGTAGCCTGACACCTTTATCCTGACGCGCGCCCCCCGGCAGAGCCGAAGTGACCGCCGTCACTTCGCCGCTCCACTGACCGGTCTGACAGAAGGACAGCGCCGCCTGCGCCATTCCGACTGCAGTGCCACTTGACAGAGTGAGACTGACAGGCAGTCAGGCCTTGCCAAAAGCGCCATAGGAAGCTCCGCCCGACCCAGGGCTCGGACTTGGGCTAAGGCCCCGGAAGACAGCGAACTCCGCTCCGCCCGACCCAGGGCTCGGACTCGGGCTAAGGCCCCGGAAGACGGCGAACTCCGCTCCGCCCGACCCAGGGCTCGGACTCGGGCTAAGGCCCCGGAAGACGGCGAACTCCGCTCCGCCCGACCCAGGGCTCGGACTCGGGCTAAGGCCCCGGAAGACGGCGAACTCCGCTCTGCCCGACCCAGGGCTCGGACTCGGGCTAAGGCCCCGGAAGACGGTGAACTACGCTCCGCCTGACCCAGGGCTCGGACTCGGGCTAAGGCCCCGGAAGACGACTAACTCCGCTTCGCCCGACCCCAGGGGTCGGACTCCGCCCTGGCCTCTGCCGAACGACCTCCGCCTCGCCCGACCCAGGAGCTCGGGCTCGGCCTCGGCCATGAAAGACAGACTCGACCTCGGCTTCGGAGGAGCCTCCACGTCGCCCGACCTAGGGCACAAGCCCGCCATGTCAACAGGAAGCGCCAACATCACCCTACCCCGAGCCGACTCGGGCCGCAGAGAACAAGACCGGTGTCCCATCTGGCTAGCTCCGCCAGATAGGCAATGATGGCGCCCCACTAGCCCCGTGACGACGGCGGCTCTCAGCTCCCTTACGGAAGCAGGGGGACGTCAGCAAGGACCCAGCCGCTCCGACAGCTGTCCCTCCGCCAGGCTCCGTTGCTCCTCCGACAGCCACGACACCACACCAGCTGGGTGCCAAGATCTCTCCGGCTGCCACATTGGCATGTACTTAGGGCGCTAGCTCTCCCCCGCTAGACACGTAGCACTCTGCTGCACCCCCATTGTACACCTGGATCCTCTCCTTACGCCTATAAAAGGAAGGACCAGGGCCTTCTTAGAGAAGGTTGGCCGCGCGGGGACGAGGACGGGGCAGGCGCTCTCTTGGGGCCGCTCGCTTCCCTCACCCGCGTGGACGCTTGTAACCCCCTACTGCAAGCGCACCCGACCTGGGCGCGGGACGAACAAGGCCGCGGGATTTCCACCTCTCTCACGCCCGTCTCCGGCCACCTCGCTTTCCCCCCTTCGCGCTCGCCCACGCGCTCGACCCATCTGGGCTGGGGCACGCGGCACACTCACTCGTCGGCTTAGGGACCCCCCGGTCTCGAAACGCCGACACTTCTCATACTCCATACCAAGACCTTCAAGCAATTTCTTGGACTGGTACATGTCTTTGGGCATCTTGTGACCCGTAGGAAGAACCTCGCTAATCAAATCCACAAGCTCCTTGTAACAATTAATTGAGAATGCAAACTTGGACTTAATTGACATCAGCCGGGTCACGAATTCGAGGACGGTCACGTCAGTGTGCCCGTGAAGAGGCTCTTCTGACGCTTTGAGGAGGTCGAAGAACTTCTGAACCTCCAGTGTAGGTGAATCATGATGATCAAGGGCCAGTTCAGGCTGCAGATCCTCAAGCATCTGGTCCATTCTATCCACATCTTCACTGTCATCAACTTCTACTTCTGCTACTCGTTCAAGGCGTGACTCCCCGTGGAGATACCAGACCTTATAGCCTGGCACAAAACCATGCGAGCACAGGAGTAGTGTGACCTACCTCTTGGTATGGCTCATCATATTTCTACATTTATTGCATGGACACCTAATATTATCTATTTGTGACAAAGCAGCTGCATGGTCTAGAAACACCTGCGTCTTGGCAAACCATTCACTTGTGTGACTCCCACCCTTCTTGAAACCTTCATACATCCAATCACGTCTATCACCCATTATTGCGGCTGTGTGTACGAGTGAGGAGTGCGTGTGAGATATTTATGTTTCTACACGTCACACATACATCTATAGGTAAGTAGTAAAACTATATATATACATAACATCACCTTCATCACATTAACATGATAATCATTAATTAACAATATTGCAACATCCAAATTTAAGTCAAATCATACTAACAAATAACATGTGATATTAAAACCGACGAAAATTAACATGTGATATTAAACTAACAAATTGTAATCGCATTACAGTTAACTCCCGTCGGCCATAAAAACTGATGAAAATAAACAACAATCACACTCTAATCAAGCCACACATGTGATATTAAACTAACTCTAATCACATGTTATATTAAACTAACTCTAATCACATGAAAGCTAACTCCCGTCGGCCATAAAAAACCGACGAAAATAATCACATGTATTTACATATAGGTAGGATTATACCTCGATGAGCCTGCATCGGTACACGGGCGGACGGTGGACGATGGTACACGGGCGGACGATGAACGACGGCGGGATGCAGACGGCGACGCTCGGGGGCTAGAGGCGGCGGCGCTCCGGGACGAGTAAGGGGCGACGGCCTCGGGGGGTGGGCCTGGGCGCGGCGCGGTGGCGTGGCGGCGCGGCAGCTCGGCGGCTTGGCGGGTCGCGGGAGCGCGGCGGCGCGGGAGCACGGCGGCTCGGGCAGGGGCTGCGCGCGGCGGGCGGCTCGAGCGGGGGCTGCGCTCGGACGCGCGGCGGACGACGGCGGTTAGAGTGGAGAGGAGGAAGAAATGAGCCCGCGCATGGCCGCGGCTGGCTCTAAAACACTTAATTTCCGTCGGCTTGTGACTTAGCCGACAGGAATTAAATAACCCACGTCGGCTTTGTGACGTGGCCGACGGGAATTACTTAACCCCGTCGGCCTGTGACTGGGCCGACGGGAATTAAATTAATTCCCGTCAACTAGTAGACGACCGATGATAATTACTTAATTCCCGTCGGTCATTAATCCGGCCGACGGGAATCAACGGGATTCCTGTAGTGATAAACGTCTTTGACAAGGGACGGGCGGCCACTCGAGTGCCTATAAATACCTCTGTACAGTGCCTATAAATACCACTTAATTTTCCGTTGGATCAACCTGTCCAGAAGAGCAAGTTCCAATACCGAGGATGGTAAAAGAGCGTCTACGATGGAAGGGGCGGTGGTTTCGGCTTGGATTTCGTCCACCTCCACGGCTTCCACCCTGGCCGCGGACGAGGATGGAAAGTTGCAGGTGCGGTGGGGGGAGAGGGAGGTAGGTGCCAGGGCTGCGGCACGTGGACACGGCCTAGACATGGCCGGAGGTGCGCGTAGGCACGGCGAGATGTGCGCGGGGGAGGACGGGAGTTGTCGGGGCTGCGGCCGTGGGGGCATGGTGAGGCTAATGTGGACGTTCACATTAACGTTATATAGAGTAGTAGGGATTTACTTGTCTACTCCAATGCTTCGTGGTAAAGCAAACCCGTAGCTGCAGCGTGCGGCGGCTGTGTGACCAGACGAAAATGACATGCCAGCAACGACGCTGACCTTGATGCACGTTGTCTTCGGTGGACAGCAACGTCCCCGGAAGGCGAAGCAGAAACGGAAACAGGTACAGGAAGGCGGAAGCCGACCCACGCTGCGTGGGCACCCTCGTCACGTGCCGGCGGCACATGGCCCGAGATGCCGACGCGTGCACGCTCCCCAGGGGCGCTGGGGAGTGGGGACTGGCCGCAGCGGCGAGGCGATTCCCGCCCACGTGAACGAAAACGTGACGGGCTGACAGGGAGAGAGAGAGAGAGAGTGCCTCCTCGGTCTCGCTGTCGCAGGTGCAGGTGCATGCACCGAGCGCGGGAGGGGCCTCCAGCATCCAGGGGCCGAATCGGACGAGACCACGTCGCTTCCCAGCCGCACGCTGACAGCGGCCGCCGTCCCCCGCCTCGGGGCGCGGACCGGTCGAGGTCGAGGTCGAGGTCGCGACGCGGTCAGCAAATTCGGCGCCGAAACGCGCCGGCCGCCGTGGCCTCGGCACGGCACGGCAGGCACACGTGAATGGCCACGCCAGCAGGTCCAGGTCGCTCGGCTCGGGCACAGCATCCGCGCGCATGGTGCGGTGTTTCCCGCCCCAGACCGGTCCACCGGACCTGATGATGACGTGACGAGACGAGAGGAGGCTTAGGAGACAATCGCATGCTCGATCTGCTAGATCGTTGCCACTGGCAGGTAGCACACGCCACCACGGCCTCCGTTATGGAAAAAACGAGGGCTTAACAGAATACTTTTGCTGGGATGGAAACCTGCCTCCGTGTGCTGCTTGGACAAGGGCTCTCGAGTAGGTGTGGTCCGTGTGGACGTAGAACGGGCGTCAGTCGTATCGTATCAGGGAACAGAGCACCGGGGGGCAGCAGGAGCGGAGTCGAATGCACGTCCACTTGTTGTTCCGTGTGATGTAAGTAGCAGCACACTGGGAGTCGGAGCTGCCGGCCGGCCGAGAGGAGCGGGCGACAAAAGCCAACACCGGATGGCGTCCCACCCCACCCCACCCCACCCTTTGGCTGCGGCGGAGGGCCGCGCCGCGCGGCGGGCCCCGCATCTCCTGGACCACGGGGGTGAGGGGGGACGCGACGCGACGAAACTTCCTCCCGCCGCCCCTCCACATCCACATCCACATCCGATCTCGTTCGTTCCTCGGCGAAACGCTTTCACCGGCACGCACGTGGCGGAGCGTACGACGGCCGACCCCACCCCTCAGGTTCGCATTCCCACACCGCAGCTGCGGAGGGCGGCGCCGGCGCGTGCGTCCTTCTCGTCGAGCCAACTTGCGCCCGTGTGCGACAGGAAACTCTCTCTAGGCGCCCTTTTCTCGCCCCGGGGCCGCCCGGCCGGCCGATTCGTGGTGGATGGAAGCGACAGATGCGGCCGCACCAGGCGGTGGCGGTGCAGCTGGTCATCGCCGCGCCGGTTCGTGGCGGGTCCCCGCGCCAGGACGCAAGTTGCGGTGCGCGCGTCTGACGACGGGACAGCCGGCCCTCTCATCTCCGCGCGTGTACTTTTTGTCCGGCCGTGCGCCTCGCCGCGCACCCGAGAGCCTTTCGCTGTTCCGCGCCCACCACGCACGGGCGGACCCCGCCGCCGTCGTGCCGCGGCGTCGTCTCGCAACAACTTGCGGATGGATCATGGATGGATGGGGGGCTCTCACACAATGCGCGGAATATCGACACCTGCTCGGTACAATAACAAGATCTCGCCGTCGTCTAAAAAATATATATATATATTCCCTATATCACGTATGAAAAGACGTCACTATAGGATTTGTAACCACCCAGACTCTCAAACATATCAAACATAGTATAATTTAGACCAAATAATACTACAGCCGTACCAAAATAGTACCTATTTTAGCTCTTGATTTTTGCTGCCTATATTCAAATGTATGATGCATATATATAAAACACATATTTCAACCAACAGTCGACTATATTATAAACCACCCTCTTGTTATACTTTGAATGTTGCTCGACTTCACCATTACATAGTGTTCCGTGCCTGAGTCATTGATTGATTTTACGAGAACCAAACTATCTCATCTTTTTTTTTTGGTCCCCACGCATCTGCAGTTACCTAGCCATAGGGATGGCATACTTGATCTAAACAAACCGCGCAACCAGAATATCTGCCTTTGAGCCTTTGACGGCGACGAGAGTAGCTTGCATTTTTTTTAGGGCGTGATTCGCAACAAAGTTTTTAGATACTACAGTTTTTAAATACTATGATTTACATTTGTTCATGGCAAAAAATATAGCAGTTTTCAAAAATACTGAGAACTGTTTGGCTGTGTACCATCTCACGTACAACGCACGCATCATAGGCAGCTAAGCCTTTGAAAACTGAAGTTTAATTGGAGTTTTCAAAACTGTAAAAATACTACGATTTTTAGTTAGATCATGGTATTCGAAACTGCATTTTTTCCGATACGAGCAAACTTATTTTGACTTCCTATACATAGTATTATCCAATACTATATAGCATTCCTTCAAAACCGTAAAAAATGCTAAGATTCTAAACAGGGCCTTAAGCCCTTAGCCTCATCTCAAGGTTGTTTGAACTCGTCTGATACCGCGTTGTCACCGGCTTCCAATACTACGATGATGCATTGACTTTATGAAGACGTATATTTACCTTCAAGAGTACTCATAGGTCATACTTGCTTTGGGTAATGACAGAAAATACTCAGACTACCGCAGCGTTGATGGTTGTAGATGGATAGTTGAACAATATTTTAGAACTCTAAAACAAATGCACTTATACCTATATAGTAATACCCCGTTCTCGATTTTTTGGTTGCCGGCTAGTTCGTTTTCAACTAAAACGCGTGACAGATAAAAAGAACGAAGGGAGCAGTATAAGACTACTCCATTTTAATTGTCTTTTTCTAATTTATCTATTCTCGAAGTACGACAATTACATTCTAGAGCAATTATATATATTTATAAATGCACTTAATTATATTTTTTTGGATGCAAGAAGTAGATTCCGGTACTGCTTCTATATACGAGTTGAAAACAGATTTTTCTCGTACGTACGCAGGCCTACGTAGACGAGTGAGAGTAGGGACTAGGGAGTAATCCCGTCCTCCCCACGCCGGCCGCCGGCCGGCGTCTCCCGTCCGTCCAATGAATGTCACGCGGCGACACGGAGATGAGGGTGCATTGTGCGACGTGCCCGCTTTTGTCCTCGTACTCTCGGGTACAAAACCCCGATGGACTTTGGAGCACCCATGTCGGCCACTGTCGCGTCCTCTCTCTCTCTCTCTCTCTCTCTCTCTCTCTCTCTCGTCAGGGCACGGGCGCACGGCAGGCTCGATCGAGTGGCGCGGCGGACGAGGCGCGAGCGCGACCCGCTGCTGCCTCTGCGTTGATCCCTCGTCAACTCCGTACCCGCGAGACGCGGGGCCGTGCAGCGCTCCAAGACCATTCCCCTTCTTGCCCCCGGCGCGAACGCATCGAGACTGATCGTCACCATCCCGCTGCACCCGTCACTGTTCGCGGGAACGTCATCGCCAATTATCATGTCAATCACAACAGTAATAAACCACACACACACACACCAATTATACGTACAAGCACAAACGCACACAGTCGGTCGACCCACCGAAGCTCTCAGATGTAGTGGTGGTGCTATAGTATTTTATTTATATTATAGTAATTGTTCAATAAAGGAGAGAAGGGAAAAAAAAAGAACAAGGGGGAAAAAATAGTTATACTTTGGTGGGGTGGCCACCGGCGCTCTCATCTTCGCCCACACGCAAACGGGGCTTCGAGGCCGGCTGCTACTGGTAGTTTCTTTTCTACTACCGCTACTACGCAACCAAAAATAAAGTAAAAATAAAATCTAAGGCCGCAGCCAGAAACGAATGAAAAACGGCCTTGCCGTCGCCGGCGACGAGAGAAAACGCCTGGCCGCCGGGACAGATCGTCCAGACAAACATCACATCACACGGCGGCCAATCAAGAGAGCCGCTGCGCGTGTGGTTTGGTTTGGTTTGGCCTGCGTCGTCGACCGGCGGCTTCATCAGGCAAAAAGGTTGAGCAGCACGGGCTCCCTGTCGCCGCCGGCCGTGGTCGTGACGGACTCGTCCGAGCTCATGGACGGCGTGCCGGGCCGCAGGAGGGGGGCCCTCCTCCCGTCCGCCGCCGCCGGCGGAGACCCGGGGCTGCTGCTGAGGCACAGCCCTAGGTCGCAGCACGCCGCCGCCTCCGCCGCGGGCGGCGCCCCGGCACCGGCGGCGGCCTTCCGCGCCCGCTTCGCCGTGGAGAAGGTGGACCAGCCGCCGGCGCGCTTGTCGCTGGCGGCGGTGGGCCCGTACAGGTGGCCGGTCCCGCCGGTGCCGAGCTCCGGCAGCGGGCCGATGGCGCCGCCCCGCAGCACGGTGTCGACGGCGGCCTGGCAGAGGTGCCAGTTCCCCGTGCCGAGCAGCCCCACAGCGCCGTGCACCGGGTTGATGGTCCGCCCCGCCGCCTCGTACAGCAGCGACTGGAACAGGGCTGCGAGGTGCCATGGACATGGACAGTAAGCCTGGTAAGCAATAAGCTAGCTAGGGATCATGGTCGCTGGTCGGTGTGATAGTTCATGCATGGGGACGGGACGGAAGCGTACCGGGCCGCTGCGCGTCCGGGACAGCGGAGATGAAGGAGAGCAGGCCCGCGCGGCCGAAGAACTTGGCGACGAACACGGTGGCGTGGCCCTGCGCCTCGGCGGCGTCGATCCACTGGAGGCAGGGGCGCAGCACGCAGGCCTCGCTGCAGCCTTTGCGCAGCACCCGGCACCCGTTGCAGCTCATGCTGCTACCGTCGTCACGGCCCCCCGTCCTAGCCAAGTACTCCTACTCACTCACTAGTAAGTAGATGCTACTACTAGGCTAGAAGATCTCTCTTCTCTCTGCTGCGGTGCTGCCACTGCGAGACGGAACGAAGAGAACGGCTGGTTCGCTGCCGGGGAAGGAGATATATAGGCGGCCCCTGGAGAGTGCTGGAGCTGCACGAGCAACCATGGTTGGTTAGGTTAGGTAACCAGAGGCTTGGACCGGGGTCAGACAGAGAGCGCGGGCCCCGCCAGGTGGTGCGGTGCGGTGAGGGTGTGTGTGTGTCGTGCGAGGAAGTTCCAAGGTCCTCGGGTGCGCGGGGGGCGGCTCCGTGTCTCCGCGGCCGGTCGGGCACCCGCGGGCCGTCGGATCGCGTCCTCCTCCTGGCCCTAGGGTGTGCGGAACGGTTCCACCACGCGTTCCGGGGCGCCGCGCGTTCGCCCCGTCCGCCGCTCGTCGCGTCGCGTCGTGGGCGGGCGCGCGGTTTGCCGCTTCTGCTGCCCCCGCATGCCTGCGGCTGGATGGGCCTGCTTGCTTTTCCGTGGGGTGGGGCTGCGGATGGGACAGAGACGGGTGCGTGGATTCGCGTGTCGGGCAGCCCCGGTGCGTCTGACTCAGCGTGCCGTGGATTCGTGCTCGCCCCTAATGCCCGCTGATTGCGACGCACTCCGCCCCTTGTGCTGCAGCGACAGCTCGACCACGTCCAATTTACCGGGGAAAAACAGATCCAAAGTTAACGACGGAACCTTCGAGGTTTTTTTTTCTTCCAAGAATCTGGCTTTCAAAAACTGGATTGAGTATAAACAAGTTAGTTTTTGTCTAATTCCTAGCATCTTCAACAAGGTGCTTTAAAATAGTGTCCTACAAATTAAAAATACAGCTCCCACCCTCCTAATTCATAATTCGTTTCATTTTTTTTACTAATTTTGACTAGCTTGTCTTACTTATTTTTTTATATAAATGGAAAATCCAAATACATATCTAAAGTATATTATATGCTAAACGACATCACATTACAAGGTAATAATAATTATGATTTTTTCAATACGACGAGCTCGTCAAACTCGAGGTAAAAAATCAAATGAATTATAAATTGACACGGATTGATCACATCATTTTAAAGTGTTTAGGGCACTAAAATAAATTGAGTTCTAACAGTTAATTTAAAGAAATGATTGAGAATGATATAGAAAATAAAGATATGACATTGATTTGAAGTGGAATACATTTGAGTCACTTCATGGTGTGTTTTATATTTTTTATAAAAAATGTAAAATAAGAACAACTGTTGGAGCCATTTCTATGAGGTAAGACTTATATTGCAAGATATTATATGCAAAAGGTGTTTTTTGTGACCATACGGGTGGATTATTGTACATTGCACTTATATAGTCATAAAAAACACCGTTTCACATCGTTTTATATTGTAGATTGTGTTGTTTATAGAGTGTAATTTAAATATAAGTACATGCATAGATAAGCTGCTGAAGAGGATATTAGGGATTTATTAGGGTAACGCTACACCCGAGCGTCTTACCATTGAGCCAGGCTCGTCCGCAACCCAAATGAATTCCAGATTCAGATTCACTCCTTGCACCAGTCAGATCAGGCCGTGTAGGAAACTTGGCATCGTGGTTGGTTTCACCCCCCCCCCCCCTTCTTTTCTTCGGTTCTCTCGTTAATCGCACGCACGTACGTTAATCTCAGACGCCTGTCCTAATTGGTGGTCGACACATGGCAAGGAGCTGTAATCTTTGTTGCGAGTGGACTAGCTGTAACGTATGTGTAATTCTTATCTGCGCGCCTGCATGGTAAAATATCATTCTTCCGGCGCTACCAAAGGAGCCTAATTAAAGAGGGCAGCGGGGAGGGAGGGATTAATGTGGTTCTTGTCTTGTTATCCAAACAAGCTAGCTGTGTGCTTGGAACTCGCCGGTCGCATTGATGATCTGAGTTACTAGTGTAACTTTTGTATGCTTCTCTAATAAACTGAAACACCTTCGCTCCGATATCCATTATTGATGTAGCTTGTGTTTTATTTTTCACAGCTTGCCTAAGAAGTAAAGAAGAGATTCGTATATATGTATATAGATTTACATCTTCTAGTTACCGTAAGCCTGTGACACAAACATAGATGTCATCTCCAAAAAAAAAATGAAGAAGATGTCTAACGTTCTAGAAGAACGATGAGGAGTTTACTTTTTTTCTTCTTCGTTTACTCCTATGTTATACTGTGGTACGGTCCTCAGTATATATTTGCCACATGATTTTACCAATATATCATCTAAGTCTAAGTCTATTAGGTCATCAGCGTCTCCATGCCCTCTAAACTCCATACAGTATTTTGTTTATTATCTATGGCTACAACCAAACAACAAGTTTCGAAGATAGAACTGCACCATATGATATTCGTTGCTCCCGACAAATAGCCTCGTCCTGGATGCATTGAATTGAATGAATCTAAAAGCCCCATCCAACTTTTGCGGATTTCTTTTGACACCGCCCCCGCCAATATATTATATCATATATATATCTAAAATGCCCAGTTGTCCCCCATGGCTGTTTCTTGCACGTAAACCCTCCCGATCTGATTGACAGGTTTCCCCAGAATTTTCGAGGTCTGCAGCTTTTGCCCCTTGGGAATATTTTTGAGCCCGGCGGCCGCAACTTGGCGACGGGCATCTCGTCCTTTTCCGCCGTCCCTGTGCGCTGGCAGCTTGCGGCTGGACCGGACCCCCCTGCCGCCTCGTTCCTGATACGATGCATTCTGCTGCGTTCCGCCGCCTGGATGCATTGCAATCCCATCACGCCTACGGTCGGAAGAGATATTTTCTGCTTTTTTTATACTCTTGAATAAAGTACGCAGCTAGAACACGCCCGCGGTGATCGACGTGGTTCTGCCCACGATCGCGAGTACGCCCGGCGCTCCGCCATCTCAGGATTTTCGCGATCGAGTACGCCCGCCAACCAAGCGGCTCCTATCACGCCGCCACTAGATCCTGCGCCTTCGCCGTCGCGGCGGCGACCGGCGTTCGTGTAGGCAGGACAAGGTGAGGCACCGCCGCGCCGCCGAAGTCGCAGAGCAGGCGGCCAAGAGGGCTCCCCCGCTGCTGGACGCGGAGCCGCGGACGGCATGATGGTGGGCGCCGGTCCTTGGTGGCTTCTTCGTCAACGCCGCACCGCTCGCCTCACCCGACCCCAATCTTCTCCGTCTCCCTGCACCAAAAATTTCAAAAAAAGAAAAACAATAGTGTTTTTGAGAGTTCGGGGCGATCGGTTTATTTTCGTCGGAGCTTCCATCATTGTTGCAAAAAATATTTTCGAATATTTATCACCTGATCGTTCACTTTTAAACTAAAACGTGATAAATAAAAATTAACTAACAGGGCATGAGTTATAGATGGATAACTATCCTACTATAATGTCACTACGTCTCGCCATGTAGAGAGCATGACCCACCACATCGTCGCGGAGACATTCGTCGTCGGAACTAAATTTTTCATGTCATAGGCACCAACTACTAGGATTGAGAGATATAGATGCTGGTGAACTTAGACGCAGCAGGGTGGTGGTGCACCGTCGAGTCAAAGGAAGACGCGTGGATCGTCTACCGCTATGACCATATAGTGTTCACCACAATACCACGCTATGTATCGTCTGACATATTGGCTAGTCTTCAGGATAGGAGAACACTGTTAAAAGAGTGGGCGGCAATTAAGCAGATCCACATTAGGGTCTAGCGGGTACGTGAGGCCACAAGCAGCAGGTCTGCCGTGGGTTCATCGCTTTGGCTCTACATCATATGACGACTACAAGGGCATGTTTGGTGGTGGACAGGCCCTCAACCGAGACCGATGCAAGTGCTGCGACAATATGGACATTGGGCCATTAGGATTGCGACAATATGGACATTGGGCCATTAGGATGGCAATGGGTCGAGTTCGGGTCGGGTAGAGAAAATAACCGCCTGCGACTATACCCGTGGGGAGTACTAATATAATGCCCGCCCGCGATGATACCTGTGGGTCAAATTTTATACCCGTGTCCATACCTGTCGGATATCGGGTGGGTATCGGGTATACGTGGACATCACAACAACAACGAACACAAATGTCTTTGCACACAATATGTTGTCAACCGTAACAACCAACTGCATCACAAGAAACAACTGTGTGCTATGTGGTAAAATTAGGGGAATTATTCCAACTAATTTGAGAAGTCAAGAAATGGTCAAGGGCGTGCCACGCGCGCGCGCCGCCGCCGCCGGCCGGGCGGGGCGGGGTGGGGCGTGGCGAGGCAGGCAGGCGGCGAGCGGGCGAGGCGTGATGTGGTTGTGTTAATTTTTAGCACTCACTAACCGCGTTAACCTTTCAGTTGCCTGTCTCTTCGTCAGCCGAGTGACCCTTCTCCTTCAGCTGGCCGACTCATGGCATGACTCGGCGAGAGCTGGCCGACTCATGGCATGACTCGGCGAGAGCTGACCGACTCTTGGCTTGACTCGGCGAGACCTTTCTCCTTCAGCTTTCCTCTGCGAGAGGTTAAATAGAGGAGCACCCCTGTCACTCGGTACACGCGAGAAAACACTTTCAGAATCACAGTCTTGCCGCCGAGTGAGGGTATTTCCATCTCGTGACTCTACACGCACAGAGAAGCGAGAGGGCAGGTGCCTCCGAAGCCGGTGCCGTTCGAGACCTTGCACGGCAGATTGACAATTAGGTTTTTGGGGAGCGTCTATGCGACTGCCCAAAACATCTCCAACATGACAAAAGAAGCTGGCCAAGGATCTGGATCATCAAAGCGCATGGGAGGGTATGATCAGTTTATTTACTTACTGTTTTGCATTCTGGAGATTATATATGTTTCATATATTCATCTATGCTGTTTCATATGTAGGAATGATTTTATCTTATCTGTTCTGTCTTATTATAATATGATAGATCTGTCTGTTTTAATTTTACAGTCATACTGTTTATGTTTCTATCTGTTTATTTTTAATTGTTCAGTCAGTTTACATGTTTATCGTATTTATATGATTTATATAATTCATATGTTTTATGTTCTCATGATCCATATTGTTATGGATATATTTGATATCATGATTAATTATCTTTTGTATGTCATCATCATAATATTAATTTATGGAATTAAAATGATACGGAAAATGCCTATATTTCTAACAATCCAAAAACCTAATGTTAGGCATTTTTCTATCAGAGGTTTTGCTGCTGTGCTAAAACCTGATCCTTTTGATGGTAAAACTTCTTGATATGGAAAACTAAGATGGAGTTGTGGCTAACTGCAATGTCATGTTATTATGCCGCTGAGGGCAAGCCTGCCAACTTACCTCCTGAGGATGAGGCTAAGTTTAAAGCTTATGACAACCTCTTTCGAGGAGCAGTGATTAGCGCGCTTGACACAAAATTCCAGAAAAGCTATATCATCCTTTCTACAGGGAAAGAGCTGTGGGATGCACTTGTTGGAAAGTTTGGAGTTACTGACGCTGGTAGCGAGCTGTATCTCATGGAGTAGCTGTATGACTACAAGATGGTTGAGAACCGATCTGTAGTGGAACAGGCTCATGAGTTTCAGGCACTAGCTAAGGAACTCAAACTTTTTCCTTGTCCTTTGCCTGACAAGTTTGTGTCTGGCGGTATAATCGCCAAGTTGCCACCTTCTTGGAAGGACTTTGCTACCTCTCTCAAACATAAGAGACAAGAGTTCAATGTGGAAGAGCTCATTGGTACTCTTGATGTTGAGGAAAGGGCTAGAACAAAAGACAATGGAAAAGGTGTGGAGACCTCTACTGCTAATGTGGTGCAGAAGAGAAACTTCCGCAAGTTTAACAAGAAGAAAAACCAGAACAAACCAGAGAACGCAAATAAACCTGTTCAAACAGCACAATTTAAAAAGAAGAACAACAATAACAAGGGAAAGGGAGGATGCTTTGTCTGTGGTAGTGATCAACATTGGGCAAGAGAGTGCCCTGATCGCAAGTTCACTCAGGACAAGAAATCAGCTAATGTTGTAACCACTGAAACTGGAGATGGAACATCTGGGTATGGTAATTCTTTACCATTTGTTCTCTCAGTTTGTAATTCACCTGAGTGGTGGATGGATAGTGGTGCAAACATTCATGTGTGTGCTGATGCCTCTATGTTCTCCTCCTACCAGGTCGGGAGGTCTGGCGCCTTGTTAATGGGAAATGGGTCGCATGCTCATGTTCTTGGTGTTGGTACGGTCATTCTGAAGTTTACTTCGGGAAAGACGGTGCCATTGAAGAGCGTGCAACATGTGCCCTCTATCAAGAAGAATCTCGTTAGCGCTTCTATGCTATGTCGAGATGGATACAAAGTTGTTCTTGAGTCTAATAAATGTGTTGTGTCTAAACATGGTATTTTTGCTGGTAAAGGATATGACTGCGGAGGCTTGTTCCGCTTATCACTGCATGATGTGTGTAATAAACTCATGAATTCTGTTTATTTTTCTGATGAGTCGGATTTATGGCATTCACGTTTTTGTCATGCAAGCTTTGGCTGCCTTATGCGGTTAGCAAATATAAATCTAATTCCTAAATTTAACTTGGTCAAAAAGTCTAAGTGCCATGTGTGTGTTGAATCAAAACAACCTCGCAAGCCTCACAAGGCTGCTGAGGCGAGGAGTTTGGCACCTCTAGAACTTGTTCATTCTGATCTGTGCGAGATGAATGGAATTTTGACCAAAGGTGGTAAAAGATACTTTCTCACTTTTATAGATGACTCCACTAGATTTTGCTATGTGTATCTCTTAAAAACAAAAGATGAAGCGTTCAATTATTTTAAGGCCTATAAAGCTGAAGTTGAGAACCAACTTGAGAGGAAAATAAAACGGTTAAGGTCCGATCGAGGTGGAGAATATTTCTCTAATGTGTTCGATGAGTTCTGCGTGGAACATGGTATTATTCATGAGAGGACACCGCCATTCTCACCACAATCCAATGGGATTGCTGAAAGGAAAAACCGCACTCTAACAGATTTGGTAAA
This sequence comes from Zea luxurians, assembly GCA_029449295.1. Lineage (NCBI taxonomy): Eukaryota > Viridiplantae > Streptophyta > Magnoliopsida > Poales > Poaceae > Zea > Zea luxurians. The sequence continues at coordinate 32,509,699 of JAOPSE010000007.1, read as the reverse complement.
TGCCATGTTGAGTACAGCGGGATTATCCAAGGCATGGTGGGGTGAGGCGATTTTGACAGCATGTCATGTCCTGAATAGAGTTCCAACAAAGAACAAAGAGATCACACCATTCGAGGAATGGGAAAAGAGAAGATTAAATCTCTCATATTTGCGCATGGGGTTGCTTGGCTAAAGTGAATGTGCCAATCAACAAAAAGCGTAAACTTGGGCCTAAAACCGTTGATTGTATATTCCTTGGGTACTCTTTTCACAGCACTGGGTATAGGTTCTTAATTATAAAATCTGATGTGCCTGATATGTATGTTGATACTATCATGGAATCAAGAGACGCAACATTTTTTGAGAATGAGTTTCCCATGAAGAATACACCTAGTGATACAAGTCATGAGACTATAATTCCCCATGAGCACGAACTGTCGATTCCTATAGATCATGCTGAGGATTCTCACGTTCACATCCCTGAGGAGGATGACACTATAGTCACTCGAAAGAGCAAGAGGCAGAGGGTTGCAAAATCCTTTGGTAATGACTTTATAATGTACCTTGTGGAAGACACACCAACTACCATTAGTGAGGCATATTCCTCTCCTGATGCTGACTTATGGAAGGAAGCAGTAAGGAGTGAGATGGAACCGATTATGTCTAATGGAACTTGGGAGGTCGTTGACCGTCCTTATGGTTGTCAACCTATAGGCTGCAAATGGATCTTCAAGAAAAAGCTTAGGCCTGATGGTACAATTGAGAGGTACAAGGCAAGGCTTGTGGCCAAAGGATATACCCAAAAAGAGGGTGAAGATTTCTTTGATACCTACTCACCAATGGCTCGATTGACTACGATTCGCACATTAATAGCCGTGGCAGCCTCTTATGGTCTTATCATTCATCAGATGGATGTTAAGACAGCTTTCCTAAATGGAGAGTTGGATGAGGAGATCTATATGGATCAGCCAGAAGGGTTCATTGCGGATGGTCAAGAGAGCAAGGTGTGCAGGTTGATAAAATCATTGTATGGCCTAAAACAAGCACCTAAGCAATGGCATGAAAAGTTTGATAATACTCTTATAACTGTTGGTTTCGCTGTAAATGAATCTGACACGTGTGTATATTATCGGTATGGTGGGGGTGAGTCTGTTATGCTGTGCCTTTATGTTGATGACATTTTGATTTTTGGATCAAATCTCAATGTGATTGAGGAAGTCAAAAATCTTCTATCGAGCAATTTCGAGATGAAAGATTTGGGAGAGGCTGATGTCATTCTAAACATCAAGCTTGTTAGAGAAGCTGATGGTGGGGTAACTTTGTTACAATCCCATTATGTGGAAAAGGTATTGAGTCGCTTTGGTTTTAGTGACTGTGATCCTGCTCCAACACCTTATGATCCTAGTGTGTTATTGAGAAAGAATCGGAGAATAGCAAGGGATCAATTGACATACTCCCAGATCATTGGCTCGCTCATGTACCTTGCAAGCGCAACAAGGCTAGACATCTCATATGCTGTGAGTAAGCTAAGTCGGTTTGTGTCAAAACCAGGAGATGATCACTGGCGTGCTCTTGAGAGAGTGTTGCGGTATTTGAAAGGTACTATGACATACGGTATTCATTATACTGGAAACCCAAAAGTGCTGGAAGGCTATTGTGATGCCAACTAGATTTCTGATGCTGATGAGCTTTATGCCACAAGCGGATATGTGTTTCTGTTTGGAGGTGGCGCTGTTTCCTGGAAGTCTTGCAAGCAGACTATCCTAACGAAGTCTACAATGGAAGCAGAACTCGCAGCATTAGACACTGCTGGGGCTGAGGCCGAGTGGCTTCGTGATTTCCTATTGGATTTACTGGTAGTTGAAAAACCGATACCAGCTATTTCTATGAACTATGATAACCAAACGGTGATTACAAAGGTTAACAGTTCTAGGAATAACATGAAGTCTACAAGGCATGTTAAGTGGAGATTGAAATCTGTCAGAAAGCTGAAAAACTCCGGAGTTATTACAGTGGATTATGTCCACACATCTAATAATCTGGCAGATCAATTCACTAAGGGTCTATCACGCAATGTGATAGAAAGTGCATTGAGAGAAATGGGTATGAGACCCATGTGAAATCTACTCTAGTGGTAACCTGCTCTATGTGATCGGAGATCCCGTGAAGTAGAGTGGAGAAACAAGCTAGGAGTAGATTGTGAGGAAAGATCCCTTCTTTAACTCATTTCTGATGCATATCTTTCCTATCTGTAAGGCAGGATGGTATTTTACCTTAATGTATTCCAAGAGTCTTATAAAGGTGAGATGTTGTCCTACAAAACATCTTTTGAGGAATACACCTATATGAGTCAGACTGCTGGTCACAGTCTATGGGACTTGGGTAATCCCTAAATACTCATGAAAGGCACTAAAGTGTGACTTATATGCTTCTAAATAGCGGGAATACCCTTTTGCAGCCTAGTATCAGCAAAGGATTTGAGTGAATCTTATTTCGCACAAAACTGTCAATTCAAGGCTTAGTCCATTGTTCAGTTGTGAATGAGTGAAACTCTTATTCTAGATGGATGTTCAACTTAACAGTCTCCATCGAAACACTGGTATATCAAAGGATTGTGATTCTGATACTTCATCATTACAAACTCTAGAGTTTGGTGGGGATTGTTGGATCTTTTATGGGCTTGGCCCATTTAATGAATAAACTCTATGGTGTGTAATGGTGGGGAATACCAATAGTACCATATTGGAAGTCCAAGGGTCTGTTGGCTTGACTTATATGGTGGGAATTATTCCACCTAATTTGAGAAGTCAAGAAATGGTCAAGGGCGTGCCACACGCGCGCGCGCGCCGCCGTCGGCCGGGCCGGGCGGGGCGTGGCGTGGCGAGGCAGGCAGGCGGCGAGCGGGCGAGGCGTGGCGTGGTTGTGTTAATTTTTAGCACAAACTAACCGCGTTAACCTTTCAATTGCCTATCTCTTCATCAGCCGAGTGACCCTTCTCCTTCAGCTGGCTAACTCATGGCATGACTCGGCGAGAGCTGAACGACTCATGGCATGACTCGGCGAGAGCTGACCGACTCTTGGCTTGACTCGGTGAGACCTTTCTCCTTCAGATTCCCTCTGTGAGAGGTTAAATAGAGGAGCACCCCTGTCACTCGGTACACGCGAGAAAACACTTTCAGAATCACAGTCCAGCTGCCGAGTGAGGGTATTTCCATCTCGTGACTCTACACGCACAGAGAAGCGAGAGGGCAGGTGCCTCCGGAGCCGGTGCCGTTCGAGACCTTGCACGGGGGATCGACAATTAGGTTTTTGGGGAGCGTCTACGCGACTGCCCAAAACATCTCCAACATGACAAAAGAAGCTGGCCAAGGATCTGGATCATCAAAACGCATGGGAGGGTATGATCAGTTTATTTACTTACTGTTTTGCGTTCTGGAGATTATATATGTTTCATATATTCATCTATGCTGTTTCATATGTAGGAATGATTTTATCTTATCTGTTTATCTTATTATAATATGATAGATCTGTCTGTTTTAATTTTACAGTCATACTGTTTATGTTTCTATCTGTTTATTTTCAATTGTTCAGTCAGTTTACATGTTTATCGTATTTATATGATTTATATAATTCATATGCTTTATGTTCTCATGATCCATATTGTTATGGATATATTTGATGTCATGATTAATTATCTGTTGTATGTCATCATCATAATATTAATTTATGGAATTAAAATGATATGGAAAATGCCTATATTTCTAACAGACCAAATGGTCTGCTAATGAGCCGAGCCAAGGTATGGCTTGGTGGCTTGGGCCATACGTGGCCATACCGGGCGCTCCGCCCCTGCCTCTGGCCTTGGGCCGATGGTTGGCGACCAACAGCTTGCCTTGCTGGAGGCGGAGACTTGCCGCCTTGCTAGAAATCGGCTTGTTACCTTGCTGGATGTCAGTGGGTGATGACTTCTTGCCTTGTTGTGGGCTTGTGGCCGTGTGGTGGAGCAGGGGAGCTGTGGAGGGGATGGTACATAGGGATCAGGATGGCCGGATGGAGAGGACGACGGCTCCCGCATCCCGCGTTCTGCCTCCTAGCGGCTACGGGTGGGAGCGCCTTGAGTGGGATATAGGGACATAGGGTTTGTGGTGATGGGCTATTGTGTGGCCGACTCCTGGTGGAAAATTGGTAAGAAGTAAAACCCGCGGGTAAGAAGTAAAACCCGTACCCGACCCGAATTTATCATGAGTCGAGTATTGGTAAGACCTGCGAGTCAAATTTTGTATCTGAAAGGGAAATGTGCTTAAACATTTCCTATAATCGATTTTGGTGTTTGACGTCCATCACAAACCACGTGGACTAATTAGTTTTCCTAGTTGTCATTTATCTCAGGTGCATAAAGTTCAACATAAACTGTCACACCCGGGTTTCGGGGCACCAAGACCCGGGCGCAAACAAAATCACCAGGTGTGCTGGGACCAAGTCTCACACATATGATGAATCATAGCATAGGACCGAATGTCACATCTTTACTATATAATAGGAGTTCTGTACAAAATAAATAAATAATTACATTATAAGGAGACAACGATCTAGCAACCCAAAGTTGACTGGGAGACGACGGCCTAGACCTCTCACGAACTCGTCATAGCATCCTCCATGCGCCTCATCCTGCGGTACCTGTTCTTGACCTGTAGGGGGGTGTGAGACAACAAGAGTGAGCTCACATACGTTCATAGCTCAACAAGTTGTGAGGAATAATGTGCATGAACTCGCCAAAGGTGGGAGCTCATGTGAAGTGTAAGGCTTACCAAAGAGGATGGTTGAAGCTGAGCATTGCTTTTAAAGTTGGTCAAAATTTTATTAGCTGTTACTAAGTATAAGTAAATACCAACCCAATTAAGTAGTAGAACAAAAGTAATAATAACACCTGCGATGCAATGCATATGACAAATTGAATTTAGTTCCATAAATTAATCATGTGAGTGTCCAAGCTGCTCTTGACCGTGAGCACGGCTAGTATACCAGTTTTACACTCTGCAGAGGTTGCGCATCTTTACCCACAAGTCATGTTACCCATCTGCCAAGAGACGGTCAATCCCATACACCTCTACCGAGGAGGCGAGGCAGGGTAACACTACGAGGCCTTTACAAAGTTCCACTAGCTTTAGAAAATCCGCTACGGTTTCTAGGAAGCTCCAATGCAGGGATCCCTCACCTGACCGCCATCGTAGCAAAATCAACCCAAGGACCTCCCTACACTGACCACTCCCCTACTGCCCTTGTCCCTTTCGGGTAAGGTATTCCTCCACTAGCTTTCCTAATTAGTCAGCCAAGGGTGACCCATACCACCCTTGTGATAGCACTGTTTTCCTGGGTGGTTCTCCATGTTCCAATTAACATAATGATCTTAACATGAACAGTAAATAACAACTGATAATAAAATATAATCATGAATAAAATGTATCTCTATACCCAAAACCACATAAAGCAATAGCATGTACTACCCAAAAATTCAGTGGTAAACAAGGTATAAAGATACTTAAACTAGGGTAACCTATTGGGTCCCTTCAAAATTAACGTATGCAGATCATTATGATTAATCAGAACATGACTGGGTAAAAGAAGTGATCAAGGGCATAACTTGCCTGGGACTTGAGATTCTAGGTACCAGGATGATCTTCAGGTGACTTGTGTCCTTAATGCTAAACATAGCAATACAGACAAACATGGTATAGGCAAAATTAACATCACACCAAACATAAGAATAAACTATGTAATAATAAGCTACGCGTCGCTACGAGACCGTGGGTTCGAGAACCACTAAATTCGGAGCTACGATTATAAAGTTATGATTTTCTAGAGATTTACTTGATTTAAATATTAGATTACATTATAAACTGATTAGTATACACCATATGAGAGCATATCCTATAAATAATTAACTCAACCTTAATCTATATTATAACTTGATTAAAGATTATTTTTAGTCAAATTATCACTATAAGATCCTAACACTATATTAATCTTAGAAAAGTTAACCCAATGAACATAGATGAATCAAATTAGTTACCTAATTATAAAAGTATGTTATATCGTATAATCAGTGTTACTGTTGTGTAGTAAATATTTATACGAAGCTAACGCGACTGGAACGGAGTGAAATAGAGTTAAAACGAGCAAGATATGGGTTAAACAAGTTTATGGTTTTATTTAAAATCCATTTTTCTAGGATTATTTATACAAATCAGTAAAGCCTGGGGATGGCGCGCATGATATTCAAGAAACTCGGGGTTCAACTTGTAAATTTCAGGGACTCGGATGTAAGGGTTCCTTTACGTCCAAGGACGACAGGTTTGATTATTGAAAAATGTAAGGGTCTCTTTAGATAATACGCCACACGAAGGGGTATGAAGTGGGATCAGTCGTTAGATCAAAAGCTCACGACGCAGATTATTCCGGACACATAAATGAACTGGTATGCGATACAGACCATCAGATCGAGTGACAACAACCACAATTTAATGAAACTTGATCCAATTGGTACCGCCCGATTAGATCCAATGGTCTAGAGTTTAAAGCGCCACAACCTAATCATACCCGCGCGATGTGGATCCAACGGTCTAGGTCAACTCTAGCTAAGAGAATACGCTCATCAATCTGGGCCGTCTATTAATCGAGTGAAGGTTGGAAACCCTTCTTCCTCACAACCACGACGGAGCCACATGGCCATCACGGCGGAGTACCCGCCGACGACCGGTGCTGGGGCTCCCTAGTGCTCCGAATTGTAAATTGAACGCAACAACACAACACAGGTATGGTGGCGAACCTATTCAAGTCATATTACCTTGGATCCAAGGTGTCGACAGTGCTATTTCTGAACAGGGCGGATCTACGGTCAATAGGATTCCGGTGATCGTCTTCCCCAGCACTCGGCTGCCCTCCGAGCCCAAGAGATCGCTCACACAAGCTCTCGGCATGGTGGTGAATCACCGCGACTTCCTCCTTGGTCCCGACCCTTGGTGATGTACGATCTAGACAGCGACGCTCTCTCGTTTCCCATGGCGGCGGTGGTGGGTAAAATAAACGCGGAGCTCTCGGTGGGCTAGTTCAAAGGAGGGTAGGGGCGAGATGCGGCATGGTATTTATCCCCTGGGCGAAAGGGAGCCGAGCCCGGGCACATCAGATTGCCAGCAGGGGACCCGATTCCGGAATCCGCGAGGTTTGTTGAGCTCCACGCGCGTGGCTATTTCGGTGACGGTGAACAGGGGGCCAAGGGCTCGCATTTATAGACCGCGACAGAGAGAATCCAGGCGCAAGCTGTTTGGATTTGCACGAGAAATCCGGCCGGCCAATTTCCCCCAGGTCGTTTCTGGATTCTGCTCGATTTACCGATGATTCCGTGGATTCCGTTTTAGCGACTGCTTCGGCTTCGTTTGGTTTCAGCGGAGGGGAAAGAGCTGACGCTCTGGTCCCACCCAATAGTGGCTGGCGAGGGCGCGGTGGATTGAGCAGAGGTGCAAGTGGCATGGGCCCACACGGCAATGGCAATGGTGGAGCGGGGCGAAATTCGTCACAGAGGAGGAAGAACACCCTGACCAGCTGACCCCACGGTTCAGGCGACCAGAGATGAGTCCGTGTCGCGGTGAAGAGACTGAGCTGGGGGTCCCACCTGTCAGCTAGCGCGAAAGAAAAAGAAAAGGGGAGGGAGTGGGCTGGCGCGGGGGGGGGTTGAGTTGCCCAGTTGGGCCAAAATGGTGGCGATCCGGCCGAGGAAGTGGAGGTTTTTCTCTCTTTTTTTGTTTTATTTTCTGTTTTCTATTTCCAATTGAATTCACTTTTGAATCTGAGTTTGAATTTTCTATTTAAAAAATGCATAATCAGAATCCAGCATGATGCAATAATATATTATTATTTTTATGTTTTTACCATTTTGAATAGTATTGATGTGTAATTCATGAGAGCGAGAAGAAAATAATTCCCTCATATCAAAATTTAAAAATCTTTATGTTTATTAAAATAATTTAAAATTTTAAATATCTAGTTTTGAGACCCAAATCTAATCTTTGACTATTCAAAATCTAATCCTGACATATTTAAATTTTCAAGGAATAATTTCTACACTAATAAATTTCTTATTTACGACATTTGTTTGGAATATAAAAAAAATCTTTTTAATAAATCCAAAATAAGATTTTAGGTGTTACATAAACCAACAAAGAAAATAAGTTGAAGAACTCTACAAAGTTTTGAGCAAAAACAAGTATAGGTGCAGCCAGTGGCGCACCGACATTATCTAGTGCCCAAGCCGAGACACCTCATGAACTGGCTGCTCTCGCATTTTTTCTGAGAGCTACTTCGCTATAATTCACCAGACTGTCCGGTGTGCACCAGACTATCCGATGAGCCAACAGAGCGACGATCAACTTTGCCAACGGTCGACTGCGCTAATGGAGGAACAGTGAACAGTGCAGAAGTCAGAAGTCAGAACTGCCAAGTCAGAACGCACCGGATTGTCCGGTGCCACAAGAGAACAAATGACTTCAACGGTCAATAGCTCCAAATCTCAACGGTCGACTGACGTGACACACACCGGACAGTGAACAGTACCATGTCCAGTTCGCCCATCGACAGCAAAGTCAACCAACAGCTAGGAAGTGGTTGGAGACTATAAATACCCACCAACCACCTCTATTCAAGTCATCCAAGTTTTCAGATCTTCATATTCAATACTAGAGCAAAGAAATACAATCTAAAGACACAATCAAAAGATCAAATCCTCTCCAAGTTCCAAAATCAACTCAAGTGCATAGTGACTTGAGAGAGGGTCATTTGTGTTTCTTTTGTTGCTCTTGTTGCTTAGATTGCTCTCTTCTTCTCACTCTAATTCTTTCTAAGTGCCTTGTAAAGCTAGCAAGAGACACCTAATTGTGTGGTGATCCTTGCGGGGTCTTAATGTCCCGTGTGATTAAGAAGAAGCACTCGACCAGTCTAAGTGACTAATTGAGAGAGAGAAAGGGTTGGAATAGATCCGGCCTTTGTGGCCTCCTCAACGGAGACTATGTTCTTAGGAATCGAATCTCGGTAAACAAATCACCGTGTTCATTTGTTTTGATCTCCACTCGATTTGTTTCTCCCCTTTCCTCTCTCTCTCTCTAAAAGTTTCCTTGCTAATATTGTTTTGAGTTTGCTCCCAAAGTTATCCGCATTCATTAAGCAACTCATAGCAAAAGGAACAATCTTCTGCACTCTGAATTCACGATTAATTATTTCTAACCCTAACCCCGGGTGAAGTGCGTGTTCAAAGTTCATAATTTTTAGGTTTCGCCTATTCACCCCCCTCTAGGTGACTTTCAGTATCCGAATCCGAATCCGACCGGTCAGATATCCGACAGATATCTGAACCCGCGGATAAAATGGCCATCCCTATGGGCCCTGGATTGTCGTAGTAAGTCCAAGAGTGAGCCACACATCGTGCAAACTGAAGAAGACTCAAAGCCTATGATGCTGATGGCCCGAGTTGCTATCCTACTCAATGCGCTACCATCATTAGGATCTACCATAACTTTATCTCTATTTGAGCGCTTACCCCTATGCGTCATCAAGGGGAAGGTCTTTGCGCAGCTCGATGGTGAGGCGAAGCACGATGATGCCTCTAGTACCTTGATAGCGGGACAATCAACCACATGTCAACCTATCGGTACGCCTTGATCGATATTGACACGATAATCCATGAAACAAAAATGAACACGTACGCCTAAGAGGGGGTGTATTAGGACTTCTAAAACTTTCTATAAACTATGCCACAAATAAATCCCTGAAACAAAACCTATGCAAATAAGCAAACTAGAATGTCTAAACTAGGTTTTGTCTAAGTGTTGTTATCTCTACCGCAAAAGGAGTTTTGCAACCTAAGTTCCAATTCTATCAATTCTAAACTGAAAATAGAGATAAACGAACTTAGGTATTTGAATGTAAATGCGAAAGCTAAAAAGTAAGTGTAGAGATACAAACTCCCATGTACGATGACATTATTTTTACCAAGTTATCCGAACCGCGCAAGGTCCTGACTATTCCTCGTTGGTGCCCCTACGCAAAGGGTAGCCCACGCGAGGGCCAAGCACCACGGACGAGTGACTCCATAGAGAGTGGCGGGCCTTCTCCACGCGCAAGGGGTGCTCCGCTTTTGGCTTCTCTCGGACGCTCTTCGTCGTCTTCACTATCGAGCTTTCGTCCGAAATGCCGCGGGCTTGTTCCCTCTGGTATAGGGTGGAGGTCGCACCACAAACTCGGTTGATGCAGTCTCGTAGGACTCTCACCCCACTCGGTACAACTACAACAGCTCACGCAAGAGTCTAGGGGTTTGTGGGTTGTCTAACCTCACTCACACAACTAGGAACAAACCTAGAGCAAGTGCATAAGTGGTATAACTAATCTAAGTACTTCGCAAAGCACCTACGCTAATCACTGAGTGATTCTATTAAGCACTTTGGTGTTGAGCATATGGAAATGTGTATAAGCTTCCTTGGTATGTTGTTTGGGCTCTCCCACACCTTCAAATACCTGGCTAGGGGGTTTATATAGAGAACCCCTCAATTCTAGCCATTGGAGAAAGCTGCAGACTTTCTGTCCGCGTGTGCACGGCACCAGTCTGGTGCATCAACGGACTGTCAGGTCTGGCCTCCATGTCAGCTAACCATTGCACCCTATCAGCCCTATAGACGGTCCAATGTGGCACCCACATGGTTCGGTGCTCGCCACGTCATTTAGCCTTTGCAACTACCCGTTGGACAACGGTCGAGTGCACCACCGGATCGGCATGCTAGCTGCTAGAGAGCCATTTGTAGTGATCTCTGCGCGCACGGTCTGGTGTACCAACGGAACATCTGGTGAGCCACCGGTGCTCCAGCTGACATCCCATTCTTTGTATCTTCTAACTTCTTTTCTTGGGCTCTTTTGATCCTGTGTCTTGGACTTGTGTTGAGTATTTGTAAGTCTTCTAGGAGTCTTTTAGGTCTTCTTTTGAGGTGTTGCATCCTCAGAGCCTAAGTCCAATCCACTTCGCATCATGTGAACTACAAAACATAAACACCTCGGAAACATTAGTTCACTAGGTATGTTGTTCATCAAACACCAAAATCCCTTAATCAAATGGGTCGAGGTACATTTTTCTTATAGACACCATCAAAATTTTAAATGAATTAGATGTCACAATCGAAGGATCTGAAACCTTACTATTGGAGGGTAAGACCAATGCTAGGTGAACTGCTTGAACCTGCTACCGTGAAGATTGAACAACCACTCTGCCTAATTGCACATGCCAGCAACAACGTGTGGCTATGGCATGAGCGCTATGACTACCTCCACTCCAACGTCTTATGCAAACTCGACTAAAGTGGTACGGTGCATAGGTTGCCCCACATTGAACACATCCACCATCTCCACATTGTTTTTGTTAATTACCAAGCTAAAGACAGCTTGTTCCCACCATAGTTGAAGTGAATTTGGGAGAGGAAAACCAGAAAGCAAACCCAAAACATTCAAAACACCAAAGAAATTGAACTAAAAAGAACCACCATGATTAGGGACACACTTCCCAATTTAAATGAACATAGATGGCACAAACAGAACACCAATGAATCTCCTAGCAAATGAAAATTTAAAGCAAAATATCAAAATGAAAAGCTAGAGAGATAGTTAATTGGTGTAGCCATTCCTCCTTATTTATAGAGGTTATTTTTACATTCCCAACGTACCCCTAGATATAGACCTTATCCCCTCAGCTAGGGGCAAAATGGACCAACTCTCATTCAGATCTAACAGCCACGCTCCCTTCACGAACTTGTTTTGCCTTGACGCGAACTCTCAATGGCTCATGTGTCGCCTCATATCCCTTCTATGACCATGCCACCGATTTTTGAGAACGAACCCATGAAACCATTGCTAGGTGATTTTGAGGCCCAACCACCAAACCACTACAGATAGTGCATTCCATATGCGTCTCCATAACCTAGACATGTGTCTTGCGAGTTCTTAACCGCATCAGTAACATGATCTGCTCTACCATGTCCTTGCATCTGCTAATGTCCCTAGGTGCAAGCCATCATAGCTGATCACCTGACTTCTCTAGTCCCTCTGTCAAGACCCAACGCTCGTCCCTCACTTCTCTCGATCTATTGGCACAAACCTAGATGACCTTCACCTTTGTTGTTGACCACTACCTTTAAACTCCACACTTGCGCATCATAATCTACAAGACATGTTACACATACTCACACCCTAGTTAGTCCACATGACTTAAGACACTACTCCATTGACAATTAGTCAAAACAAACTTGAACCACAATAACACATATCAACCTTATATTCACACATTGGAAGTTACATAGTTCACGCTATTGAGTACGACACAATTGTTAGGCTGTATGGTTGGACATCCTTTACGGTGCTTATGGTATGCCTACAATCCTAGTATGGTGATAGTGGTTCTTGTACCTGCACGCATAACAGTGTTCATAGATACAGATGGAGCCTCAACCATTGAGATAGTCTTTGTTTTAATCATAACGTCACCCATTGTAATAAATGTGATGGACACGAGCTTTATATTATTTGTCTTGCACTAGAGATGGCAATGGATCGGATTCGGATCGGATATTGGAAATATCCGTCCGCAGTCATATTCACGGTTATAGATAATATCCGCCCACGACTATATCCGTGGGTAAAAATTTATATCCATATCCGTGTCCATCGGGTTTCGGATATCCATTGGATATCCATCGGATATGATAAAACCATTTTCAGCAATTGAATAACATAATTAATCAAATTTCTTCCCAATTCAACATCATACACAACTTAAAATTTAATAAAGCTAGCGTGGCGAATAACATCCGAGTGTAGTGTTGAGCACTTGAGCTAGCGCGACGAAGCACAGGGAGCCAGGGAGGATCAAGCGCGGCGCAACACATGCAGTATAGGGCGTAGCACACGGAGCCAGGGCGCGGCGGCGACACAGGTGGCTGCCTAGGGATGAGGATGACCGACCGGATGGATGATTAGGGTGGCTATGGGTGGCTGCCTAGGGATTGAGGGGATGGGGATTAGGGTTTTCCCTTTGCCGGTTTGGGCATTTGACATTTGGCTCAACCGCTGAAATATTGAATGGTGCTTTGGTGGGCTGGCGCCTGGCGATTAGGCTCAATGGACAGTGGTGGGCTGGTGATTTGTTCATTAGTGTCCATGTGTGGGCCAGCAATAATGGACTAATGGTTAATTTCAGATATCCAACGGATTACCCGTGGGTGAGATTTAATATCCAAATCCATGCCCACTTTATCTCGGATCGGATACGGTCTAACCCGTGGGTCAAAAAACATATCCATATCCTGATCCGTCGGGTCGGATATCCGACGGATATCCAAATCCACGGATTAAATTGTCATCCCTATCTTGCACACACACATCGCCTTGACCAGAAGAGCATGTGATGTTCGGGGCCATGAAGAATATCGAGGAACCTTTGTAGGGCTCTAGGACATGGCTAATTCTAGGCATCGCCTCGGGGTAGGGTGCCCCACGAGTGTGAGACTGACTCCCTATCAGGCCTACTGTAGGCCTTTCTTCTATTTATGGAGTTTTAGAGGGCGCTTTGCCAGCATTTGAGGGTATGCCTTCCCTCAAACACTGATATAGATGATAGTACATGCGCGAGGTCATTTGTATCTGAATATTATTTGAACTAGAAGATACTCACGTGTTGTTGCGAGAACCGTGAAGTATTTGGAATGGGGTAGCTAGAGATGAGGTGGGCATCTTATAGTTAAGAGGTTGTTACTTAGTGGAATGAGATGACTATTAGTGAAAGATGACACGAATAATTGGTGGAAGATGATGTGATTGACTTGTATATTAAGACAAACTGAAAGTGCATTCATCCCTTTTGTGAGTTTTGGTGATTTGGATAACAACACATTTAAAGGTCTAACAAGTTTGCTAAGTGTTGAACAGGGAATTCAGTATGATGAACATACTTGAATAGTGTATAATGATCAGTGAACAAAGTTCAACACAAGGTCAAATAACCAGTGAGACAATGCAAATGGATATAATATGGTCTCTATATTGGTTTGAATATATGGACAAGTCCTGAGAAATCACTATGCATAAATATGATCATAATAGAGGTTGAAGTGATTAAGAGGATTGGTCAAGCCAAAGTGAACAAGATATGAGGAATCGTGAATTGGCTTGACCATATTACTATTAGTCCATATATGAATATATGAGAATCAAACTAGAGCTTGATTGATCTTAGCAGTTATATCTAGATGACATTCAAGCAAGGTTCACAATATTGAAGAAATGATTCTCTCAATGGTTGCTCAATAGGATGTGACTCAAGAATGGCTTGATAGGGTGAAGATAGCAAGGAAAGGGCTTCGAGGAACTAAGCGAAGGTGAAGGCCAAGCAACGGCTTGTAGACCGAGGTACCATGGCTAAGGTGAAGAAGAGAGTACTTGCACTAAGTCGATGAACTAATCAGCTATGAAGAGTTACAACATGTTGATGCATCAGTAAGGTGACTTGAAGCCATGATTTGAACTCATATATGGTGAAATGGCACAAGTCATAGGCTCGATTTGTGTTTGCTTCAAAAGGTGAGACAAAGATGTTTGTGATCCTTATGAAGCAACACCATGGAGAAATCACACTTGAGACACCAATGACTCAAGGAGTTTACTTAATTATATTTTATTTAACTTGAGTATAGGAATCGTCGTACTATCAAGGGGGATCCAAAAAGAAGGTTGGTGTTGGTACTAAAGCTCAAAAATCCTTGATCCAAAACTTCCATTTTACCCTTGTTAATCCTTAGTGAAAGTATGTAGTACAACCTTTTAAAGTCTATCTTGGCCAAAATTGCTTTTTGGAAAAACAGGTTCAACCGGTTTTAAAACAGGTTCAACCGGTTTTTGCACTGTTCACTTTTTTTTCAAAATACTGGTTCAGCCGGACACTCAACCGGACACTCAACCGGTTTTTGTCTGGTGGAAACCGGTTCAACCGGTTCTAAAACCGGTTCAACCGGTTTTTGCACTGTTCACTTTTTTCTGCCAGTCTGCTGTGTCAGCCAAAAAGCTGTACGCATCTTTTTGAAAACCGGTTCAACCGGTTTTGGGACCGGTTCAACCGGTTTTTGGGCAGAAAAGTCAAAAACGGCTAGTTTTGGAGCCCCACCTATATATACTCACTCCTACCTCTCTCCCCACAGGAGAGCACGCACAAAACTTCATTCCCAACCTGAGAAACACCTCCCACTCTCTCTTACACACCTCTTGCCTCTCCCATTTCAAATCTTTGGAGAGAAATCTTTGAGTGAGTTTGAGAGCTACGGTTTTTGTGCTTCATCTCCAAATCTCTCTTACTCTTCTTCATTCGAGCTTTGGTACTACATCGAGTTCTTTGTGGATTCATTACTCTTGGAGCTTCTAGCTCCTAGACGACTAGGTGTCTCTTGTGAGTCTCCAAATTTTGTGGAAGACCACAAGAAAGTTTGTATTACCCGCTCGTTTGAGCAAAGATTATTGTGTGGGCTTGACCTTTGTGGTCGGCAAAGGGAGGATTAGGGTTGAAAGAGACCCGGCTCTTTGTGGGCGCCTCAACGAGGAAGTAGGGCACCTTGGTGGTGTGACCGAACCTCGGGATAAATCTTGTGTCTCTTGTGTTCTTGCTCATTGTGTTTGTTTGTGTTCTTCGTTCTCTCACCATTGCGTGGAAGATTTGTTTATATATATTTGGTGTGTGGATTTTGAGAAGTGCCCTTCTCAGATCTACTATTTTGAACCCTGTGGATCAACTAGAACATCTCATTTCCAAAGTTAACTGGGTGAATTTCGAGATCAATTCAGTTTTACCCAGTTTGCTTCTAGTTTTTGTTGAAAAAGTTTTAACTTGCCTATTCACCCCCCCTCTAGGCAACTTTCAATTGGTATCAGAGCCTAATCCTCGTTCTAACGCTTAACCGCGTGAGGAAAAGATCATGTCGGGGGGACTAAGAAACGAAAGTGCTTCTAAGCTTGAAAAAGTTGAGGTTGCCTCGACTTTATCTTTTGGTGCAGATGTTGATCCTAGGGCAATAGATTTTGCCATGAGAATCGCCGAAAGGATGTTCCTCAAAATGAAGGAAGATGAGGCGAAGAACAAAATTGAAGAAGAAAATAATCGATGGAGACCAAACGACGAATCCACCTCTTCACAAGGTTCGTCTTTCAAATCCACTTCTCATATGTGCTTTATTGCTAATGGGAGTGATAGTGAAAGCGAAAGTGAGGATGAGGAGGAGCAAGAAAGTGATAGTGAAGATGAGGAAGATCTTCAAAAATTCTTCGCTCAACTAAGCAAGAAGAACCGGATGAGCTTGCTCAAACTCATGAAAAGAGCGGAAGAACAAAAGGAAATGCTTCATAAGCAAGAAGATATCCTCATCGAAAAAATCAAAGACTTGGAGAAGTTGACCAAAGAGAATGAGAAGCTAAAGTGCTCTCATGATGATTTGGTCCAAAGGTATGAAGACATTTCAATTGAGCAAATTAAAGCTATTAATCATTCATCATATATTGCTCAATTAGAAAATAAAAATGCTATGCTCAAGAACACGGTAGAAAAGCTAAATATTGAAAATCTAGCTTTGCAAGAAAAACATGATAAGCTTGTGTGCTCTCATAATAAATTTATGGATTCACATATCATGTTAGAAATGGCTCATGAGGTTGTGTTAACTAATTTGAAATCCTACCAACCTCACATATGCACATGTACTCATATAGAAACTATATTATCATGTGCTAACAAATGTTGCTCTCAAGAAAGCCAATCTTCCATTGAGCTAGAATTTTCAGGAACAAGTAATGTTTCCTATGCAAAAGAAAACAATGAGCTCAAGGAAGAAAATGAGAGGCTAAAAAGGAGCTTGACTCAATTGAAGGGAAAATGTCATGCTCAACCTTCTCAAGATAACCGTGATAATATGGTGAAAAAGCTTGAGAAGGGGACAACCGTAGCATGCACAAAACCCCTTCAAAAGAATATCAAGCTTTCCAAGAAAGGCATGAGCAAACATCAAGAGAAGAAAGACAAAGCTCATGACAAGTACCTCAACCACGCCTCCACATGCTCCACACAAGGTAACAAACAAGCCACTCTTTCAAATAAGAGAAGATGCACTAGAAAGTGTTATCAATGTCATGAGAAGGGACATGAGATTAAGTCATGTCCCTACATAAAAGATAGTGGCTTAAATTTGGAAAGAAAGAGGCTCACTAACCATGTAGCAAACAAGAAGCAAGGCAAGAAGGAGTCTTGCAAAATTAAAAATCATATTTGCTACACTTGCCGAAGAAAGGGACACCTTTGCAAGGATTGTCCCATGAGTAAGTATCCTAAGCCTACCATGTCAATTCATTCATACTCGCTTAGGAGACCCAAAAATGACACTTGTGCTAGAAAGGAAATTAGTTCACCTAAAACTAGCACAAAGGCCATTTGGGTGCCTAAGTACTTATTAGCTAACCTTGGTGGACCCATCCAAAAATGGGTACCAAAATGTACTTAATAAGTTTTGCAGGTACCTAGAGATGATATGAAGCTTTGGGGTGTTTGAGCGGTTTAACTCAATTCTTATCTCAAGCTATCAATCTTACATTGTCTATCCTTTAAGATTGACCCAAAGATGAATTGAATTGTTATATCATCAACTTCATATTCATCTCTAGCAAGAACTTGTGTTGTAGGGAATAAGGATTAACCTTTGTGGGAATCAAGCAAAAGGCCTACAACCAAGTGATATCCAAAGGATGGTAACAATTAATTCTTAAGTGCACATTGCTTTTAATTGGTATATTCCTTTGTGTCTTTTGTAGCCACATAGGAAAAATGAAGCACTTGAGAATGAACTTAAAAGACTTTACCTTGCTTTGGAAAGGATCTAATTATATGGTAGATTGCAAGTTCATATTTTTATATCGTGACAATCTACATGCTTTAAATTGGTTGTAGGTGTCTTGTGGCATATTTCAAATTGATTATGGTATTATTGCCATGACCTAGACATAAAGAGAATTATTCCATGTTCTTAAATGAATAGAGTGCTAAGTAAGAAATTCAAATTCTTAAAGCACTTACCAAAAGGGAAATTCTCTATATGACTAGAGCTGTGAGACTAATGTTTTTATCTAAGTGATTTATGTAGTTTCACAACATGAGAATGTGTTTCCCAAATGGAGTGTGCCATTCAACATTCAAACAAGATCGAACCAATACTATGTGAAGTATTCATTCTTGTTTAAATTGGTTTTGAGTCTTCTACATTAATCACTCACCATGCTATGAATTAAACTTGCCATGTAAACTTAATTAAATAATCATGCTACTTTCATCTTTTTTACAATTGATGTTATGCATGATGCTTGTAAGGGTAATTTAGTTCATAGCATGAGGTTTCCTTGTTTTAGTAACCTTCTTGTCATTCATATACTAGAGGTTGCTAAATAGGAAACTATTGCTTGTGTTACTAATACAATCTCTTTTAAGATATTTCATGGAAATTCATAAGTAGAGATTGTGCTCTTTCAATTGGGAAAATCACAAGTATTAAAGGTTAATCTTCACCTAAAATAAAGATTAGGAATGCTCAAGGCAAAGGTATGGAACTAGTTGTTTCATTTGGTATGTGACCAATAATAGTTCCTTTCAAGTGACATTCTTTCAATTGGTAATAATCTATTCTATGGAAAGTAATGTCAATATGAAGGTTAAATTCCTTTGGCTTACATTTGTAAATTGGTGCATATTGTTAATTCACTCCTCCATGTGCATTAACTTAAAAGGAATTTAATTTATGCATTTACGCCTCATAAATGATGATTTGTTTGCCATTCATATATAGATATCATCATTCATTAAATACTTCCTTGTACTACTAATACCTCTTTTCAAAGTGTTTTATCGACTAGTTTTAAAAGGAAAAGAGATAACAAAGAAGGAAGTCTCCACAAATGATGAAAAGAAGAATACTAAAGTGACACCACCACCGATAGTAAGATCCTTCAAATTGGTACAACAAATGGTACGTTCTACTTGGTGGTAAGTATTCTTAAGGATAAGTTAATTTATTGCAAATTTGTCATGCCTTGACCATGATATGTAATGTACTCCACATGAGACTCTTAACTGAATTGAAAGTGCATGTGGCAAGTCATTCAAATACTTGATGCACATATCTAGTAGGAGCACATTATATATCTTGTGTCTTAGAGAATATGTTTCTCTTTAGTAAGCTATTCTAAGACAATCCAAAATGGTAAATTTGTATCTCATTCATATGGATTGTAATCTTTGTTTTTTTTGCTACTCTTGATGCAGTTTAAAATTCCCTTATAGTTAAATCTAAAAGTGCATAAGAATCTTTTTTGTTGATATTCATCTCATACATATGCACTAACATGGATATGATTTTTAAACTGTAAAAGGTACATTTAGTGATCCATACTCTAAATTTTGGAAACCTACAATTTGATATCTTAGAAATCTACTTCAATCGGTATCCATATGCTTCACATTGAATTGGATCACTAAGTTGTAAATTCCATGCATAACTTGTCTTCATGATATGAATGCTTGTGTGACTAACCTTGATAAGCTAGGTGCAACCAAGAACAAGCTGGGTTCATCATCAAGAAGGCAACACAACAATGTATCAAGAAAAGGAGAAAAGGCTCCTATTCTTAACTCTAGCTTTTATCTATGTGATTAAATATTAACTTGAAACCATGTAAGATGGTTGTCAAGTATATGTGGGTGCCTACACAAAGAGAAAGGTCACAATAAGGATTGTGTGGGTACTCAAGGCTCTTCCTACTAATCTCAAAGGACCCAATTCAAATTGGGTACCAAGATATGAAGCTTAAACTTCTTTTGCAGGATCACGCCTTCAATGGATTAAGTTGGGTGCTCGATATTGAATGTATAAATCATATTTGGAGATAGTAGCAAGGGTGGTAACAACTGAATCTCAAGTGCATATTATTTTCAAATCTTATCTTTTTGTGACTTGTGTAGCCACTAAGGAAAAAGAAGCACTTGAGGATATACATCAGTTGTTGATTATGAAATAAAGGTCTAATTGGAAGATGAATGAATATTATCATATGGTGAACAATCCAAAATTATGTGATGTATTCTCTATCTAGTTAATTTGGATTTGATTCTTCTATATTAGACACTCATCATAATATGGATTAAGTCATCCCTTTAGACTTCATTGAATAACCATGCATATTATCCATGTCATTCAAAATATTGTGCATGAGGGTTCAAGGAAATTTAGTCCATATTATGATGTTTCTCTATTTTAGCAACTTGTTTGCCTTTCACATATAAAGGGTTGCTAAATAAGAAACTAGTGCTTGTGCTACTAATGCCATCTCTTGTGTTGAGTTTATCCATAGAAAATCTATGTTAAGAGATGGTGCTTGTTTTAAATTGGATAAATCACAAGCTTAAAGGATACTATTCAACTAAAGTAAGATGAAGTTGATAAGAGGCCAAGGTATGAAAACTTCCTATCCTTCAGTTGTTTTAGTATTCTATCCTTAGTGGGATGTACCATAGTATAGGTTAAATTCATTGCATTATAAAATGTTCAATAGTGCATATAACTTCGACATCAACTATATGTGTGCAATAATTTAAAGGAATTTAGTCTATCCTTTTGGGTTTCAAGAATGATGGTTCATTTTCATCCACATATAAGGATCATCATTTGTGAAACCTTCCCATGTGTTTTTAATGCTCTCTTTTCTAAGTGTTTGAACAAGGTCCTTCCAAGTGCTTTCAAGATGGATTAAAAATCTATGGATATAAGAGTCTTGGTTATTTCAATCATTGAGTTTCGATGGGTCTCATATCATGTATGATTGAACCATGCCAAGATGAATGAAGTTCAAGATTGCCTGGTTGGATGAAATCATAAAGAGAAAAGAAATCATAGTGATTCAAGAAGGGAGTTACACTTTTTGTCAACCAAATAATGAAGATGTAGTGACATATTTATATGATATTCTTCATTATGAGGTTTGAGGTTCATATTAGCATGTTTTACCCTTCAGAATTTCAATTGATATACTTTCAGTTCTTAAACTTTCAATTGGTTTAATTTTCATCATCTATGTAAAGCATGTTATGTTAAACCAAGATATAGTACAAACATCTCCTTTAACCTCGTATTGTTGATGTGCATAAGTGTACTTTGTGTACTCTTGCATGCACAAATTGATGGAGAGTTTAGCTTATATCTTGTGAGACTAATGATTTCTTTCAAGTTCATGTTGTGTAGTCTCACACCTTGGAGAACATCAAATGAGGATGAGTGGTTCCAAGGAAATGATCAAATATTTACCACATGTCACCCCATGGATTAGTTCTATTGGGGAAAGATATGTGTTCTCTAGCATAAATTCAATTGTTTCAAATATATTATGCCTTGACCAAGATATATGATGAACTCCTCTAAGAATCTTAATTGAATAAAGTGCATGTTACAAGTAATTCAAGTACTTGATGCATACATTTAGGGGGAGCTCATTCTATATCTTGTGTCCTTAAATACTAACATTTTCTTTTAGTGAACTTGTGTAGTTCTTTGAAAAGAATGGGTTTCTCTTGATCGTTTAAAGAGGATAAGTTTCTCTTTGAAATGTCAAGCCTATCAAAATCTAAGATAGAAATTCATGATTATAATGAAGACCATATGGCATGGAACAAAGGTGTGTCACTCCATGAACTATTGTATTATATTTGTGTATCTAGGCTCTTACAAGTTAGTGTATGAATGTAAATGCAATATCTTAAGTCACATCATAAGGTTGCACTTAAATCTTGGCTTAAAATATTGCATATCATGTCTATTAGTATACCTTTTGATTATGAGTCATTCCTTAAATTGGTGTAATTTCATATTTTCATACTTTATTTGTACCAAGGTTCAAATTGTAGAACTTAATCCCCTGGCCTCACAAGTCCAAGTGCATAAGCTAAACAAGTATTCATCACTTGTATGCATACATTTAGGGGGAGAATGGTCTATAATTTGAATCTTTGAGACTAACTTCATTTTCAAGTCTATTATGTGTGTAGTCTCAAATTAGAAAGGAATCTTCAAGCAAAGACAATCGCTTCCACTGCAAAATTTGATGGGTATCAAAGATTCTTTGCTCCAGTAAATGTATCTTCTATACATTTCATAAGAGAATGGGTTTCTCTTGTATATGCTACTCCAACGTCATCTAAAATTGGTAAATATGTATCACATCTTTTTGGATTACAAATATCTGAAGTAGCATAGCTTATTGATTCTCCTATCTAGAACTTAATTGATTAAATAGTGCACATGTTTCTTATGTTGCATGATTATGTTTAATTGATACTCCTTTTATGCCAATGGTACTTTAAGTTGCAAATAAGTACTCTCAACAGGTATCAATTGAATTCATATATATGTGTGCACTAAAACTTGAGGAGAACTTAGTGTAATATGCTATTAGTGATCTGCTTATCTATCAAATTGTATCAATTGGTGTTTTTCAATTGATATTTTTCATACATGATCACTAGTTGTATAATCCATACTTGTGCAATTTTCATGATGCCTCTTGTTATGATAAGAAAATGCTAGGTGACATCTAGACTCTAGGTATCAAGATTTATCTTTCAATTAGTATGACAATATTCATTTGATATCTTGGACCTATGTCACAATTATGCCAACAAGAGATTGCAAAATGAACTCTAAATACAACACAAGTGTGGAACACCCCTTTGAAAAGGTAAAACGCAAAGGTACATCACTTATGACACTTCTCCATTACCTTTGTGCCATATAAGGACCCTTTTCATGATAGTGTGTTCAAATCTTGATTAATCATAATTTCTACCCTTTATATTCTTTATATCTTTTTTGGAGATTTATGACAAAGGGGGAGAAATTGTGCATTAAAGCTTACCTTTAGTCTTATGTAACTAAGTGTAAGAAGACTTTTGAAAAGGGGAGAAATAATTAACAAAAAGGGGGAACCATAAGAAAAACATAAGATGTAGAAAGTTGATGAGTGCATACTATGTCATGAGCATCACATTTATTTTATGACGCACTGCACCCTATGAATAGTATGATATAAGTTATCTCCATACTTTGACCCAAATATGTGCTTTTGGTATTTGAGTACAAAATTGGTATTTTCTGAAATGCACATATTTAGGGGGAGGAAACTATATCATAGGATTCAAAATCTTATTTATCAAATCTTATGTAAGCTTTAAATGTGTTGTCATCAATCACCAAAAAGGGGGAGATTGAAAGTGCATTCATCCCTTTTGTGAGTTTTGGTGATTTGGATAACAACACATTTAAAGGTCTAACAAGTTTGCTAAGTGTTGAACAGGGAATTCAGTATGATGAACATACTTGAATAGTGTATAATGATCAGTGAACAAAGTTCAACACAAGGTCAAATAACCAGTGAGACAATGCAAATGGATATAATATGGTCTCTATATTGGTTTGAATATATGGACAAGTCCTGAGAAATCACTATGCATAAATATGATCATAATAGAGGTTGAAGTGATTAAGAGGATTGGTCAAGCCAAAGTGAACAAGATATGAGGAATCGTGAATTGGCTTGACCATATTACTATTAGTCCATATATGAATATATGAGAATCAAACTAGAGCTTGATTGATCTTAGCAGTTATATCTAGATGACATTCAAGCAAGGTTCACAATATTGAAGAAATGATTCTCTCAATGGTTGCTCAATAGGATGTGACTCAAGAATGGCTTGATAGGGTGAAGATAGCAAGGAAAGGGCTTCGAGGAACTAAGCGAAGGTGAAGGCCAAGCAACGGCTTGTAGACCGAGGTACCATGGCTAAGGTGAAGAAGAGAGTACTTGCACTAAGTCGATGAACTAATCAGCTATGAAGAGTTACAACATGTTGATGCATCAGTAAGGTGACTTGAAGCCATGATTTGAACTCATATATGGTGAAATGGCACAAGTCATAGGCTCGATTTGTGTTTGCTTCAAAAGGTGAGACAAAGATGTTTGTGATCCTTATGAAGCAACACCATGGAGAAATCACACTTGAGACACCAATGACTCAAGGAGTTTACTTAATTATATTTTATTTAACTTGAGTATAGGAATCGTCGTACTATCAAGGGGGATCCAAAAAGAAGGTTGGTGTTGGTACTAAAGCTCAAAAATCCTTGATCCAAAACTTCCATTTTACCCTTGTTAATCCTTAGTGAAAGTATGTAGTACAACCTTTTAAAGTCTATCTTGGCCAAAATTGCTTTTTGGAAAAACAGGTTCAACCGGTTTTAAAACAGGTTCAACCGGTTTTTGCACTGTTCACTTTTTTTTCAAAATACTGGTTCAGCCGGACACTCAACCGGACACTCAACCGGTTTTTGTCTGGTGGAAACCGGTTCAACCGGTTCAACCGGTTCAAGCACTGTTCACTTTTTTCTGCCAGTCTGCTGTGTCAGCCAAAAAGCTGTACGCATCTTTTTGAAAACCGGTTCAACCGGTTTTGGGACCGGTTCAACCGGTTTTTGGGCAGAAAAGTCAAAAACGGCTAGTTTTGGAGCCCCACCTATATATACTCACTCCTACCTCTCTCCCCACAGGAGAGCACGCACAAAACTTCATTCCCAACCTGAGAAACACCTCCCACTCTCTCTTACACACCTCTTGCCTCTCCCATTTCAAATCTTTGGAGAGAAATCTTTGAGTGAGTTTGAGAGCTACGGTTTTTGTGCTTCATCTCCAAATCTCTCTTACTCTTCTTCATTCGAGCTTTGGTACTACATCGAGTTCTTTGTGGATTCATTACTCTTGGAGCTTCTAGCTCCTAGACGACTAGGTGTCTCTTGTGAGTCTCCAAATTTTGTGGAAGACCACAAGAAAGTTTGTATTACCCGCTCGTTTGAGCAAAGATTATTGTGTGGGCTTGACCTTTGTGGTCGGCAAAGGGAGGATTAGGGTTGAAAGAGACCCGGCTCTTTGTGGGCGCCTCAACGAGGAAGTAGGGCACCTTGGTGGTGTGACCGAACCTCGGGATAAATCTTGTGTCTCTTGTGTTCTTGCTCATTGTGTTTGTTTGTGTTCTTCGTTCTCTCACCATTGCGTGGAAGATTTGTTTATATATATTTGGTGTGTGGATTTTGAGAAGTGCCCTTCTCAGATCTACTATTTTGAACCCTGTGGATCAACTAGAACATCTCATTTCCAAAGTTAACTGGGTGAATTTCGAGATCAATTCAGTTTTACCCAGTTTGCTTCTAGTTTTTGTTGAAAAAGTTTTAACTTGCCTATTCACCCCCCCTCTAGGCAACTTTCACAAACTAGTCATATGCTCATGTATTGCTACGGTTTATATATATATAGCAGGTATAATGGGAGCCCTGGGCTTCCAATAATTAAAGGAAGCCCAAACCGACCACCCTGCAACGTGGTTCAACCCAGCGCGCCGACTCAACCAGGTTGTTGGGTGCGCCATCGCCCCATGCGCGCAAAAAAGGAATGCATGCATAAGTCAAACACGTTCTCTTGCATGCGCGTAAATTTAGGAAAGATATGTGTGTCGGTTTCTATTTTTAAATGCTTTATTTCCTACATAAATTTAGAATCGCTGCAACAGCCATGCAGATAGACTCGTAAGGACCATTTTATGATATATACTGATACTAAATATGCTACACTGTGTAGATAATTATGCAATTCGGTATACTGCATAAAAATCTGTTACCAGCTGCATGCGCACGAATTTATGATGGAAAGAATGTGCAATGAAAGGAAATGAATTGCACGCATAGAAACAAAAAATCGTATTTAATGTTTTATTTTCTTCATAAATATAGGATCCTTTCAACAGCCATGCAGCTAAACACATTAGAACTAGTTTATGATATATACTGATACAAATTATACTACACGGTGTAGGTATTTATGCAATTCGGTACACTGCGTAAAAAATCTGGCATGTTGTTCACTGGTGGATGCATCTCCGGGTTGGAGCGTAAAACCTTAAGTTTCGAGCATAAAATCCCTCAATTATAAGCATAAATACCGAGCCAATGTAAGAGGTTAATAGCTCTAGTAGGTTGTTATTATGATCCTATTTTTATGGCAGATCTGAAAAATATGGCAGCCGCATGCATGCAGTTTCTATTTTTATACAGATCCAAAAATTCTAGCAAAATGCATGCATGAGTCAAACGCGTTCCCTTGCATGCGCGTAAATTTAGCAAAGATATGTGTGGCAGTTTATATTTTAAATGCTTTATTTCCTCCTTAAATTTAGGATCGCTGAAACAGCTATGCAGCTAGACCCGTAAGGACCATTTTATAATATATACTGATACTAAATATACTATGTAGATAATTATGCAATTCAGTATACTGCGTAAAAATCTGTTACCAGATGCATGCACGAATTTATGATGGAAAGAATATGCAATGAAAGGAAATGAATTGCATACATAGAAACAAAAAATCGCATTTAATGTTTTATTTCCCTCGTAAATATAGGATCATTTCAACAGTCATGCAGCTAAACACATTAGAACTAGTTTATGATATATAATGATACAAATTATACTACACGATGTAGGTATTTATGCAATTCGTTACACTGCGTAAAAAATCTGGCATGTTGTTCACTGGTTGACACATCTCCGGGTGTAGCGTAAAAACCTTAAGTTTTGAGCATAAAATCTCTCAATTATAAGCATAAATACCGAGTCAATGTGAGAGATTGATAGCTCTAGTAGGTTGTTATTACGATCCTATTTTTGTGACAGATCCAAAAAACATGGTAGCCGCATGCATGCTGTTTCTATTTTTATACAGATCCAAAAATTATGGCAAAATCGTGGGAGTTTCCATTGCATGCGCGCAAATTACGAACAGCATAAATCAAGGAATTGCTTTTCTAATGTGCATGCAGTAAACTGATATACGAACTCCATGTTCAAGCATAAAATCGTACAATTTTTAGTATAAATAATATATCTGATAGGCATAAAACACAATAATCGAAAAGAAAACACAAATCGAAGGAGGTAGTGGCTGGAGGACGTCGTCGATGACACAAGCACAAATGTAGGTCGTTACTCAGGCCGCCCAAACTACGGCGGATCGGAGGATGTCATGCGCGATCATCGATGCGCGAATCTCGCGCCTTCTGTGACGCCGCTCGCTCGAACCTCGTGCCTCATGCGTCGCCATCGCTACTCGCACGTCGACGGGCGCTGTTTGCTCGCCGGCCTTGGAAGTGCCGCCTCCTCGGGACCTCGGGGACGCCGCCGCTTGCCCGCACAAGGGCCTCGTTGTCGCTCGCCCTCTGGATCGGGGAGCTGCCGCCACCGACCTGGGAACCGCTGCCACTACTCCGGATCGAGGAATCTCCGCCGTCGCGCGTCGAGGCCATGGAGCTGCGGCCACTGGCTGGGGATCCACCGTCGCACACGCTCTGGGGCAACCGCCATCGTCGCACGTGGCGTCACTAATGAATCAGGGTGGAGCGTACAAAACTGAACCCTAGCACTCCGGGTTCTGTTTTATAGACGTCCGGATCTGGTCTGGCTCGACCAGATTACACCGTCCGACCTGAGCTTTCTCTAGTTATTGGTAGCACATGGCTCTCTCTATATATATATATATATATATATATATATATATATATATATATATTGGGAAGAGGTAATGGAAGCCCTGGGCTTCCGTTAGTGGGCGAAGCCCCAGCCAGGGAGACCGAACGGGTCGCGTTAGGTCCACTGGACGCCAGCCTGCGCCATTTATGCAAAGGATAACCACGTATCCCGCCTTACACGCGACATGCAATTACGCAAGCATAAATTTGTGTACAAATGTGCATAACTCATGCATAAATGGAATCTTTGCATGCCAGGAATCGCGCGCACGAATATCTGCATGTGCTAGACGTTTACGACTGCATAACGTTGTGATACATGATGGCGTAAACCATGCAAACGTTCACGGCAGGTTTTGGGATAAGGCAAGACGTAATTTTCGTGCGCGAAAATAAAGGCGCGGTTACGGCAGGAAACTAATACAACTTTACAGCCGCGTCCACGTTCGCTCGTCCATCTGAATTATTGGCGGCGGTTAGCGGCGGCGGAATTGAGAGGTCCGGCCGGCGAAGAATATGTCCACCACCGGCGCTGGCGAAGACATCCTGCATGTAACATCTGTGCATAAGCCAGCAGGTACGTCAGTTTCCATGGACATGCAACCTGTTTTGTCTGCAATCGCCCCATACACAGAGGGTGTATCTGTTACTCCTCCGGCGGCATTGAGGGCACCTGGACATATCGAAGAGCACACAAAAATAGCAGACGTGGTCGGCGCAGAGAAGCACATCCCCATGAGACATATTGGGCCACATGAGCAGGACACACCTCATATTCTTCAAAGCCACGTAAGTTCTCCCGTATTACGTTAAATTTAGTCGCTATTGAATCGTAAATGTTAAATTTCTGTGCGCAGCCGGACAATATTGATATAAGATTGATACCTAAAGTCGGTATGACATTTAGTAACGTGGATGAGGCGTATAATTTTTTATAGTCAATATGCATACGAGGTAGGATTTCCGTTGAAGAAATATAGGGAGCGGAAGAATAGTAAATGGTTGAACTGTTCAATGGAAGGAAAGAATGCTGAAAGGGTAGCTGGAAATCCAAGGATACGTAACACATGTTCGAAACGAACACAGTGCAAGGCTGGGATGAAACTTAAAAAAATCTACGATGATGCTAAAGAGAATGTTATTTCTGTTCGGATTGATCTGGTAAACTATGAGCATAATCATGAATTTTTGAAGAAAGATACAGAAAAAGGGCAATTGCGATGCAACAAAACACATGATCGTGAATATATGGAGTTCCTTAGAGAGATGCAAGAAAGCAGGATTCCACCACATTGCATTATGGATTTTGTTACAGAAATGCATGGTGGCCCAGAAAACGTTCCAATAACCGTGCAGGACATGAGTAACCTGTAAGTGTATTATGCATTGACAATAATTGTATTTTATATTACATAAACAATCGTAATGTGTTGAGTTAGATATAGTGCATAATCATTACATTTTTTGACAGGAAAAAAGCATGGCAAAGGGAGAGAAATGCAAATGATGTGTCAAAGCTGTTATCTTTTTTTCATTATGCAAGAAAGATAATCCACAGTTTTTTTCAGACTTTCAACTGGACAAAGAAGGGAAAATTTTAAGCATATCTTGGTCCCATGCTAGCCAGCAAGCCGAGTACATTGATTTTGGTGATGCAGTTACATTTGATACTACACATAAGACTAATATGTATGATAAGCCATTAGGCATGTTTGTTGGCTCGAACCACCACCTACAATGCACAATATTTGGGTTTGCTTTACTAGGAGACGAGACAGTTGATACATTCGAGTGGGTCTTCAATACGTTCAAAACATGCATGGGATGTGACAGACCACGAGTGATGCTGACAGGTATGTTGTAATAAAATGCCTCGTAATTATTATGGCACGTACTATATGATATCATATTGGCTTGCATGATGTTATGTAAATTTATATATTTCAGATCAAGACCATGCCATGCCAATTGCACTTGGCAGAGTATTCCCAAACACAATACATCGATTGTGTTTGTGGCATGTGCAAAACAGGTATATGCCCCACTTGAATGAATTATATGCAAGATTTGAGGACATGGATTTCAAAACAAGGTTCCAATCTATAATACATCATCCATTGAATGAAATGGAGTTCGAGGCTGCCTGGCAAATGATGCTTGATGATTTCCAACTACACGAGAACAACACCCTTGCCAGATTATATGAAATACGCAAAGATTGGGTACCTGCATTTTTCAAAGGAGACTATTGTGGTCTTATGGTCTCTACACAACGAAGCGAGAGCATGAACAAGTTGGTGAAGAGTGCCCACGTGGATGCAAACACACCGCTTCATCAATTTGCAAAGCAAATGATGAAGCTCCTGCATAGTAGGAAGATGAAAGAGGCCAAAGAAGCACTAGGATGCATGGTAAGTGAAAAAAAATAATAAACATATGTTTTATGCTATTAAAAACAAAACAGTATTAATACTATATTGTGTAATTTGCAGGGTCAAAAGGATACAACTACATTGTATATGTTTGAAATAAGAGTTGCAAGGGCATACACTAGAGCTGTGATGACAAGGTTTCAGAAGACAGTAAAATATGCAACTGCATACCGAATAGACCGTGATACAGAGGGTGAGGAACATGATTGGGTGGTGAAACATACTACAAGATCAAATAAAATTGTTTGGGGTCAACACCAATTCAAGATAAGGGCTGATGTGGATGCCGGAAAGTATTCATGTGAGTGCAAGCATTGGGAGCATACAGGTATGTTATACTATATAAAATTATAAATTATTACGAATACATAGCTGTTTACGATTAATATATGACATAATGTATGTTTAATCAATTATAGGTCTATTTTGTGTTCATCTTGTACGCGCTTTCATGCATCTACAAATTGAAAGGATCCCAAGTGAGTATATTTTGCAACGATACACATACTCCGCGCATCAAGATGTGGCTTTTTCAAGAGACGATAGGAATTTGAAAGGAAAAGATGGAGAAACTAGATCATATAGACAGAAGATGTTGCTTAAAAAAGCAATGAAAGTAGTACACCATGCAAGTATGTCTAAAGCTGGGAATGATAAAGCCCTAGAGATGATGGACGAATTATTAGGGTTATTGATGCGTGTGGAGCCTGATATAGGTACTGGTGAGAGTTGTGGCACAAGTGTTTGCGATGACATCCAGGTACGCACCTCGTGATGTTATGAATTTTGCATAATTACTTGTCGAATATGATCCATAATTGTAATGATGATATAGGTCGAAGCGTATGAAACAGAAGAAATGGCTATAGACAACTTACACAAATTAGATGATGGGAACGAGGTATGGAACAGATCTTTATAATGTATTACATATACTGCACTATAAAATTTGTGTCTTCACTGGACTTTGTTTTATTTCACAGGAAATTTTAATGGGCTCTAATACAAATGAATGCAATACTAAGGATGATCAATGTAATATGCAGATATTAACATTGGAACATAACACTGACATTCGGCTGGTTGAGAGTAGTTCTATGGATGTGGAAGCTAGAAAGGTGAAAACATTGCTACAATATATGATGACATACGAGAATGTAAAATCTGACTTGATATCTTTGTTTTGTAGAAACTGGAATTTCATATGGAAGGTGTAAACTTAACAAGACCAGATAAGGCCAAGCCTAAGGGAAGAACAATCAAAAGTAGTGAGCAACAAGTTTTAAAATTGGGAGCGAAAGGAGCTAAGAAGATGAGCAGGAAATGCCAGAAATGTGGCATAGCTGATGGTCACAACAGCCGTACGTGTTTAACTGTCGAGGATAATAGGGTTCGATTGGCTAACCTATCTGGACGTAAGCGAGGACGGCCTCCTGGTTCAAGGAACAAACTCATAACTGCAGCCCCGCAATGGAATGAGACATCAACGTCGAAAAAACGAACGGTGGATGTCGAAGATGATGATTCATCTGGAAGAGAGTAGAAGACCATAAGATACAAATATTTCCTTGTGTAAATGTGATTCCTGTGTTCATTTGACAACTTCCAGAAAGAATCATAAATATACTTGCAAACTGGCATAAATGGATGTGTAATTTGTCATAAGCTTTAACAGTTATGCAGCAGTCTGACTGTACATATACTTAGCATACATGTATGTGAAAACCTGCGTAACTCTGTGTTGTGTAATGCATAAGATGGTAAGCCTGTGAACCATGACTGCACAAAAAATGACTCTGCGTTGTGTAATGCAAACTGGCATAAATGTCTGTGTAATTTGTCATAAGCTTTAACAGTTATGCAGCAAACTGACTGTACATATACTCCGGTCAATAATTATATCGTAAACATGCATACTTCCAGATAGGTTATGCAGTTATGCAGCAATCTGACTGTACAGTTATGCAGCAATCTGACTGTACATATGCAGCAATCTGACTGTACAAACATGCATAAGACTGTCAATAATGATATCGTAAACTCCGGTCAAGAAACATGCATACTTCGAGGTTATTGACATAACAATATTGTACAGGAACCTGGAAGAATCAAATGCAAGAAACACACATTACATTTCAAACACAGTTTGGAACAACATTCCAGTTTAGAAAAAAGCTGATCCCAAAGTTGTCAATGACATAACTAAGAAACGTCTACGGACTTTGGCCATAATATACACACATGACTGATCTGAAGTTTAGGGAACCATTGTATACAAAATATATTACATGACCAAACTAAACTACATCCTTTAGACCTTGAATCTTTGGATGTCTTGGAGCAGCGATAATGCTTTGTTCTTCGGGTGGAATGTGATGTAATGTAGCGCAAGAGACCGTATCTGACTGGTGTTGCCCTGCAATACAAAAACACTGAGTTAGTTATACCTCTGTTCCATGTGTTGCCATGGGCCAACTATAGAATTAAATGGTAAATTTGTACGTACTGCTTCTATGTCTGACCGCAAAGATCCTTCGTCGCATTGATAAAATAGAATGTAACCCATGACATAAAACCCACAGTCATTTGATCCAGCTGCCATGTTAGGACAATTTTGGCACAAGTCAATTGTGAAGTTACCAAACTTGGGAAAGCATGTACTGGGCCGCACATGTTGTATTGCTTTGTTTAATCTGCTCATAATAACCTTAGCCCATGGTAACTTTCTGCCACCTGAGCCCAAATGTGCAAAATGATAGTCCTTCCATGTAGTTCCACCAAGTGTTGGTCCATATGGGTTGGAATCTAAAATATGAATGCACTTCTTGACCTTGTTGACAACATACAATGTCCAATGCCCCCTGCTTACCATGGGGACCATGATCTGACCGTGTAAAAAAAGCATAAAATTAATAGGGTAACTTACAAAAGCATAACAATGTGATATGTTCCATTTAAAAGGAATTGTGTTTGGATTATGAAATACGATTGTTACCGCTTTGCGTTGGTCCAAATCATCTGTCTCAGGCAATGAATTGTCTAGAAGTGTGTGGAGTACAGATTCATCAAAAGGTTGAGGGTTGCGACTGTGTCGTTCCTGTTCCTCAAAGTTGAGTATTGACTGCAATAAACAATATAAATGGAGTGAGTGTACTTGGGTTGATCTAATTTGTATATGAAAATGGTGTATATAAGTTACAATAGTTTACCCCAACATTAACATCAAGAACCAAACTGTTCGAACTCATGGAAGTCTGCTGATTTTTTGCATCATAAATAACACATTGGATGAAACACTGCATGAATCCATTGTCGAGACACTTCCCATCAGCAAAAGATTCATATATGTCAGAACATGTCGCTGAATATTCACCATAATCTATTATGGTCCTGGTGAATTTTTTATATCAATTAGAGAGGTGGCATAAATCTACAAGCATATAAACAAATTTAGATTAAGTATGAACTTCGTACCTGCCGGTGTCAGATTGCAGACCACACAAATATTCGCGTAGAGCTAACACAGTTTGCATCTCCGAATCAAGAGAAGCCTGGCCAACCTGTGGAGTGTTTGTAGCTGGATCGGTTTCAACATAAACCTAAAAATATATATGAAAATATACATAAAACTCTATGAACAATTTTGACAACTATAAAGAAAATGAAAATTACTGAGCTGACATAAAGTGGAATATACGTATGTGGAATGAAGTGTCATAAACTGGCATAAAATTAATGAGCTGCCATTACTGATACATATCAAGAGAAAGAAATATTCTTGCAAACTGCATAAATGAATGTGTAATTTATCATAGGCAGCTAGCAGTTATGTAAAAACTGCATGCACATCTACTCAGCATATATGTATATGTAAATGGGCATAACACTGATTTGTAAGATGCATAACCTATTTAGACTGTGAAGCATGGCTGTACAAAATCTGTGAACAGTTGAACAGTACAAAGAAAATGACAATTACTGAGCTGACATGTTCAGATGGAGTCTGATCAAAGCATGGAGCACTGTCAGGCAAGTCTGTTTCTGCCACTTGTTGTACGCCGCCAGTAGACTAACAATGATGGTATAAATGGATTACAAATTTAGTAAACTGCTAATGAGAATATAGAAAAACCACGAGGGGGTTTAGACATACCTTGATTTGCGGAGTCGCATCAAATATCGGCGCGTCAGGATCCATGTGTGGTGTTGCTTTAGGAGTGACGTTTGTATTGGTCGGCATGTTCTTGCCACCGTCACCATGTTTACCCTGAAAGAATTGTAATGGTTATATTTACATAAAACGATTAATACAACCCTAGAATGAAAAAATACAATTAATAATAAAAACATTACCACTGAGGTTGTAGGTGTTTTGTTCTGTTTCGTTATATTTGTATGAACCAGTGGATCAATATCAGCTTCATCGGGACAACTTTCTAATAGTACACGAATATGCTGTTGCCTTAACAGTAATTCATGTACCTGTGTGTCTGTAAACTGCGTATCCAGCTGAGAAACTGGAGTAGACATATCGGGTACAGTTGGGGGGGCCGGACACGTACATCCTTCTGTACGTGTCATGTAAACAAATAAAACATTGTTAAAAATAATGGCATCAAAACCATATCGATAAATGATTGCATAACTTTTTTATATTGACGTAAATACATTAAACAGACTAACCAGCTGTCTGGGGAAGAATATCATCTGATTTTGATGTGGTTTTCTGCACATCATAAGCATCTTCGTTGTCACCCGCCTCGGCACGGAGGACCTCATCAATTAACTCGCCAAAAACATCGGATAGATTGAATTGTTTCTCAACAATCTGCTGAAGAGTCTGTTTAATAACTGAACACGCCTTACCAACCTCCGCATCAAAATGTGACAGCTTCTCTATGAAACCCATGCGGTGGCGGGATGGAAGCTGATTCAGCTTGCTTGATATCAAATCCCTGATGAGCGGGAGTTCGATGTGAATTGAGTGCTGTCCAGATGGGTCAGGACGAGGAACATCAAAAGTGTTGGTCCTGGTCTTATGCTGTTGTAAATTGAAAATTATTAAGTAAATGTATAGCATATCACTGAATATTATGTTGAAATTCTATGACAAACAAATATATAAATAGAATCATGCCTTGAATTGTGCATGAACGGGTGGTACATCTGTGTAGCAGGTCTCTGAGGAGCTTCGGAACTAAAAAAATGTGTGAAAGATGGAGTAAAACTTATACAAACATATTAAATTGATAAATGAGATTCATATGTTTAATGGAAAATGCAAAACATCATCACAAATATGCTTACAAACGGGCATAAAGGTATGTGAACGTTATCATATGCATGTAAATAAATGATTGACACATAAAAAAATACCGAGCAATGTCCAAATGCTTCTTCTCCTTTGCGTATCTTGCCCTTGTCAGCTCTTGTCAGGGCTTGAATAATATTCCTATCAAAGTATTTGATTCGTGGTGTTCCACGTTTGTTCTGGGGTGCCGCTGAGTCATGCAAATGATCCAAATAATACAGCTGCAAAAGGCATAACATGAGTCATTATAAGACATAACAAAAGCATAAACTACGTGTATATGGATTTTGCATACAAGATTATGGGTACATGTAACAGACAAAAAAAGGATATGCTTACAAGAATAACGATGGAACATCCATAGATGGTTGTAGAAACGTTCGTAACGCTCCTATTATGCCACTTCTTGGCAGCTTGGCATAAATCATTGAAAATAAGCTGGCACCAGTCAATCTGGTGGAAACGATCCATCTGCTCGGTTAAAAGAACCTCATGGTTCGTTATTCCCCAGCTGGCAGTAGGGAACAACAACCTATTGAACAATATCAAGAAAAAGCATCTGATGCTTAAATCATCGTCAGAACCTTTCCTCAAACGATCTTGTAGAGCTGTAACCCCAAAATCTTCTTTCGATAGACCAAGTTCAGCTCTCAAATTGTTGGCAACAACAGCTTCATCGATGCCCAATGCAGTTCCTCCCCCAGCATTCGGTAAACCCAAAATTAGGTGCACCGTATCCTTTGTAATTTTCAGCTCCTTTCCAGGGCCAGCTCGAATTGTCATGTCATTGTGGTCGAGCTTTTCCATCAGCCAAGCTAAGTGTGATCTGCTGCCGAGTGCGTCCAGTCTCATATCAAGAATACTAGAAAATCCCCTACGTGCAATTGCTTGTTGCTGTCTGTCATTTAATATCTGTATGCTTACTAACACATCTTGGGGGTTGCATCTGACGTTCAGCCTCTGCTGGGAAAAATATATAAAATGAATATTGTAAACATTTACATGTGCATAATCGCAACACAATGTTTAACTCAGACATCAAGACAACATGATTTCACGCATAAAAATGATATATTGCCATAGACATAAATATCTAACCTGTCGGGGTGGGGGCACTGCTTTCCTCCGCTTAGTGACTACCTTCTTCAAAACTTTCCCAGGGCTGTCGTCCAAGTTACGCTTCTTGGATAATGGCATAAAGTCATCATCCTCATCAGCAGCATGCCTTGTTTTGGGTCTAACAGTCCCCGCCGGAGCACGGGGTATGTCAACGCTGAAGCACTCCTGAGTAGACTGGATTATGATCCGTTTTGGATTGGAAGGTGGTCGGTCTACGTTCTTCATCACTGATGTTCCTGCCAAATGAAACAACACATATACATAAAATACGTAAAGGATCAAAAAAAAGATAAGCACAAACTCAATTCAGATCAGCTCATGACCATACATTGCATAAATGTATCAACAAAGCAGCATAACACAATATTGTAAATTGCATAAACTTGTGAGACTAACTTGATAAAAAAAATCTGCTCATATGCGACATCCAATTAATGTGTAACCTGGTTATTTCGTTTGAGCTGGCCCAATTTGAACAGCAATAGGTTTTATGGCATAATGTATTGATGTATGGATCATACTTCTGCCAACAAATCAGCATAACACAATATTGTAAATTGCATAAACTTGTGAGACTAACTTGATCAAAAAAATTCTGCTCATATGCGACATCTAATTAATGTATAACCTGGTTATTTCGTGTGAGCTGGCCCAATTTGAACAGCAATAGGTTTTATGGCATAATGTATTGATGTATGGATCATACTTCTGTCAACAAATCAGCATAAACAAAGTATTGTAAACTGCATAAAGGTGTGATAGATTGCATAGTATACATTTGTGTCTCCAATTAACTATAAATTTATAATGAATTGGCATTTGATAAATCAAGCAATTGGCAAAATAATAATGTGAACTCTATCTACGATTCAGATTGTAAGAGTTAAAGGTTGATGGCTTACCGGAATGTGGATGGGCCTGGAGGGCGGCTGAATCCGAGACACCTGTGCAGGGGACAACCCAACGCGACGCGGGGCTGTGTCAAATGCGTTGGGGACTCGACGTTGGGGACGGACCTCGCGACGGGGTAGGGGACTCGGCGTTCGGCCGCCGCGGTGGAGAAGATCGAGGTCTCGGTCTCTGACGAGTAAGAGAACGCAGGGGCGGCACAACCGCCTCCTCGATTCCGGGGCCCTTGCCGGAGACGAAGAACAAGGCCACGGCCTGTGTGCGGCGGAGAAGGCGAGGGCGTGCGGCGGAGAAGGCGAGGGCGGGTCTCTGTGGTGGTGAAGGAGAATGCGACGGCGGGGGAACTGCGGGGGAGAATCTTAATGCGACGGCGGCGATTAGTCTAGGGTTCGCCGGGCGCGGAGGAGAAGCAGCATACGGCGGCGGATTTGGCTAGGGTTCGGCGGGAGCAATAAATACGGGAGAGCTGAGCTGAGAAAACGAAAGCTCAGTTCCTTGATTCGTGGGCCCGGTATACGTAAACTGCCCAGATTGCGGGAACACGATCTTTTCGTGGGCCCGGATGCCGCGAGACGTGCGCACACCAAAAGAGTGTAAACGGTAACAAAAAGGAGCATAACTCGTATTTATAATTGACGTAACAGTGTATTACAGTAAACCAGTAAAGCGTGCGCGCCGGTCAGAGCACCTGGTCGGTTTCTGGTCGGGGCTTCCTGTAGTTAGAGAGAGCCCAGGGCTCTAAATACTATATATATATATATATATATGTATATGTCATATGATAAATTTTGTTTCAATAAAACACAAAATATATGTTTTCTATTGATTAGTTGGGTGTGAATGTGGAGCCAACAACCAACGTTCAAACACCCACTTATATATAATTTCACCTTATTTTTTACATAAACTTTTCTATTATAGTAGTAGAGAAGAGATTATAGGAGTACGGGTTGATTTTAAAGAAATGTAGGTTTTTTTTAAAAAATATTTATGAGGGATAACCGTTGAAATTGATGCTTTAATATAGCAGAGACTTAGTGTAGAAATTAGCTTTATAAAGAAATATATATTTACATTTTCACTGAAATATTGTAGCTTGTGATGCTGCTTGCTGCGGCCGCAGTTGTAGCAATGGGACACGAGATGATCATGCATGTTTGTGTAATAATATGACTATATTTGTATTTAATTATTATCATATTATTATTTTGCTTCTGTTGCAACAAACGGATAAAAGCCTACTATACAAAAACTTTTGGATGCACCGCCAGATGTTCGTAGGTACGGCAAGTTTTCGATTTGCGCTGGCTAGATCGTGCGTATATTTTGGCGTGGAAACGTAAAGGTTATCGAATTCGATGTGGAGCTACATCATCAACCGGTTCTTTGCTGGGCTAGCGCAGTGCCCATCTTTTTCTTGATGGAGATTTTTCAACGGCTAAAGACTAAGCTCAAACCTGATAATACTAGGGAGGATTATTGACGATTCTTTCTTTCTGCCCAAGAAAGTGGGTCAGGGAAAATCCTATGCACACCATTTTCTATATAGCTTGGCCACCATGGTGCGCTTTATTAAATCGGTCGACACTTGAAAAGGTCTATGTATTGTCGAGGCATCGGCACTATTTGCGTCTTTCTTTCTACCATTGGGGGACTTTATATTATTACATATAAGAGCAAAAGTCTGTTTCTTCCTTCCCTTTTTACGGCAGGAAAGGGAGCAATAAAATTAATATAAAAAGCAGAACATATAATTAACTAGGAATTATATGTCTAGATTTGGCAATGAAAAAACAAACAAATTGGCGACTGACAAGAGTTGATGAATTTTGGATTTTGAAAGAGGTTTATATATATATATATATAAAAAACTTGCAGCAAGTGCGGTAACTGGTTAGCATCTCTCTCCAGATTTGCCTATGAAAAAGGAAACAGAATTAGATTAGCTAAAAAGGCTAGCTAAATTTACAAGATCTAGCTACTCTTTAAAATAGATTTTACAGGAAAAGTGTAGGCTAATCCAACACATGCGGACTGAATGGAGAGTGAAGCATGTTATCCAAAAATAGAGAGCGAATGTGGAAGAATAGAGAGACAATAAATTTGAATAGTCATTTACAGAGTATTAGAGACGCTTTCCGTCTAATATTAGCTAAATTTATCTTTACAAAATCATATAGCTAGTCTCTTAACTAGCTAGGGTATTCAGCTGACACCAGCTGAGCTGTCACTGTGGGGCATGCACATGCACCTAGATCTGGAAGCATACGATTCCTGTGCCGTACGACAATGACCAAGAAGAAGCACAGGAGCGTTAAGTACATCCTATCCTCAGCACACGAGGCATTATTATTGCCGAGCCCGGAGACGCCGGCCGGCATCATTGCAACCGCGATCTAGTTGGGGTTAGGGTCGTGATTCGAAATCCATGCACAGTTTTACCATCTAATTTAATCAATATTGTTGTTTCCAAAGAAACGGAGGGAGAATGGACAAGATAAAAAAGATCAGGACGAACGAGAGCGAACGCATCTCGAAATCTCTTGCAGACCAATTATTGCGGCTAGAGGAAGAGTTCGCCAATTATTGCCCTTAGGCTAGACGACCTCTGTGTTATTCACAATCACCTCATATCTCTACCCTATGGAACTGTACAATTGTGATTAACTGAACAATTGTGATTAACTGAACAATTGTGATTAACTGAACAATTGTACAATTGTGATTAACCGAACTCAAGATCTCCTTTGCGGATGCAGAGGAAACACTAGGGAGTGCACAGGGCACACGGCACTTTCTACAAAACTCAATAATATTTCGGAGCAATTTCAACACATGACGCTGTAGTACCGCCACCGGAGCAATACACCTCACAGATGCATCAATACCGTCATATACACACACAGCACTCACCATCTGGTAACAGTTCGACTGTACAAAACTCCAGTCTTCCGGGTAGGTTCTATCCATATTGCTCGTTCAAGATATTCTGCTGCTTCCTCTCCTGCGCGGCGGCGGCGTGCAGAACGATACAATTGGGAGTCAATCAATGTAATCTGATTTCACCGCCATAAACTATGATAGAACAAGCATATGCTCACCTGAGCTAGACGACGCTCTTTATTCAACTTCAGAGCTCTTCCTTTCTCTTCTCCAGATCTGAACATTTTCTGAACGCATGCAAACAGATCCTTTAGAGAACTGTCGCTATGCCCATGTCTTGATGCCTATCTTACTGGTGACTGTTTTTTTCCCCCAACCAACTTAGAAATGATACAATATAATGTGCCCAATACAATCCAATAGCTATGAAAAGGTTACCTTTTCGGTGGCTGACATGTTTTCAGTACGATCAATTTTGATGTCAAAGACCTCATGCAGCAAATCGTTGTCCTGCACAGACAAAGAGAAGCTTTAACACTATTATACCAAAATACAGTACTCCACAGAAATATCAAGTTCTGCATATAATAAACCTGTGAATGCTTCAGGAATCCCCGCCCAAGAAACCGCCTCATATAGTTCAACTAAGAAATGAACAAATCTCAGAAAAACTTCAAATTCGGAGCACAGCATTTTGATAAAACCATTTCAAGAAATGGACACCTGTATCGATTCACGCCATGATGTAACTCTTAAAATGCCATTCTTGCCTGAAATCCTAATTGATTCTTCAGGGCACTCACCACTCTGGAGAAAGAGAATTCAGTTCTGGTCTTTCTGAGATAGAAGAATTCAAGAGAATTAAATAAACCTACACCTTAATAAAATCTGAGATTCGTTGGAACAGGTCTCTCTGATCATTAAGATTTTTCTTGTCAGCACCCCTGCCCCCCGCCTCCATAGATAGAGTATAGACTAGACCAGATAGTTTGGCCTTCAATGCTTGCATATTCAAGAAAAGTTGATGCTCAGAACCACCAGCCTCTCTAGTGTAACTGTGAACATCAGCTTTGTCACTAGAGGAAACATCAAACAGTCTTAGCTCAAAACACAGAGCTAATGCTTCACCAGCAGCAATCCGCACAGCACGGTCCTCTGCTTCTAGAAGGCTACAGAGAAATGTAATTGGCCTACATGCAGAAGGGCACATAGTTTCATGAGCAAATTGACATATAACAGAGAACAGTGATTGAGAAATCTTTCACTAACTCTTTCCAAGAATCAGTATTTCTTCTAGATGAACCAATAGTTGTTAAAAGAAATGCCCATGCAGATACGGCAGCTGCTAACAAAGGAGGCTTCGGTTTTCTGACTACGCCAACCTGCAAACACACCCAAAATAATTAAGTTTAGAATAAACTGGATGTCATATTTTCTGTTTATTGCTATACAACCAAAAAAATGGAGGTCAGTCGGCCTTACATTTGATCCTGATTTTGGATGGATCACATCCCAGATGGCTTTCAGAGATAGCTGGGTTTCAGCAAGATCAGTTGCACCAACAAATGTGACAACTGCTAAGCAATCAAGTGCCTACAACCATTCGGTTTAACTTAACTAGATGATAAATATGCTAGAAGCTTAGAACCGGAACCACAAAACAAAGTGAAAATTGCAGCATACAGAGATCATCTTTTGTGCATCAGGCCAAGTTTGGAGAACTCTCAAAAGATGTGGATGTGACTCATCCATTATTTCGTGCGAACTACTTCCAGCACCTAGTGTAATTGCCAGTAAGCCTTGCAGGTACAAAATGAAGGGAAATGGAACAATATGAGCATATCACATATTCTGCTGCAGTGAAAATGACTATGGAGAAGAATACTAACCAATGCAGCGACAAGCCAGACACACCTCTTTTACAGATCCCCTTTTAATTGAATTGATGAACTGGCTCAATAGTGTGATATATCTTTAAAGAGGAAAAGAACACATCAGTTAAAGTTAACATAAATAAGGATCCCATTTCCCGAACAAACTATGGAGCCTGTTTGGTTCAGCTTTTTTCTGACCAGCTTTTTTGAAAATCTGACTGTAGGGAGAATCTGGCTGTAGGGAGAATCTGAGTATCATTACGATTACGTGTGGAGGAAGATAAAGTTATCATAGGGCTCAGGATCTAGAAAGTGATAGATTTCTACTATTACAACGACTCAACCGATTATGTGTTTATGTTGATTTTGGATGGTTTTTGTCCCAACGAATTTTATAGAAACTGGCTGAAAAGCTGAGCGTGCAGTCCGCAGCAGCTTTTGGTGGCCAGAAGCTACCAGAAGCTGAAACAAACAGGGCCATGATCTTGTCCACTCATGCATATATGTAAGCTCACTATTTTTTTAAAAAAAACAGAGATAACTGCATTGATGAGGTTACAACTTACACACCCATGGGTGTGTACGCCATAATATATCCATCTTAGTTTTCACTGGTCTAGTTATATACAATTTTAAGACAACATTAAAGAATCATAATAACTTACTTGTTTTCCACTAAACCAAGAAGCACAAAACTTTCAAAAGCATCGGTAAGAGCGCCCAGTGCTTCCTCTCTTGTGGATCCCCTGCACCAGTCATGTATGTTACAGTAACAAAGTGTTTAGTAATGTTATTTGGTCATTCAAATCACCAATTGGTAAATTCTGATCAACATCAGACGAATATTACAAAAAGAAAGCCCACAAGCAACACTTTGTGATGATAGCAACACTGAAAGGAGTACATTTTAATATTCTCAAGAAAAAGTGCCTTGTTAAGTGAATGTAGATTGTTGAGAATGAAAGTATTAAGTTGCATGCACCAACCAATTCAACTCAAAAGCTTAAGCTGATAGGAGTAGGTGGGCAATTCACTTATATTATATTCTAACACTCCCCCTCACGTCGAGCCTCTTTTTGGGTCTCTGACGTGGATATAGGAGCGAACAACAATTATTTTATTTAATTGTGCTAACCAGGATTCGAACTCGAGACCTCTGGCTCTGATACCATATTAAGTTGC
Source organism: Zea luxurians (assembly GCA_029449295.1). Taxonomy (NCBI): domain Eukaryota; kingdom Viridiplantae; phylum Streptophyta; class Magnoliopsida; order Poales; family Poaceae; genus Zea; species Zea luxurians. The sequence continues at coordinate 32,466,232 of JAOPSE010000007.1, read as the reverse complement.
ATGCACCAACCAATTCAACCCAAAAGCTTAAGCTGATAGGAGGGGGTGGACAATTCACTTATATTATATTCTAACAGAAAGAAAAAACATCAGAGAGATGAGAACAAACGAAACCTTCAGTATACTATAAGTATCAAATAGAACTACTGAAAGTCCACTCCTTCCGACTTTTGATGCATTTACTCTAGGGAACATTGATGTCATGGTCAATGGATATTGGTTCATCAATCTTAAACAAATATGGCAAGGACTCGATCAAGTTCAACATCAGTGAGCATTTAAACAAAATGTAGAGATACACGTATCAAGTGTGTTTGAAACATGAATGACAAAGAATAGCAGTATGCCTTAATATGCTTTGGTTCTGTACTATCAACTTTCAAGGATATATCAAGATAAACAGCAGATTGCAGCCAACAAGTTGAGTAAATGTGTCAACTATTTGACAGGTGGAGTAAATGGGGCATGGAGCCGTTCCATTTGCTACAAAGAAAAATATAGTTGGCTATTACAAGGGAAAGGAATTGTAGCATGTTTACCTGTTAAAAACTTAAAATATTCTAAACATAACATATAACTAAATAGAAGAGAACACATATGCATTTCGACCATTTGTCAACCAGCATAAGGGATCAGATTTAAAGGCAAGTAAAGATGCAACTTCCGCTATTCTTGAACCAGCATCAAAGATCAGCTTTAATGGGCAAGGAAATACATTAACTTAAAATTTACATCAACTGTGAGATATTCCTAGATGTCTCATAAGTCATATGTGGTCACATATCCTGACAATTCATAACACCTATAAAAAACGAAAGCCAGATCTGTAATTGTGAAAGCATAAAGGTAAGGTACAGATAGTTGCATGAGGCCTATTCCAGCATGTAGAAATGTAATACTCAAATGACTCCAAACCTTGCCACACTACCGAATTTCGCGCAAGACAAGAGAAAACTTGGCACGAGAACAAAGGGTGTAAAGGATGTTCTCTACCCCCTAACACACATTGCTAGGAGCGTCGACTGAAAAACCAGGCAATGTGTGGAGTTAGTGCCAGGAGAAAATGTATTGTAGCGGCTATCAGTTGTGTTGTCAATGTATATGAAGCGGTCACGTCCGAAGTAGGGTGCTGTTTGGTTCAAAAAATGTAACGCAAATAGTAACGGTAATGGTTTACGCTTGATTACTGGCGGTAACAAATTTGAATAGGCTGGTATCAAATTTTAGTGTGGTATCTGATTACGGTTGAACTAAAACAAACATGATTTAACGTTATCTGTTACCCATTACGTTACAAATATGTGAACCAAACGGCACCTAAGTTGTTGTGCATTGTTTGACGTTTCAGCAACAACATGAATGAGTTGCTAACCAAGCAAGCATGAACATTAACAGTCTGCACACCCAAACAATCAACTACTGGCACAAACCTGACTAACAGACAGCCATAGCAACCACCAAGGTGCTAGACTAGGAATAGGACCACCCAGGCACCCACCTCTTCTCATAGAGAGCGTCGACGTACTTGTCAAGAACGAATTCCTGCGAGCTAACATGCTCTGTGGCCTGCGCGAGCTGAAGGTCAGACAGCCCACTGGACATGGAGGTCACGCTATCGGCATCGCCACCGCCGTCAAGCTTGTCATCGGCACCACCACCACCTCGACCGCCCTTGTTCCTCTTACCTAAGACAAAGGACACCAAAGTCAGCAACTAAACAGTAAACAATCAACCAATCAAGAATTGGATGGGGCGATGCGCACTCTTGCCCATGGCGACGTCTGGGCGGTCCAGGAAGCGAAGAGGCCAAGAACCAGCCGGTGATCAGGCGCAGGCGTAGCGGCGCGCGGTCAGCGGTGGATCCGACAGAGGGAGGCGTCGTCGGAGGGGGCGGCGAGGAGGAACCGGGAGGAAGAGCTGGAGCTGGAGTTGGAGGTGGAGAAACGGAGGCGCGCGCCGTCGGTGAGGTCGGATTGGCCGTGGAGACGCCGAGCCATGTGAGATTGGGCGACGGTGAGGGGCGGATGAACGGAGCAAGGAAGAGGAGACTTTTCTGGCTTGTTTTTCTTCCCCCCTTGTTTTCCTTGTGATTTGTCAACGAGAGGCAGAAGAGTCGTCCGTCCCGCCACAGGAACAGAGACCTGCCAACCAGCGGTCCAGCCGCGTGCAAATCGTGGTTCACGCCGCTCGCCCTCGCTCGAACGGGCTTGCTGCCATCTCATTCAATTTGCTTGCAAGTCCAATTTCAACCGTAACTTGATTACAAACATAATACTTCCTTCCTAGTCGTTTTAGTTCTTATTTTTTTTTATATATTCATATCTCTACTAACTATTAAGAGACTAATGTAGACTGCCCCCGCCTCCCTACCCCGCCGCAAAGCCTGCCTCGCACGACCGCGATCCGCCCTCCCGCCCACCCAATCAATCCGCCAACAACCGCCGCGACCGCCGCGATCCCCGCGATCCCCGCGATCCCTACCTCGTGAACTTTATCTACCCTGATCTGCGAGTTGCCCTACCCACCCTGACCCGCGCAGGCGAGCGAGCCCCCATTGAAGCGCGCCGCCTCCCCCCGTGCGCGGCGGCAGGGCTTGGTGAACGAGGCAAGCGGTCCGCGCGCGCCTGGCCGTGATAGGGCGGTGCCGGCACCGGGTCTGATGCGGAGGCCGCTGCCATGTCGGACGTCTCGTCGGATCTCGGTGGCATCCGGGTGGGGCCCGTGGAGCTTGACATCGAGCAGGTGCATGCCGCTAACCCTTCTCTAGGTGGATCGATTTTTCCTCCCCTGTCCCTGGATCCACTGTGTGTGCAACTGAGATGAGGATTGGTAGATCACCATCTACCGCTTGTGTCTCCTCTCGCGTGGCGCGGATCGATTTCCCTTCCCACGAGTGGATTGAAAGATCATCATCTATCACCTAGGTGCTCTCCGCCCGCGGAACTTCGGGCGAGCTCGTGCTCTTTGTGCGCCGACCTGAAATGGTGCTTGATTATGGCGAAATTCATGGGCGTTGTGTTGGTTTTCTTCTTATGTGCTACAATGGAGCTCAGTCTGGATATTCCAGGCCGCTATTCCCCTTTCTCTGCTGAAATTCCGGGAGCTAGAATGGGTGATTAGAGGTCAAGCTGGGACTATTATACTTCCCATTCCCTGTTTTCTGGAGCTGAGGGGATCAGTCATCAGTGGGATGCTTTAGTGAACAGAAGATTCATTCTGGGAGCGAGGGCTCTTAGTTGATAGTTTAGTTCTTTCACTTGCACGCTCGTGCGTTCTCTTGCTGTGTTGGACTTGGTGATGTGCTTGTTCATTCTGTTCTAGCTGCTACATGACACTGAAATTGGGCGAGATTTGAAACCATGCATTTGTGTTGTTGTTTTTTGTTAGGGTGTTAGGGTTACATCACTGTCAGTTTCTGTAATGATTTAATCAGTGTCGGTTAAACTGCTGCTATTTCAAGTTTAGGGTTACAGTAGAGGCGAACGAACTATGTGATATATAGATCGGTGCTATGTGATTTTGGTGTATTTTTTTTACCTAATTGTCAGTATCTGGGAGGTAAGAGTGACATGTTTGGGGCATATGGCTGCTCTATAGCTCTTCATATTTCTCTATACATCAATTCTATTGTAACTGTATGTTGCTATTGCCATTTCATTTTATAGGAGATGGTGCCACATTGGAATCAGTTCTGGACCTTGTGAAGGCAATGTACCTAAACATTGAAAGCTTCCCCTGTGTAAGGCTGCTGAATCTTTCTGGTGAAATTGGGTGTTCTGGTGCTTACTTAGTGCTTACATAATACTCACTCAGGATGACAAATCCACATGTTTCTAAATGGTTGAATGAAAGTTGCAGGTGCTGAATGTAGCTTCCAAGGACGACTCTATGTCTTTGTTACCTGTATTCCTGAAATGCCATGAATCATGTCCTAATGGTAGTGGAGTTTCCAAAGTAGACCCATTTCACTTGATCATAAGTTCCTCACTTATATGTTTGGTCCTTGTTACTTGTCCTAAATTGTTGGATGACTCTATGTCTCTATTACTTGTATTCCTAAACAATGATTGAAGGTCGTCCGACTAATCACGATTAATCACAATTAGTCAGGTTGGTCGCCTGTTAACAGTTGATTAGCCGGATGACTCGATTAGGGAGCCAGGTCGTCCCAATCATCTAATTAGTGGACGATAAGGACGACTCAACGATAAATGCAGTTACCTTTCTGACATTAGCTTACGCAGCTTTTCGCCTTTCTTAAAAATGGGAAAAATGATAAACATGCCAGTCAATTGTACTCGATCGTGCACCTATATTTGTTACATTGACAGAAACATGTTTATCGTTACATTGTCAAAACAACATTATTTTCCTTTCATATTTACAAGTTGCAGTCCTCAGTACACTGCATTATTTTTGTTAGAAAAGCTATTATGTAGAACCAGCATGCTAACAATTATTTGAGAAACAAGCTTTTTACATATTACCTCTGTTTCATATCTCCTGAATCCTTATTGTTTCTTTATGTGAATTTCTGTATCTTTAATCGGTATAGTTTTTTACACAACGAAATATGATTTACTTCACGGAAAACATGTGAATTTTAGTTCGTGGCATACCACGATTAAATAATGTTAACAATAAAATTTAGCAAATAAATTTCTAACAAAAATTTAAGCAAATGGTATACAATTGTCTATTTTAGTGTTTTCCAATAAGTAGTGTACTAAGGTAACGTTTGGTTGAGGAGCCAAGTAGAACGGAGCTGTTCCATCCCTGATTCTAGGAACGGAGCCGCTCTGTTCTGTGTTTGGTAAGCTGGAACGGAGCGGCTCTATTTTTTGTTTGGTTGCAGAGTGAACTGGAACAGAGCGACTCTGTTTTTTGTTTGGTTGCAGAGGGAGGCGCGCGAGCTGCTGCGCACGGATGGAAGGGCGAGCGGGCTGGGAACGGAGCGGCTCCGTCCTATTGATTTTTTGGAGTGGGATAGTTCTAAATCTGAGGAGAATATTCCCTAATTGGAGCCACTCCGTTCTAGTTACTTTATAACCAAACAACAACAAAACTGGAACAGAATGGCTCCGTTCAACTTGGCTCTTCAACCAAACACTACCTAAAGTTTGACATACAAACCTTGATGTTTAGAAGGACAAATATCTAGAATAAATAAGGACAATATTTAGAATAAATAATGAATGTGCAAGTAGGATTACAATTTTCTTTTTGGAGTATAGGCTCTTCTTAGTTCATTTTACTATGTCATGACTCAACATGTGGTCTTATCAAGGAAACTGGAGCCTTGATTGTATGGCAAGCACCACCTATTATAGAGAAGATGGCTGCTCACAATTAGTTAGACTTCAAGCAGGATCCATACAATTTTTTGCTCTCTGTTACATCATGCCTAGCCTCCAGGGTGATTTATTTCTTACCTTTTTTGATGCATCACCATTCTTGGTCCTTGTTAGTTTAGTTAAAATTGTTTGGATCATCTGACATTCCATTTTACCAGTCTGTCATGATGGAAAAGAGTATACTTGAGACTAGATTAACAAGTGGTCAGAGCTGTGAGAGAGATACTTTGACAATTGTAGGCAGCATCAATAGTGTCATTGAGGTATCTGTAACCTGTTTGTAGCTTCTTTGTCCATTAGTAATATATAAATTTTATTTCTAAGGTTTATATGACTTGTTGAACATCTTGAAACCACACACTGATGTAGTGTCAATAAATTTTTCACTTTACATTTCATTAATCCCTGCAAACAAAAATGACATGCCTCTTGGTGTGGGATACTAATCAGTAAAACACCTAACCAACATGCAGCAGCTGTTCCAGCTAAGGCATTCCAAGTACGTGGGCCCTATGTAAGAGATGCTCGCCGAGTTATGCAGCCTAAAAGGGGACTCGCACGGCACGAACAAGGGAGCTCCCAGAGTAGCAGTAGGTAACAGTAGGTGGGGCGACGTGGAAACGCTGACGTCTTCATCTGGCCTCTGGGGGCACCTGTCCCTGAGCTCCATGGATTTTCTAGAGCTCGAGAAGAGGAAGACCATGATCTTGTCCATGGTTGAAGAGGTAGGCTAGCTGTGCATTAGTTTTTGGCAGAGTAGGAGTCTCTGTGCTTAGAGCGAGCACACTGTCACTTCTGATAACATTGTAATCCCGTTTTTCTACGGTCTCCGATTCGTTCTCCCAATTTAGAGATTTGCTTTTTATAATTTGTTGTGAATGGTTTTGGCAGGTTTGGCACACGGCGTCCCTGTACCATCTCGTCCACACCGCGGCGCTGCTCGAGGCGCCCATCACCAAGCGCCCCAACGCTGTGAGTACCAGTGCTGCTCGCTTCAATAAGCAAAATCTATACTACTCCTATTAAGAAGCTAAAGAAGGCATCCACAGTCTTGGACGCCCTCGCCTACCATCGCCGCAACGCACGTTGATGGCGCTTTCCTCCTCTCTGTCCGCCCTCCTCTCTTTTGCCTGGACGATGCCCGCATCTACACAGAGAACGCCATCCGCAAGCACACCGAGCACATGACCTACCTCCGCCTTGCCTCGACACACAGGCCAAGATGGTGCCATGGCCGCGCCAGTTCATCATCCCTGCAACAGCGATAGCAGCACATACGAGGTGCAGACCTACAACGTTTGTTCATTTCTTCGATTCTTATCCTGCGTTGTCGCAGATTCAAACATATTTAGATCTGCTAATCAATTGAATAGTCCATACGACATTTGGACGAAACCGATGTGTGACAAAGTTTTCTTTTGTCCTTATCCGTACACTTGAAATTTGATGCACGGCACGACCGCAACTCTCTTCTCCCCGCCAGCATTTGTCCTTCTTTGCTCGTTGGACTCCAACAATTCAGCTTGGATTTGTCTAAATTTTGTGGCTAAATGCATGCATCGGGTTTTTTGTTTGCTATACTGACGGATGACCGTATACCTTTTTTGCAGGATTTATGGGTGATTCGTTGAAGAGCAACATGTTTGCCTCATTAGTCTGTATGCTCACGAAGCTTAGGAATCTTGGTCTAAAGGTAAGCAGCTAAATTGTTGTTTCCGTACAGTAAGTAGCCTAAAATATATTTTTAAATATTTGAATATGGACCCTCATTTTTAAAACCCTGAAACTGTATTTTGTTTATTTGCATCAATTTGGCATTATCCGTACGATAGCTTATAATATACAATTCAACAGCTCTTATTGTTTCTGTGTGATATATTATTACACTCTTATTGTTTCTGTTGTGCTGCCCTCTTATAACGATTTTATTTCCGGAACTTGTATTAAGAGACAACTCTATTAGCTGGCTCATCAACATGAATACAATCTTGTTTGATAAATTGCTCATGTTTTACTTGATGCATCACTCCATTCTCAGTTATCACCTGTACAAATTAAAGTTTTTAGTGAAATTATTTGCAGATTACTCAACTGTATTGGTTCTATGACGATGCTTAAGGAAGTGAGTGTCTTCTCTTAGGTTACTGTACATATTGTGGATTTAAAAAAACTAATACCACTAAACATGATTTTGGGAGTATTAGTAAAGGGTTTAATAATTGATTCACTGCCATATCACCACATTTTGTCCTTGAAAACTATTGTATTCTGGAAAATCGGGTGATATGATCCAAAATATTGATGAATTGCAAGTACTTTTTAAGCAAAAATCTATTTTTTTCCAGTCACCATGTAAATCTATTTCATGGTTTGTAATGCCCATGGTCTATTTTGTGTGACAGTTTCTAAAACTTATTATTCTTTGCTTGTCCTATATTCAAACAAAATTGACCACACCACCTTTTTGTGAAACTTATTGTTCTAAGCTTGTCCTACATGAGCTTGTTTGTCTGAGCAGGCTGCCTTTGTGATAATTTATAACCCAATGATATGTTTATCCAATTACATGATATATTGCCTAAAAGAAAATAAATGTTCGTAGCCATTTGTGACATTAACTGGTAGTCATCATCTAATATATTAGAGGTTGGTCTTCTCCTTTGCAGCGCTACGTGGTGCGATGACTCTCAGGACCAAGGCATTGAAGGAGGTGTGTAACGTCGCAGCTATGATCTCATTGGAGAAGGATGCGATGGTCAGAGGCAGCGGGCATCACCAGCACAGTGACCACAGGCATGAACTGATGCCGAAAACTCTCTACTTCACCATGTACACCATCGATTAGTACCACTCTCTTCAATCAATCATGTGAAGGGAGCTGCTGCTGGTTGGCGTTTCAGCTATTCTGATTGCCTTCAGGTACGAGGAGATTTAGACCCTATAGGTGCACAGAAAACTTCCATGTCTCTATGTCCTATGTTCCCGGTGCTATTTTTAAAGTTTCTCTAAACTCATTCATGTGTGTTTTTAGGTGAATGATTTCATTCTTATATCAGTGCATACAATAGGGAGCAGATTCTTTCGATGGAGAAGGGAATTATGAATAGGCTGGAGTGGGACTTAACTGTTCCTATAGTATACATGTTCTTTGTTCATTTTCTGAAGGTAGCAACCTTGGACAACAAAGTTGAGAAAGAGGTAAATAAATTTCATCTTTTATGGTTGTCGTAAACCAATCATAATTCATCAGGCTTTTGTGAGCTTACATTTTCTCTAGTCTTGTGGAATGCAGATGGAGGACATGGCCTTCTTCTTTGCTGAATTGGCGTTGATGCAATACGAATACGTCTTGGTGACGCGCCTGCCTTCTCTGGTTGCTGCTTCTGCTGTCTACTCAGTCAGGCTCACTCTCGAGAGAGCTCCCCTCTGGACCGACGCCCTCAAGCACCACACTGTTGTGTACCAGGTGCTCGGAGGAGCCACCCGTGAAGGGCAGCGGCCGCCGGTCTTCACCTGTTAGGTGCTACACCGTGGCTTATCTTGAAGACAGGAAGTTTTCTTCACCGGCACCATTGGGGGGCTTTGCGTTTATTACTGCTTGGGCCAGCCTCCTGTGCGTGTACTATGTCTGGTGCTTCGAAGGCGTCGACGCCTACAAGTTCATCCCCAAGCACCCGCCCTCGACCCACCGATGCACACGAGTAGCAGGGCATATGATATATCCACTATCCAGCTACATGCCTGCAATGCACATTTGGACATAGACGGTACAACCATGATTTGTGCCAATGTTGCATTGCATTGCAGGTATGATATTTTGGTTGAGAACCTCATGCGCACAAGGGGGTCATGCATGTCATCCCGAAGAAGGAAGATCCTAGAAGATATGTCTCTAATCTAACATGATTCTCTACCCTTATGTTCGTCACTGTCAATGAAGTTGTTTTTTCAGTCTATATTATAGAATTAGGGCCTCTTTGGATACAAGGACTAATTTTCCTTCAATCAACCCGTGATTACCACCTTCACGGCTCACAAGCCCTAGACGTCCTCCTAACGCGTTGTCCCCATGTGTGCTTAGAGGAATTATGCCACAAGAAAGGGGGAAGCCAGTTTGATTTCTTACTTAGCATATTAATTATAGCTGCAGTACTACAATTGTAGGGGATAGGGAATCATACTTTTTTGATGCATTTATAGTTTGATACTTGATACGAATCTTTTACTTGAAACTGCACATGTGTTCTCTATTCATTATCTGAATGATTTTGTTCTGTTGGTGTTTCTTTGTCATCAATTTAACCTGTCTTGAACTTATTATATAATTCAGGGTGCACTGAATGTTGTGATGGGTAATGTGCTGAGATAGGTGGTGTGTTCCTGCAGAGTACACATGTTTTATTTCTTCACATCTTTTCTTGCACCTGCAATTTTCTTTGTCTTTATAATATGTCAAGTAGGAATACTTGTTGTTGATACTATAATATAACTTTTGGTTAGGTCAGAAAGATTACGTTCACTGTGTCAACAACTGTTGGCAATAAGCTGATGGCTATATCTACAAGTACTGTGAAAAAGGTATGGTGAAAAGCACCAGTGAGTTATTTATTTTTTGTTATTTTTTCTTTGCATCAACGGAAGCTTCACATCAATTACTTTTAGCCTGAACTAAAACAAAAATTTAGTTCTATATTGGTTGTAGGCGAATAATTTGTGAGATATTAAGTTAATGATAATGTATGTTGTTCATTTTCATGTAATCGTCGTGTACTAACTTTTTATCGAAAAATCTATCTAATAATAATTACTTGTTTATATGTTACACTTTTATCTGATTGGTTAGTGGTCGCTTGTAAGGGGGTGGAGACTAAGGATCCAAGCCACTTTATCACAAACCACAACATCGAGCGTATGAGGCAGGGCAAAGAGGCCAACATGGTGCATGTAACGCTAGAGATTTTCTGTCCCCGTGCTCAATTTTGGCGTGGCACATTCCGGATCTCGCATGATTCGGTATCCCGCCAATCCTCTGCAAGTCGCTGGCGATCATGGAAACACAAGGTCTAGCCTTGAACGACAGGTTAGGGGTTTCACTCTCCAGTATCCAACAATTGTGTCCATGGATCAAGACACTAGTACTTTAATCATAAGATTCCACAAGCCAAGGAATTATACTGGATGTACATCCTTTGTCCTAGATAAAGCCCAATCTATGTGATATGTGTTTTCCAATGCATGGTGGATTCATGTCATTAGGGAGTTTCCTTATGTTTCTTGTCTCTTTCAGGTTTTTCTCATTTTTATCAAATCCTTTCTTAGGGATCTCGGGTCTCCACTCTCCAGGTCTTGTGATATGTGCAGTTAGCTAATCTAAATTCTTTCATTAGTAGCTAACTCCTACATCATTAGTGATATATTTTTGTTGCTATCTGCACAACCACATTATTCTGTCATGCACAAATCTTTGTAATTTTGTCTTGTGCCTCTTGGTTGATACTTACTATTTGTTTATACATTGTTCTGTGCTATAATACGTAGACATGAGCACCATTTCTTTACTTAATTGAATTGTTTATTATTCATGTTAGTTTTGATTGTTCATACTCATGTTCTCCCTGTAGGAAGCTTAATTTGTCGATGACTTGTTGTTGCTTTTATATGCACATGGCAATGAGGTGAGCTGATCTTTGTTGCTATATACTGTTATTGGTCACAAATTGTTTGTTGTATTCATTTTTTCTTTGTTTGCACTGTAGTTATTAGCTATAAGAAAAAATGTTTCTCAGTTGATAAGAATTCCTTATGATGGTTGTTTCTAGAAGAAATGATAGTTTGTATCTCTAGATAGAAAGGATTGCTATTTTTCTCTGGTGCTCTCTTTATAAATTTGGTTGAGTTTTTCAGCAAATTGATATTATTTCAAAGATTAGAATGCTTTCTTAGATATTGGAGAAATATAAGTTGTTAAATTGTATATCACACCTTTTTAGTATGAAAAAGAGGAGCTAAAAAATCTGTATTTATATTTTCTTAGCTTACCAATACTGAGTATGTCTGTTGATATGAGTTCATTTATTATTGCAAACTTAGTATGCCTTTATTTAGATATGTACAACTTAGCATCCTGCCTGTAGATCAACGCAGCGAACAGGCGGGGGAGGAGGGCGAGGGGCTCGGAGCTCTATGGTGGTGGTGGCTTCGATTTCTGGGGGCCTGAAGCAGATGGAGAGGAGAGGAGAGAACAGGAGACGGTGGAGGGGAAGCGAGGCAAGGAAAAAGGGGAAGAAATGTTTTTTTTGCTTGCTATGTATTCCACCACCACTTTCTCTCTTTCGGCCCCACGCTGCAACGCACGGGCACCCACCTATTTGTACATAAGTTATCGTAGTATTCTATGTTTCCGTTGCAACGCACGGGCACCCACCTAGTAGATATAGATGAAGATAAATATATGAAACACATACATCAAATATTATATGAACTTATTAATTAACTAAAACAAATTTTAATTTGGGACGTAGTCTATCTATCAATCTATCTATCTATTACAAACATAATATCTATCTATCAAAATAATTGTTTACTCCCTTTGTGTTGTTGTTCTCTAGCAAACAAATCTAGTATCCTATAAACCATAAGTATATGTAGCGGTGGATCTAGGATATTCAAGTACCTTTAAAACTTAAACGATCACAAGATGAGTACTCAATTGTATTTCAGAAGACTTACCTAAAGATAATACATTTGGTTAGTAGCAAGGAATGCATTTGTTTTGTACAAAGACATTTTATACAAAGATGTAAATACGATCCTTACATTGATCATTGACAAGCATATCACTTGGATTTCGATCTTCCACGAGTTTTTGTTCAAACTTCAGTATGTATATAGAAGCACAAATCTTATAACATCCACAAAATAAACTTTATAGTGGGGTACACAATAACCCCACAAAAGACAATATATGCCATCCATATAACCTGTCGATACATAAGAGATACACCTCGATGTCTCAACCTTTTCGAAGTTCGGCAAGACCACCACACCTTATCTTTTGAAGAAGAAGAAAAACGACAAGGTGGTGGCCACCAAGATAATTAAATAAGCAAGCGAACACAAAAGGGATCAAACGATTTTGGATACAAAAGGCGATTATTTCAACCATGAAGAGCACCAAGAAAGTTTGGATCCCAAAGGGGAAATGATAACACCGATGGACTTCAGAGAATTTAGAAACTTGGCAATGTTGGGATGCATATCATAGGATGAATCATATTGGATCACGTCATTGCCAAGAAGGTTAGTGAACTATGAACCCAAATTCCCATACCCATGTTAGGTAACTAGATTTAAATTCTCACAATTACAAGTGGTATCTATTTCTTTTTTATGTCTAGTTCTACATATGTACATTTAAATTATTGTCATGCATACATTAGGTAAATCATATGATATGATTGCTCAGTTTCACTCTTACCCTTGGACCAAACCTACATGGATTAAAATTGTTTAGGAGCATCAAACATAGCTCACCTTTAATCAGTATAAAATTAGTTTGCATTTGATTTGTCTTATATGTGATAAGTCCAAATTGTAGACATCTTTCCCTAATATCACAGACAAATAATGTTCATATACATGTGACATTATCTTTCAAGTGATATTTTGACCATTAAAAGTCTAAGTGCATTTCTCCTACATGTATTTCAAATTTGTATGCATGATTTTAGGGTGAGGTCACTCTACAAGTTGGTATATTTGAGACTAACACTCTTTTCACGCTTGTCATGTGTGTATTAGTCTCATTACAAAGAAAAATGAAGTCCTCGAAGATAAGCATCATGCTTTAATTAAAATGATACAACACAAATTGGTATCAAGTCCAATTGTGTTTCTACATGTTGCATTCTTGAAACCAATGTCATTTTGTTGTCTTTCAATTGGTATCTCTTACATGCTTTCTCCATGCATTATATAGGTGAAAGGGAAATGTGCTCGATAGCCAGTTCTACCTATTTTGGTGATTAAGTGACCAACACACCACAATGAACTAAATAGTTTGAGATGAGTATGAGCACAAGTTCACATGAAGGCAAATTGATGGAACTAAGTCCAAATGAGTTAAACTGTAGGACAAAAGTGCAACTTCGAGTAAAAAATATAAACATGAGAGGTTTGAGTGTTTGGATAAGTTGTATAGGTCTATTACAATGTTTCTAGCACTTGCATCTGGTCTCTAACTCATTTTGTAGCAAAAAGTGCATTTTGGACTTAGTTTGAACCATATTGCAAATCTTGGAGAAACTATGGCAAAGAGGTGAGTTTCCCACACTTAGTTAATTGGATTACATACTAACTATGTTTGTCTGAGTTGTAGGGAAGCTCTAAAGTATAGTAAAAAATACTTGGAGATTTTTGGCTCAAAAGAGCCAAAACTAGCCAATTTTGGGCCTCACTGGACCGAGTACACACGGGCCTAGGACTTGGTCTTTTGGCGGCATGGCACACTGGTCCGTGCGGGTGTGCACCAGACCACCTGTTCGGATGAACAATGGAATCTCATGAATTTAATTTTAAAATTTATCGAACCTTTACTGTTCATGGTCTTGTGGCGCACCGGACCGCCTCCAACGGTTAGTCGTCGGCGCGTATCGACGAACCAATGGCTAGCTAAGGAAACTACCGGTCAGAATCCTGGACTCGAGGCACGTGGACACGGTTCGGTGCCCCGCGGGAAGCTGAATTTTGGCATGTTTTTGTAAGGAAGGAGCAACGACTATGTGGCCTTTTGGGGCTATAAAAAATTAAGTTGTGGACGGGTTAAAACAGTCATGTTCTAGGCCTTCTCATCGGATCGGTCTAGTCTTTCTGACCCCATCCTTCTCCTCAACCTAGTTCTCACATCTATTTATATATCCATCCGTATTTATCCTGACATTGCTCAATCGAGTCCTTTCGGATACCCCCTTCTCGGTGCCCCTGTTTCGCTCGTTGTTGTCGTGACGCTGGCCCGTCTAGTAGCCCTGATCTCTTACCACGACGATGCGACCCGTTTTCGGTGGTCGATGAGCTTGGGTCAACTAGTGAGCTCCGGTTCTCAACCGAAGATGTCACGTGACCTTGCCCTTTCCTAGTGCCCCACCTTTCGAGAAGATAGACATTGGACAAGGTATGCACGTTTTCGATTCGGCAACAAGAATTTAATGATATGTTTTTATTATTTTGTTCATTTAGTTATCTTCTTTAAACTTGAATTCAATGCAAAAGTAGTTTTTATGGTATTACTTAATTTTGTCATGTAGTTCTTTGCCCCCTATGAATTCTCGTCCTACGTCCGCCACCGGTGGATAGCATAGAAAAAACACTAAGAATTTATTACGACAATGAACCAACAATATTTTACTCCTACAACAATGAGTCAAGTGGGGACTGCCAAGCTTATTGGTATTAAGTGTTATGTTGTTAAAGAGAAGATTTAATATTAAACTATTAAAGTTGAGTATATCAGAATTTAACATATGCTAGCGGATCCGTTTACAAAAAGGCCTTCGATCTAACGTGTGTTTAGATAACACGTATCGGCATGGAATCGGATTAAGGGAAAGCCTATGACTCTAAATCAAAATCAAGGGGCTATAGAAGTAAATTTCATTCTAAAGCAGAGAGCATGTTATAGTGAATGAGTTCAGTGACATTTAATCGGTCATCATCATGTTCCCACACGTCCTGATCGAGTCGCAAACTGAACTCATGGTTACGGCCTCTAGTCATAGGAACACAATATCTCATCTGCGCGGCCGAAATCCTATTAGCTTTTAGCCACCACAATTTCCTGTCAAGCAGGGTCCCGATCTACCCAGTGTTCCACAGAGTAGCTGTTGTCGATGTCGTTCGGAGGTTGATGTATGAGCTGAGCTGCAGAAGCAATGACCATATGTTCGTACAACGAAAAAAAAGGAGCGCTAGCTAATGGTGATCGAACATAGTGCATTCATTGGGTAATAACCCTGCTTTGGGATTAATTCTAGTCAAATCGATCTCCCAAAAGTTCTCAATATATACATACTATACTATACTGGAGTATATATAACCATCATATGGAGCAGTCACTCCATAGCTTCTCGGCGAAGCGAGACCGACCTGCATTCAATTCCAACCAATAACAACGAACGGCTAGCTCGACCATGCACAGAGTACTATAGGGGAATGTGATCCTCGCCACCATCGTCTTCCTCCTCCTTGCATTGGTGGCTGGCTGTTCGCGCATGTGCATTTGTGGCTGTGTGGGCGTATTTATTGATGCGCATGACTCTATCACGCTACTACAACGACTCTTCAGCACTACTATGGTGGCTGGTTTATTATTATTTTTGTCCGAATATATGTGAACGATAATAATAGCAGCGCCACGTACTACTGCAAGTCGATTGCTTTGGCAATGTGCCATTCCTCCCGTATATGCATCGATCTTCATTAATTGTTTGGTTTGTTTTATTACCCTTGTTGTGAACTTGCTCTCAAATGCTATAAATTAAGAAGAAGGCAACACAAATGTTAATGGTTAAAGATCTTCGTCCTTCGAAGCATTGTATTCCAGACGAAGCATTCTATCTTCGGAAAGTCGACCATTAAACAAAGTCAGGTTGACGCCATGAGGGGAAGATATTTTCATGATATGTCTATTGTGAGGATTGGAGGAGATAGCACCGCCCCTGCTCCTGAAGAAAATGAAGTTATTGTTTACCGAAGCTTTTTGAAGGCAGGCCTTCGGTTCCCATTGAGCAAATTTGTGGTTGAAGTGTTGAAGATATTCCAGATCTTTCTTCACCAAATTACTCCCAAAGATATAATTAGGATGGGGATGTTTGTTTGGACTGTAAGAAGCCAAGGGCTGAAACTGAGCGCAAAGTGTTTCTGCAATATGCACGAACTATTGTATGAGACGAAGGCTACTAGGAAAGAACAGTATCACAACAACTTCAGTTGTTATGGATTCATTGCCCGTCCTAATGCAAGCTACCCTGTTCCAACATTTCAGAAAAGGTGGTCCGGGGCCTGGATGGAGGAATGATTCTATGTCAAGAATAATCTGATTGAGAGGGAGGACATTAAGGAAATTATCCAGCGCCCGATCTGGTCTCGCTTTAGCCTTCGAAGGCCGAGGGTGGCGATTGAAAATGATGATGAAGCATGTCAAAAGGCCTTCAGCAATGTCTGTGCTTTCATTGGTACACGGGACCTGATCCAAGAGCACATAGCTTACAAGGTATGGCCACTTGTGGATAGCTGAGAAATGCTGAAGGAGACTGTTATCGGGTCCAGCAAAGGTGGATTAGTTCGCCTGAAATATACCTTCAGGTTCAGAGACCGGTTTGATGAACCAAACGACGACTGGCTGAAAAGTATTGAGGCTACTAGCAACGAGTTGCTTGGGGCATATACCAAAGTCGAAGATGATGCTTTGTCCTCGGCCTTCGAGGGTCGGATCAAGAAAAGATTAAACAGAGTTTTTGATGCGATTGGTTTCGTATATCCTGATTATTGCTATCCTTCGCGGAGGCAAGGAAAAAATAGGAAAGCTTCCACTTCGGCCACTCCTGCCATGCCGAAGGGCAAGAAAATCAAAGTTTTGACCCACAGGCCTAGATATATTGAAACAGTCATAGTGTCGAAATTTGGTGAGGGGACATCTTCCGCTGCCGAAGCAGGACCGGCTGCTCCCGCCGCTCGGAGTGCTGAAGAATCGACTGTAGTGCCGAAGGTGCCTATAGTCGAACCAGTCGAAACCGAAGATGAGACTACCAAAAAGTTAGATTTAGAAAAGCAACAGATCAGCCAGAAATTCTGAGCCAATCAGCAGAAGCAGAGTTGCCGAAGGTTGCAAAAGCTCCCACCACTACTCCCAAGAGGAGAAGAATGGCTAGCATGCTAGACACCTTCGCGGAGACAAGGGTACTAATTCCTGCTCCTGTGAAGAAGGTTGTCGAAGCCGTTACAACTCATGCGGAGACCGAAGCTAGGCTTTCAGTGCCTGCTGAAATGAAGCTTGTCGCAATTGAGCAGAAGGCTGAAGAAGAATCTCCAGATACTAGCGTAGTTTTGGAGAAAAATGTGGCCAAAGAAGCCAAATCCCCTGCTTCCGAAGCACCATCCGAAGATCTTGACTATATTATTCGATATGCTTCGGGGAAAAGATTATCCAAAGAAGTAGTTTTTAAAGCCAACCACTATGCCCGGGAGCTAAAGTACCCGAAGGGGGCCTTAGTGTTTAACGGGATGGACGAAGATGATTTCATGTACTGCCTCCCAGACAACAAAGAGTTATCCGTCTGCTGGGAGATGTCCAGAAGTATGGGATTTCTGAAGCTCGAAGCTGGCCTTTGCGCCATGACAAAGGCTGACCTCGTGGACAGCCTCGCGTACAACAGTCTGAAGGTATAGAAGTGAACTTTGAAGTTTATGGACTTGGGAATGAAGTATTTTATTCTCACGCTAATCCTTTATTCTTTCTTGCAGGGCTTAATCCTTAGTAACGCCCTAAGGGCGCAAAAGAACACCGAAGACGAGAGCTGCTCTGTAGCTCTCAGCAACCTTCGGTCAGAGGTCATCAGGCTGAGAAACGAAGCCATGGAGAAAGACAAAATTCTACTTTCATTGGTGAATAAAGAAAAAGAAGATGAAGCAAAATTTAACGTTCAAACCAAAGCATATAAAGCCAAAGATGAAGATCATCATAAAAAACTTGCCAAAGCCAATGAAAATTGCGCGCTCGCAAAGGCTAGCCAAGAGATTAGTGAATATTGGAAGAATAAGCAAGAGAAAAATGTTGAGGAGCTTCGCGAATCCAAGGAAAGATGTTTTGAAAAATCCTTGGATTGCATGAAGAAATTGAAAACTAGCTTTTCCAAAGTGGGTGCCTATTCTTCTAAGGAGAATTTTATTCGAGGCGACCCTGAAGGCGTTATTGAGTGGATATGCGGGGAAGCCGAAGCTTTCGAGGAGATCCTAAGCGATCGTGGGGATATATGTGCTTTCTCCGGCATACGGGGAATCGTGGCTATTCTAGAGAAGGCTGGATGCAATCATGTTAAAGCTGCGACCGAAGCTGAAGTGGCCTTCTCTATAAACGACATAAAAGACCCCTCGGCCGAAGCTACTTCGGTGGGCGGGAAATTTTATTATGATATCTGGGTGAACGGTGGCCGAGAATTGGCTAATGAAATAATAAAGAAAAGTGAAAACGAAACCCATGAAGCCCAAGAAGAAACTAGGCGAGCTGAAGAAGCTGCTGAACGCGAAAGGCGCATAGGTATTGTTTTTGAATTTTTAGCTTCGACACTTAATTTGTTGCTTCGAACTAATAGTTTGCCTACTACAGCTGAACTATCACCGCTACCGGAGCCATACAATCCCCTAGCTGATTCGGTCATGAAGGAAGCATTGGATGTAATGAGCGTTGCTAACTCTATTATCGACGAAGTCGTCGACAAGCTGCTGAACGAAGCGGCAGAAAAAAATACTTAGGGAAGATTAGAATTTATTGTAATGATTCTATGTAACATTTGATGTATGGAACAATTAATCTGACATGTAAATTATTGTAATATATTTCTTTTCGATGCATGAAATTTACACACATACCGTTTTTGAGCCTTCGGCGAAAAAACACCATCCTTTCTTTTCATGCTTCGTAAAGAAAGAAACCCCCTCTGGGAAGTTTGATAAAATTGTTCTTTCCGAAGTTTGCTTCATGCCTCAGCACATTTTCTTTTAACAAAGTATTGCCGAAGATTTGCTTTGTATCCAATCTTTTTGCTGTTGATGCAATATGATGTATGATGTATGTTATGCGGAATGATATGATGATACGATGCAAAATGATGGTGATGTCGGCCATACACACGCACGCGCCCACACTGGAACACACAAGACTCTGCATCCCCTTAGGAACGACTTTTGAGTCTTTAAGCTCTGCATCCCTTAGGAACGACTTTTGAGCTTCTTCACCTTCTATTTCGATGGCATCAAGCTCTGCATCCCCTTAGGAACGACTTTTGAGCTTCTTCACCTTCTATTTGGGTGGTATTTGGCTCTGCATTCCCTTTGAAACGACTTTTGAGCAGAAAACTTACGATGCGCTTCCTTAAGAACGACTTTTGCAGCTTCAAAACTTAATTTTTTTGGCTCTGCATTCCCTTAGAAACAACTTTTGAGCAGAAAACTTACGCTGCGCTCCCTTAAGAGCGACTTTTTGTAGCTTTCGAACTTGTTTTTGGCTCTGCATTCCCTTAGGAACGACTTTTGAGCTTCAGAAGTCTGTGAGAAAGGCATATTTTTGTCATTGATGCAGACCATTATTACGAGAAATTGAAATTTAATTCTTTGTTATTTATTTCTGATACATAAAAGAAAGTGACAAAAGATAAAAGGTACAATAAAAGCAGGATATTCTTCAGTAGATATGCTTTGATTCCGGCACAGTGCTGTTGACTGTACGAGCTTCGGATTCCTCCCGATAATCACGCTGCTGCTGTGCGTGTGGGTGCCCTTCTGGCTGCTGGCTTCGGGTGTGAGTGGTTGGTAATGGTGGTGGTAAAGGGAGCTGGGCCTAGGAAGCTTGAGAATGACTTGCCGAAGCAGCAGAAGTTGCAGGCTGTTGGTTACCTACGTATTCTGGTACGTAGGGAGAGTAGCATGAAGCAGTATGTAGAACCTACTTCGGCTGACTGCCACGCCTCAGCTTCGGCAATCTCCTTTTGCTTCTGAATTGTGACTTGGCATGTTCTTGTAGTGTGACCCTTGTCTTCACCATAGAATAAGCAATAGAGCTTTCTGGGCTGTTCCCCATACCTTCCTTCGAAGCCCCTACCGCCTCTGCCACTTGGGCTTGGAGGCCTGAAAGAGCTTTGTTGTTGCCCTGAGGATTGGGAGCTGTGTTGTGGCCTTTGAAGCTGGCTTCCTCTGTCATCACTTTGGCTGGAGTTATGGATTGATCTGACATGCCTAGAGTGGATTCTTCCTCCGAAGCCCCAAGTCATTTCAGAAAATATGTAAGCTTCTTCCCTTCTCTGGCGGAAATCATTGTCAGCTCGGATGTATTCATCCATCTTCTGAAGGAGCTTCTCTAGGGTCTAAGGGGGTTTCCTAGCAAAATATTGAGTCGTAGATCCTAGCCGAAGCCCCTTGATCATGGCCTCAATGACAATTTCATTGGGCATTGTGGGCGCTTGTGCTCTCAGACGCAAGAACCTTCGGACATACGCCTGGAGGTATTCTTCGTGATCTTGCATGCACTGGAACAAAGCCTGAGCAGTGACTAGCTTCATCTGAAACCCTTGGAAACTGGTGATCAGCATGTCCTTCAGCTTTTGCCATGATGTGATTGTTCCTGGCCGAAGAGAAGAGTACCAAGTTTGTGCAACATTTTTGACTGCCATGACGAAGGATTTTGCCATGACTGCAGTATTGCCCCCATATGAAGATATGGTTGCTTCGTAGCTCATTAGAAACTGCTTCGGGTCTGAATGCCCATCATACATAGGGAGCTGGGGTGGCTTGTATGATCAGTGGCGGAGCACGACCCAAAAATAAGGTATGGCAATGACAAAAACATATCTTATAGTAAAACAAAATTTTAGTATAAAAAATCATTAAGAAGTACCTTAGATGAAGAATCCCTTGTAGATTATATGCCAAATCAGCAATTATTTTAGTTACGTCTAGGAGACTTTGGCAGTTGCTCTTCAAATCTGCATGTTAAACTGAATTAGTCCTACTCCCACTACGAAATACGAATAACTAAAATGTATAGACAATATTGTTACACATAACACAACTACTGAACTACTTCTTCCTGGAGCCTTTCTTTTTGCCGACCTCGTCGAGCTTGAATCCATTGCAATTTGCAACTGCAGGGCAGCAGGCTTTGCAAGCAGCCGAATTTGGAATTTGCAAGCAGCAGCACGCTAGCACGGCTGAAGCAGGCGGATGGTCGGATGGAGCAAAGCAATTAAGCAAAAGCAAAGCAAGCAGCAAATGGCACGAGCAGGCTGCAGGTAGCAGCAAGCCAGTAGCCAGAGATGGAGGCGGGCAGGGCGGTAAGCAGCAAACGAGCGGACCGGTGGACGAACAGACGGCGGTCGGCAGGACGCAGCAAGCCAGAGATGGAGGCGGGCAGCCGCAGGCGGCCACGGCTGCGGACAGACGAGCTAACGAGCAGGCGGCCGGCCGGGCGGGCGAGGAGCGGGCGAGCTGCGAGCTGCCTTCTTGTGCTGCGGCGGCTGTGCTGGGCATGCGGCGTGCTACGACTACTGGCTAGGAGACGGAGGTATGGCGTGGGCCATACTTGGCCATAACAGGCCCTCCGCCCCTGTGTATGATGGGGGCCACGGGGTAGCCTGCAGTTCTGCTGACAGAGGAGAAGCATCATCAAAAGCAAAATTTCCATGATGGAAATCATCATACCATTCATCCTCATTGTAGGAATTGTCTTGACAAAGCTCTCTATGTTGAGGTCTTCGGTCCTGGTCATCTTGGGTGAGATGATGCATTTCCTCAGTGGCCTCATCAATCTTCTTCTGAAGATCGGCAAGACGAAGCATCTTCTCCTTTTTCCTCTGGACCTGTTGATGAATGGCTTCGAGGTCCCTGATTTCTTGGTCCAACTCTTTCTCCTGAGATGTTGGACTTGCAACCTTCCTTTTTTGACTTCTAGCTTCGCGTAGTGTTTCTTGGTTGACATCCAGTGGCTATAGTGCAGCCCCTAGCGCTGAAGATTTCTTCGGTGGCATGACGAAGGTCACAACTTGCCGAAGGTGGTCAAATGAGTTCACTGGAGGTGGGCGCCAATGTTGTGAACTTGCTCTCAAATGCTATGAATTAAGAACAAGGCAACACAAATGTTAATGGTTAAAGAACTTTGTCCTTCGAAGCATTGTATCCCTTAGGATATAATGATCTCCAGACGAAGGTTATGAAGGACATACCTTTGTAATATCAATATGTAAGAATAAGATCAATAACATATGAAAATTGCCAACATATTCATTATATGATCATGAACAAACATTAACGGTATTAAATTACATTTGTGCCTTCGGCTTGACAGAAGGTTGAAATATAAGGGTGACGTACGAGTGATTACAAGTCAGCGTGAACTGTACGGGGTTACTGTTCACCTATTTATAGGCACGGGACGCAGCCCAGTTGAAATTATATCCATGTCCTTGGTACTTACTATTGACTAAGGAGTAATCTATCGAGGGCTGGGCAGTATATTCTCCTTTAGGTCGGTTCCATTCTCCATCGCTGCCCTTGCGCTAAGCCAAAGCTTCTTCATCCGTAGCTTCGGAACTGGTTCATCCTTCTCTCAGACTGTGCCTTTCATACTGTGCACAGCTTCATCTCAAGACTGAAGGTTCCTGTGACAACATATTATACTCGGAAAGCATGTTAGTCGTGTTTTTGAGGACCTTCGAAAGACGAAGGCCCCCAACAACCCTCTTGTGTTATGTCTCTGCCATATTCAATTCCTTCTGGACTATATATATATATATATATATATATATATATATATATATATATATATATATATATATATATATATATTGAAGACCAGAAAGAGCCTCACGGACGGTCTGCGGTGGTGGCGTGGACAGTCCACGTGTACGCAGAGTCAGTTAGGATTCCAAGTTTCTCGTGGGATTTGTTAACTAAAACCGCAGGATTAGCTCGAGAAACAACCTGTAACGATTCCAGACCTCCCCTTTATATAGATAAAGGGCTACGACCGATTAAACCCCCAATAATCGATTAAATTAAGTCTATTTCTCGTTTTTACCTTATGCATTAGGAGTATTTCTAGTTTAGCTCTAGCCTCTAGGTTAGTTTTTTCCCTACCCCAAGTTCTTCGCTTCTCTTCGACTCTATGTCGATTAAAGGTATCTAGGGTGGTCTACC
Source organism: Zea luxurians (assembly GCA_029449295.1). Taxonomy (NCBI): domain Eukaryota; kingdom Viridiplantae; phylum Streptophyta; class Magnoliopsida; order Poales; family Poaceae; genus Zea; species Zea luxurians. The sequence goes on along the minus strand of JAOPSE010000007.1, from coordinate 32,442,920 downwards.
GACCTGAGACGAAGCCTAGGATCTCTCCTCGCCGACAGGGTCCCTCCCAGGAGCGAGATTTAGGCGCCGTCGGTGAACTCCACCGCACCTGTGCACGCGCGGACCGTCCGGCTCATCAGGCAGGGAACTTGAGCCCTGCGCCAGGTCGCGGACCATCCAGCCCCTGGCCGCGGACCGTCCGTGCCTTTGCAGAGGGCATCGCCACCGGTTCGTTATAGTGATTGGCGTCCGAAAAGGTATCAACACACTTTTGGCGACTCCGCTGGAGACAGGTGTCTAGATCTACTTAAAAACAGGCCCTCAAATGGCCAGTTCTAAAGATCACACCGATATCTCCCCAGACAATATACAGAAGCCGGCTGTTGAAAGTCTGATGGTCGATGAGCAACAACAATACAAGGACTACATGTGTCAAGCGGAAAAGTTCTTATCACAATACACGGTGGATCGCCACCAGAAAGTTGTCAAACATGGAGAGACCGACGTCGCATCTCTTCTATCTTCGCTTCAAGTCCCCAACGTAAGTAAACCCGACGATATTCAATCTATTAAATATTATGTAGATCAACGGCAAGATCAAATGAAACAACATATTGTAGGGTTAGAAGAGTCAATTAGAAAACTAACACGTACGTTGGAAAAGTCTGTTGCTCCTAGTTTTCCATCATATGAAACTAATAATAGAGTATTTATGCCTGATGCATCGGCAACAAATGGGGATTCATAGACCCAACCTTTATATGGTATGCCCGTGAACTCATATTTAGGGCAAATACAACCACCGTCGTCCTTGCTTGGCAGATCGGCGCCCCTGAACACGGTCGGACCGTCCGAGCTTCTGCCTGGACCGTCCGGCCCATACACGGACCGTCTGGCTTACTCTACCGGACAGTCCGGGGCCGCCCTAGGACCACCGATGTCCCTGCTTGGCAGATCGGCGACCCTAGACGCAGTCGGACCGTTCGAGCTTCTGCTCGGACCATCCGACCCTTACGTGGACCGTCTGGCTTTTCCTGCTGGACAGTCTGGGGCCGCACCAGGACTACCGCGTGGTGTCCTGATAATGGCAAACACAACCAGTCAGTTCGGATTTACCACCGGACAAACCGGGCACGCATACGCAGAACCTGTTGTTGCACACTATGCACCAAATTATTACACACCACAGCAGCAGTATATTCTGCCCCCTACATATTTAAATCATAACGCACCATACAATCATAGACCGTTCAACACTATCGATCGATCACGGCAAGAAGGTCGGTATACTAATGCCCGACCAAATGAGCCCCATAGCCTAGGATACGGTGGTCTGCCACTGGGTGCAATGGAAAAAAATAGGGAAGATATGGCCGAACTATTTTGAGACAAGTTTGGAGTTAGTGTAGCCAGAGTGGGGCAATCATACCAAAAGTTGTATAATCACTGGTTTTACACTGTCCCATATCCACAAGGGGCAAGGATACCAGAATTTTCTAAGTTTTCTGGTGAGAATGGGAGAACCACACACGGACACATAGGCCAGTTCCTAGCACACCTAGGCGAATTGGCCGATGGAGAAGCATTTCACATTCGGTTATTTTCTTTATCCCTTACTGGTACCGCTTTTGCATGGTACGCCGCCCTGCCTCCTGATTCCATTAATTTCTGGAATGAGTTAGAAAGTAAATTTCATGAACATTTCTTTGCCGGGAATATGAATTAGGGATAGCTGACTTAGCTTTAGTCCGACAAGGACGCGAAGAATCGGTTAATGATTATATTCGGAGGTTCCGGGACACTAGAAACTGATGTTTTCGGATCCATGTCGCAGACAAAGAGCTAGCAGGGCTAGCTTTTAATGGGTTGCTATCATACTTAAGAGACAAATTAGATGGGACTCAGTTCTTTTCGATAGCCCAACTACATTAGCGGGCTTTAGCCTGTGAAAGCCGATTTAAAGAGACATCAAAATCGACCGCTCGTACTGTACATCTAATAGAGCGTGATAGTTCAGATGATGAATCCGCAGATGTATATACCGCTGAGTTTATTTGGCCAACAAAGGTCAAATCTTTGGCATGTTCTTCCTTACAACTAGTTCAAAAGAATCGACAAGAAGAGATTAAATTTACCTTTAATGTTGCCAAATGCGATAAGATATTTGACGAGTTACTTAAAAATGGCAATATTAAATTAACTCATACTATTCCTCCTTAGATGAATTAAAGAGACGTGCTTATTGTAAGTGGCATAATTCTTTTTCTCATGCCACCAATGACTGTAATGTCTTTCGTCGACAGGTACAATCGGCCATAAATGAAGGCCGGTTGGCTTTTCAGGAGATGCAAGTGGACACACAACCATTTCCTGTTAATATAATAGATATCACATGCAAAAAGATCTTAGTTCGGCCCAAAATGGCCGATAAAGGCAAAATCAAAGGCATTATCATTGGTGATCCTCGCATGTCAAATATATCACAAAAGGAGATTGCTCGAAAGGTTCCGGACGAGAAGGCAAAAAAGTCCAGAGGCACCGGGGGCAGGCAGAATTAATGAGCCAAGCACGACAGCCTGACCTGAGCATCGCGGACGGTCCGACACCTATGTGCGGATGGTCCGGTGCTCGGACAAACGGTCCAGCTAACTCAGCCGGGCAGTCCGCCTATGGCCAAAGCCGTCAGCCTCCACACAAAGCAAGGAAAGAGACACAAGGGCAAAGCACATATGGTCGGCTAATCAAAATTGGCCCTACTTTTGTTCAGTTGCTCTCCAAGAATACTAGCAAGAAGACCGTTCTACGTGATTGGTCAATGAAGAAACCCCGGCCACCTGCTAAAACGAAACGGCCAAACAAAACGGCTCGAAAGGCGACACAACAAGCATCGCCTATTCATCCTATGAGACCAGGGTACTTTCCACCTGTTTATTCATCGTCGGTATATTATCTTGTTCAAATATGGAATGATACGACGATGAATCCATGGTATATGTATAGACCCTTTGTCTATCTAGACTGGGGGCACCTCCATTCTATTCCTTTTGATCAAATGGTCATGGCTGAGAAAGATACAATCTAAAACGCCCTTTATACATTGGTGCTTTATTGAATGATCTCCATATTGAAAAGCCGGTAACTTACATCAGGTTTAGCTCATATGCTTTTGGTTCGTCAACCTTCACCAAAAGGCAAGGGGCATATGTTGAACACCAGAAAGAGCCTCGCGAACGGTTTAGCCCTGAGTCTGAACGGTCCGCGGTGGTGGCGCGGACGGTCTGCGCGTACGTAGAGTCAGTTAGGGTTCCGAGTTTCTCACGGGATTTGTTACCTAAAACCGCGAGATTTGCTCAGGAAACAACTTGTAACGGATCCAGACCTCCCCCTTTATATAGATGAAGGGCTACGGCCGATTGAACCCCCAACAATCGATCAAATCAAGTCTATTTCTCGTTTTTACCTTATGCATTAGGAGTAGTTCTAGTTTAGCTCTAGGTTAGTTTTTTCCCTACCCCAAATTCTTCGCTTCTCTTCGGCTCTACGTCGATTAGAGGTACTAGGGTGGCCTGCTGACGCTAGACGAAGCCTAGGATCTCTCCTCCCCGATGGGATCCCTCCCAGGAGCGAGATTCAGGCACTGTCGACGAACTCCGCCGCCCCTATGCACGTGCGGACCGTCCAGCCTCCAGGCGCAGACCATCCAGCTCGTCAGGCAGGGAACTTAAGCCCTGCGCCAGGTCGCGGACCGTCCGGCCCCTGGCCGTGGACCGTCCGCGCCTCTGCAGAGGGCATCGCCGCCAGTTCTTATTATAGTGATTGGCACCCAAAAAGGTGTCAACACAATATATATAGTTTATATATTAGAAGCCCTCGGCTTCCAATGACCAAAGAAAGCCCTGGCCCAACCGAGCACATCTGGTTCGGCCTAACCAACTAATCATGTCTATCGAAACCGCCAACTGGCCCTAAAACTTCGCCTCAATCTGTGGGAAAAACTCCCACGACCCTCACCCAGCGCCTCCCCATAGCCGAGATCTGGATTCGCCCCCATCTCCTGTCACCTCAAGAAACCATAACCAACTCTAGGACGCGCCGACGATATCACGGCGAGCTCACCTGGCCGCTCGCGAACCGCTTCTAGGGCATCGCTCCCTTCTTTGCTCCAGCGGCGCTTGGAGGTGGAGGTGTTCTGCGTCGGCCAGATCCGGGCGAGATGGCCCTGCACATGATTCAGCGACAGTCATGGATGACACGCCCGCGTGTGCCTCGCTTGCTTTGCTGCAACAGGGGCAATGGGTTCTCGCCCAAGCGGCTTTGCGCGATGCTGCTGGGGGTGGACAAGCGCCGCAAGGGGTAGGATGGTGCCGCTGAGGAGGAAGAGGACAGCGGTGGTGGTGACTACGTCGCCGTGCTAAAGGCCCACGCTAGATCCGGCGACGGTGGTTGCGTCTGCTTGATCCCCTCCACCTTGGTTTCAATTCTCCACTCCTCGCGATGCTGCAGATCTCGTCTTGTCATTCACCTCGTTTTGGATTGTTGGGGGTTCGCTGGATAGGGCTGCTGCATGACTGTCTTCTCATGTAGGTGGTGGTGGAGGCGCCATGTGCGAAGAAATACAAGAGTGTTGATGTGGTGAGCACCATCTCAGAGTTCTCATCCTCGCTGGAGACAGCGGGTGGGCACCGGCCCTGGGACGCCCACCCCCGCCGCCATGGGTTCTAGGACCAGGGTGCTCAAAATGTTTCTTCAGGATGAGCTATTACTTTTTTGGCCATTGCTATATTATCTAATACTTTATCCTATTGCGCAGCAAGAGTAATCATTTCAAAGGAATGTCATTTCTGCTTACCTCATTTGTTGGAGCCTTTCGGCACATTTTGCTACAAATTGGTAGTTGTCTCATGATGCTTTACATATAATTGCGTGAGTTTGCATTACATTTAGACACTTTCTGTTGCCTGCTTCCACTGTCGACCAAGCGCGGAGCACTTAGCTACTCCAACTTCATGATTAGAGTTATTCTCTGATGATTTTGTTTTTGTATCCATGTGTGCCATATACCGAACTGGATTAAACTAAATGAAATAACGATTATCGCTGTTCTTTTTCAAAAATTCAAGCATTTATTAATTGAATATCATAGCACTGATTATCCTATATGTAGCAGCTTGAGACAGAATAAATCTCCTTATACACGTCTTCAATTTTATGGCTATTCTATCTATGTGTCTGGTGGGGGACTCGCGCTGGCCAGTGGTTTTTATGCTATCTCTATAAACTATTTACGCTATTTATATGAACTATTTACGTTATATATCTGCCACAAATATCGTCCCTAATTTCTGTGGGTCTGTTGCTTGGGCCCATATTAGGACTTTTCCATCAATTATGATGTACGGTGTAGATCTGAAAATTATGGCAGAGTGCGGACAAAGTGCGGCAGATCACGTGGGTTCATGCATATCTGTAATGTTGGGTTAGTACGTTATTGACGTCATGCCCATCCTAACCCATCTCTCATCTATAATCACCCTTATACACTCAGAATTGAGGATTTTTATGATCATCATGATTTTTATGCATTCTCAAATGAATTTTACAGCACATTTTATTCTACGCCTATAAATGTTAGAACCTATTTGAAACATAGTAGTGGTACAAAAAAAATAATGAAAGATTAAGTGCCAAAATTAATGGGAGTCATTTTTTTGGAAGGCATGGAGGACGGATGATTTGTTTCTTCAATTGTGTTTTCTGTTATTGGTTCAGCATGCACATATATTGACATGATTTATGCCATGACATCTGCCATCTTTGTTATATTTATGACATCGTTCTTGATTGATGTGTGCGACATTAATGATGGATCTTTTTAACATCCTGACCATCATTGTGTCACTCATTATCATCTTTTATATATCACTAGGTGAGTGCCCGTGCGTTGCAACGGGAACATATAATAACATGATAACTTATATACAAAATGTGTCTTATATTGTTATAAGAAAATGTTTCATAATTCATTTGTAATTCTGGTCATACATAAATTTTGTTATTTTAATTTAGTTGTTTTACTACTACATTGCAACCATCAGTATCATGCAGACCGATATATGCCACGATTTGCATGGTCTCATCATTGAAGAGCACATGCCATACCTGCTGGTATAAGTTCCCTCGTACATTGTCAGTCATCAGGTACACACCATCATACACGCTTGCTTAAACAAAAAAGGCAAGTGTATGTGTCTGCGAAGAGAATTAAAGGCAGGCCGGCACAAAAGCACCTCTGACGATGGCAAGTGGTCATTTCTGTCGGTCCTCCTCTGCATCACCTCTGGCGTCAAGATGACGCCACATACCTTGATATAGTAGTCGTCGAACGCGCACGACATGGCGAGTACCGATGACTCTTGGCTGGGCTGCCAAACGAAGTGCACCCCAGGCTCATCAGCAAGGTAGTACACCTAGTCATTGCACCACCGGATGTGCTACTCCTCTACATACATCTTGTTCGAGGACACTCACACAACGTCAGCAATGGTCGTCGTCCCAGCGCACAAGAATTCATGGCCGACCAGTAGCGACTTATGTGGCAGGTTGAGCTTCATATGGATGATGAGCTAGACGGTGTGACATTGCCATCGTCGGATGTGGTGTCTAGAACAACCCGAGAGTCGCCAGCGTTGGGGATGACCATGAGGTCCCCTGTTTGAAGATGGACAGCGCGGTGCAGCCGCTCTGGACCACGTCCAAGCGGTGGCTGCGCTGGAGCTTGCCGAATACAGCGGCGCATGCGGACATGTAGGACTACTTCCAGAGGTCGAACTGACAGTCACCAAGTTTCTTCTCGTCGACGATGAGCAACGCCAACGCGAGCGCCTCCTGCCAGTGGTGTTTGTTCGGGGTTTCCAAGTAAGAAACATGGATTCATCTTTGACGTTGGTTTATGAAAATGACTTACAAGTCAGATCCATGGAAAAAATATTACGGAGAATAAATGTCACACATATAAAAAGGAATTTAAGTTGAAAATATTATAAAAACAAAAGAAATTGCATGCAAGGCTCTTCTTTAAATACTACTACCTCTGTCTAAAAATATAATTCAGTAATCTCGTTGATAATTATCTACTACTACACATTGTGCAAGGGTAGCAGGTCGGATTTGGGAGAGATGTATTAGATATTTTACTGTAACAAATATTGACATAAACACACATGTAGTGTAGTGGTAGCTACGAGCACATTTGCTTGAGGGGTCGTGGGTTCGAATCCCATTGGGGCCACATTTGTGTTTTTTAATACATTTGCTTGAGGGGTCCTGGGTTCGAATCCCATTGGGGCCACATTTGTGTTTTTTAATTTAATTTTAGCTAGGCGTGGGATGCACGTGGGAATGGGAATGAGCTTTGTGGGAGGGCGGAATGGAAATGACAGATCACGGAATGACAGCCAGGAATAGGAATGGGAATGAGCTTTGCGGGGAGGGGAATGAGAAAGACATACACGAAATGACAACCGGGAATGAGAATGGGCTTTGCGGGGAGGGCAGAATGGGAATGACAGAACATGGAATGACAGCCTACCCATTACCGCCTTAATAAGTAGTAGAGATTTATGGGTTCATGGATATAAAATGATAGGTTTCTTATTTTTTAGATCTGAACCATGTGTTGCCTTTTGAGTTGTTACATAATAAATGGTCCAGTCGATGCGTTTTATGTTCAAAAACTTCTACGCGACATGCACGGAAACTAACGCTAAACATGCACGATTTAAACACTGTAATTCGTTACGAAACATATCAACGATTTATGTTAAAATTCACACCCATTTACGCTGTTTTGGATCACATTTTACGCAAAAATCCGCCCGAGCCAGAACCCGCGCACGATCGGACGCGCGTGATTTTTACATCGTAATTTTTGGGCCACATTCGTCGTTATGAAACAAATCTACAATTTACGCTAAAATTTGTACCCATTTACGCCATTTTAGTTCACGTTTTACGCAAAAATCCGTCCAAGCCAGAACTCGCGCACGATCGGACGCGCGCGATTTTTACGCCGTAATTTTTGGGCCTCATTCGTCGTTACGAAATAGATCTAAGATTTATGCTAAAATTCGTACCCATTTACACTGTTTTGGTTCACGTTTTATGCAAAAGTCTGCCCGATCTAGAACCCACGCACGATCGGAAGAAGTGATTTTTACACCGTAATGTTTGGGCCCCATTCGTCGTTATGAAACAGATCTACGATTTACGCTAAAATCCGTACTCATTTACGCTGGTTTGATTCACGTTTTACGCTAAAATCTGCCTGAGCCAGAACCGTGCACGATTGGATATACGCCTACCTGCGCGGAGGTATACCTGGCTGGGGCTTCCCACTACTAATGGAAGCCCTGGGCTTCCATTAGCTCGTCCCTATATATACTATCTATTAAGACGATAGTGTACACCAAGGCACAACCATGCCCCCGCCCCCTACCCTACGTGCATGCCACCGTCTTCATTCAGGACCCGCCCCGACGCCTCCCTCTCCTGTCTTCTCCGCCTCAGTGTCGTCGCCTCCCGCAAGCCCACCCATGCGCGCGCTTCTCCCACCGGATGCGCGCGTGCCTCCGACGACGTGTGCCCGCTCTGCGGCGGGATTGTTGGCCCCCCTTGTGCATCGCCCTCGGCAGGCGGGCCTTGCCCTCTGATGCCCTCGCGCTGGTAGTATCCCCCACCGACGAGGTGTTCACGCTGCGCGAGGCACTGGTGCGACACCGGCACAGCGTCACGGACCTGTAGGGGGATCCTCCCCTCTAGGCCCGTACAACTCCTACCCGTTCCCGGATTGACACGTGCCGCCATTCGCATTCACGATACACGCGCCCCCTAACTCACAGCCTCACCGTGGCGCCCTTTTCCTCCCCTTGACTTGATGCGCAGGCTGAGAAGGAGATCCAAACAACCAAGTCCCATATTCTATCCACCATGCTCACCTCCACGCGCCTATTGGAGTGCCGCCGCCTCCTCGAGCATCGCATCACCGACATCACAACCCACATCATCGACCTCACAAACCCACGTCCTTCTCCTCGAGGCCCACATGACCCCTCCACTCGCACTACAGCAACCACGACGACAATGGCGTGCAGCGGGCTACATGTTCCGGCGCTCCTTCTAGACATCCAACTTACTCCCTTCAACTCTAGCCCCCTGCGTGATGAAGGTGCAGTGCTGCTGCGCATAGGTGGATGTGGGCCTCAGCGACAATAGCTATGCGAGGGGGTTGTGCCCAGTGGCACATCCACTAGTACGTCCATCTTGATCCACCCGGTGCTTTAGTGTTTTAGTGCTCCGTTCTTGAGCCGCTGCTTGGTTTGCTTGCTCCTATTTTGTTTGGTTAGGAAGTCTAGATTGCTTCAGCAAACACATCGACTTGCTATGTTTTGTGTAATATTTTCTCTGCTGTGATCCCTAAAATCAAAATGATTCTTCCCACATTTGTTGCCTTCCTCCATCCAGTTCCTTGTGGATTTGCTTCTTGTGTGTTGTCATGCTAATAATATCTGTTTAATTTTGCAATTTCTTGGGTGGTCAAGTTCTGCACCTGCGTGTTGTTTCTTCGTGCTATCATAGTTCATGAAGCTAACTTTGATTTTAAATTGGCAACCTTATCGATCCAGTTGGTACCTAATTGATGTTTTATATGTTTCTAACAGACAAAGTCATGCCATATAAATTATGTTACTCACAACAACTCAGTGTCACTGCTATCATAGCATAAGCCATACTTCATAATTTGGTGCTTTTCAAAATGAAATTTAGTGGAATACAACCTGGGCATGACTTTTCATACTCGTTTGAACTGATATGGATGCAAACTTAGGAAATAATGGCACTTGTTACACAAATTAAATCAAAAGGTTAGCCAATTCAACTTAAAGCAACAACTTCCCATGGATGTTGGTCTCATGATGATAATAATCCCCAGTGCTTCATTAGGTGTTTGGAGTTGGTCCCAATTTTTGTTATTTTAGTAGTCTTGAAAATAGAGATGCCACACAACAGATGAATGATGAAATTAAGTCTTGAAAATAGAGATGCACACACCGCAGACTTGAAATTAAGATAGTAGAAGTAGTATTATATACCAACTTCTGCAGTCGTCCAAGCACCTTACCACATATCATCTAAACTTTGAAATGCATAGCTTAGAAGTTATTGTTTTTCCCAAAAAATATATGTAATACCTGTAGTTCTATGGCTGAATTACTAAGTAACTTACCATAACATGGAGTTACTGAATTGCTTAGTGGGTAACTAGCATTTGTAGCTCTTGTTTTGTAATACAACAATCGCAAATACAATTTCCCTTGTAGAAACATTTTAGTTGAGCAATCTGATGGAAATTTGATATTTTCATTCATCCAAGATGAAGCTGTTCAAAAGGTGGTAGAGTTTATGGATACATACTCTTTAAGCCGGGAAGACTTTGACACGATTGTGGAAGTATCCAAATTTAAGGTTAGCAATATCGTAGAATTGGTTTGGTTTTACAGTCTAATGTCGTGTTCACTTGAGCATTCTTGATTGGTCACATTATTTTTGCATTTGTGTTTGCGTTGAGAATTTTGTTTTGGCATGGTCCGTTGTGTCAACAACTATTATTATTCTTAAATTTCTTGGGTAGTGTGTTTATTAGGAGTAACCTATTGAGCACTTCAGCTATGATGTTCAATCCTGTGCAATTTGCTTGTATTGTTGACATAACGTTAAAATGTGTAATCATGTGATTTATGTATGGATATTGGATACAAAACTGGACTTTGAAATATAACAAATATGTTGCATAACTTGTAGATAAATGCATTGTCCCTAGCAAGTAAACTTATTTTTCATAGTTTACCCTTGTCTTTGTTCCCTGTCATTGTGGAATAAAATTCTCTGCAGCGCTGACGCACGTCGGCGCTGGTGCGGCACCGCTCCGATGAAAGACACGTGTTTGTCTCCACATCTCAGAGCTGCTCGCACAGACTTTCTGGCCGTCTAGAAGCCACCTTGAGCCGACCTGCTGAGCTGATCCTATGAGCCGCTGCCGCACAGAGTATAAGGTCTATCACCAACCAAATCATACGTGTTTCTCGGCCGCAGCCGCCACTAGATTAACCAAATCATACATTTGTTTGTAAATTACGAAAACATTGTGAATGAGAAAATATAGTCGTATTGTTCTAGAATCAAAACATATGCTTCAGGTGTGAATGCTTTTGCTGAGTCTGAATGTTTCTGATGCGGTCACTGTTATTTCATTACGACAGAAAAGGATGACTAATGCTAAATGATTTCCAGATATTATTTTGAATCATGGATCAAACTTACAAGCAGTAACACATGATTGTTTATTACTAAAATAGTACCAATAGAAATTTACAATCCTGGTCCCATAAATAAAATATGCAAAGCACCACCAATAGTAAAACACTTATTGATCTAGAGATTCATCAAATGTAATCTTCGAGATACTGAGGCATCTTGATGAACTCCAAGTAGAAGACTACTATACCCTCCTTGTGTAGAAGGAGCAATATTAGCATCAGCCATGTTGCTTGGGAAGCATGGTAGCGCAATATTAGGACCTATACTTGTATATCCTTGCATCAAAAGAGCTCTGCACATAAACACATGAATTGTTTAGGACAAATACAAGTTTAAATCAGTAATATATTAAATAGAAAATGTTACCTGTCTCATTGTGAACTCTTGAGTCTCTGCATCTTTTATATTGTCTATTGCATTTTGTTGAACTCCTCCTAAATATCATACATATAAATCAGAATTTTTACTAGAAATAAAAATTATATTGAAAAACAAGTATTTGAATAGGTAGCACTACCTTTCTTTTTCTTAGCAGTGTTTGTATTCTTCCTTTTTCCCCTATCTTCTTTTCAAAAACATCTGTTCTTTTGTTCTTTTTACCTTTTATCACCTCAGGGAATCTAATTGACACTTTACCTTTTAATATGTCGCTACCATTAGCATTCGAACCTTGAGAAACCCCTCTAGATTTAGCAGGTCGTTGGCTTAATGCATTGTCTGCTTCCAAGTCCAACTTGGATATAGCTGTCTCCAAATCATCAAGAAGTTTTTTTGAACCTGAGCACTTCAATGCAACAGAGGTTGCTTTATGAGAGATACGAGCAGCCCATGTTCTCAAAGTTTCATCCTCGTTAATTGGTTTCTTCTCAGAATAAAAATCTCTTTTTTGCATATTTTGTCCATCTATTTAGTATATAATGAGTTGGGAAAATGAAAACTTCATTGATATTAAGAACTCTTAGAGCATGCTTGCACAATAAACCTGTCAAACATGAAACAATGATTTCTAGGTAAAATGTATTGTCTAATAGTTTTAATTAACAACATTACATACCTATGCATTCGTATTTTCTGCAAGAGCACATTATTGTCATGTCCTCAGAGTTGAAGACAACTAATGCTTCATCTTGAAATTTCATTGGGATCACCTGGTAAGTCATGATTGTTCCTTCAGATTGTAACAATTTGCAAGACACAAAAAATTGCTTTTTAAATTCCTCCTCAAAATCAGAATATATATTCCTTGTATATGACTCAGCTGCAGTCTTTAGCATTGGTAAACCTGGGATATAAGTAATAGGACTAGAGTATCGTGACTTATGGTCATCATCCAACTCATTCTCGCGGAGATGTTTGGCACAATTCTCACATTCTTCAAGGAGTTCCGAAAGACAGTTTTCTACGAAACTGTTTCTTAAAAACATTGTTCATACCCTCGCTCCTTTGGGTTGTGGTCATATCAGCAGTAAAAGAATCACGAAAGACTGCAGCCTAGTGCACCCTCAACTCATACAGGTTGCTTAACCACGAGTTGTCCTTCAGCCCATATGTTTCCAACAAATGGTCCACATCTTATCAAAGGATGCCACAGAACTCTCTTCATAAACACATTTCTTAAAATCAGCAAGAACCTTAGGATGGTCCTTCATTACTTGACTGAGATGTTTTGCAGCATTTTGATAAATGTGCCACAAACAAAGGCGATGCCTTGTATTTGGTAAAACAATTCTAATCGCTGCTGACATGGCCACACATTGATCAGTGAAGATTATGCTAGGATGCTTGCCTGACATAACTGCTAGAAATGTATTAAATAGCTAGATAAATGATTCAATTGTTTCATTATATAAGAGTGCAGTCCGAAAAATAATTGTCCGCTTATGGTGGTTAGTCCCAAGGAGCGGAGCAAAGGGCATTTCAAACTTATTTGTTTGAAATGTGGTGTCAAATGACACGACGTCACCAAAGCATGTGTAATCCATGATAGCTTGACCATCTGCCCAGAAGAAATTAGCTACCCGACCATCTTCTTCATCTAATTGTATGGCGTAAAAAAAGCTGGATCCTCTAATTGTTTATTCTTCAAGTATTCTAATAGTGTCTGTGAATCATTGGCTGGCAAATACTTCTTGCGCTCACGTCCAATTAGATTATTGTAATCCATTCGTGAGAAGGGTACATTTTCAGCTCCTCCATACTAGTGCTTGAAAAACTCATACACTTCAGCTGCCTTTATTCCAGCTTGTCGTATTTGACCAATAAGTAATTTGTCTGCCTCTTGTATCTGTCGATTTGACCTCATTGTGTACCTTGTTTGGACTAGCAAGATAATGATTATGTTCAAGAACAACCTTTTGCACTGTCCAGACCTCCTCTCGGCTAACACTGAACTGGACACGAGCATGACAACATGTTCTTGTGGTAGCATTTTCTTTCAAAGTATCATGTTTTGAATGTTTACCTTTTTCTCCTTCCTTGCTGCAAACTATATGTTTCTGATAGATAGTTCCATCAACTCTTCGTCTTGCATTGCTTTTTCTAATACTAAAACTGATCTTCCTAGCATAGGAGTTGTACATCTCATATGCATCTGCCTCTGATTTGAATGCCATTCCAACTTTAGGTACAATTGCATATTCACTGTTATCCCGCTACATAAAGGGATATAAATTAAAATGGTGAAACTACATAATAGATAACATCATGTCATATATTGTATTACCTGAATAGTAGGTTGATCGTCAGACATCATAGGATTCAGCAACCTTGAAGTGAAGTTGGTGGAATTTGGCGGCATCACTTCCGCCATCGAGATTGTGGAAGCACTAGCAATATGCTCCATAGCAGGGGTTGATGATGACCTTGATCGTGAAACACCACAATATTCAATCTCCTAAAGTGAAACCTTGGCTGTTGTGCGCTCCACAATGATGATGGGAGGCTGCCACAACTTGTGGATCAAAACTGTGTAGCAGCAGAGAAAAATGTGAAAATGGTGATGGCCTGATCCTGATTTCACGCAGCAAACGCAATCCGGCTTTGCCTCAAGGAACGACCGGCTAGGCTCGATTAGCCATGTCATCAACGGCTCGATTAGCCGGCATCATTAGCTGTTGATTTTGGACACGTGTCATTCATCAAAGTGGTGCCGCATGATTGACGGCGTGCATCAGCACTGCAGAGAATTTTATTCCTGTCATTGTGGATCTTAATAAATTTTACTAGGTGAGTGCCCGTGCGTTGCAACGGAAACATATAATACCACAATAACTTATGTACAAATGTGTGTTATACTGTTATGAGAAAAGATTTGAGCTTGCACAAACACACTATTTTTACCTCTAACTTGCAATAGTCGTAAATCTTTGTATTTATAAGAAAGAAAAGAATGTCTGAAGTACAAGCTTTCCTGTAAAGAGAGGATGAGACCCACCAAATAACATAATTACATTTATGCTACTAAACAAAAAAACGCAAACCCTAGACACACAGCACGCCTAAAAATAATCCAGATGTCTCCCAATCAAACAAACACATACTATTGATTCCAGAATTTCACCATTTGAAAAAAAAATAAATGAAGGTTAACCTTACAATACAAAATAAACTTCCGTCTTGCGAGGAACAGTAGATTGTTTCTATGAAACAAATGCAAGTATTGTGAGGGTATAGCGGTGTGGTGGCCGGGTCAGGGTTGACATAGTTTGTGGGGTCTCATACGAAGAAAAAGGTATCTACAAGTCAAGAATCAAGTAAAACCAGATTCTTAGTCATATTCTCCAGATGTAAAAAGTAAAAGTGGGCTACAGTTTTAATAAGTGCACCATGACAGGGAATACGGAGACAGAACATTGCTGGATCAAACATATCGTTTTAAGCTTTTAGGTAATAGTATGATCTTGGAAGGATTACAATTCGACAGTTTTATACTGAGAGGCGATGTAACAGAAATCACAATAAAGTTGAAATGCAAAAGAATATGAAAAATATTACATCCATCAAAAGAAAGTCATGTACGGTTGTACACTGAACTGCAGCCTTCTAGTCACAAAAACTAAGAAGCACAAAAACTTGTTTTTGTGAGTCATGCTGGCAACACAAGCGCAGGTTCAGGCACATAAACGTGTGATGAGCCCATGTAATATCATCACAAATCGCTGCATGTTTCTTTGGGTGCAGAATGAGAATAATAAACGCAAATTAAAAGGTCAGACGTGTACTAACCTGAGAAGAACAATGAAGATTTTTGGGAACCAACCATTCTACAGGGTGGAAAGAGATGGACCAAATTAAATTCTGTACATAGTAAAATTTATAGTTAATGTTACTGCTAGAAAGTTTATTTGGAGTAGAACTGAAAACTCCCTGAAGAAGATGACAAGAGCTATTGCTGCATGCAACAAGTGAAACACCTCATGAAATAACTATTTAAACCAGATACAAATGTAAACAAGTCTGTACTCTCAAGATGATAATAAGTATGTAATGAATCAAGCATTGCTTATAAGTGTAAGCCATCATAGCACTTACCAGTTAGATTTAGGACAGACCCAGTGCTGGCGGCTCCCACATGAGTGGAGTCTGAGGAAAGAATAACCAAGGCAAGCCTTAACGCTGTTTTTGCAGAGAGACTGCGTCAAAGCGAGGACCTTTGGATTAGTGTGGAGGCTTCTCACCACTGTGTCAGGCCTGTCCTTCACTTAGCAGTTAGATTATGAAAATAAAAAGTGAAAGCCTAGATGTTATGTACCCGAGACCTGACTAATAATTTTGTATCATGACACCCAGTGTCTTCCATAATGTCTCACCTCAATGACTTGACATGCTCATTTAAAATGATCTTCATAAGAACTTTGTTATGCTCAATGTGTAAGATTCTAAGTTCATTTTTAGTTCAGATAGAAGCTTGACCTGCAATTGTAAAAATGTATAGGTAAAGAGTACTGAAGAAAGCAAATAGGTAACATGATTCTGTTTCGAATTATAGTGCAGTTCGGCTTGTCCTGAGTCAAACCTCTCTAACTTTGACCTTGTTTTTCAAAAAATGTGTCAACATCTCGAGGTTCAAATAAATGTTCTTCCAATATTAGTTTCATGGAGAATTTAATGAAATAAACTTCATGCTCAGATATTGGTGTGAATTTCTATAAAATTGCTCAAAATTTAAGAAGTTTGACTTGGGACAAAACCAAAGTGAACTATAATTCGGAACTAAGGGAATACAATACAAGAATATACAATTTATCCAATGATTATATCATCTATGATTTGATTACTTATATCTGGAGCTTGTAGAGAAAAATGTATAGGTAACAATTGTACCAATGAGAGGTGGGCTTGTCACAGCACAGAGCTCATAACACTGATAAATATGCTGATCGCTCCAAGCAGTGAATCTGAAACACAGTACCTCTAGCATCTGGTAGTATGCAGGCAAGATCTGAAAAACCCTTTTATAACTTCAGTATTGCAAGTGTTTCCTTTGGAGTGCAAGCCGACATTGTGACAAGAAATACATCAGTTCACATAAATTATTTTGTAATATATATAGTACGACGATGTTCAGTATTTAGGAGAGTTTGTTTAGGTAATACAAAGAAACAAGAACATGAAAATAGATATCTAGGCCACACAGAAACATGAAAAGTACGGCATGCCAACAAATAGCATCAAAATTGAAAAAAAATCATAGAAATATGGAGTTGTGGAACAAAGAAGTCTTTGAGCATATATGTTTTACTGTGAGAACCAATACTAATTACTAAATATTTCACCTGAAAGACTTGATTTGCCTATTTGATCTCGCCTTCACAAGACATTCTGCATGTTCAGTCTCCAATATTTTAAGCTCATTTCTCAGTTCAGTGAGACATCTTTCTTTGCCCTGTAAGAAGGCAAAGGTACGAGCATGTAACACATATATGTAGCTGAAAAAGATACTGAATACGCTATCATGCATATTCTAGAAGAAAAAAAGCTATCCATTGAAATTCACCTGAACAGTGTAATAGCCAAACATACGTATAAAAAGGAGGGTTAAAGTAAGGAAACTAACTAGAGCATGAACAGTAAGGTTTCAACAACATATACTCAGAAGTGACATATAAGAAACAAAAAGTATCTACCATATTACCATGTCATGGTATAGAGTAACAGTCTAACAGATCACCATAAAGTGTGAATGATTTGCTTAGTAATACTTCACAGCTGAACTTATAGGAGTAAAAAATACTTCATATACTGAACTAGAAAGGGGTTTGGGAGCCTCCCGGCCCAGTATTTTTACATGCACCAGCAATCTGAGCTTTAGGGCGCCGAATTTTACTCCCTAGATCGTCTAAAATCAAGATATGCTTGCTCCATCAACCATTATCATAGATCTCCTTAATTGTCGATATATCTAATGTTTAAATCAAATCCATCAGTTACGGTAGATCTAGAGCATTAGGAACCCCAATAATAAGAGAGCTTAACGTTTTCTACCGATCTAACTCGTCTATGGTATTAGTGAGTCCTACCTTCACATATAGCAAAGAAAAGAGGCATAGAATGTGAGATGCCATATGCCACGTGGGCCATTCTATATATGAATTACTTCACATAAGCTCTCTCTCATAATCACCTAGGGTTGTGATTTGCACGTTTTGAATATTGAGGGAGCAAGAATATATCTATATTTATATGAGTAGCAGTATCCTTTATTTAATTTCTCTATTAAATATCTCAATAGGTGCAGTAAGTAGAGCACTACATAACTGAAAACGACAACTATCAAAAATAGTTCTAGAAATTTAAAATTATAGCCTTGAGTCTTGACACATTACTAATATTTTTGTGACTAAGCATTTATTCATTCCATCTGTGATTTGGCCAGAAAGGGAGAACCTTATTAGTTACAGAAACTCTTCCAATGAGCAGATGGACAAGACACTCTGTTCAACTTTTTCCTTGTGCCCAGGATCAACCTTACCAAAGCTTATAATTGCTTAAAACAAGAATAAAAGATTGTCAGTACATTATAGCTTATCCACATAGCCAGAAAATTTATCGAACTTACTTTTCAGATATGTTGTTGCATTGGGAAATGTCATGAGCATATGAAAAGAACAATGAATTATTTGAAATGCCTAAGCTTAGACATCATTCAAGGATCCAAAGCTAGCCAAAAATATTAACTACTCCAAACAAGGAAGATATTCAGGGTCGAATTTTAAAATATTAAAGCATGAGAAAAATAATTGTTGAAAAAAAGTCTAGGGCATGTAACATATTTCATTCGATGCCATCTCGTGTCACTGTACATACTACAAAAAAACTGTTGAGCCATTATAGTGGGTTAGCACAAGCCATCCAGTCAAACTAAAAATATTAATATCAAGTGGGTGCTTATGACTTTGTATCATGGTCACACAATAGAAAAACAAATATACCACACAGTAAGATCAAATAACATTTCTAACAGTAACGTGATATTTGGGCGGCACTCAATAAAGCAGGGAACAGTAAGTAAGAGATAAACCTGTCAATTATGCAAATAAGTGCATAAACATGTCTGACAACTCTCCAAAGGAAGAATTGGGTAATTATGACACCAAAACAAGTATAGCAGAGCGATTTCATGTCTTCAGCTTCATCATACATAAAAATTAAGGAATAAGTAAATGTAATACTCTTCAAATGGAATCCAGTACATGGAGAAAACAATAATAACTATAGTGCTGATGACTGGTTTAAATGAAAGATGAAGTTTATCTAGAAAATAAACTATCTTCACATATAAAAACTGCTACGGGATCGTGACAATAAGACAATACATGTAGTATCTTTTTTATTTAAAAATAATCAATGGATTCCCAAAATAAAAAAATGCAATAGAATGAGAAGTCTGGCATAATCTGGAGCAACAAAACTAAGATATTCATAATTTCATAACATGTTGTCCCTTTAGAGTGGTAGAGTTCTGCAAATATTAAGGATTCAAAATTCATCCCACGACTAATCAACTCCTAAGGCTCCTACATTATCCCTACCTAGCAGCGAGGGCCTAATGAATTCAACAATTAGGCCACTGGCATGATCATCTGTGTTGGATACTGATCACCTGTCTTTCTACCCAAAACAAAATCGTGAGGTACACCCAACCCAAGTAGCTCGACTGGCACATGCAACACATTAACCTAGCTGCTGTTCAATGTGAATATCAGCAAGCCTCATTCATCATAATTAACAAGTGATCAGTTTGGTATAGAACAAGCCTGCTAGAAACATGGCCCGTACTTTGATTTATATACCAAAACAAATGATATAATATCCTCATACAAAAGCTGAAGATACAAAGCAATAGCGGACGACTATGCATACTGACTGACAATTGGTTTGATTGTGACAGGGAGCAAAGTTAAGCCAAAAATAAAAAAATCGTAAAGGAGATAAGAATAAAACAAAACTCATATTCTTCTCTGTATGTATGCTACGCGTGGGACCATATCTTCAACTAAACAATGTCATTATCCATCCTGTGAAGTCTATCTGCATGAAAGACCCAGCCCCTTTAACTTGACTGTCCACCTTTTATCTTGGCTTCGAGGTCCTTGACAACATTAGTAAGAGGTCTTGCATCCAGAGCCTTATCCAGTTTATCATCTCCATCAAACTACAGGAAAAAAAGTGGGAAGGGATATCAAGATCAACCTGTGCATCTAATTGCATCCAGAGCCTAAGCCAGTTTACTAAGGTCTTGACAACATTAGTAAGATGTCTTGACAAAAAAACTAATGTTTATTTTATATAATAATCAGTTGAAAAGATTGGCAAGGTTACCGGACCAAACTGGGCGTCTCTATTAAAACTCAATCTCATCACAAACACTATACGTATATCGGAAGCAAATAGGACGGTGAGTGCTGAGCCGGCTGTCTGGTTATCATCAGTCTTGAAGCTGAATGTCACACCCGGCTTTAAAGGACAAAGCTGGGTGCATCTCATACATGCGCCAAAGAAGACAACATATATAATAACAGAGTGTATAGAGATAAATGTCACAAAACATCAGAGTATTTATTACATAGCGGAAGACTTATTACAAAATAAAAGATAAATATAAAACGAACTAAGGATCGTCGGCGCCAATGTCAACTGAGAAACGCCACCTAGATCAGATCATACTCCTCGCCTTGTGGCTCCTCCTGAACCACCTGTTCTTCTCCTATGGGGGGTGTGAGACAGCAAGGGTGAGCTCACACATGATCATAGCTCAACAAGTTGTGGGGAACCAGTGGACCTAAACTCACAAAGGTGTGAGTTCATGTGATGTGTAAGGCTAATCAATGACAGGGGTTAAAGCTGAGCATTGCTTTTAAGTAGTTGGTCCAAATTTTATTAGCAATTACTAAGTGTAAGTAAATACCAAACCATAAGTAAAGTAATAGAACAAAATTAATAATAAACCCATGCAATGCAAATGACAAAATTGAATTTAAGTTCCATAATTTAAACATCAGAGAGTCCTGAGCTGCTCATGACCGCGAGCACGGCTAGTATACCAGTTTTACACTCTGCAGAGGTTGTACCCTTTACCCACAAGTCATGTTACCCATCTGCCAAGGGATCGCGACTTCCCATACACCTCTACCTAGGAAGCGCGGCAGGGCAACACTACGAGGCCTTTACAAAGTTCCACTAGCTTCCGAAAACCCGCTACAGTTTATAGGAAGCTCCAATGCAGGGTTCTTGTCTGACCGCCATCACAGCAAAATCAACTAAGGACCTCCCTACACTGACCACTCCCCTACTGCCCTTGCCCCTTTCGGGTAAGGTAGTCTTCCACTAGCTTTCCTAATTAGTCAGCCAAGGGCGTCCCATTAAACCCTTGTGGTGGCACATGGTTCTCAAGTTAAGCTCTATGTTTCAATTAACATTAATGATCTGAACATGAACATAAATAGAATAACAGAAGAATTGGAACATAGATATGATAAGTGATTATCCCAAAACCATGTAAAGCAATAGCAAACTACCCAAGTGAATCAGGGGTAAACAAGGTAATGAGATAAACAATCTAGGGTGATCTATCGGGTCCCATCAAAATTAACCTATGCATGAGTAAATGATATTAAAGAACATTATTGGGTAGAAAGTGGTCAAGGGCACAACTTGCCTTCAATGAGCTCCTGCTCAGCTACTTCAACCTGCTGCTCACCGGGATCCTCAGCAACGGGCTCTTCTACTCGCCACAATATAAACAAGCACAGTGCATATAGAGAAATTAACATTACACCAAACATATAAATAAAATACACAGTAATAATCTACACATTAAAATAAAATTCTAGGAACAGAAATCATAATTTTTGGAGTTATAGATTTTAAGTTATGGATTTTAAAGGTTTTATGTGTTTAAAATAGGATTTAAGTGAGAGATTAAATTTCTTATTGTTTTCATGATAAAACAGAGGCTCTAAGTGATAGAGAATTAAATTATAAAAATTTAGAAAGTGGAATGGATTAATTTGGAGCAAGTATGAATTTTCTATGAATTTATCAAGATCTAGCATTTATTTTCATATTAAATATTCAATTTCTAATTCATTTATACAGTTTAAATAGGTTCTGGACTGGGCCTCAAATCTAGAGAAACCCAGGGGGCTCGGGGTAAAAATCTGCAGACACAGAGCACAGCTCCCGTGGATGGCGGGTTGATTCTCTGGAATCCTGGGGTCTCTTTTACAAAATCTGCTCAGCGAAGGGGTAAGTTCTAATCTGGACCGTTCAGATCTGATCCGAGGGCCACAAATAGATTCCGCACATCGCTCAACCACCCACTCCCGTGACCGCCCGATTAAATTCTAACGGTCACGATATAAAAGAACCCGG
The DNA here is from genome assembly GCA_029449295.1 of Zea luxurians. Classification (NCBI taxonomy): domain Eukaryota; kingdom Viridiplantae; phylum Streptophyta; class Magnoliopsida; order Poales; family Poaceae; genus Zea; species Zea luxurians. Next base: position 32,420,696 of record JAOPSE010000007.1, on the reverse strand, counting down.
ATCTAATCCGATGCGCACAATATGGGATCAACGGCTCGAATTAACGCAGCGAAGGGGTAAGCTGTGATCTAATCTCAGCCGCAGGGAACCAATCCAACGGTCATGGCGGCACGCGCGCTCTCCTTCTTCCCAGACCCCGCCGAGCGGCGGCGCACAGGGAAAACACGGCGGCGCCATGGCTGTACCTCCCCACACTCCGGTACAACACGCCAAGCTCGGATTCGAAGAGTACTACACAATGCTCTATACTATATGAACGCGATGAACCAGTACATACCCTTTGATGTAACGCCGAAGGCCCCGGCCACGATGAGCTGCGGCCACCAAGCTCCGGCGAGCGATTCCTTCAACACCAGATGTCACACCCGGATTTTAGGGGTCCAAAACCCGGGCGCGAACATAATCACCAGGTGTGCTGGGACCAAGTCTCACACATATGATGAATCATGGCACAGGATCGAATGTCACATCTTTACTACATAACAGGAGTTCTATACAAAATAAATTACATTATAAGGAGACGACGGTCCAGCAACCCAAAGTTGACTGGGAGACGACGGCCTAGACCTCTCTCGAGTACACCACGGCATCCTCCAAGCGCCTCATCCTGCGGTACCTGTTCTTGACCTGTGGGGGTGTGAGACAGCAAGAGTGAGCTCACATACGTTCATCGCTCAACAAGTTGTGGGGAATAATGTGTATGAACTCGCCAAAGGTGGGAGCTCATGTGAAGTGTAAGGCTTACCAAAGAGGATGGTTAAAGCTGAGCATTGCTTTTAAAGTTGGTCAAAGTTTTATTAGCAATTACTAAGTATAAGTAAATACCAACCCAATTAAGTAGTAGAACAAAAGTAACAACATCACCTGCAATGCAATGCATATGACAAATTGAATTTAGTTCCATAATTTAATCATGTGAGGGTCCGAGCCGCTCTTGACCGTGAGCACGGCTAGTATACTAGTTTTACACTCTGCAGAGGTTGCGCATCTTTACCCACAAGTCGTGTATCCCATGTCGCCAGGGTTTGCAAGGCCCTTAGACACTACCGAGGTGAATGGCTAGGGATCCACTACGAGGCCTTTACAAAGTTCCACTAGCTTCCGAAAACCCGCTACAGTTTATAGGAAGTTCCAATGCAGGAATCCCTTGCAGGACCGCCATCGCAGCAAAATCCTCCCGAGGGCCTCCCTACACTGACCACTCCCCTACTGCCCTTGCCCCTTTCGGGTAAGGTAGTCTTCCACTAGCTTTCCTAATTAATCAGCCAAGGGGTCCCATTCCTCCCTTGTGGTAGCACTGTTTTCCCGGGTGGTCGCTCCATGTTCCAATTAACATAATGATCTTAACATGAATAGTAATAATAAACAGATAATAAAAGTGTGATCATGAATCATGTATCTTCATACCCAAAACCATATAGAGCACTAGCAAGTACTACCCAGAAATTCAGTGGTGAACAAGGTATAAAGATAATCAAACTAGGGTAACCTGTTGGGTCCCGTCAAAATTAACCTATGCAGATCATTATGATTAATTAGAACATGAGTGGGTAAAAAGAAGTGATCAAGGGCACAACTTGCCTGGGCCTTGAGAATCCAGGTACCAACTTGCTCTTCAGATGGCACGTGACCTCGCTCTAGTCGTAGCAATACAAACAAACATTGTATAGGCAAAATTAACATTACACCAAACATAAGTACAAACTGAATAATAATAATCTACGCGTTGTTACGAGATCGTAGGAACAAGAATCACTAAATTTGGAGTTATAGAATTCAAGTTATGAATTTCCTAAGGTTTAATGTGATTAAAATATGATTAAATGATAAATAAATTTTCTGACAGAGTTCATATCAAAACAGAGACACTAAATGATGAAGAATATTATTACAAAATTTTAGAAACTGGAATGGTTCAATTTGGAGCTAAAATGAATTTTCTATGAATTATCTAAGTTCTAGCAATTATTTTCATATTAAAAATGTATTTTCTATTTTATTTATTCAATTTAAACGATCACTGGACTGGGCCTCATTTACTGGGAAGCACAGGGTTCTCGGCGCAAGATTCCCGAGACTCAGTCAACAGTGCCCATGGACGGCGGGTTCTATTTCAACTAAAAGCAGGGGCTCTTTTGCAAAAGAACCAGAGCGAAGAGGTATTAGAGAATATTGGCCGCCCGATCACTGATCAAGGGTCCAGATTAAATCTCACATCCCCACGAACCGGTACCGCACATGGGCTGATGGATCCGAGATCCACGCCTGATATCTATCCACGCCACTTATCAAATCAGAGCCCCCGGATCCACGATCGACGGTCAACATTCAATAAAGTACGGTCACATCGCGCCCGTTGAATCCGATCTCGACGCCCCAGATTCACTAGAATGAACCGGTACCCCACGTAAGATCCTGGCCGTTCGCTTCCCGATCAATGGTCCTGACCTACACCCGACTCGGCTACCTCAACAACGGTGGCGCCGTCCCTCGCACGGCGGCGACCATGGCCGGCAATGGCCATATCGCCATTCCGGGACGCAAACTTAGATCTAGCGCGTGCCACGCGATGAGTGACCAAAAGCGAGAGTGGGCAACCGGTTCTTACCGACGGTGATGGTGCGGCGCGTGCAGTCCACGGAGGGGAAACGTTTCCGCCCCGATTCGGTCCCGACGAGCAATTCTCCGAGTCCCAGGGGTGCTCGGATCAAATTGACGGCATAAATGGTTCCGCCCCGAGCCGCCGAAGCTTCCCAATGCCACGGCCCGATCACTGGAGTGCACAATCGAGCTAGCCTCGACGTCGGCGCTGTAACCTTTTCTCCCTCTCTCTCTCCCCTCCGCCCTTGGTTTTCTGCTTCTGTTCCCAGCTATGGCGATGGGGGGGGGGGGTCGCGGCCCGATATATATGCGCAGGGATGAGATTCCTCCCGGGCGGAGTCCGCACGAACGGCGAGTTCGGTAGCTAGGCGCGCGGCGGAGATATAGCGGAGCTCGCAACAAACTGGGCAAGAAGAACGACCTGACAGGGCGGGTCCCAAGCGTCGGCGAGCTGGTAGGCGTGTACTGTATGACGTGTGGGCCCAACGTGTCGGCGCAAAGCAATAGATGCGTCGCGCGAGATTTCTCTGGCCAGTGGGCCCGCGCCGTCAGCGGCACTGAGTCGCACGCACACACGGGAAGGCAGAGCAATGGGGGTGGGAGGATGACGAGCGGGTCCCACGCCACAGCGACTAAACCAGCTCAGGCGCGACTTGGGCTGCGCGGCAGGTAAGGAAGACATGGGCCGAAATGGGAGTTTCAGCCCAACACTGGTTTGATCTTTTTTTTATATGTTTTCTGTTTTTGTTTTCAAATCCAATTTTAAGTACTCAAACCAAATTCAAATTTTATTTTGAATTTCAGATTCCTAAAATCAAACATAATCCCGAAGGAAATTTAGACTTTATTGTTTGGATTATTTATTTATTTTTAATAAGTATATATTCTTGCCTTCCCATTCATTTTCTATTCCTTATTCCAAATTCAGTTTGAATTCAAATTTAAATTCAAAGTTTGTTATGAGCTTCACCTTTGAGTAAACTATACCAATTCAAACCCTAGTGTAGGAATCATATATCTTTGTTTAATTATTTTTCTCTACATAATATTTATTTCCTTCACTTTTCTAATTTCTATTTTCAAAAACCAAACTCAAGTTTACATTCCACATTTTTTTTACTTTTAGTTGCACAAATAAAACATCAGCATGAGTGAAAAACTTTATATTGTTATTATTATTTATATACAGTTGTTTTAGTTATTTTATACATGATTCCAATCATAAAATAGGGACTAGTTCACATTTTAGTGACATATAAATTATGTTGTAGATTATATATTAAGGAATAGTTTAATCATAATTCTTATATATAATTGCAATCCAAGAATACTTTAATTTAAAAAAAATTATATTAATATTGGAGTAGTAACTTTTGAAATTATGAATATTATTTAAAGAAAGGTGTTTTGATTAAAAACCCTTGGGAAATTTTTCCTTAATTTCACAAGATCGAACTTTAGGGTGTTACAAATCCTACCCCCCTTAAAAATAATCTTGTCCTCGAGATTTGTAAGAAACGGATGTATACTCATATTGTTCTCGGAACATATGCACAAACAAAGAAATCTCGGCATGATGCATAATTCTTTAACAAAACATAGGTTTAATAGACCTTATTGTTCCTTCTAAAATAATATCATATCATCTACTAACTAAAGTAACATCTAGATCTTACAAATCATCATAATTTATATCTATGTAGCTTGGTGGAGCTGGTGGTGGTGGTGGAGGTTGTTGTTGTTGTTGTCTCTCCAACCGTGCTTGCCTTATTTCTTGGCGGACCTGACGTATTTCCTCGCGTTCTTGTCTTATCTGATTTTGCATCTCGGTCACCAGGTCTGTTAATTGTTGTATTACCAGTCTTTGGGCAGCAACCACTTGATCGATTTCAACAGGTGGAGGATTTGGAGGATTCATTTTCTGTTTGTTGTTACGTGATAATCTTTCCTTTCCTGGTATTGACCATGAAAGTTAGAAGCATATGGTAATAGTTTTGCAAAGGAAATTATTCACTAAGCGGAATGAATAAGCTAGTAGCTGGTTATAATCTAAAGATTCTTTGGTAGGGCTTAATCTTTGTTTTATGTCCAGATTGGGGTAACCAATCGTATAAGGTGAATATCCAAGGGTAAGATAGAATCTGTCAAGATGAGAGATATATATGGGTGAGATAGACTACAAGATGTAGGTTAAAAGTTTGTTTGTTGTTAGGTGGGAATAGAAAGGTTATACCATTCATCATGGCTCTATGGGTTGGGTTAGTAGGGTTTAATCTCTTCTACCAGTATCACTTAATATGTTTAAGTAGACCACGTTAGATTAGATCATATTAGATTAGATGGGATCTAGATTAGATCGGTATGACTAGTTTGACTAGGTAAGATCTAATTAATTTGCATTAGATCATGGTTGTTTAAACTAGGGTGGATAAGTATGCTTATTAGGATAAGATGGATCCATAAAGATAAGATAGAATCTTTTGAGATCAGTTAGATCTATTAGGATGAGATACAATCTTTTCAAGATAGAATAAATCTATTAAGATAAGAGAGAATCTTATTAAGATAAGATGAATTGGTTAGAATGAGATCTTTTAGGATAAGATGAATCTCTTAAGCTAGATATGTTCCAATGGGGATAATCTAAGTTGTCTAGTTATTTTATAAATATATTTTTATACTTATGTGTATATGCAGATGCAATTGTGGACATTACTCCACAGCTCATCACATTCAATCAAAGATCCAAATCAAACATGTATCATAAGAACAAACATTTAAGTGCATAGATAACTATATAAAAAAAATTAGTTTTGTTTTTGTTCCTAGGAGTAGGTTTCCTATTCCTAAAAGTCACTTTAGGCACAGGATTTCAAAGTGTGAAATCCACATTTGTCTTTAGAAGGAAAAGGTAAGAATAATCAGAGTAAAGCGGAATTAGATGAGAAAAGATTAAGAAAAGTTTAGAAAGAATCAGAGTAGGATAAGTAGATAATGGTTATGTCCATTTCTATCTAGGTTTCGTCCTACAGTCAACATTCCTCTGATACCACTTCTGTCACACCCGGATTTTAGGGGTCCAAAACCCGGGCGCGAACATAATCACCAGGTGTGCTGGGACCAAGTCTCACACATATGATGAATCATGGCATAGGATCGAATGTCACATCTTTACTACATAACAGGAGTTCTATACAAAATAAATTACATTATAAGGAGACGACGGTCCAGCAACCCAAAGTTGACTGGGAGACGACGGCCTAGACCTCTCTCGAGTACACCACGGCATCCTCCAAGCGCCTCATCCTGCGGTACCTGTTCTTGACCTGTGGGGGTGTGAGACAGCAAGAGTGAGCTCACATACGTTCATCGCTTAACAAGTTGTGGGGAATAATGTGTATGAACTCGCCAAAGGTGGGAGCTCATGTGAAGTGTAAGGCTTACCAAAGAGGATGGTTAAAGCTGAGCATTGCTTTTAAAGTTGGTCAAAGTTTTATTAGCAATTACTAAGTATAAGTAAATACCAACCCAATTAAGTAGTAGAACAAAAGTAACAACATCACCTGCAATGCAATGCATATGACAAATTGAATTTAGTTCCATAATTTAATCATGTGAGGGTCCGAGCCGCTCTTGACCGTGAGCACGGCTAGTATACTAGTTTTACACTCTGCAGAGGTTGCGCATCTTTACCCACAAGTCGTGTATCCCATGTCGCCAGGGTTTGCAAGGCCCTTAGACACTACCGAGGTGAATGGCTAGGGATCCACTACGAGGCCTTTACAAAGTTCCACTAGCTTCCGAAAACCCGCTACAGTTTATAGGAAGTTCCAATGCAGGAATCCCTTGCAGGACCGCCATCGCAGCAAAATCCTCCCGAGGGCCTCCCTACACTGACCACTCCCCTACTGCGCTTGCCCCTTTCGGGTAAGGTAGTCTTCCACTAGCTTTCCTAATTAATCAGCCAAGGGGTCCCATTCCTCCCTTGTGGTAGCACTGTTTTCCCGGGTGGTCGCTCCATGTTCCAATTAACATAATGATCTTAACATGAATAGTAATAATAAACAGATAATAAAAGTGTGATCATGAATCATGTATCTTCATACCCAAAACCATATAGAGCACTAGCAAGTACTACCCAGAAATTCAGTGGTGAACAAGGTATAAAGATAATCAAACTAGGGTAACCTGTTGGGTCCCGTCAAAATTAACCTATGCAGATCATTATGATTAATTAGAACATGAGTGGGTAAAAAGAAGTGATCAAGGGCACAACTTGCCTGTGCCTTGAGAATCCAGGTACCAACTTGCTCTTCAGATGGCACGTGACCTCGCTCTAGTCGTAGCAATACAAACAAACATTGTATAGGCAAAATTAACATTACACCAAACATAAGTACAAACTGAATAATAATAATCTACGCGTTGTTACGAGATCGTAGGAACAAGAATCACTAAATTTGGAGTTATAGAATTCAAGTTATGAATTTCCTAAGGTTTAATGTGATTAAAATATGATTAAATGATAAATAAATTTTCTGACAGAGTTCATGTCAAAACAGAGACACTAAATGATGAAGAATATTATTACAAAATTTTAGAAACTGGAATGGTTCAATTTGGAGCTAAAATGAATTTTCTATGAATTATCTAAGTTCTAGCAATTATTTTCATATTAAAAATCTATTTTCTATTTTATTTATTCAATTTAAACGATCACTGGACTGGGCCTCATTTACTGGGAAGCACAGGGTTCTCGGCGCAAGATTCCCGAGACTCAGTCAACAGTGCCCATGGACGGCGGGTTCTATTTCAACTAAAAGCAGGGGCTCTTTTGCAAAAGAACCAGAGCGAAGAGGTATTAGAGAATATCGGCCGCCCGATCACTGATCAAGGGTCCAGATTAAATCTCACATCCCCGCGAACCGGTACCGCACATGGGCCGATGGATCCGAGATCCACGCCTGATATCTATCCACGCCACTTATCAAATCAGAGCCCCCGGATCCACGATCGACGGTCAACATTTAATAAAGTACGGTCACATCGCGCCCGTTGAATCCGATCTCGACGCCCCAGATTCACTAGAATGAACCGGTACCCCACGTAAGATCCTGGCCGTTCGCTTCCCGATCAATGGTCCTGACCTACACCCGACTCGGCTACCTCAACAACGGTGGCGCCGTCCCTCGCACGGCGGCGACCATGGCCGGCAATGGCCATATCGCCATTCCGGGACGCAAACTTAGATCTAGCGCGTGCCACGCGATGAGTGACCAAAAGCGAGAGTGGGCAACCGGTTCTTACCGACGGTGATGGTGCGGCGCGTGCAGTCCACGGAGGGGAAACGTTTCCGCCCCGATTCGGTCCCGACGAGCAATTCTCCGAGTCCCAGGGGTGCTCGGATCAAATTGACGGCATAAATGGTTCCGCCCCGAGCCGCCGAAGCTTCCCAATGCCACGGCCCGATCACTGGAGTGCACAATCGAGGTAGCCTCGACGTCGGCGCTGTAACCTTTTCTCCCTCTCTCTCTCCCCTCCGCCCTTGGTTTTCTGCTTCTGTTCCCAGCTATGGCGATGGGGGGGGGTCGCGGCCCGATATATATGCGCAGGGATGAGATTCCTCCCGGGCGGAGTCCGCACGAACGGCGAGTTCGGTAGCTAGGCGCGCGGCGGAGATATAGCGGAGCTCGCAACAAACTGGGCAAGAAGAACGACCTGACAGGGCGGGTCCCAAGCGTCGGCGAGCTGGTAGGCGTGTACTGTATGACGTGTGGGCCCAACGTGTCGGCGCAAAGCAATAGATGCGTCGCGCGAGATTTCTCTGGCCAGTGGGCCCGCGCCGTCAGCGGCACCGAGTCGCACGCACACACGGGAAGGCAGAGCAATGGGGGTGGGAGGATGACGAGCGGGTCCCACGCCACAGCGACTAAACCAGCTCAGGCGCGACTTGGGCTGCGCGGCAGGTAAGGAAGACATGGGCCGAAATGGGAGTTTCAACCCAACACTGGTTTGATCTTTTTTTTATATGTTTTCTGTTTTTGTTTTCAAATCCAATTTTAAGTACTCAAACCAAATTCAAATTTTATTTTGAATTTCAGATTCCTAAAATCAAACATAATCCCGAAGGAAATTTAGACTTTATTGTTTGGATTATTTATTTATTTTTAATAAGTATATATTCTTGCCTTCCCATTCATTTTCTATTCCTTATTCCAAATTCAGTTTGAATTCAAATTTAAATTCAAAGTTTGTTATGAGCTTCACCTTTGAGTAAACTATACCAATTCAAACCCTAGTGTAGGAATCATATATCTTTGTTTAATTATTTTTCTCTACATAATATTTATTTCCTTCACTTTTCTAATTTCTATTTTCAAAAACCAAACTCAAGTTTACATTCCACATTTTTTTTACTTTTAGTTGCATAAATAAAACATCAGCATGAGTGAAAAACTTTATATTGTTATTATTATTTATATACAGTTGTTTTAGTTATTTTATACATGATTCCAATCATAAAATAGGGACTAGTTCACATTTTAGTGACATATAAATTATGTTGTAGATTATATATTAAGGAATAGTTTAATCATAATTCTTATATATAATTGCAATCCAAGAATACTTTAATTTAAAAAAAATTATATTAATATTGGAGTAGTAACTTTTGAAATTATGAATATTATTTAAAGAAAGGTGTTTTGATTAAAAACCCTTGGGAAATTTTTCCTTAATTTCACAAGATCGAACTTTAGGGTGTTACACCAGACCGCACCGAGTCCGGAGATGTCGCGCGCGAGCTTCACCGATCTTCGCTGACGCCCCTCAATGCCGCAGCGCACGACAATGGCAGCCAACACTCCCTCTACGACGGAGCACACCTGGGCGGAATTTCACTCACGGCGGCGCGGAGGGGAGAGGATGAGCAGCGCGTGCTAGGTGTGTCTTGACGGCGGCGGAGAGTTTGCGACCGGATGAACAGGAGATGCGAGGCGAGGTCGGATTTATATTCAGCGGTCTCGATTCGGGAGAAGGAGGAGGTCGCCGCGCCCGGCCCTAACGGCGAATTCCGCGCACGTTCGTTGCGGGGGTTGAAGAGAAGGGCTGGCGCAGTGCCCCAGCTGACAAAGCGGGCCCACGCAACGGTGACCCAGACGCGATGTAGGGAAAATGAGTGAGGGGCCCGCATGTCAATGACAGGAGCAGGCGCGCGCGCGTTCAACGGAGAGGGACGCAACAAGCGGCCCATCTGTCAGCGGGTGAAGGAGAGTGAGCGCAAGTGAGCAAGGAGGCTGCCTTCGTGGGCCCACACGCCAGTGGTAGGGTGAGAGGGCACGGAATAGGGATTGGGCTGCGCGGAGGGGGGTTCCTGGTGGGCCGAATAGGGTTGAGTCGGCCCAGCTGCTGGGTTTTGGTCTTTCCTTTTTATTTTCTGTTTTCCTCCCCTTTTTAATTTCTAGGATTCAAATTTGAATTCAAGTTTAACTGTGAATTTATATTCATTTTAAATGTACAATTTGAACCCAAATAAGGAGATCTAACTATTTTCTTTATAATTATTTTCTTTATCTTTGTTTAGTGTTCTTTCTTCTCTTTCTCAAATTCTTGAATTTTCCTTTGAGAATTTAAATTCCAATTTGGATTTTTTAACATATTTCTTTTCTTTTACATTATTTTATGTTGTCACAGAATGCACACCACAAAATTAATATTCAGCATGATGCATAGTGTTGGGGGCTTGTTCTCAAATGCTAAGAGTTAAGAACAAGGCAACACAGAAAATGTTAAATATTAAGGTCCTTCGTCCTCCACTTCATTATATCCCTTCGGGACATAAGGAATTTTGGACGAAGGTTACGAAGGACGCACCTTCGTAAGCATAATAACATAGGGTGAAGCATTCATATAAACCATGATATATAAAATGGACATTCCAATGTTAACATAGAATCATTTCCATTTCTATTAATACGAACGAATATAAATGACAAATGTACCTTCGGTCCTGAGGAAGGCAGGAATACAAGTGTGATGCGAAGGCAAATGGCAGGTTCGCGTGAACAGTACAGTGGTACTGTTCATCTATTTATAGGCGCAGGTCGCAGCCTGTGACAAATTACAATTATGCCCCTTACAAATGTTTACAACATTGACTCAGACCTATATGAATAAAAAGGTCATTCTATCTCTATGTCGGTTTAAAACGCCGAAGCTCCATGAAAGGGAACCTTCGGCCATCTCTTGGAGACGACTCCAGCCGAAGCTGCTTCTTCGTGTGAGACCTTCGGCGCACCGAAGCACGACCCCAACAGTAGCCCCTTTCGCGGTGCTAGATCGTTTTTCGTAACGAGCTTGACCCGTGAAAAAAAACTTCTTCAGCTTCGGGAAGCCGAAGGTCCAAAAAACACCTTCCCTGAGCTCGTTGCGGAGAAACGATCCGGCTTCCGAGTACGTGCCAGGCCCACCTTGCAGAGTTACTGTTTGATCTTTGCGGTCCACTGCTCAGCGAGTACAAGTGACCGCCCGTCTGGTGTAAAAATCTTGCCGCTTCGCCTTCTTACCTGCAGTACTATATAAACAAGCGGGTAGGTGTGAAGTTATCACAGCATTCATTGCTATTTGCACTGTTTTGCTGCCAAAATTTTTCACCATAACCGAAGCTTGGCTCTCAGAATCGAACGAAGGTCAGTCTCAACGTCTGCTTCGTCAGAAAGGAGAGCTTCGGATTAAAGGAAAAAAGAAAAAAGTTTCTGACTTCACCAAACTCTGAATTAAATGGCGAGAGTGCGGTCTACTGCTAAAGTTGCACGCGAGGGAGACGAAGCCGAAGGTTCGGTCACTGTGCCCATCTCCGAAGCGATGCAGCGCTCCGGTCTAGTGACCGCGGAAGAAAGGCCTGCTGCCGAAGCAAACCCGACAACAGCCGAAGAAGAAGAAAACATTGATGGGACTGACTCCGAAGATGACTACCACATTGCTACGCCCAGCAAGCCCAGTCACCTGGATTTTGGGAAATCAACTGTTTCAAAAGCTGATCTTTCGAAGATGGTGAAAGCAGGTTATTTCAATGAAGATCAGAAGAAGCTACTCCGCTTCGGGGGAGAAGAAACCACCCCGAAGCCAGGGAAGGATGAGATTGTTATCTTCAAAAGCTTTTTAAAGGCTGGGCTGAGATTTCCTCTGCACAATATTATTGCAGAGATATTGAGGAGGTTTGGTATCTTTTTTCATCAATTGACTCCTAACGCCATCGTTAGGCTCAATGTTTATATCTGGGCCCTTCGGAGCCAAGCCGTGGAACCGTTTGCTGACAGCTTCTGCCGAGTTCACGAATTACACTACCAAACAAAGGCCAGAAAAGATGGGCTACATGATAATTTTGGTTGCTATAATTTTGCCTACCGAAAGACAACAAAATGTCCTGTCATCAGCTACCGAAGCAAATGGCCAGCAGGCTGGAAATCCGAGTGGTTCTATGTGAAAGTTGACGAAGATATAGAAAAATTGGTACAAAGCCCTTTGGAGTTAATCTTCGGAGAGACGAGGCCACGATGCCGCATCGGCGATCTAAAAGGTCCCACCTGGGCCGCTCTGGGTGAATTTGAAATCATTTCAAAACATATTGGCACCAGGGATCTAGTTCAGGAATTTTTGGCATTCAGAGTCTTCCCTACTCTGAAAGAGTGGGAAATGCCGAAGCTGAAGGGAGAAAAGAAGAAGGGGGAGCTGGTCCGTCTGCCCTATCACTTTAAATTCAAGAAGTACTTTAAGAAGCCCTGCAAAGAGTGGTTAGACACAGTTGAGACAATGTGCAATGAAATCTTGGGGAATTACTCCAAAAAGGAGGATCAATTAATGACAGCGGCCTTCGGCACCCGACCGAAGCGAAGGCTGAACCGAGTATTTGATGCCCTGGGCTTCGAGTACCCAGACTACGAGCAGTTGAACAAGGGTGCCGAGGGCCTCAAAAGGAAAAGAGTAACTGAAATTCTGACAAAGGATGAAGAACAACCAGCAGCAGAGAAGAAAATCCCGAAGAAAAGGAAAATATCAAGTCCGAAACGGAAAATATCCGAAGAAGAGAGGACCCCCACACCGCCTTCTACCAGCGACGTGGAAGAAATTTTAAAGGTAATGACTGAACCCATGCCCACGAAGCTAAGTCCATTAGGGCTCCAACTGACGAAGCTTTTTCAAAAGGTGGACGAGCCGGATCAGGCGAAGATAAGCAAACCCAAACGGCAAAGAATCATTACGGTAACTGAAGTTATCGATAAGACACCTCCAAGAGCTTCAGTTCAGAAAACAGCAGCTGCCGAAGGCACCAAGAACATTGAAGTCGCCCCTTCGGAGGTCGCGGCTAGCGAAGCCGCTACAGCCGAAGAGGTTAATTTAGAAACAACCATTGAGGATATTAACAAAAGTTTGGAAGACATAGATGCAGAAGAAGCCGGTGCTGCTACTGAAAAATCCATGGCCACAGTGCCTGAAAAAGGAAAAGAAATAGCCGAAGATACTTCGGATGACGAAGCTTACTCCTTTCAGAATTTAATTGGGCAAAAACTGACAAAGGACGAAATGGAAGAACTTAAAGAATATGCCAAATCCTGCGGCTACAAGTCAGGTGCCCTCCTATTTGGAGGTGTAGATGATGAAAAACTAGGCTGCATTCGAGACCAGACTGGTGCTAAGGTAATCGGTACTCTATCAAAGAGTATCGGTTTTCCGAAGCTAGAGTCAGACATCAGCCGCTACCGACGACAACATGTCGTTGGTAGTTTATTTTACTCCAACTTCAAGGTGAACAACTTGCCACCTAACTTTTGTCGCTTCTAATAAAAACATGTCTGACGAAGGTTGTGTTCGTACAGAGTATGCTGCTGAGCAAAGCCTTGCAAATGCAACAAGATCTTGAAGATAAAAAGCATGAAGTTATAATTGGAAATTTGGAAAACAAAATAAAGGAGCAATCAGATGCTTTCGAGAAAAAGAACTTTGAGCTCCAGGCAACCGAAGGTTTATTGGCGGAAGCTGAAGCAAAAATATCAGAACTGAATACGAAGCTTCTCCGCCAGTCTGAGCAATTCGAACGAGAAAAACAAGATCTTACTGCAAAACTTGAAACCGAAGCTCAGCAAAATTCAGATTTGAGAAAACTACTGACAAATCTTCAAGAAAACTGCTTGAAATTTAGCAACAAGTGCATTCAACGACTAGGAAAGATTTTTTACTCAGTTGGAGCCAGTAGTGAAAAATTCACCCCCTCAGCTGAAGATCTGCCGAAGACCTTCGAACATATTGAGGGGGAGATTGACGAGCTCGACGAAGTCATAGCTGGGCATGGTGACTTCTGTGCCTGGGTGGCTTCTCGGGGTACCGCTGCTGCATTTCTGAAGGCCGGCTGCGAACACGGAAAAATTGTCAACAGGCCCAACTTCACCTTATCTCCATCAATCCTAGATGATATGCCTGACCTCGCCCGAAGTATCTCCAATAGATTTATAAAAATGATATGGACAAAAGGCGGGCGGGAGAAAGCTGGAGACGAAGCACGAAGTCATCTTGAACCAGTAAGAAATGATACTTCGGAGTTACCTTTTCCTTTGCTCTTGATTTTTACTCATAATTCCTTGATTTATGTAGGATGACGAAGGTGAAGATGACGCCTAAGTTATGTCGCCGAAGCTGTTGCCGAAGCTGTAACTTAATGAGGATCAGTAGAAATATGCTATAGAAAAACTCAGGATATTTTTGTAACAATTCTTGTAAATACAATTAGACTGTCTTCAAGGAACCTTGTACATACCTTGTAATATATTCTTACCCTTTGCTTGAGGCGCTTTGGTGTGGACGAAATCAGTATTTTGAGCCGAAGGCGAAAAAACACCTTCCCTTCTTTTCGTACACAACAAAGCATAAAAGACCAATTCTCTTTTGTATACAACGAAGCTGAGCAACGAAGCTTTTCTCTTTCGTACATAACATAGCATAACGAATCATAAAAACCTCTTCTCCAAAACTTTTCTCTTACACAACGATTCATAAAAAGTCAATTCTCCCTTCTGCCGAAGCAACCACTTTGGTACACAGATGCTATGAATGAATGCTTATGCATGCAAATGTTATGATGTAATGCAATGCGCGAATGAATGTCCGAAGCACATGTCCGAAGCCACATTGTCAGCCATTACTTGGAAACAACCACACACTAGCTCTGCATTCCCTTAGGAACGACTTTGGAGCTTCTTCGCCTTTTACTTAGGCAATATCAGCGTTGACTTTTCGCTGTAAGCTCTGCATCCCCTTAGGGACGACTTTGGAGCTTCTTCGTCTTTTACTTAGACGGTATAAGCTCTGCATTCCCTTGGGAACGTCTTTGGAGCTTCTTCGCCTTTTACTTTCGGCGGAATCAGCGTTGACTTTTCGCTGTAAGCTCTGCATCCCCTTAGGGACGTCTTCGGAGCTTTTTTCTCTTTTTCAGTTTCGGCACTCGATGGTGCGCTCTCAGCTTTTACATTTACATCTTTTGGGGGATTTTGCTCTTATAAAACTAAAAAGGAAAATTACATATGATGGCCCCATTAAAAACCTTTCTCCCCCTTTAGAAAGGAAAAGGGTGCCATAAAAAAGAAAAGAAAAGATAAAATTACATCAAGTTATACATAAAACCGCCGAAGCTCATCCGCATTCCAAGATCTTGGAATTTCATTGCCATCCATGTCCTTCAGTCTGTACGAACCAGGCCTTGACGAAGATGCTACTAAGAAAGGCCCTTCCCATTTCAGTTGCAACTTGCCCACTGTATCTGGGTTGGCCACTCTCCGAAGCACGAAATGTCCTGGCTCAATATTTTTTAGCCGGACTTTTCTATCTCGCCATTTGATTGTTTCAGCCTGGTATTTGTTGATATTTTCCACGGCCTGAAGCCTGATCCCTTCTAAGGCATCTTTTTCCACAAGACAAGTATCTTCGGCACCTGATTCTGCCGAAGCTACCACTCTTATTGATCCAGCTTTAGCTTCTTCTGGAGTTATTGCTTCGTCACCGAATAATAACTTGAATGGGGTAAAGCCTGTAGACCTTGATGTTGTTGTATTGTGGCTCCACACCACTTTGGTCAACTGATCTGGCCATTTTCCCCTTGGTTGATTAAAAATTAGCTTCATTATCCCTGCCATTATGATGCCGTTGGCCCTTTCAACAAGCCCATTCGACTCCGGATGCCTGACTGATGCAAAATGGATCTTCGTGCCAATTTGATCACAAAAATTTCTGAAATCTTCGGAGTCGAACTGTGTTCCATTATCTTCAGTGATAGCCTTCGGCACTCCGAAGCGACAGACAATATTCTGCCAGAAAAATTTTTGGACAGTGGCCGAAGTTATTGTGGCTAATGGCTTCGCCTCAATCCACTTGGAAAAATATTCCACAGCTACTATAACATATTTTAGATTGCCTTGGGCCGGTGGTAATGGACCCAACAAGTCAAGGCCCCACCTTTGCAATGGCCAGATGGGTTGTATCAGCTGTGTTAATGACGAAGGTTGTTTTTGATCTCTTGCACATTTTTGACAACCTTCGCACTTTTGGACTAACTCCGCTGCATCCGAAGCTGCCTTCGGCCAATAAAATCCTTGGCGGAACACTTTTCCAAGTAACGGCCTGGATCCAATGTGGGATCCGCACAAGCCTGCATGTATCTCCTTCATCAACTCTATACCTTCGGCCCTAGACAAGCACTTGAGCAGCGGGGCACAAACTCCATGTTTGTATAACTCCCCTTCTATCATGACATAGGGACGAGCTCTTGCCTCTATCCTCTTATTATAAGCTTCGTCATCTGATAGAAAGTTTCCCTGAAGATAAGAGATTATTTCTGTTCTCCAATCTTCACTGTAGACAGGAGAAATGTTAAGGACTGCTCTTTCAAGTAGCTCCACTGAAGGTGCCTTTATTGTTTCGAAGAACACGTCCGAAGGTAGCGGCAGCCCCTGTGCTGCAGACTTGGCTAATAAATCAGCATGCTCATTTTGTCCTCGAGGGATATTCTTAACAGAAAATCCTTCGAAGGAAGCTTCGATCCTTCGGACCGTGTCTAGGTATTTTTCAAGCTTCGGGTCCTTAGCCTTGCAACTTTTATCAATATGACCCGAAACAACCTGGGAATCAGTTTTAAGAATTGCCCTTCTGATCCCCATTGCCTTTAGTTTCCGAAGACCCAGGAGCAAAGCTTCGTACTCAGCGATATTATTTGTGCAGCTGAAGTCCAGTCTTGCTGCGTAGCAAGTTTTAACCTTGGACGGAGAGACCAACACAGCAGCTGCACCTGCTCCGAAGGTTCCCCAAGAGCCATCACAAAACACTGTCCATGCTTCGGCATCTTTATTTGCTTCTTCGTCCTGAGCCCCTGGCGTCCAGTCGGCAATGAAATCTGCCAATGCTTGAGACTGAATTGAGGATCTATGCACATAATCAATGTAAAATTCATTGAGTTCCGCAGCCCATTTTCCAATACGCCCAGTAGCTTCTCTATTCCTCATGATGTCCTTCAACGGCTGCGAAGAAGGAACAATAATGTTGAATGCCTGAAAGTAATGCCGAAGCTTCCTGGATGCCATTAAAACGGCGTACAACACCTTCTCCAGCTCTGTATAATTTTTCTTTGAGGCACTAAGGACCTCAGACACAAAATATACTGGGACTTGCTTCTTGGCTTGTCCATCAAACTTTTCCTGAACAAGTGCCGCACTTACCGCTGAGTGCGAAGCTGCCACATACAACAACAGAGGAGCCCCTGGTGTTGGTGGAGTTAATGTTGTGAGATCTATTAAATATTGCTTCAGCTCTTCGAAGGCTTTTTGTTGACTTGGGCCCCATTGAAAGACTTCAGCTGACTTCAGCACCTCGAAGAATGGTAAGTTTCTTTCCGCTGATCTGGATATAAATCTGTTAAGGGATGCCAGCCTTCCTGTCAATCTTTGGGCCCCCTTTCTTGTGGTTGGTGGCTCCATTCGAAGTATAGTTTCAATTTTATTTGGGTTAGCTTCGATTCCCTTCGTTGAGACCAGACATCCAAGAAATTTACCCTTCTTCACTCCGAAGACACATTTTTCTGGATTCAGCTTCAGCCCAGCTTGTCTGAAGCTGGCGAAGGTCTCCTGCAAATCAGCAATATGATTTTCTTGCTTCGTGCTCTTTACGATGATGTCATCAACATAGGTCAACACGTTTCTGCCTATCTGAGATTGGAGAACCTTCGCAGTCATTCTGCTGAAACTCCCTCCAGCATTCTTGAGCCCCTCAGGCATCCGAAGATAGCAATATGTACCACTTGGGGTTATGAAGCTAGTCTTCGGCTCATCTTCCTTCTTCATCCAGATTTGATGATAGCCTGAGTAGCAGTCCAGGAGACTCATGAGCTCCGAAGAAGCTGCTGCATCAACTAAAGAATCTATCCTTGGCAGCGGAAATTCATCCTTTGGACAAGCCTTGTTGAGATCTGTGAAATCAATACACATTCTCCATTTGCCATTGGCCTTCTTTACCATAACAGTGTTAGCTAGCCACTCTGGGTACTTCACTTCTCTGATAACTCCTGCACTGAGGAGTCTTTTCACTTCATTGCGAGCCCCTTCGGCCTTATCATCAGACATTTTCCGAAGCCTCTGCTTTCGGGGTTTGAAGGATGGATCAACATTAAGCGAATGTTCAATAACATCCCGATTTACTCCGCAGAGATCATTAGCTGACCATGCAAAGACATCTTTGTTGTTGAATAAAAACCTTATCAAGGTTTTCTCCTGGTCTTCAGATAATTGCGAGCCCAACAACACCTTCTGCTCTGCTACATCCTCACACAATAACATGGGCTTCGGCTGATCTGCTGAAGCTGCCTTCTCCCTCCTGAATTTATACTGTTCACAAGCTTCAGCTCCATCTATATTATGGATTGCCTTGGAATCAGTCCAGCTTCCTTCGGCCCTTCTAGCAGCTTCCTGGCTTCCATGAATAGCAATAGGTCCTTGGTCCGAAGGTATCTTCATGCAGAGATAAGCTGGGTGAAGAATTGCTTCGAAAGCATTAAGAGTTCCACGACCAATGATAGCATTATAAGGATACTCCATGTCAACAATGTCAAACACAATTTGCTCAGTCCTTGTGTTGTTGACAAATCCGAAGGTTACCGGCATGGTAATCTTCCCAAGGGCCACAATCTGCCGCCCCCCGAAGCCACAAAGAGGGTGCGTAGCATCATGGATCTTGTCTTCAGGCTCTTGCATTTGTCTGAAGGCTTTAGCAAATATAATGTCAGCTGCACTGCCTGTATCAACTAGGACATTGTGGACCAGAAATCCTTTAATCACGCAAGAAATAACCATAGCATCATTGTGAGGATAATCCTTAAGCTGAAGGTCTTCCTGAGAGAAGGTAATTGGAATATGAGACCATTTTGACTTGATGAAAGGTCCCTGCACTCCAACATGCTGCACCCTTCTCTGAGCCTCCTTCTTCTGCTTCTTGTTAGCCGGCTCTGAACATGAACCGCCTGTTATCGGGAGCACCAGCTTCGACGCCGAAGCAGCTCCAGCTTGATTGTTGGACGAAGCCATCAGCTCAGAAAAGTGGAAGTGAGTTCACCGGAGGTGGGCGCCAATGTTGGGGGCTTGTTCTCAAATGCTAAGAGTTAAGAACAAGGCAACACAGAAAATGTTAAATATTAAGGTCCTTCGTCCTCCACTTCATTATATCCCTTCGGGACATAAGGAATTTTGGACGAAGGTTACGAAGGACGCACCTTCGTAAGCATAATAACATAGGGTGAAGCATTCATATAAACCATGATATATAAAATGGACATTCCAATGTTAACATAGAATCATTTCCATTTCTATTAATACGAACGAATATAAATGACAAATGTACCTTCGGTCCTGAGGAAGGCAGGAATACAAGTGTGATGCGAAGGCAAATGGCAGGTTCGCGTGAACAGTACAGTGGTACTGTTCATCTATTTATAGGCGCAGGTCGCAGCCTGTGACAAATTACAATTATGCCCCTTACAAATGTTTACAACATTGACTCAGACCTATATGAATAAAAAGGTCATTCTATCTCTATGTCGGTTTAAAACGCCGAAGCTCCATGAAAGGGAACCTTCGGCCATCTCTTGGAGACGACTCCAGCCGAAGCTGCTTCTTCGTGTGAGACCTTCGGCGCACCGAAGCACGACCCCAACACATAGTTTTAATGGCATATATACTTTTATTAACTATCTGCTTTTGCATATGGTGTTCACATGGAATGATGTATAAAGGTTAAACCCACATAAGGAGAAATTGTTTCTCTATTGGTATTAATTCTAGCAATTACAAGGTGGGTGTTACACTGAAGCATGAGGCATCCAGCACGCGAGATGGACTCACAGTGTAGTCTGTTTTCTCCTTCACTAATCCCACTTCTTGCAATGCTTCATGGCGTCTCCTTACATTTTCCTAGAAATGTAAATACGTACATTAAAAAAATACTAAACCTTCAGAGAGAGAGAGAGGATTTACACCTTATTGACAGGGATATTAGAAGCTAAAAGAGCGCCGCTGAAGGCAATGACTTGAGACTCAGCAGCTGCTGACAGAACCATCTCAAAAGGCCTGAACTATAGGAGCTTCGTTGCTGCAAATCAAATGCACATAGACGAACACGTGCTTATCGAATGGAAAAGGCGGGCAAGTCCGATTCGCTCAAGTAATCTGATGTACCTTCAAGACTGCCAAGTATGATCTCGGTGCACCGAGAAATGAATCCGCAACTTAGCGGCTTCCCGCCAGTGAACTTGTCCACTAAATAGTTGATGTAAGAGAATGGCGTCATAGCTTGCATCCTCCAATTCAGAGAGTCTAGAACGTAAATCTCCATCCTCTGAATAGCATCTAAATCGAAACTGTACTTCTCGCTGGGAACCTGTGACACATACATATAATAGAGATAAAGATTTGGGGAACTCAAACGTGAAACTGTACTATATATCCATTTTATCCACCTGATTCTGATGGATGTCCAGACGGCAAAGAACCACGGTCTCCTCCATCTTGGCTGCAATGGTTAGGCAAGCAACGGACAACAGCTGTGGCATCCAGGGCTGCTGGTCAGCATCAGCCTACACCAACAAGAAACATAAGGTTAAAGAATGTATGGGCACAGCGAGCCTTCCATCAATGGAAATCCGCAGAACACGGCGCAGGGAGCATAGCGGAGGCGCGGGATTAGGGGCAAGCGTGTAGAGCCGAGGCGCGCAGAAATCGTAGGCCGCCCCGCCACCGCCATCATCGCCCCAACCTCCTGAACGAGATCCGCAGAACACGCCGCAGAGAGCAGAGATCGGCTGCGTGAAATGTGGAGGCCGCGGCGCGAGATTGGGAGTAGAGATCCGCAAGGCCGAGGAGGATGAGCAAGGAGCACGAGCAGGCGGGCCAGACGACGTAGGGTCAGCGGGTGCGAGGAGAGCGTGGCGGCGGCGGTGGAGGTGGGCTTGCACATCACGAGTCGGGGCGGGCGCGGCACGGAGGACGTCGGGGGCGGCCATGGCACGGTGGAGGAGGATGTCGCGGGGGATCCAGGATCTCATCGCGGCGGGCGTGTTGGGGACGCGCGACGCGAGATCCAGGGGATCGTAGGGAGAGACGGGGCGGGGGCGAGAGGTCACGATTCTTGGCACAGAGACGTGGCGCGACAGACGGGGCGGGGTATGGGTGCGTCCGGGGATGGGCAGAACCGTGCGCCATCCTGTTGTGGACGTCTACACTACGTTCTTAAGTAGTAGTAGAGATAAAAAATGTTTCATAATCCATTTGTAATCCTGGTCATACATAAATTTTGTTATTTTAATTTAGCTGTTTCACTACTATATTGCAACCATCAGTATCATGTAGACTTCGATATATGCCACGATTTGCATGGTCTCATCATTGAAGAGCACGTGACACACCTGCCGGTACAAGTTCCCTCGTACATTGTCAGTCATTAGGTACGCACCACCATACACGCTTGCTTAAACAAAAAAGGCAAGTGTATGTGTCTGCGAAGAGAATTAAAGGCAGGCCGGCACAAAAGCTACCCTGACGATGGCAAGTGGTCATTTCTGTCGGTCCTCCTCTGCGTCACCTCTGGCACCAAGATGATGCCACATACCTTGATATAGTAGTCGTCGAACGCGCACGACATGGCGAGTACCGATGACTCTTGGCTGGGCTACCAAACGAAGTGCATCCCAGGCTCATCAGCGAGGTAGTACACTTAGTCATTGCACCACCGGATGTGCTACTCCTCTACGTGGCCGTCGTCCCAGCGCATAAGAATTCATGGCCGGCCAGTAGCGACTTACGTGGCAGGTTGAGCTTCAGATGGATGATGAGCTAGACGGCGTGACAGCGCCGTTGTCGGATGTGGTGCCTAGAACAACCCGAGAGTCGCCATCGTTGGGGACGACCATGAGGTCCCCTTGTTTGAAGATGGACAGCGCGGTGCAGCCGCTCTGGACCACGTCCAAGCGGCGGCTGCGCCAGAGCTTGCCGAACACAGCGGCGCATGCGGACACGTAGGACTGCTTGAGGTCTAACTGGCAGTCACCAAGCTTCTTCTCATCATCGATGAGCAACGTCAACGCGAGCGCCTCCTGCCAGTGGTGTTTGTTCGGGTTTCTAAGTAAGAAACATGGATTCATCTTTGGTGTTGGTTTATGAAAATGACTTACAAGTCAGATCCATGGAAAAAATATTACGGAGAATAAATGTCACACATATAAAAAAAGAATTTAAGTTGAAAATATTATAAAAACAAAAGAAATTGCATGCAAGGCTCTTCTTTAAATACTACTGCCTCCGTCCAAAAATATAATTCAGTAATCTCGTTGATAATTATCTACTACTACACATTGTGCAAGGGTAGCAGGTGGGATTTGGGAGAGATGTAGTAGATATTTTTATTGTAACAAATATTGACATAAACACACATGTGGTGTAGTGGTAGCTGGAATGAGAAAGACAGTGCGGGGAGGGCGGAATGGGAATGACAGAACACGGAATGATAGCCGAGAATGGGAATGGGCTTTGCAGTGAGGGGGAATGAGAAAAACAGAACACGAAATGACAGCCGGGAATGAGAATGGGCTTTGCGGGGAGGGCGGAATGAGAATGGCAGAACACGGAATGACTGCCTACTCCTTACTGCCTTAATAAGTAGTAGAGATTTTTCATACTAATTTTAAACTCTTGTGGCAACACACGGGCACACACCTAATATATATATATATATATATATATATATATATATATATATATATATATATATATATATATATATATATATATGCAATCACAATTGTTCACTAGAGTACCAAACTGTATTTGGAGATGTATATCTCGTCTTTGCTTGATTGCAACGCATGCTGCATGCATATGGCCGGCGTTTTAATAAGGAGCTGTTAGTTGCCAACACGGTAGCTCCTCGCATTGTAGTGCATCATATACCATATACTATACATGTTTCACTAATCTAGGTTACTTAGGGCAAAACAACAGTGAGCAAGCCTCCAACAGAGTTAAGAAATAACACTTAAAAACCAAGTGTTGTATAAACTCATCTAAATCATAGAACATACATTTTTATTGCCATACCAATTACGTCTAGCTAGTGTTTATCTAAGTGTATTATAAAATAAAAAACTAAACTATCCTGTGGTTTTGAAAGGAGGAGCGAGGGAGTACATTTGTAGAAAGCAACAGCACCATAATGTTAGATATGAGCACCAGATCTACCTACGCAATTCATACTCGTTGTTTTGTCGGCCGGAAGAAGTGGGGGTGGTGCCGGCCATCTTGTGTCACGCTGTCATGCATATTATTAAAGAGGCTAAATGCCGATATTCCTTGTAACCCACCATATCTATAAATACAAGCTCTGCAGACTACTCTCCCAACTCCCAAAACCAGAATTAATTATCTGACGGTGCATGCCATGCCCATGACACCCCTCGAGTGCGACATGGCCCCTGCAGCTTCTCGCAACAAACACCTCTCGCGGTCGTGGCCTCTCCCTCGCTGCGGCCTGCTGGTCTTGGTCCTTGCACTGGCGGCGACCGCCGCGGTGGGCAGCGCGCAGCTGTCGTCGGAGGACTACTACGACGCGTCCTGCCCCGCCGCCCTTCTCACCATCAGGACCGCCGTCTCGACGGCCGTGCTGCTGGAGCCCCGCATGGGGGCCTCCCTTCTCCGCCTCCACTTCCACGACTGTTTCGTGCAGGTAAGTCATCAGTCGTCTCAATCAAACAGAGACGACAGATAGTGAGTGACCATGGCTCTGCGCTGTGTATATGCATATGCACCTACCTACGTACGGCAGGGTTGCGACGCGTCGGTGCTGCTAGACGACACGGCGAGCTTCACCGGCGAGAAGGGGGCGGGGCCGAACGCGGGGTCGCTCCGGGGCTTCGACGTGATCGACAACATCAAGATGCTGCTGGAGCTGCTGTGCCCGCAGACCGTCTCCTGCGCCGACATCCTCGCCGTCGCCGCCCGCGACTCCGTTGCACAAGTAAGCCAACGGTCGAGAGATCACTGCTCGATCCTCTCCCATCGATGGATGGGCTGTGTAAAGCGATGCTCTGCCTCTTCTTCGATCCACTTTAATTTCCCACACGTCGTCGTCGTCGTCATCGTCACAAGTAAAATGAATGAACGAACTGCGTGCAGCTGGGAGGACCATCGTGGGCGGTTCCGCTGGGCAGGAGGGACGCGACCACGGCGAGCGCGTCCCTGGCCAACAGTGACCTCCCTGGGCCTACCAGCAGCCTCAACGGCCTGCTCAACGCTTTCTCCAACAAGGGTTTGAGCAGCACCGACATGGTTGCCCTCTCAGGTACACACATGCTACTACGCGTCTCCTTTTCCCGCTTCATGCAATGCATGCATGCCGCCGTAGATTCGCATCAGCAGCAGCACCGGCAGGTGGCACGTCCCATCTACCTATAGATCTTTGCTTTACACTGCAGATCGGCACGGCAGCAGATCATCAACAGCTAGCTAGCTAGCTAGCTCGAGCACATGGTGTGTCCTAGTAGATAATAAACCAAACTGCAAAAGCATGCACAGGCAACAATCGAAATGGACGCGGCAGCAAACCAGATCTTCCACTCATTTCAGGCCAGCAGACTACGGCCCTAATTGAATATATTAGATCTAATAGTTAACTGCTAAAACTAGCTGTAGATATCTAAACAATCTAGTTGATAGTTTAGCTATTGACTGAAGACATCTAAACACCCTAATTAATTATCCGGCTAACTATGAGCTACATCCTTTTGACCACTCATTAATTCATTAGCTGGTTCAACCCATGTAGTAATAATTAGCCAGCTAGGAAGTGTTTGAAAACACTTGAGTTAATAGTTAGTAAGCTAAAAATTGCTAGTAGAATTAGCTAGATGTACCTAGCTAACTATTACGGTCCGTTTGGATGTCAGCGTTCAAGGCCATGGAATTGAAATGTGTCCGATACCAAAACTTAGTGGGAATTGGAATGAGGCTTAAATCCAATGCTAGTGTTTGGGTGGCATGAGACGTGGTTTCCAATGAATATGGAGGGTCTTTGCTCGGAATCGTCACAAGGTTGTGCTCGTTGGGCTAAATACCACCCGCGAAAACGGAGGAAGTTTCTGAACAACAAATTCTGTGACCAATGCACAACCAAACGTCCAAACGCTGGATTTAGGTCTGCCATTTTCAATTCCAAATTTTGGTCTTCAATACTGACATCCAAAACAGGATGTTAGCTAATTTACTAAAAATAGCTAATAGCTAAACTATTAGCTAAACTGATTGAATATCTTCGGCTAATTATTAGCCATAGTATATTTAAATATGGGCATATGGCCAAATAACACTAACAAATTTTAGACAACTAACTAAACAGGTCCTAAATAACTCCGTCCCCGGCGGCGTGGGGCCGGGCTTCATGGCTATAGCTTTGCTAGCTTATCTGAAGGTCTCAACTTTGTACCGCTACGTGTACGTACGTGCACACGTACGCATGCATGCCAGTATTTTGTTCCGATCTGTTCTCCTTACTCGGTGGCCGGCCATTGTCTGCTTCCTATGATTGTTGCAGCGCACATCATTTATATGCATATTTAATATACATACATCGTACGTCGTACGTACCAGAAAGTAGCTACATGCATGCATGCATGACGCATCGTTTATTGTTCGTTTGCACGCGCGGATCAATCCAACATGGTGATGGATACTGGCGTCCTGTTGGTCTCTGTTCTATAGTCAGCGCCTTTCTGCTCTCAGAGCCTGACAACATTTGGACGGACGCGTAGGCGTCACCTAACGATCGAGTACGTGCATGCATGGCCATCGTCCATCGATCACGCGATCGAATCGACAGCCCAACTACCTGCCTCCAGCTGCTTTCTACCACGCAATAATCATGCATGCATGCGACAGCACAGCAAGATTTTCGTTGCGTGCATCACCGGTCACCGCCCACGGCTCACCACGCGGGCATATGCAAATGCAATGCAGGTGCCCACACCGTCGGCCGGGCGCAGTGCAAGAACTGCCGGGCCCGGATCTACAACGACACCGACATCGACGCCTCCTTCGCGGCGTCGCTGCGGGCCAGCTGCCCCGCGCAGGCCGGCGCAGGCGACGGCGCGCTCGAGCCGCTCGACGGCTCCACGCCGGACGCGTTCGACAACGCCTACTTCGGCGACCTGCTCTCCCAGCGCGGCCTGCTCCACTCCGACCAGGCGCTCTTCGGCGGCGGCGGCGGCGCGACGGACGGCCTGGTCAGCGCCTACGCGTCCAACGCCGGCCAGTGGGGGGCCGATTTCGCGGCGGCCATGGTCAAGATGGGCAGCATCAGCCCGCTCACCGGCACGGACGGCGAGATCAGGGTCAACTGCCGGAGAGTGAATTAATTATTTATTAGCTTATTACAGCCACGTTGATTGCATTTGCTCTTGGGGTAGTGGAATAGCGTGCATATTTTGCAAAGAGGCAGAGAAGAATTGAAATGGAGCTAAGCTCATATGTATACAAATATTGTTTATTATTCCATATTATTTCGTGCATATATAATATATATAGCATACATGTACTCCCTGTCTAAAAATATTAGTCATTTTAGACCTTTATTTTTATATTTAAATGGATGATGATAAATCTAGACACATATGTAAAACACATACATCAAACATTATACGAATCCATTAATTATCTAAAATAAATTTTAATTTAGAATAAAGAGAATACTATTTTGTAGCGTAGATGTCAAATAGCTATTTGACACCAGCGCGCTTTGGTGATCGCCTGCACCCGACGCCCCTTCCCCACCCCCGCGCCACAGCGTGTCAGTGTTCAGAGTCCGACCACACACGCAGGGTTACCCCTCGTAGTACTTTTGGGTATGACGGTGCTGTCGACTGTAACTCAATGGTTCGTGCTACATGCACGAGAGATGGACAGATAATTTTCTACGGGTTCGGGCCGCTTGGAGAGGCGTAATACCCTACTTCCTGGTGTAGATCTTTATGTGGTGGGTTACAAGTAAAGTCTCCTGGATGGAGAAAAGCTAATAAGATGGGTAGATGGTCGATAGAAATGATGAAATACCCCCTCGGCCTTATATACTCGACCGTAGGGCACTCCATGCGTACATGAGGATTATGTATATCCTAAATAATAGTGAACCGACTGAACTGATTTTCCTACAATCTTGTCAACTTATCCATAATCCGCCCCGATATTCAAGGGCGTTGTACGCGGGAAAGTCGGGTGGACGCTATGGATAGCGCACGAGTCTGACGGGTTGCCTAGGCCTGAGTCTGTTTCTTTCTTGGGTCGGCCCACTCGGTAAGTAGTTCTGATCCGGCCCACGAAGGGATGACCTTGCGAGGTAACTGGCTCAAAGCCCCGCGCGAGACCTTCTTGCCTTCTAGTGGACCCGAGGGATATCTGCCCCTCACAAGCCCCCAATCTTTGAGTTGATTTTAAAATAATCAACCAAAATATTTTAGGTCCGGCTCGTGAGTTTGCTGTATGACACGGTTTTTATTCTGCCGATGGGTGCACCGAAGGTGCCCCATTAGGTGTAGCCCCCGAGCTTTGAGTGGATTTTAAAAATAATCCATTCAAAGGTCTTCATCTTATACTTTAGAAATCAGCATTCTATCACCATCTTATGCTTCATAAATCAGCACTTTGTCATCATCTTATGCTTTAGAAATCATCATTTTGTCTCCGTGGGACTACAAATCTATTGGGTGCACCGGAGGTGCACCCAATGGGTGTAGCCCCCGAGCTTTGAGTGGATTTTTGAAAATAATCCATTCAAAGGTTTTTATCTTATGCTTTAGAAATCAGCATTTTGTCATCATCTTATGCTTTTGAGAATTCAAACGACGCTATCTGTCCATGCCTTGTTAGGTCTGAAATTAATTTGATCAGTGACATATTAGACATCTGGCTGGTTGAGGCAGATGCCTCTCAGCTGGACATCACCCTGCCATGTGCTTCAATGCTTCTGCTGATTAGACTTGCAGTTCAGTAGCTACATTTGGACTTCCTCCCATTTCAACCTATCTCTTCCTTTTGTCGTGGTACATTCATTACGTATATTTTGTGGATATGATTTCTTCAGAAAACCTTTGAAAATTTTTGGCGACACACCCAATGGGTGTCTTGGTACGCAGAGTGTTTACCACACTATCCTAGAGTAGTAACTTGATGTGACTGCGGGGTGTAATCATATTGCCTGAGCAGTTGACCTTGGTCCAAATGGTGTCGTGTTACGCGAAGCGGCGCCGGTTACCTGACTCATTTTCAGGCGGATTGAATTGCTTATTGAATACTTGCGACTGTTCGACGAGCGTGGTAGGAAGTGGACGGTCACCCTCTACCTCTATAAATAGCCTGCTTGCCCCGTTGTTCTCTTCACTTATCCTTCGATCATCTATTGTTTTCTTCTTCTTCGCTCTCTCCTGTAACACCTACTTGTAAATAGCTAGAAAAAAAATAAATACCAATGGAGAAAACAATTTCTCTTTATGTGAGTTTGACCTTTATACATCATCACATGTGAACACTAAATTCAAAAAAACAAATAAGTAATAAAAGGATATACCATTAAAGTTTATGCATCATGCTGAGTTTTTATTTGGATGTGCATTTGTGCTTAATAAAATAAATATACCATTAATAGCATCTCAATGGATCCATAGAATTTAAAGTTTAACTTGAAAATAAAACCATGAAAATAGGGAAGAGAAAGGAATATTATTCAATACAAATATAATTATCATTAAAATATCAGCACCACGGTTGATATGATCAAAATAAATAATTAGCCAGTATATAAAGTGCCACAAAGTTTGAATTTGAATTAAAGTTTGAATTTGAAAAAGAAATGAAACAGAAAATAAAAAGAAAAAGAGAAGAAACCTTACCTGGGCCGACTGTACCCATTTTGGCCCACCTCACTCTCACCCCCGCGCGGCCCAACTGACTTACCCGCGCGCGCTTGGACTCTATTACATGTGGGGCCCGGCTGCCAGCCGTCGCCCGCTCGACCTGTCCGCGCTACTGTCTTCGCTCGGTCGCTGACGTGTGGCCCCAACAAGTCAGTGTCTTCTCCCACGGGCTCCGTCTTCTTCGCGGGGTTGGCGCAACAACCCGGCCGAGCTCGGCGGATCTCGGCCACCAGAATCGGACCGCGCTGACCACGCAGGCGACGCATAAAAGCCTCGGCCGTCGACCCAACCCACTCGTCCCCCTTTTCCCCGGCTCCTCCTTCCGCCTCCTCGCGCGAGTGTCGCCAGCCATAGCCATCTGCCGCCGCCACCGTCAACTACGCTCCCCTGCCTGAGTATCGTTCCCCGATTGTGTACCGGAGCATCGCCTGAGTGTGGGGAGTGGGGTGTTGTGCTCAATTTGGGGAGAGCTTCGCTGCATCGGCGCCAATTGCTCGCCGGTTTGGGCGCACCACCGTCAATCCGCGCCGCACCGTGGTCAGGGGCGTTCGGCCTTCAACTGTTGGTATGAACCTCCATCCCATGTTCGCCGTCGTGTCAATTTTGTTCTGCGAGTATCAGAAGCAGGGATGGTGCACCGTAGGGTAGGAATCGGGTTACTCCGGCGATGTGCCGCCGCGTCCGTCGCGGGCGCCGCCGTTCGCTCGACCGTGAGGTAGGGGAAGATCCTGGTCCGTTGATGCGGAGATGTACGGCTATGATTAGATATGAGAGTGTGAGGTTTTCAACCGTTGGATCTTTCACCGACGGTGTTGATTAGTTTATGCGTACCGATTCGGGAAGTGTAGCGGTGGTCATCCGATCGGGATCGTGCGCGTCTAGGGCGTGTTCCCCTGTTTTAAATCGGGACCCTAGATCTTGATTCGTGCGGCTATGAGAGCATACCGGTTCGGGGCCGCTAGGATCTAATCTGTAGCGTCCAATGGTGATCGTGCGGCCGAGATTAGAAGATACCCCTTCGCGGGTCAGTTTTGTTAAAGAGTCCCTGTAGTTTATAGAAATCAACCCGCCGTACTCTGCATAGTATTCTGAGTCTCAGGATCTTTTGCGCCTGGGCCCCTGCTGTTCTCAGAATTTGAGGCCCAGTCCAGTGCTGTTTTAAAGTGATTAAATGAATTAGAAATTAGATTTTTAATATAAAAATAAACCCTAGAACTTGTATAATCCATAGAATATTCATATGGGCTCCAAAATAATCCATTCCACTTTCTAAATTTTTATAATTTTATTCTCTATCACTTAGAATCTCTGTTTTGTCATGAAAACAGTAAGAAATTTAATTCCTCACTTAATCCCACTTTAAACACATAAAACCTTTGAAATTCCATAACTTAAAATCTATAACTCCAAAAATTGTGATTCCTGTTCCTAGAATTTTATTTTAATGTGTAGATTATTACTGTGTATTTTGTATATATGTTTGGTGTAATGTTAATTTCTCTATATGCACTGTGCTTGTTTGTATTGTGGCGAGTAGAAGAGCCCGTTGCTGAGGATCCTGGTGAGCAGCAGGTTGAAGTAGCTGAGCAGGAGCTCATTGAAGGCAAGTTGTGCCCTTGACCACTTTTTACCCAATAATGTTCTTTAATATCACTTATCCATGCATAGGTTAATTTTGATGGGACCAAATAGGTCACCCTAGATTGTTTATCTCATTACCTTGTTTACCCCTGAATCACTTGGGTAGTTTGCTATTGCTTTACATGGTTTTGGGATAATCATTTATTACCTCTATGTTCCAATTCTTTTGTTATTCTATTTATGTTCATGTTGGGATCATTAATGTTAATTGGAACATAGAGCTTAACTTGAGTAACACGTGCCACCACAA
This sequence comes from Zea luxurians, assembly GCA_029449295.1. Lineage (NCBI taxonomy): Eukaryota > Viridiplantae > Streptophyta > Magnoliopsida > Poales > Poaceae > Zea > Zea luxurians. Next base: position 32,389,674 of record JAOPSE010000007.1, on the reverse strand, counting down.
GGGTTTAATGGGACGCCCTTGGCTGATTAATTAGGAAAGCTAGTGGAAGACTACCTTACCCGAAAGGGGCAAGGGCAGTAGGGGAGTGGTCAGTGTAGGGAGGTCCTTGCTTGATTTTGCTGCGATGGCAGTCAGGCAAGAACCCTGCATTGGAACTTCCTATAAACTGTAGCGGGTTTTCGGAAGCTAGTGGAACTTTGTAAAGGCCTCGTAGTGTTGCCCTGCCGCGCTTCCTAGGTAGAGGTGTATGGGATTCGCGACCCCTTGGCAGATGGGTAGCATGACTTGTGGGTAAAGGGTACAACCTCTGCAGAGTGTAAAACTGGTATACTAGCCGAGCTCACGGTCATGAGTGGCTCAGGACTCTCTGATGTTTAAATTATGGAACTTAAATTCAATTTTATCATTTGCATTGCATGGGCTTATTATTAATTTTGTTCTATTACTTTATTTATGGTTTGGTATTTACTTACACTTAGTAATTGCTAATAAAATTTTGACCAACTACTTAAAAGCAATGCTCAGCTTTAACCCTTGTCATTGATTAGCCTTACACATCACATGAACTCACACCTTTGTGAGTTTATGTCCACTGGTTCCCCACAACTTGTTGAGCTATGATCATGTGTGAGCTCACCCTTGCTGTCTCACACCCCCCCACAGGAGAAGAGCAGGTGGTTCAGGAGGAGCCACAAGGCGAGGAGTATGATCTGATCTAGGTGGCGTTTCTCAGTTGACATTGGCGCCGACGATCCTTAGTTCGTTTTATCTTTATTGTTTTATTTTGTAATAAGTCTTCCGCTATGTAATAAATACTCTGATGTTTTATGACATTTATCTCTATACACTCTGTTATTATATATGTTGTCTTCTTGGCGCATGTATGAGATGCACCTGGCTTTATTCCTTAAAGCCGGGTGTGACAGAAGTGGTATCAGAGGAAATGTTGACTGTAGGACGAAACCTAGATAGATATGGACAAACCTTACCTACTTACCTTACTCTGACTCATTCTATACTTACCTTATCTTGATCCTGTCTCACCTTTTGCTATTCTACTCTGATCATTCTTACCTTTTCTACTCTAATACAAGATGGATTTCACACCTTGGAATCCTACCACTATGATCTTTTTAAGATATTGGGAACCTAAGACAAAATTTAAAACTATTTTCCTTAAAAATGTTGTTTGATTGTGCTGATGATAAATGCCTGATTTGCTTCTTTGATTGATTGATACATTATGTATGGACATCTTAGTATGTACCACCATAAGTAATAAATTAGCTATGGTAGGTAAAATATTAATCTGCTTAGCTAATAAAATTCCCCAAAGTAACCTGCTTTGTAAATACTTGCCTTGTCTATTATTTTCTTATCATATGTATCTAACTCAGATGGTCAATACCAGGCGGGGTGGTGGAATTGATCTGCCTCCTAATCATCACACTCGAAGGATATATAGACAACCCCAGCCACAACCTGCAGAGATGAATCCTCCTAATCCTCCACCAGGCGGAGTTGACCCACTAGTTGCTGCTCAGATGGCGGTGATGCAGCAAATGGCAGACACTATGACTGATATGCGTGCCCAGATGCAGCAAGAACGCAAGGAGATGCGTCAGGAAAGAGAAGATATACGCCAGGAGTTGCGCCAGGAGCGAGATGAGATACGCCAGGAAAGGAGGGCACAACAACAGCAGCTGCAACAACAAATGCAACAACAGCAACAGCAGCAACAAGTGCCACTGCCTCCACCACCACCACCAGTTCCACCCCGAGTCAAGCATAGAGAGTTCATGAGTCATAAGCCACCCACATTTGCAAGCTCACCTGATCCACTAGACGCGGATGATTGGCTGAAGTCCGTTGAAAAGATGCTGAATATTGCACAGTGCACGGACCGGGAGAAGGTTTTATACGCTTCAGGACGTCTGACAGGTCCTGCTGCTGACTGGTGGGATTCTTATACTGCTGCCCACGATGCTGCTGATACTATTACTTGGGCAGAGTTTAGTACACAGTTCAGGAACTACCATATTCCAGCTGGTATGATAAAGATCAAGAAGAAGGAATTTCTGTCGCTGAAGCAAGGAAGTATGTCAGTCAGCGAGTACAGAGACAAGTTTATTCAGCTGTCGAGATATGCTCCGGAGGAAGTTGCTGAGGATGAGAGGAAGCAGGAGCACTTTATTGAAGGGCTTAATGGACCATTACAGTATGCACTGGTTGCACACACTTTTCCATCATTTCAGAGGCTGCTGGATAAGGCTCTTGCTATTGAACACAAGCGTGTTCAGCTGGGAGATTTGAAGAGAAAGGCAATATCTCAAGGACAAGGAAGCATCAGTGTTCGTCCTCGCTACAGTTCACCACAGGGTACACCGACTCGACCAGGAGGACCGCGCCCTGTTCAGCAATCGCCACTGAGGACTCCACCTCCTCGACAGGCTACCCCCACTGGCACCCCGACGAAGTTTTCAGGACAGTCCAGGCACTACTTGTTTCAAGTGTGGGAAGACTGGTCATTATGCAAATGTCTGCCCACAGAGGATTGCTACTACTCCAGTTCAGAACAGGTATCAAACTCCAGGATCTGGCAAGGGATATTCTATTGCCAAGGTTAATCAAGTCAGCGTTGATGCTACTCCGGATGGTGGGGACCTCGTAATTGGTATGTTTTATGTTAATGCAATTCCTGCAACCGTATTATTTGATTCTGGTGCTACACATTCATTCATGTCTGCTAGATATGCCAACACAAATGAAATACCACTGCTAAATATGAGAAAACCCATGATAGTAATTACACCTAAAGGGCCTGTTGAGGCGAATCAAATGACACGTAGATTGACATTGACCATTATGGGTAGAGAATTTGGAGCTACTGCTATAATATTAGAGTCAAGCAGTATAGATCTGATCCTTGGTATGTTATGGCTAAGAAAGGCAAAGGCCGTTATTGCATGTGGTAGAGGTACCGTAGAACTCACTACTACTAAGGGAGAAAGGTTTCAAGTTAATATTGCAGTAACCTCCTCACCCATGCGTGCAATGTTCTTTATACCTGAGGAGTTTGTTGGTGACAACATCCAGGTGGTTAGAGATTTTCCGGATGTCTTTCCAGAGGAGTTACCAAGGATGCCACCTGATAGAGAAGTTGAGTTTGTTATTGACCTCTTACCTGGAACTGCCCCTATTTCTAAACGGCCATATAGGATATCCGTAGAGGAGTTGAAGGAACTTAAGAAGCAGTTAACTGAGTTACAAGATGCTGGGTACATTCGTCCGAGTTCCTCACCTTGGGGAGCACCGGTTTTGTTTGTACAGAAGAAGGATGGATCGCAGCGGATGTGTGTGGATTATAGATCTCTTAATGATGTTACGGTGAAGAACAAGTATCCGTTGCCCCGTATTGAGGATTTATTTGATCAGATGAGAGGTGCTAGAGTATTCTCGAAGATTGATCTCCGATCCGGTTACCATTAGATGAGGATTAGACCATCGGATATACCCAAGACGGCTTTCTCAACTCGGTATGGATTATATGAGTTCACAGTTATGTCGTTTGGATTGACCAATGCCCCAGCTTATTTTATGAACTTGATGAATAAGGTGTTTATGGAGTATCTAGACAGATTCGTCGTGGTATTCATCAACGATATTCTTATCTATTCTAAGAGTGATAGTGATCATGAGGAACATCTGAGGTTGGTACTACAGAAGCTACGAGATAACCAGCTATATGCCAAGTTCAGCAAGTGCGAGTTTTGGATTGGCGAAGTGCCATTTCTTGGTCATATTATTTCTAATGGAGGAATTTCAGTGGATCCTGCTAAAGTTAAGGAGATAATGGAGTGGAGAGTACCCACTACAGTTACTGAGATTCGAAGTTTCTTGGGACTAGCAGGATATTATCGTAGATTTATTGAAGGATTTTCTAAGATTGCTAAGCCTATGACTTCGCTTTTGGAGAAAGGAAGAGAATTTAAGTGGGACGAGAAGTGTCCAGACAACTTTGATCAATTGAAGAGAAGATTGATGTCGCCACCAGTATTGGTTATGCCAGACCTACATAAAGGATTTGATATCTATTATGATGAATGTGGCCAAGGCTTAGGATGTGTGCTCATGCAGGGAGGACATGTGATTGCCTATGCTTCTCGTCAGTTGCGGAAACATGAATTGAACTACCCCACTCATGACTTGGAATTGGCAGCCGTTGTGCATGCGCTTAAGATTTGGAGACATTATATCATGGGGACCAAGTGTCAAGTATATACGGATCATAAGAGTCTGAAGTATATATTCACTCAAAAGGATCTCAACCTTAGGCAACACCGTTGGTTGGAGCTTATTAAGGATTATGATTTGGAGATTCATTACCACCCAGGCAAGGCAAATTTGGTTGCAGATGCCTTGAGTCGAAAAGAGCATGTTCATTTAGCTATTGTTGCCCAGCTACCCGATGAGATTGTTGAGGATTTCAAGAGACTTAACCTGGGGATAGTTGCTCATACTGAGGGAGTTACTATTGATGTGGAACCTACTTTGGAGCAAGAGATCCGCAAAGGACAAATTGGTGATGCTAAAATAAAAGAGATTAAGGATCTGATTACTGAAGGTCGAGTTCTGGAATTCACGGAAGATGAGCAGGGAACTGTATGGTTCAAGGACAAGATGTGTGCCCCTGATATTAAAAGCCTTCGGGAGACTATTTTAAAGGAGGCCCATGACTCGGATTATTCTATTCATCCTGGTAGTACCAAGATGTATCAGGATTTGAAACGGAAATATTGGTGGTAGGGATTGAAAAGAGATGTAGCTGCACATGTGGCTATGTGCGATGTATGTCAAAGAGTTAAGGCTGAACACCAGAGGCCAACTGGACTACTGCATCCACTGAAGATACCCGAGTGGAAATGGGAAGAGATTGGTATGGATTTCATTACTGGATTGCCTCGCACCCAGAAAGGATATGATGCTATATGGGTGATTGTGGATAGATTGACTAAAGTGGCTCACTTTATTCCTGTGAAGACTACATATAAAGGTTCTCAGCTAGCAGAGTTATATATGGCTCGGATTGTGTGTTTGCATGGAGTGCCAAAGAAGATCGTGTCTGATCGGGGTTCGCAGTTTACTTCAAGATTTTGGAGAAGCTTTCATGAGAATATGAGTACGAAATTGAATTTTAGTACAGCTTATCACCCTCAGACTGATGGACAGACTGAAAGGACTAATCAAGTATTGGAGGATATGTTGAGAGCATGTGCCTTTCAGCATGGAGGAAGTTGGGATAAAAGTCTACCATATGCTGAGTTCTCGTATAATAATAGTTATCAGGCCAGTCTGAAGATGTCACCTTTTGAAGCTCTATATGGGAGGAAGTGCAGGACTCCTTTGTATTGGGATCAGACTGGAGAAAGACAGTTCTTTGGGCCTGAACTGATTCAAGAAGCAGAAGAACAAGTCCGTATAATTCGAGAGAATTTGAGGGTGGCTCAAACCAGGCAAAAGAGTTACGCTGATAATAGAAGGAGGCCACTGGAATTTGAAGAAGGAGATTATGTGTACCTCAAGGTGTCACCACTTCGTGGAATGAGGAGATTTAAGGTTAAGGGCAAATTGTCCCCTCGCTACATTGGACCATTCTTGATCTTTAGACGAGTTGGGGAGATGGCATACCAACTTGAGTTACCTGCTAGTCTATCGGATGTGCATAATGTGTTCCACGTATCTCAACTCAAGAAGTGTCTTCGTGTCCCTGAGGAACAGTTACCCATGGAAGAGCTTAGTGTTCAAGGTGATTTGACTTACACGGAGTACCCTATCAAGATTTTGGATACTTTGACTCGAGTTACAAGGAATAAGGTGATAAAGATGTGCAAAGTCCAATGGAGTCACCACGGCGAAGATGAAGCAACTTGGGAAAGAGAAGAAGAGCTTCGCATAGATTTTCCCCACCTTTTCCCTAGATCTTCCTAAATCTCGAGGACGAGATTATTTTTAAGGGGGGTAGGATTTGTAACACCTACTTGTAAATAGCTAGAAAAAAATAAATACCAATGGAGAAAACAATCTCTCTTTATGTGAGTTTGACCTTTATACATCATCACATGTGAACACTAAATTCAAAAAAACAAATAAGTAATAAAAGGATATACCATTAAAGTTTATGCATCATGCTGAGTTTTTATTTGGATGTGCATTTGTGCTTAATAAAATAAATATACCATTAATAGCATCTCAATGGATCCATAGAATTTAAAGTTTAACTTGAAAATAAAACCATGAAAATAGGGAAGAGAAAGGAATATTATTCAATACAAATAAAATTATCATTAAAATATCAGCACCACGGTTGATATGATCAAAATAAATAATTAGCCAGTATATAAAGTGCCACAAAGTTTGAATTTGAATTGAAGTTTGAATTTGAAAAAGAAATGAAACAGAAAATAAAAAGAAAAAGAGAAGAAACCTTACCTGGGCCGACTGTACCCATTTTGGCCCACCTCACTCTCACCCCCGCGCGGCCCAACTGACTTACCCGCGCGCGCTTGGACTCTATTACATGTGGGGCCCGGCTGCCAGCCGTCGCCCGCTCGACCTGTCCGCGCTGCTGTCTTCGCCTCGGTCGCTGACGTGTGGCCCCAACAAGTCAGTGTCTTCTCCCACGGGCTCCGTCTTCTTCGCGGGGTTGGCGCAACAACCCGGCCGAGCTCGGCGGATCTCGGCCACCAGAATCGGACCGCGCTGACCACGCAGGCGACGCATAAAAGCCTCGGCCGTCGACCCAACCCACTCGTCCCCCTTTTCCCCGGCTCCTCCTTCTGCCTCCTCGCGCGAGTGTCGCCAGCCATAGCCATCTGCCGCCGCCACCGTCAACTACGCTCCCCTGCCTGAGTATCGTTCCCCGATTGTGTACCGGAGCATCGCCTGAGTGTGGGGAGTGGGGTGTTGTGCTCAATTTGGGGAGAGCTTCGCTGCATCGGCGCCAATTGCTCGCCGGTGTGGGCGCACCACCGTCAATCCGCGCCACGCCGTGGTCAGGGGCGTTCGGCCTTCAACTGTTGGTATGAACCTCCATCCCATGTTCGCCGTCGTGTCAATTTTGTTTTGCGAGTATCAGAAGCAGGGATGGTGCACCGTAGGGTAGGAATCGGGTTACTCCGGCGATGTGCCGCCGCGTCCGTCGCGGGCGCCGCCGTTCGCTCGACCGTGAGGTAGGGGAAGATCCTGGTCCGTTGATGCGGAGATGTACGGCTATGATTAGATATGAGAGTGTGAGGTTTTCAACCGTTGGATCTTTCACCGACGGTGTTGATTAGTTTATGCGTACCGATTCGGGAAGTGTAGCGGTGGCCGTCCGATCGGGATCGTGCGCGTCTGGGGCGTGTTCTCCTGTTTTAAATCGGGACCCTAGATCTTGATTCGTGCGGCTATGAGAGCATACCGGTTCGGGGCCGCTAGGATCTAATCTGTAGCGTCCAATGGTGATCGTGCGGCCGAGATTAGAAGATACCCCTTCGCGGGTCAGTTTTGTTAAAGAGTCCCTGTAGTTTATAGAAATCAACCCGCCGTACTCTGCATAGTATTCTGAGTCTCAGGATCTTTTGCGCCTGGGCCCCTGCTGTTCTCAGAATTTGAGGCCCAGTCCAGTGCTGTTTTAAAGTGATTAAATGAATTAGAAATTAGATTTTTAATATAAAAATAAACCCTAGAACTTGTATAATCCATAGAATATTCATATGGGCTCCAAAATAATCCATTCCACTTTCTAAATTTTTATAATTTTATTCTCTATCACTTAGAATCTCTGTTTTGTCATGAAAACAGTAAGAAATTTAATTCCTCACTTAATCCCACTTTAAACACATAAAACCTTTGAAATTCCATAACTTAAAATCTATAACTCCAAAAATTGTGATTCCTGTTCCTAGAATTTTATTTTAATGTGTAGATTATTACTGTGTATTTTGTATATATGTTTGGTGTAATGTTAATTTCTCTATATGCACTGTGCTTGTTTGTATTGTGGCGAGTAGAAGAGCCCGTTGCTGAGGATCCTGGTGAGCAGCAGGTTGAAGTAACTGAGCAGGAGCTCATTGAAGGCAAGTTGTGCCCTTGACCACTTTTTACCCAATAATGTTCTTTAATATCACTTATCCATGCATAGGTTAATTTTGATGGGACCCAATAGGTCACCCTAGATTGTTTATCTCATTACCTTGTTTACCCCTGAATCACTTGGGTAGTTTGCTATTGCTTTACATGGTTTTGGGATAATCATTTATTACCTCTATGTTCCAATTCTTTTGTTATTCTATTTATGTTCATGTTGGGATCATTAATGTTAATTGGAACATAGAGCTTAACTTGAGTAACACGTGCCACCACAAGGGTTTAATGGGACGCCCTTGGCTGATTAATTAGGAAAGCTAGTGGAAGACTACCTTACCCGAAAGGGGCAAGGGCAGTAGGGGAGTGGTCAGTGTAGGGAGGTCCTTGCTTGATTTTGCTGCGATGGCAGTCAGGCAAGAACCCTGCATTGGAACTTCCTATAAACTGTAGCGGGTTTTCGGAAGCTAGTGGAACTTTGTAAAGGCCTCGTAGTGTTGCCCTGCCGCGCTTCCTAGGTAGAGGTGTATGGGATTCGCGACCCCTTGGCAGATGGGTAGCATGACTTGTGGGTAAAGGGTACAACCTCTGCAGAGTGTAAAACTGGTATACTAGCCGAGCTCACGGTCATGAGCGGCTCAGGACTCTCTGATGTTTAAATTATGGAACTTAAATTCAATTTTATCATTTGCATTGCATGGGCTTATTATTAATTTTGTTCTATTACTTTATTTATGGTTTGGTATTTACTTACACTTAGTAATTGCTAATAAAATTTTGACCAACTACTTAAAAGCAATCCTCAGCTTTAACCCTTGTCATTGATTAGCCTTACACATCACATGAACTCACACCTTTGTGAGTTTATGTCCACTGGTTCCCCACAACTTGTTGAGCTATGATCATGTGTGAGCTCACCCTTGCTGTCTCACACCCCCCCACAGGAGAAGAGCAGGTGGTTCAGGAGGAGTAACAAGGCGAGGAGTATGATCTGATCTAGGTGGCGTTTCTCAGTTGACATTGGCGCCGACGATCCTTAGTTCGTTTTATCTTTATTGTTTTATTTTGTAATAAGTCTTCCGCTATGTAATAAATACTCTGATGTTTTATGACATTTATCTCTATACACTCTGTTATTATATATGTTGTCTTCTTGGCGCATGTATGAGATGCACCTGACTTTGTTCCTTAAAGCCGGGTGTGACATCTCCTTCTCCAACCAACCATGGGTAGAGGTAGGAGGGGTCGTGGTTGGCCTCGCTGCGCTGATGTCAAGCGCAAGCGTGCTCCGAGTCCCCCTTAGAGGACTTCGAGGACTCGGAGTACTCGGAGGAGGCCTCCTCCGAGTCACACCGCTCGCCTGCTCCGGCTTCGCCCCGGCGTCATCCGAGGACTTGGATGACTCCATGGGGCTCTCCACCGTGGCTCGGGCGTACTGGCGCTCCATCGAGCGTGCCGGGCTCGGTGGGTCGGATGAGTCGGGGATCTCCTCGGATGAGGCAGACTCCTCCGACTCTTCCGAGGAGTCGAGCGGTGGCGATGGTGACGATGAGGGCGACGGCTGCAACAGCGGCGACGACGACAAGGGCGACGGCAGCAGCAACGACAGCAGTGAGGGTGACGGCGGCGACGACAGTAGCGACGGCAGCAAAGGCGACGATGGCGACGACAGCAAAGGCGACGGTGGCAGCGACGACGGCAGCGGCGGCAAGGCCAGTGGCATAATGCCACTGGTTTAAATATTAGTATAGATAGTAGCAGTAGTAGTAGTAATAGCAGTAGAATAATGTAGTGTTAGTTAGTAGTGTAGTGTAGTGTAAGTAGTAAGGTAATGTAATGCAAATGTAGTGACAAGGTTAAAAGAAGTTAACTCATAATGAGTCGGCTTTGAGTTTGTGTTACTCCCTCCATTACGAATCTAGGATGTAGTTGATCCAAGTAATCACTGTTGTGTTGGTTTTCATTTACGCGTTTGAAAGTTTGTCCATGCGCTTGACAGTGCTGGCATTTTAGAGGTAATGCCCGAGTAACGAATGAGGCTTTTACTTTTCCGAGTGGTGATCTGGCACTTTAGAGGTAATGCCCGACCCAAGGAGCCCATTTATACTCGCGCCGACGTGCCTTTTTAATAAGCCCTAACTTCACTTTTTCCTCAGCGCTTCTCTGCTTTTCTGAATTTTTGAGCCCGCTCGTTCCACCCAAGAGATTGCAATGGCTCCCAAGCAGAAGAGGCAGAGCGTCGTTGCTGCGATCATCCCGCCCATCGATCCCAACAACCAGCTTCTGTTCGCTGGTAATCATATGTCTATTATTTCTGAATCTGATCTTTTTCACCTTGTTGAGACTGGGTTTTTCCGCCAAAGGAACTCTGTTCTTGGCGGATCTTTCGTGGGGTCACTGTTCCGATAGAAGACACCCATGATTCCGTTGTCTACGTACCGTTTCTTATCCACGGACTTGCTCTTCCCATCTCTCCTTTTTTCGCGGTCTCCTTGATTTCTATAATTTAAATATGACACACTTAAACCCTAACTCTTTTATAACTTTTTCGCGGTCTCCTTGAATTCAAGTTGCCATTTTTGTACATCTGTGTGAGGCTTTTCTTGGAATCTCCCCCATTTTGGACTCTGGAGGTAGGCCTGAAAACGGTGCGAAAAAATCTCGCCCGTCCGGCAACCGTACACCAGATTTTACTACCTGTTTTTGTTTTTTCGGGATTTACACGATATTGAAAGAAAACAGGATAAAAAAATAGGACACAGGTCCGGAAACGGTTTTAAACAGTTCCTGCCCGTTTTAGTGGTTTCCTGTTTTTAAACGGGACAAACCCGCTTTTATACCGTCAACTTCTTGCAAAGGCCAATCCTGGCAGAGTGGCAGTCCCTCATCCCACTCGTTGGAGTGGAGGCCCAACCGGCCAAGGCCCATGCTGCTGCCAGCCTAATCCTACCGCATAACTATATAAGCATAAACCCTAGCTCCTAGTGCAGACTATCAGGTCCCAGGCTCCCAGCCGCCGGCCTACCGCTTCCCTACTTTGTGCTCGTGCAAACTGCAGACTCCCAGCCACCGGCTCGTCGCCCAGTCGGCTAGTTGGCCACCAAGGCGTCATCTCGTGCTGTCGTGCTAGACTACCACCTCGCTGCCTCGTGCTGTTGTGCAGACTCGCAACTGCCGGCTGCCGCCTAGCCGACGACCCGACACCCACCACCAGCACGTTCACGTCGACGACCCGATGCCCCAGCCCCCAACATGTTCGTGTCGCAACTCACAAGCTCAGAGTTGCCGCCCTCGACATGGCACCACCAGCACCGAGTAGTCCTGGCAAAAGTGTCCAGCCGCCGGCGTCATCTTTGGCTCAGCTAGCACGGTTGCTCTTCGGGGAAAATGCACCACCACCTATTACCAACATCACGTGGTCCAAAGGCTCTACGGCTACAGCTGCAAATCTTTAAGGTTATTGTTTCTTTATCTGTTAGTAGAACGATAGTTGTGTAGTTGCTAGTTTTTTAATTGTTTGATATTTGCAGTGGGTTATTTAACTTATTTACATGTGCCATAGACAGTAGGTTCTTTAGATCATTAGATATTTAGATGCTTGACTGTAATAAAACACATTTGTTTATGTTAGTGTTGGGCAAGAGAAAAGCTGTTGAAGTTAATGGTCCTAGTGGTATCTCAACCTCATCATCAACACCAATTTCCATCCCATCCGATGAACCAAAGCCAAGTGGAACTAGAACAATAGCTACTGGTACTGGTAGTGGCACAACTAGGACTAATATAGGGACAGATACACCACAACAAAGAAAATTAGAAGTTCTTGCCATTGATGGTGTGGATGTCCAAGACTCTGCAAATAGGAAGCGGACAAAGAAATTAACATCTGATGTCTGGCAGTACTTCACTAAGAAGGAGAAGGTAGTAGAGGTTGGTGGAAAGAAATATATCCAGATGTGGGGACATTGCAACTTTCCTAATTGCAGGGCGAAATACAGAGCTGAGAGCAACTATGGAACAACTGGCTTTCGGAACCATTTGAAATCGACCCATAGCATAGTAAAGGGGCAGCTACAACTCAAAACAGAAAAGGACCATGGCAAAGATATCACTATTATCGAGCCCTACAAGTATGATCAAGAAGTAAGTTTAAAGAAGCTTTACTTAGTAATAGTCATGCATGAGTATCCTTTTAATATGGTAGAGCATGACTATTTTGTTGAGTTCATCAAGTGTTTGCGTCCTTCGTTCCCACTTAAGTCACATGTGACTGTTAGGAAAGATATCATGTACATTTTTTTGGAACAAAAAGAGAAATTAAATTCGTACTTGAAAACTGTTCAGTGCCGATTTAGTACAACAATGGACATGTGGACTTCTTGTCAAAACAAATCCTATATGTGTGTTACTATTCATTGGGTAGATGAGGAATGGTGTATACAAAAAAGAATTATAGGATTTTTTCATGTTGAAGGGCGTCACACAGGTCAAAAGTTGTCACAAACCTTTTCAGAAGTGATGGTTAAGTGGTATATTGAAAAGAAGTTGTTTTCCTTAACTTTGGACAATGCTAGTGCAAATGAGGTGGCTGTGAAAGATGTAATTGCTGATCTGCGAGAAAGTAATGGAAATTTGGTTTGTGGCGACATGTTTTTTCATGTGAGGTGTGCTTGCCATATACTAAATCTGGTTGCTAGGGATGGTATGAGTGTTATTTCTAGCACAATAGACAAGATAAAAGCAATTGTGTTAGTTGCAAAAGGATATCCTCTTCAAATGGAAGAACTTATGAAACGTGCTACCGAGTGTGGGCTAGATACAACAAAAGGTCTCTCAATAGATGTATCAACAAGGTGGAACTCAACTTATCTAATGTTAAGGGATGCATTGTATTACAAGCCAGCATTTTTGAGGCTCAAGTCATCTGATCGGCGTAGGTTAGTTTCATTCATGAAACCTTTCAGTTTCAATCTGCTAACACTACTCTAAATTTGTGTATAAATATCAGTTTCATTTTCTTTTGTAGGTATGATCACATCTGTCCTAGTCCTTTTGAGTGGAACATGGCATCAACCATTTTTCAATGCTTGAAGAAGTTTTATGATCTCACTGAGTTGCTCTCTGGTACTTCATATCCCACAGCAAATTTATTTTATAGAGGTTTTTGTGAGATAAAAGAGCTTCTTGATAAATGGCGCATTAGTGAAGAACCCACTATTAAAATAATGGCAATGGCTATGATGGCTAAATTTGAAAAGTATTGGAAGAAGTCTAGTAATGTTTTAGCTGTCCCCATCTTCTTTGATCCTAGATACAAGAGAAGATTGATTGAATTCTACTTGAAAAAATTTTATGGTGATATGTACCAACAGCAGATAGAAGACTTTCTTAGTGTGCTTAAGAAACTATATGTAACACCCTGAATTTGGGGGTATAAAATTTCTTTGCTCATATTCACAAATTCAGGTGTTACTTCCCTTTTCTCATCCTTCCCCAATCTTCTCTTTCTCATTTCTATAGGAGAAAAGTGGTTATTTTATTTATAATTATAGTCTATTAGCTCAAACCCTAAGGGAGTGTGAATTGTTGCATCATGTTGAACCCTAGATTTCACTTTTGTCTGGTGCATAATTCTCAAAAAGTCTAATTTGAATTTGTGGCTCATTTGAATTTGAATCAAATAGAGAAAATAAAAAGAAAAGGGAAAAACAATTCCAAAATAAAAGAAAAAGGAAAAGCAGCCCAAACCCCGCCCCCTCGGCCTTTCGGCCCAGTCGGCCCATCTCGCGCGCGCGCGCCTCTCCCCCCCTCCTCTCTCTGCCTGGCGGGCCCCACCTGTCGGCGCTCCCGCTTCCCCGCGCGTGCGCCATCTCCCTCGCTCTCTCTCTCTGCTCGCGGGCCCCGCCTGTCGGCGCAACCGTTCCCCGCGTGCGCCCGCTCCCTCGCTCTCTCTGCCCGTGGGCCCGGCCCGTCAGCCCCGCTTTCCTCGCGCCCGCGCTCGCTTTCTCCTCTCTCTCTGCGCGCGGGCCCGAGCTGTCAGCTCTCTCGTCCTCGCGTAACCGCCGCCCGAGCTGCGCGCGCCCGCCTCCTCCGCGCCCACGTCGCGTGTGGGGCTCGCCCCAACCCCGCCCTTGGCCACTAGAGCCCCGAACCTCGCTCGCCATCTCCCCCTCCCTCATTTGCGCACCAACCGGCCTCTCTCTCTCGCCTCTCCCTCGCTGCGCGCACGCCCGAGCGCCGCCGCCGTAAACCCCGCCGTTCCGAGCTCGTTTCCCGACCGCCGTTGGAGCTCTACCGTGTCCATTGCCACGGTGAGCTTCGCCCCGACGTCCGCAACCCGGAACGCGCTCCAATTTCCCCTTCCCCTCCCTATTTCTCTCTGCCCGCGCTCACCCGCCGTCCTCCGTGTAGCCGCCGCCGTCGACCCAGGCCGTCGTCGCGCCGTTGCCGCCACCGAGGAGTCCCCGGAGTTCGCCTTGAGGTAAGGAACCTCTCCCGCCCCTATTGACCTCTGTTTTGCCCTCTATCGCGTTTAATTCCTCGCCGGAGTTGCTTAGCGCCGCCGCCGAGCCGCTCCACCGTGAACCGCCCCCCTCCGGTGCCCCTGCCCCGACCCGGACCCCACCAAAAGACTCCCCGCGCCCTCCCCAACCTCCCCGGCCATTCAGATCGCCCCAGGGACCCGCAGGGCCCCCGCGCCCCTCGTCTCCGGCGAGTTCTCCGCCGCGGGACGGGCGCCGCCGCCTCAGCCGGCTGGGGAAGAAGATAGAAACCAGCCGCCAGATCTCCGCCGTCCATCTTAGATCGGACGGTCCTGTTTCAAATAACCCGAACCCAACCTCAGCCGTCCACCCAAGATCCAACGGCCCAGAGCCGTTTCCCCCGCGCCCCGCCTCCCTGCCAACTGGGCCCCGCCTGTCAGCCCGCCCGCGCGCTCGCTCTGCCCGCCCGGTCCCGCCTGCCAGTCGCCCGCGCCCGCGCTGCCCGCTGGCCCCGCCTGTCAGCCGCCGCGCCCGCGCTGCCCGCCCGGCCCCGCCTGTCAGCCGCCCAGGCCGCCGCGCGCCCGCGCGCCCGCCCGCAGGATCTAATCCTGGCCGTCCGTTTGAGATCCAACGGCTGTAGGAGCCCGATACCCCTTCGCCCGCGCGTTTTCTTAAAGAACCCCTCTGTTTTCTGGAAATTGCGGCCGCCGTCCCTGGTTTCTCGCAGTTAGGCCCTCAGACCTTTTATTTAATTCAAAATAGGTCCTTAGGGTATATTTTTAACCCCTAAACTTGTAAAATTCATAACTTTGCCATATGAACTCCAAATTAGGTGCTTCAAATTGCAAAATGTTCATAAAATTATTATCTATCTGTTTATGCAATGTTTCCCTGCTGTTTCCATGTCCCAATTAATGGTTAATCATTAGGATAGGATTAAGGTTATTGGAACCTTATTTGAGATAAATAAAAGATAGTAGACTTTAATAAAAGTTGGAGCACTTAAGTTTATGGACTTAAACACCTAAGTTTAGGAACTTAAAACCAGATAATGATTTAATCCCACCACTGACTTAAACCTGATTAGTGGATAATGACTCACTTTGTATAGTCCTCTACCCCAGACCTAGGGAATACCAGAGTGCCTATCCCTTTTTTATTATGAACTTGTGATCTCTCTGCTGCATATGTTTGGTATATTGTTTTGTTTGTTATTTCCCAAGTGCATAGTGTGAATGATTACTTTACGTAGACAACGAGCAGTCTGTGTTTCCCGAGGAAGTTGCAGAGGAAGTCCCTGATCAGCAGTTTGGTGAAGGCAAGTGTCCTCTGACCCATTATGTCCTATTCATTTATAACTTACTACCCCGCATTACTTACTTGAAACCTAAGGATTGACTAGCTTTACACTTTACTTTATCCTTGATTACCTTTTGGGTTATATGGTTAGCATTCTGCTATTGCCTTAACTTAATCAATGAACATGATGTGAATATTTATGATACTGTTATCCTGATGATGTTGATGATCTTGTGATACTCTAGGGGGCTTAGGATGTTTCCTGAGTACCTCTCCGCAAGGACCTGTTCGTTGAGAGACCACCCGGGATAACAGTGCAACCATGAGGGTGAAATGGGGCACCCTTAGCTAATTAATTAGAGGAACTAGAGGTGTAGTTGCTTCGCCGTCGTGCCGTCAATGGGGTCCAGGCACAGTGCTTGCTCTGCCGAGGCTGAGTGCCGAGGTTCTTTCGTTTTGCTTTTTGTTAGTCACTCTCCTGCGGGGAGGGGTACTGTGTTTATCAAACTGGAGAAACCTAACGGGCAGCTATGATCTCTAGGGAATCTTTGTAAAGGCTACGTAGTGATACCCTGCCGGACCACCTAGGTAGTGGTCAATGGGGATTAGCTCTCCCCAGGCAGAAAGGGAATCATGACTCATGGGTAAAGTGTGCGACCTCTGCAGAGGGTAGTGAAACTGATATATCAGCCGTGCTCACGGTTAAGAGCAGCCTTGGGATCCTCTTTGATTAGAGAAACAGATGGTTCGTGATACAAGGATTATGTTATGGTTTAGGTTCGAATATGATGATGTTGTTCCTCGATGAGGAAATGGTTCATGGGTTGATTAATGCTAAAATCTGGCTTCTACTAATGATAAATACCTGACCAACTAAAAGCAACTGCTTGAGCCTAACCCCACATAAAGCTAGTCCACTTCAGCCAAACGGGACATTTGCTGAGTACGTTGATGTGTACTCATCCTTGCTTTACCACCAAACACCAGGTTGTCCGCATTGTAACCACTGCTCAGGAGAAGGCGAAGCCGTGGAAGGAGACTTCCAGGAGTTTCAGGACTACGACGAATTCTAGGTGTGGGTTGGCGGCAACCCCCAGTCAGCTGCCTGTGAAGGCCTTATCTTTACTGCGTTTCGCTAGCACTTTGATTTATCTGTTAAGTTGATGACTATGAGGATGTCTATGACTCTGTGATGTAATAAGTTCATACCCTTTTATGTTATTATTCGAGCATTGTGCGATGATGTTCATTTATGTAATCGCTGTGTACGTGAGTTCTGATCCTGGCACGTACATAGTTCGCATTCGGTTTGCCTTCCAAAACCGGGTGTGACATAAGTGGTATCAAAGCCGTGCTGACTGTAGGACCGCTGACCTAGAGTAGCACTGGACGTACTAAGGACTATTGACCTTCCCTCTCACCTTGACCTCTGATGTTACTTCAAAAGTCGGTCATCTCGACCAACCCTATGTTTTACTACATATATATATACTATATTATACCTTGTTAAAATTTTTATCTTATTCTGTCTATGGTTTATTCACTTGTCATATTAGTTCTGCTCTTACTCTTATGCTTACGGTGTCTTTTATAGATGGCTCGTCTTAGACACACTGCACGTAAGTCGGTGATTCCTTTCCTGCCGTCTCGACTTGCGGAGCGTCCTCTGCACCGCACCGTGTCCGGTCAGTCGAGTCACCTGGAGAGACTGCACCACCGCCTGCGTGAGGAGCAGGAACGCCGGCGCCAGCACAGAGAGCAGCAGGGCTCTTCCTCCCCATCCCAGCAAGAGGTGGAGTCCGTGAGGCCCCGTTCCTCTGTTGCCCAGCTGGAGGCGCCCCCTGCACCACCGTGGGACGTCC
This sequence comes from Zea luxurians, assembly GCA_029449295.1. Lineage (NCBI taxonomy): Eukaryota > Viridiplantae > Streptophyta > Magnoliopsida > Poales > Poaceae > Zea > Zea luxurians. Next base: position 32,371,907 of record JAOPSE010000007.1, on the reverse strand, counting down.
CGGCTGTTGGAGGAGACCCCGACGACGTCGACTTAGACCACAGCACGGAGTCTTCAGAGCCGCAGGAGGCGGAAGGATGGGTCGCCCGACCCATCACCCGTGACGCCGCTCGCGGTTGTCACTTCCACGACGCACTCGACACCTTGCTGCGCCAGGCTTTCGACCGGCACACCTGGTCGATCGAGTATCGTTGTGTAGTCTACCAGCACAGTCGCGGGAGGTACCCGGACCGCTGGGAGGCTACCTGCCTAGTTCGCCGTCCGGAGGATGACCTCCGGGGTGTGGAGGCCGTTTCGGAGCACTATTCCATCTCCGAGAGGGACTCTGCAGAGGCGGCTATGCAGGATGCAGCACGACGTGCACTCTCCCAGTACTGTTCTTTGTTCGGTGGCGTGGCCGACGGTCTTAACCTTCGGTACTACCCCCGCCGCCCTACTGGCAGCACAGAGAGTGTGGTTGTCTCACCTGTTGGTGAGGCTAACCCTAGGTTGAGCAGCACAGTCAACCTAGTCGCAGTGCTTAACACTGAGCTGGATCACTCTCTGGACGAGCTGAGCAGGGCTCGAACGGAGATTGCGGAGTTGCGTGCTGAGCTGGCAGAGCGCCATCACCAGGAGGGTGGTTCTCTCGCTCCTGTTGGGACTCAGCACCCATACCGCTCGCCGCCACATGGTCACCACACTTATGGTTCCCCTGCCTGTAAGACCAGGATAGATCTGGATCCTTAGATCGTTAGCGTCGAAGTTTGTAATAATTCTTAAATCAGATGTCTCAGTCTTAAATAGTTAGTTTAGTTTGCTTATCAGTTGCTTCCAATTAGCTTAGTTTGCTTATCAGTTGCTTGCATGCTTGTTATGATGAACTTGTGCTGGATTTGAATCTTTGTAATGACTGTTGCCAACCTGTGGGTTTCTCCTGCAGTTTGGCCTAGCTATAATGTTAATAAAGTCAGTTATTTAGTTGGGAAGCCATTTACTTCTACTTTCCTTTCTATCTGAGAAGCTGTGTTGAATCATAATGAGGATCAGTGAAGCTCTTTGTTCACTCAGTGTCATGAAGAATTCTGTATTCTCTTTTCTTATGCTGGAGGGTTGTGAAATCAATGCTGATGTATGAATGCCTTCCACAGATGTCTGACAACAGGCGCCGATGCAACAGGCGTGCTCAGCAAGAGCAGCATGACCAGCAGGAGGAACAACAGAGGCAACCTCCCCCGCCACCCCCGATGACAGTGGAGCAGATGTTCTTGATGCAGACTCAGGCCGTGCAGGCCATTGGGCAGACTCTGGCAGCCATGCAGCAGGCTCAACAGCAACCCCAACCCCAGTTGCAAGTGCAGATGCCCCAGATGCCACGAGATAAGCGTGGTGAGTTCATGAGAGGGCACCCTCCTACCTTCGCCCATTCTGCCGACCCCATGGATGCAGAAGACTGGCTGCGCGCAGTGGAAAGGGAACTGCGCACCGCCCAATGTAACGACAGGGAGAAGGTTCTGTATGGTCCCCGTCAGCTAAGGGGAGCAGCCCAGTCCTGGTGGGAGTCCTACCTCGCCACCCATGCTGACCCCGAAGCCATCACCTGGGAAGAATTCAGCGAGAGTTTCCGCAGGTACCATGTGCCGGAGGGACTGATGATCGTGAAGAAGGAGGAGTTTCTGGCTCTGAAGCAGGGACCCCTGTCTGTTAGTGAATACAGAGACAAGTTTCTGCAGCTATCTCGTTATGCACCTGAGGATGTCAACACTGATGCTAAAAGGCAGTACAGGTTCATGAGAGGTTTAGTGGATCCCCTGCATTACCAGCTGATGAATCACACCTTCCCCACCTTCCAGCACCTGATCGATAGGGCAATTATGACTGAGAAGAAGCGTAAGGATATGGAAGATCGGAAGCGCAAGATGAGTGGACCCCAGTCCGGAAGCATCAGCCGTCCACGTTTCTCAGGCAGTTCGTCTCAGCAAGGCAGGCCTGGCCACCCACAGGGATATCAGAATCAGAATCAGCGTCCGCATCAGCAGCAGTTTCAGAGGCAGTATCAGCAGCAGCAGCAGTATCGTCAGCACAGCCAGCAAGGAGGTAATCAGTATCAGAAGAACCAGGCACCTCGCCTTCCTGCCCCAGCAGCAAACCAGAGCAACCAAGCAGCCCCAGCACAAGGAGGAGGCAGAGGATGTTTCCATTGTGGAGAACAAGGCCACTAGGCGATGCAGTGCCCGAAGAAGGCGGCGCAGCAGCAGACCAACCCCAATGCTCCAACAAGGCAAAGTGTGCTGCAGCCGACAGCAGGCAATCGTAACCAAGCGTACAACCGTGGAAAGGTGAACCACTTGGAGGCCGAAGCGATCCAGGATGCACCAGATGTGGCAGTAGGTATGTTCTCAGTCGAATCTCATCCCACGAAAGTGCTATTTGATACTGGTGCAACTCATTCATTTGTCACCGCAACCTGGGTAGAATTGCATAACATCTCAGTAGAGGCAATGATGCCGCCCATGAGGATTAATTCGGTTGGTGGCAAGGTGCAAACAGATAAAATATGCTCAAATATAAGGGTGGAAATAAGGGGGATAGGGTTCCCCAGTGACTTAATGTAATAGACACCCCTGGGATAGATGTCATTCTAGGGATGAATTGGTTAATGAGGTATGAAGCGAATATTAGCTGTGACAAGAGGACCGTAACATTGAAGTCCTCGTCAGGAGAAGAGGTAGTGGCCGAGCTAAGGATGCCTAAATCAGCGGAGGGTGTCTGTCACCAGATTTCAGTTGATAGTAAGGAGCCCAACCCGCTCGAGACTATCAAGGTTGTGTCGGACTTTCCGGACGTATTTCCCGAGGAGCTAACGGGCATGCCACCCGAGAGAAAAGTTGAGTTTGCCATAGAGCTTATCCCTGGTACCGCCCCCATCTCCAAAAGAGCCTACCGAGTGTCTGGACCAGAATTGGTGGAACTCAAGAAGCAGATAGATGAGATGTTAGAGAAGGGTTACATCAGACCAAGTACCTCGCCTTGGGCCGCTCCGGTGTTGTTTGTAGAGAAGAAAGATGGTACCAAAAGGATGTGCATAGACTACAGAGCTTTGAATGAAGTCACTGTCAAGAACAAGTACCCCCTGCCAAGGATAGAAGATTTGTTCGACCAGCTCAGAGGTGCCAGCGTATTCTCGAAGATAGATCTGAGGTCAGGTTACCATCAACTCAGAATCCGACCCTCGGACATACCAAAGACAGCATTCATCACCAAGTACGGGTTATATGAATTCACGGTTATGTCCTTTGGTTTGACAAATGCGCCAGCTTTCTTTATGTACCTGATGAACAACGTGTTCATGGATTATCTGGACAAGTTTGTGGTAGTGTTTATCGATGATATTCTCATATACTCTCAAAGTGAGGAAGATCATGTAGAGCATTTGAAGATGGCATTGCAAAGACTTCGAGAGCATCAGCTGTATGCTAAGCTGAGCAAATGCGAGTTCTGGATTCATGAAGTCTTGTTTCTGGGTCATATCATAAATCAAGATGGGTTGGCAGTGGATCCAAAGAAAGTGGCAGATATCCTGAACTGGAAAGCACCAAAGGATGTTCGTGGGATCAAGAGCTTCATTGGGATGGCTGGGTATTACAGGCGTTTCATCGAAGGCTTCTCAAAGATTGCTAGACCAATGACAGCGTTGCTAGCGAAGAAAGTTGAGTTTAAGTGGACCCAAAAGTGTCAGGAAGCATTTGAAGAACTGAAAAATAGATTGACTACAGCTCCGGTGTTAGTCCTGCCTGATGTTCACAAGCCATTCTCAGTGTATTGCGATGCTTCTTACACCGGATTGGGATGTGTGCTAATGCAAGAAGGAAGAGTTGTAGCATATTCATCTCGGCAGCTGAAGATCCATGAGAAAAATTATCCCACACATGACCTGGAGTTGGCAGCAGTAGTTCATGCTTTGAAGACCTAGAGACATTACCTGTATGGGCAGAAGTGCGACATTTACACAGATCATAAAAGTCTGAAGTACATATTCACCCAGTCAGAGTTAAACATGAGACAGCGAAGATGGTTGGAATTGATCAAGGACTATGAGTTGGAGATACATTACCATCCAGGCAAGGCCAATGTTGTTGCAGATGCTCTGAACAGGAAGAGTCAAGTCAATATGATGGCCACGTACCCAATGCCATATGAGTTAGCCAAGGAGTTCGACAGACTGAGTCTTGGTTTTCTGAACAGTACGCAAGGAGTAACAGTGGAATTAGAGCCCACCCTAGAACGGGAGATCAAAGAAGGGCAGAAGGATGATGAAAGCATCAACAAGATCCGACAGCTGATCTTAGAAGGAAGAGGCAAAGACTTTCGAGAGGATGAAGAGGGAGTAATATGGTTCAAGGACCGATTGTGTGTCCCCGACCTCAAACCTGTTCGGGAGCTGATCCTAAAGGAAGCTCATGAGACAGCCTACTCCATACACCCGGGAAGTGAAAAGATGTACCAGGATTTAAAGAGGAGGTTTTGGTGGTATGGCATGAAAAGAGAAATCGCAGAATATGTCGCCATCTGTGATAGCTGTCAGAGAACCAAAGCAGAACATCAAAGGCCCGCCGGATTGTTGCAGCCATTGCGGATTCCCCAGTGGAAGTGGGATGAGATCGGGATGGATTTTATAGTTGGCCTACCCCGTACCCGGGCCGGTTATGATTCCATCTGGGTGGTTGTGGACCGCTTAACAAAGGTGGCCCATTTCATACCTGTGAAGACCACATATACCGGAGCAACGTTAGCTGAGTTATACATGTCACGGATAGTTTGCCTTCATGGTGTGCCGAAGAAGATAGTGTCAGATCGAGGAACGCAGTTCACCTCTCATTTTTGGCAGCAGCTACAAGAAGCTTTGGGCACACATTTGAACTTCAGCTCGGCTTATCACCCGCAGACAGACGGTCAGACTGAAAGAACTAACCAGATCCTAGAAGATATGCTGAGAGCCTGTGCGTTGCAAGACAAGTCAGGATGGGACAAAAGGTTACCTTATGCAGAATTCTCCTATAACAATAGCTATCAGGCTAGCTTGAAGATGTCACCGTTTCAGGCACTCTATGGGCGGAGTTGTAGGACTCCGCTGCATTGGGACCAGCCTGGAGAGAGACAGGTGTTTGGCCCCAACATCCTGCTTGAAGCCGAAGAGAATATCAAGATGGTTCGGGAGAACCTGAAGATAGCCCAGTCAAGACAGCGAAGCTATACGGACCGAAGGAGAAGAGAACTGAGTTTCGAAGTGGGGGATTTCGTCTATCTGAAGGTGTCACCTATCAGGGGAGTCAGAAGGTTCGGAGTTAAAGGCAAGTTAGCACCCCGGTACGTTGGACCATATCAGATTCAAGCAAAGCGTGGAGAAGTGGCTTACCAACTCAACCTACCAGAAAGTTTGTCGGCAGTGCACAATGTGTTCCATGTGTCGCAATTGAAGAAGTGTCTGCGAGTACCAGAGGAACAGTTGCCAGTGGAGGGTTTGGAAGTCCAGGAGGATCTGACATACATAGAGAAGCCAACGCAGATTCTGGAGTTTGCAGACAGAGTCACCCGGAGGAACACCATCAGAATGTGCAAAGTCAGATGGGGTCACCACTCCGAGGAAGAAGCAACCTGGGAGCGAGAAGACGATCTGAAGGCGAAATACCCTGAACTCTTTGCTGACCAACCCTGAATCTCGGGGGCGAGATTCTTTTAAGGGGGATAGGTTTGTAACACCCTGAATTTGGGGGTATAAAATTTCTTTGCTCATATTCACAAATTCAGGTGTTACTTCCCTTTTCTCATCCTTCCCCAATCTTCTCTTTCTCATTTCTATAGGAGAAAAGTGGTTATTTTATTTATAATTATAGTCTATTAGCTCAAACCCTAAGGGAGTGTGAATTGTTGCATCATGTTGAACCCTAGATTTCACTTTTGTCTGGTGCATAATTCTCAAAAAGTCTAATTTGAATTTGTGGCTCATTTGAATTTGAATCAAATAGAGAAAATAAAAAGAAAAGGGAAAAACAATTCCAAAATAAAAGAAAAAGGAAAAGCAGCCCAAACCCCGCCCCCCTCGGCCTTTCGGCCCAGTCGGCCCATCTCGCGCGCGCGCGCCTCTCCCCCCCTCCTCTCTCTGCCTGGCGGGCCCCACCTGTCGGCGCTCCCGCTTCCCCGCGCGTGCGCCATCTCCCTCGCTCTCTCTCTCTGCTCGCGGGCCCCGCCTGTCGGCGCAACCGTTCCCCGCGTGCGCCCGCTCCCTCGCTCTCTCTACCCGTGGGCCCGGCCCGTCAGCCCCGCTTTCCTCGCGCCCGCGCTCACTTTCTCCTCTCTCTCTGCGCCGCGGGCCCGAGCTGTCAGCTCTCTCGTCCTCGCGTAACCGCCGCCCGAGCTGCGCGCGCCCGCCTCCTCCGCGCCCCCGTCGCGCGTGGGGCTCGCCCCAACCCCGCCCTTGGCCACTAGAGCCCCGAACCTCGCTCACCATCTCCCCCTCCCTCATTTGCGCACCAACCGGCCTCTCTCTCTCGCCTCTCCCTCGCTGCGCGCACGCCCGAGCGCCGCCGCCGTAAACCCCGCCGTTCCGAGCTCGTTTCCCGGCCGCCGTTGGAGCTCCGCCGTGTCCATTGCCACGGTGAGCTTCGCCCCGACGTCCGCAACCCGGAACGCGCTCCAATTTCCCCTTCCCCTCCCTATTTCTCTCTGCCCGCGCTCACCCGCCGTCCTCCGTGCAGCCGCCGCCGTCGACCCGGGCAGTCGTCGTGCCGTTGCCGCCACCGAGGAGTCCCCGGAGTTCGCCTTGAGGTAAGGAACCTCTCCCGCCCCTATTGACCTCTGTTTTGCTCTCTATCGCGTTTAATTCCTTGCCGGAGTTGCTTAGCGCCGCCGCCGAGCCGCTCCACCGTGAACCACCCCCCTCCGGTGCCCCTGCCCCGACCCGGACCCCACCAAAAGACTCCCCGCGCCCTCCCCAACCTCCCCGGCCATTCAGATCGCCCCAGGGACCCGCAGGGCCCCCGCGCCCCTCGTCTCCGGCGAGTTCTTCGCCGCGGGACGGGCGCCGCCGCCTCAGCCGGCTGGGGAAGAAGATAGAAACCAGCCGCCAGATCTCCGCCGTCCATCTTAGATCGGACGGTCCTGTTTCAAATAACCCGAACCCAACCTCAGCCGTCCACCCTAGATCCAACGGCCCAGAGCCGTTTCCCCCGCGCCCCGCCTCCCTGCCAACTAGGCCCCGCCTGTCAGCCCGCCCGCGCGCTCGCTCTGCCCGCCCGGTCCCGCCTGCCAGTCGCCCGCGCCCGCGCTGCCCGCTGGCCCCGCCTGTCAGCCGCCTAGGCCACCGCGCGCCCGCGCGCCCGCCCGCAGGATCTAATCCTGGCCGTCCGTTTGAGATCCAACGGCTGTAGGAGCCCGATACCCCTTCGCCCGCGCGTTTTCTTAAAGAACCCCTCTGTTTTCTGGAAATTGCGGCCGCCGTCCCTGGTTTCTCGCAGTTAGGCCCTCGGACCTTTTATTTAATTCAAAATAGGTCCTTAGGGTATATTTTTAACCCCTAAACTTGTAAAATTCATAACTTTGCCATATGAACTCCAAATTAGGTGCTTCAAATTGCAAAATGTTCATAAAATTATTATCTATCTGTTTATGCAATGTTTCCCTGCTGTTTCCATGTCCCAATTAATGGTTAATCATTAGGATAGGATTAAGGTTATTGGAACCTTATTTGAGATAAATAAAAGATAGTAGACTTTAATAAAAGTTGGAGCACTTAAGTTTATGGACTTAAACACCTAAGTTTAGGAACTTAAAACCAGATAATGATTTAATCCCACCACTGACTTAAACCTGATTAGTGGATAATGACTCACTTTGTATAGTCCTCTACCCCAGACCTAGGGAATACCAGAGTGCCTATCCCTTTTTTATTATGAACTTGTGATCTCTCTGCTGCATATGTTTGGTATATTGTTTTATTTGTTATTTCCCAAGTGCATAGTGTGAATGATTACTTTACGTAGACAACGAGCAGTCTGTGTTTCCCGAGGAAGTTGCAGAGGAAGTCCCTGATCAGCAGTTTGGTGAAGGCAAGTGTCCTCTGACCCATTATGTCCTATTCATTTATAACTTACTACCCCGCATTACTTACTTGAAACCTAAGGATTGACTAGCTTTACACTTTACTTTATCCTTGATTACCTTTTGGGTTATATGGTTAGCATTCTGCTATTGCCTTAACTTAATCAATGAACATGATGTGAATATTTATGATACTGTTATCCTGATGATGTTGATGATCTTGTGATACTCTAGGGGGCTCAGGCTGTTTCCTGAGTACCTCTCCGCAAGGACCTGTTCGTTGAGAGACCACCCGGGATAACAGTGCAACCATGAGGGTGAAATGGGGCACCCTTAGCTAATTAATTAGAGGAACTAGAGGTGTAGTTGCTTCGCCGTCGTGCCGTCAATGGGGTCCAGGCACAGTGCTTGCTCTGCCGAGGCTGAGTGCCGAGGTTCTTTCGTTTTGCTTTTTGTTAGTCACTCTCCTGCGGGGAGGGGTACTGTGTTTATCAAACTGGAGAAACCTAACGGGCAGCTATGATCTCTAGGGAATCTTTGTAAAGGCTACGTAGTGATACCCTGCCGGACCACCTAGGTAGTGGTCAATGGGGATTAGCTCTCCCCGGGCAGAAAGGGAATCATGACTCATGGGTAAAGTGTGCGACCTCTGCAGAGGGTAGTGAAACTGATATATCAGCCGTGCTCACGGTTAAGAGCAGCCTTGGGATCCTCTTTGATTAGAGAAACAGATGGTTCGTGATACAAGGATTATGTTATGGTTTAGGTTCGAATATGATGATGTTGTTCCTCGATGAGGAAATGGTTCATGGGTTGATTAATGCTAAAATCTGGCTTCTACTAATGATAAATACCTGACCAACTAAAAGCAACTGCTTGAGCCTAACCCCACATAAAGCTAGTCCACTTCAGCCAAACGGGACATTTGCTGAGTACGTTGATGTGTACTCATCCTTGCTTTACCACCAAACACCAGGTTGTCCGCATTGTAACCACTGCTCAGGAGAAGGCGAAGCCGTGGAAGGAGACTTCCAGGAGTTTCAGGACTACGACGAATTCTAGGTGTGGGTTGGCGGCAACCCCCAGTCAGCTGCCTGTGAAGGCCTTATCTTTACTGCGTTTCGCTAGCACTTTGATTTATCTGTTAAGTTGATGACTATGAGGATGTCTATGACTCTGTGATGTAATAAGTTCATACCCTTTTATGTTATTATTCGAGCATTGTGCGATGATGTTCATTTATGTAATCGCTGTGTACGTGAGTTCTGATCCTGGCACGTACATAGTTCGCATTCGGTTTGCCTTCCAAAACCGGGTGTGACACTATATCAGTTTTATGCTAATTTAGCCCCTTCTCTTGAAAAGAACAATAGTGATGAGGTAGGAACTAGTAACACAATTGACGGTCTCATGGGAACTCAGAATGATGAACTAGAATGCTACCTCTATGACACAAATGTTGCTGATCTAAACAACTTAAATGAGCTGGAAAATTATATGGCAGATCCTTTGTTGAAGCATAGTGGATCATTCGACATTTTATCTTGGTGGAGAGGCAAGACAAAAGAGTATCCCATTATAACACAAATTGCTCGAGATGTTGTAGCAGTACAGGTTTCGACAGTAGCTTCCGAATCTGCCTTTAGTTCTGGTGGTCGTGTAATTGATCCCTATCATAGTTCACTTAAACCTGAAATGGTAGAAGCTTTAATATGCACCAAGGATTGGATATTAGCAGAGAAAAGGTAACATATGCATGCTATGTTGATGTCTTTAGTTTAATAATGCTCATGTCTTTAATTTCATCATGCTCATGGCTTTCTTTGTAATTGTTTTTCAAGATTCGAAGAAACTGCCATCCTTGATGTATGATTTTGAAGATGTTATGAATGCACTAGATGTTGCAATGAAGCATGATGTTCAGAATGTAGCATATAGCAGCGAAGAAAGTGACCCAGATGCTATGGATGATTATGGGGAGTTGTAACTGTTTGTGTCAGTTCACAGGTAATAGTTTGTTGCATATAGCAGGGAAAGAAAGTATCATGTACAACTACCTGTTCCTTACCATATGAATAAAATTGTAACTTGTTCATTTCATTCACTTGATCCAAGAGATAAAGGAAGCTACAGATAAGGGGGAAATTGTGTCTTCTGTGAACAAGATGATTATGAGTAGTTGTAGAATGGCACCTCGCAAACTGAGACAAAACTAAGACAGCTTAAATAAGTTATTATGTTTTGTGAACTTAGCCTAGTTGTGGGATGTTATGCTGTTGTTATGGTATTCTATTGATGATTTAGGCGAAGGTCCGACTTGATTAACCGTTTACCGATCGATACCACTATAATTCTATTCGTATTATACCGTTTTCGGATTTTCGGATTTTTTCGATCGTTTTCGTTATCGGCTATCCCGTTTCCATTTTTGTCCGTTGTTAAAAACAGTAATAGTAACGATAACTGTGTTTTCTCGACCGTTCCCGTCCGTTTTTAGGCCTGTTTGGAGGTACCTCTATCACTGTCGGCCCGGGATGGCTGGAGGGCAGCATCAGCTTGTCGGTGGCATAAGTTTAGAGCTTCGCCGGGGGAGGAAAGTGGAATATCTTGATATCCCCCTTAAGTACAACGTTAAGGGATGGCGTCTTGAGTGGTTCATCATGGAGAATCACGACAAATCCCTCCCCCTCGGTCAGGGAGGCAACCAGACATTCGTATGCCCAGCTGGGTATAGTCTCCCGCTTTTTCAGAGATAACCTAAGCCAAAGTGCTGCTTGCTGAAATCTGCTCGTTGAAGGATAGGGGTCTGACTGTTGAGGCCATGGTCGCTGACTTTGTCTTCAAGAACATTCAACCTTTGAAGGACAGAGTTTATCCTGCTTATTTGTATACCGGCATCAATGATTCCACCCGGGTCACAAACAGACAGATTCCCAATGAGGACTTGCTGAGCCGATTGGATATGATACTGAGGGGTAGGGTCTCGAATGCTGGTGCTCCCTTAGCTTACTCTGCGTGGAACCTGCCCCCAAATAGGCTCTTCTCTGAATTCGTCTCCAATCCTCCTGCTCATGATGGTAGCCCGGGCCATAGAGTGCGACCCTCCCCCAAGGATATTGAAGCCTTGATTGCCCCACTTCAGAGCCTTCCTGAGGTTGAGAGGCAAACTCATTTTGAGATGCCAGCTAGCACCGATGATGCTGAGATGGACGCCGTGCTTAGCTTGCTGGTCGGGGAATCGTTTGACTCTACCCGTACCGAGCCGATGGCCATGGCGACCGGACAAGAGTTTGGCGAGGATGTGGAGATCCAGAAACCCGATGGTGCCCACCCAAAGCGTTCACGCCGAGTGAACCGCCCAGCTGCACCTATCGAGGAGAAGAAGAAAAAGAGGTGACTTCGGCGACTGTCGTGCCTGGATCAAGATGCTGGTCCTTCTGCGTTGTTCCTTGGTGATGGCCTGGTGGACGCCATTCCTGAGGCCAACGCTGAAGGTTGTGATGATGCTCAGGCTGGTGGTGGTGTGTTTGATGAGGATGAAGAGGGGGAAGAAGAAGAGATTCAGCTGATCTGCAAGAACAACCGTCACTATAGAGGCAGCGATGGGGGCAGCGATATTCCCTCCCAAGCCTTGTCGGCACTCGTCAGCCTTCAAGGGCTTTCAATATTAGATTTTGATCAGGCACTAGAAGAGGTCATTCCCGAAGACATTTTAGCAGAGCCTCCTGAGGCTGACATTCCAACCATCTGTTCAGAGGTCCCAGATGGTGGTCTTTTGCTGCATGATTCTGCTAGGCAAGAGGTAACTCGGGTGGTGTCTCGTGCATCGTCGACCTTAGAGGGCAGTATTCCATGCAAAAATGCTAATCCGAGTCATCCAACTCCTATGGAGGTGGTTGAGGGGCCTTCAGCCTTAGAGGTGGCTGCTGCAGAAGACCCAGCCCCCGAGGGTGGCGCTGGTAGCTTCCCAGCCCCCGAGGGTATTGGAGCTTGCTCCCTCTTTACTGCTTCCATGGACGTCCACGTTGGATCGCCCCCAGTCCGGTCCGAGGAGGCTGTGGTGACGCACATTTCTTTGGCTCTCGCTGGTCAAGTCGCTTTAGAGGCCAGCGAGCCAGACGCCAGGAGCCTGCTGCATGCTGGTGGGGCTGAAGTTACCCCGAGTCATGCTCTTGAGATTGTTCCTGCTAATCTTCCCTCATCGAGCCATGCACCGGCTCTTCCTGCCTTGGGTCTTCCCCTATTCCTTTCAAATCTTCAGGTGAGTCAACTTTTTGCTCTTCATTGTTCATACTGGCGAATTATCTTTTTTGCTTATCTGTCCATGACCAAAGGATTTTGTTGATGGTGTATCTGCCCAACTGAGATCTTGCGGTGCTACTGTTCCTGATCAAGCTTTATCTCTAATGCAGTGGAACCCTCTGCTGCTCCAAAAATAGATAGACAATTTGAAGGCATCGAATACTAGTTAGTGAACTCACGATTTCTCTAGTTGCTTTAATTGCTCAGCTTATCTTTGATCGCGTGTTCTCCTTCAGCTGCTTTATTAGATTTAGCTCGGTGGTGCTCTGACTTTGAGGAGAAGTACTCTCAGAGTCAGGCCGACTAGCCCAGACTTCTGCTTTTCTGGATAGTGCATGTTCTCTGAATTCTTCTTTGAATGCCTAGCTTGACTCCGAGAGGATGGCACATGAGGTAAACTTCCTTAGCTGACCCTGCTTTGCTATCCTTGCTTTAATGTTGAATGTTGTTATCTACTTGCAGGAAGAAAAACAAACACTTGTTGCTTCCCGTGACAATCTGGACAGGCTATACCGTGACGCTAGTAACTCCATGACCATTCTAGAGAGGAGCCACTGCTTCACCATGCCTGACTTAGACCATCATCGCCACGAGCTGCAGGCATCTCAAGATAAAGTTTCTCGACTTGGCTAGTTGTTGTCCACCAAGGACTCCACCATCAGGGAACTATGTGCCTCGAAGAAGTTTGTCGCATAGGAGCTAGAGGCCGCTCAAATTGCTATGGAGACCTTGGAGAATAACTATGTTGTTCTGAAGGCTCAGCGTGATAGGGCTATGGACAAAGTCGTTCGTGCTGGGTGGATCCTTATGAGGAGACCCGGCGTCGTGGTGCCCGATGATATTGTTGCTGATGTCAAGGCCGCGCCTGATGCCGCAAGCCGTCCATCCTCTTCTGTTGCCCCTGCAAAGGATGCTATCTGCAAAGATACTTCGATGTAGTGATTTCTTGTAAAACACTTATTTATCGAGTTAGCATCTCTTTAGAGAAAAGGTGTAATATGAATTCTGCATGCGCGCAACAGTTATGTTAGAACTTGATTATTCTATGGGCAGGGTGCTGAAAAACACCTTTGGCACTTGTAAGTGTTGGGGCAAAGGCGAACACGCCACCCTTTGCTCTACGACTTCGTCCTCTCCTTGTGCAGATGAAGGCTAAATCCACAGAACACACCAGAACAAGCCGAGGGCGCCGATCGGGCGGAGGCCTGTGCGACCCCCTTCGCTCTCATGTTGCAAGGCGAAGGCCCTACCGACGTCTACAGACCTCCCGCTTCCTCACCACCGGGGGAGGCCCGTGTGTGATTTGGCCCATAGTGATGGGCCCCACGAGGACAAGTGTGATAAGGGTCGTGTCTGTAATAAGGTTTACCTTAATGACTATCTGTAACCCCCTCATGGGAATATTCTGGGGATAAACCAGGTACTCGAGGGTCTAAACGTCTTTAACAAGGACAGGCGGCCCCTCGAGTACCTATAAATACCCCCATACAGTGCCCGACACAGGGAGATTAACAAAGCTTTTGGCATTCTGTGCTAAACTTTGCAAACACGCTTTCCACTTCCCCGTTGGATCAACTTGCCCAGGAAGGCAGGTTCCAACATTTGCGCCCACCGTTCGTGCTATGAAAAACAACCCGCGATGGCCCCCAAGAGAGCAAACTCGAAGGCTGCCCCATCCATTGACGACGCGGCGAAGGCAGCACTACTGGTGGAAAAGAAAGGCAAGGCCCTCATGGACACCAACCCTAAGAGGCCTTCGAAGATGACACTATCAACAGAAAAAGACAGCGCCAAGACCACCCCACTCCGGACGGCACTGTACGCACCTGCAGTTCCGAAGGCGCATCACAAGCACCACCACCAGGCTTCGATCCACCAGAGGGAGAAGAAACCATAGAGGACGAAGAGGTCATCGGTATCTCAGCTGAAGACCAGCTAAAGCTACGAGCTCTGCGCATCAAAAAACAACCACCTGCAGAAGCATAAAGAAATCTTCGAAGCCAAGCGCCAACGAGTCACCATGCAAGCCAAGGTGCGTCAGATGATACAAGATGAGGAGCAGAGAGCTCGGGAGCTAGAGCAAAAGACCGCGCTCATGCAAGGCGAAGGCCAATACAACCTGCAGCGTGGACCCCTTGCACTGCCAGCGCCTCTTCAGCAGTGCATTCAAGCCGGAGACCCATTCATACCACAACGTGGCCCCTTCATCCCACCCGCCTCAGCTTTCTAGGGGATCAACTATCTCGACGAGAGAAGCCCACTGGCTCCGCAACTCCAGGCATCGCCCTGGCCCGCCAACTTCAGAGCTGGCACCTACCCCAAATACAATGGCAACACCGACCTGGCTCAGTACTTCATGAGCTACCAGGTAGCCATCGCATCGGCCGGAGGGGACGACGCCACCATGGCCAAATCCTTCATCATCACACTCGAAGGCCCAGCCTTGACTTGGTACACCAGGTTATCGTAACTATCCATTGAGTCCTGGAAAGGGCTTCACGACAAGTTCCTGCTCAACTTTCAAGGGTACCGACCCGGTACAGATGCCCTGACCGAGTTATCCCTCTGCAAGCAGCAAGAGAAGAAAACCCTTCACGAGTACTACAGGAAATTCCTGACGCTCAAATCGCAACTGCCATCAGTTGACGACCACATCACAATCCACTACGCCCATAGTGGTCTTCGGGCAGGCGTCCTATACAGTCATTGCATCAGGGACCCACCCAAGAATCTACAAGAGCTATACCAATTATTTGAGAAGTATGCCAGGTCTGAGGAGCTCCATCAATGCAAGGTTGAATCTCAGAGAAAGCCCAAGGGCCCTCCACAGTCCAGCAGAACCTGGACCAGGCCGGCGCAGCCAGACTCCAGCCGGGACAATCGCAATCATCAACAGGTGCACAACATAGCCAATCAGCACCCAACCGGAGAGACCACCCATCGTCAGGAATACCCCCCCAAGGCCACGGCAACGACGCTGGAGGAAGAGGCAACAGACGGACATAACAGCCACGCAGATTCTATTGCTTGTTTCACGACGAAGACTGCATGCACCCAACATGGGATTGTCCGGAGACCAAGGCCACCAGGGATAGAATGTCCAAAGCACAACCAACCAATAACTAGAGGGTCGTTGCGCACACATACCATCACCAGCAACCCTACCACAACGAGCAAATCCAGCATCCACCCAACCATGCTTACTAGCACCATCAAGAGGTGTAGGTTCTACCACCACCGCCTCCGCATCACCCAAATCCTCCTTACCACAACCACCCCCACAAGCACCCAAACAAGAAGACTTCGCTGGACCACCATATCGCGGAGTCATCCACATGATCACTGGGGTATCAAGCGTGGACTTCGACACAAAGCGGCAGACAAGGGACCACTACCAAAGTGTGAACCAGGTCACTCTCACTGGCCCAGTGGTGCAAACAAAGTGGTCCCATGTACCACTCACTTTCGACGCCAGAGACGTTGACTTGCGCAGCGCTCCTCATGCAGACGCCATGGTGACCAACTGTAGGGTAGCTGGCTGGGACCTACACAAGGTGCTGATCGACAATGGCAGTCAGGCTGACATCATTTTTCTACACTCCTTCGATCGCATGGGAATAAGCCATAGCCTTCTCAAGCCTATGGACAATCCCCTCTACGGCTTCGGCGGCAAGGGCACCTTCCACGCCGGCAAGATAGAGTTCCCCTATCATTTGGTGTAGCACCCAATGCACGAAGTGAGCATGTCACTTTCGACATTATCGACATGGTCTACCCATACAATGCCATAATGGGTCGGGGCTCGATCAACATGTTTGAGGCGGCCATTCATGGACTCTACCTCTGTATGAAAATCCTAGGCCCGCAAGGCGTGATCACCGTCTACGGCGACCAGCAGACAACGTGCAACATCGAAAGGGACTTCGTTCCAGGGCAACAGAATGTACTCTGCCTCATGGCAGAGCATGAAGGTTTTGAAAGCAATCGCTCGGTCGAAGACGAAAAAGTCAAAGCGCAGCTCCAAAGCAACGACGGAACGAAGGCGGTACCCCTCGACCCGGCAACGCCGAGGCAAACGGTAATAATAAGCGAAGACCTGACCTCGCCAGACGAGGAAAACTCCTTTCCTGTCTCTCCTGAAACAAGGATGTCTTCGCTTGGTCCGCCCTCGATCTGGTTGGGGTCAGCCGATCCATCATCGAGCACAGCGTAGGCATCGATCCCTCGGTGCGCCCAAAAAAACAACGACTATGGAAAATGTCCAATGAGAAAACTGAGGCAGCCAAGGTCGAGGTGCATCGCTTGCTGGAAGCCAGATTCATTGAGCTAATTGCTTATCCAACATGGCTCGCCAATGTGGTCATGGTACAGAAGAAGAGTGGCAAGTGACACATGTGCATCGACTTCACAAGCCTCAATAAGGCTTGTCCCAAGGACAATTTTCCCTTGCCACAAATCGACAAAATTGTCGACACCACAGCAGGCTACGAAGTCATGTCCCTCCTTGATTACTTCTCTGGGTACCATCAAATTTACATGAAAGAGAAGGACATGGCAAGCACATTCTTCATTACACCCTTCGGCAGGTACTGCTTCGTACGAATGCCCGAGGGACTCAAGAACGCCGGCTCAAGCTTTTCTCGCCTCACCAAGAAGGTCCCCGAAAACCAAGTCGACCACAACATTTTCACTTACGTTGATGACATTGTCGTTGCAAGCAAAAGCAAAGAGGACCACCTGGCCGACCTTGTAGAAACATTCACAAACATGCGCGATGCACGACTCTGGCTCAATCCTGAGAAGTGTGTCTTCGGAGTTCGCAAGGGGAAAATACTTGGTTACCTAGTATCGCACCGAGGGATTAAGGCCAACCCAACCAAGATCCAAGCGATCATCAACATGGCACCTCCGTAGTCCACCAGGGACGTCCAACGGCTGACGGGAAGATTGGCGGCTCTGAACAGATTCATCTCTAAGTCCGTTGAGCGAAGCCTGCCTTTCCTCAAAACATTGTGTGGTGCGAAAGACTTCGCTTGGGACCCAGAGCAGGCAGTGACCTTCGAATCGCTCAAACAGCACCTGTCTGACTTAGCAACTCTGACAAGCCCCGACCCTTCGCTGCCACTGCTTCTCTATATTGTGGCTTCAACATGCGCAGTCAGCGCAGCATTAGTCCAAGAGTAGGACAGAGATGGAAAAAGTCAGCAATGCCTAGTGTATTACGTCTCTGAAGTCCTCACGGCTTCCAAGTGCAACATGACTGAACTCGAGAAAATTTCATACGCAGTGGTCATGGCTTCGCACAAACTACGACACTATTTCGAGGCATTCAAAGTATGGGTCACTTTGGACAGGGTTCTAGGAGAATTGTTCAAGAACCCGGATGCATCCGCTAGAATTGCAAAATGGGCAGTCGAACTCTCTGGGTATCACATCACCTTTGAGCCTAGAACGGCAATCAAGTCACAAGTCTTGGCGGACTTCATCGTCTACTGGACAGGACCTATGGGGCCAAAGCAAGAGCACTCAGAAAAAGTCTAGACCATCCACTATGACGACGCATGGTGCCATGCGGGGGCAGGCGCTGCGGCGATTATCACATCACCTGCAGGCGTCAAGTACAAATACGCCACGCGCCTCAGCTTTGCTCTAGAGTCCGACAGGTGCACCAACAACATTGCAGAATACAAGGCCGTCATCCTGGGACTTCGCAAACTATGGGCCCTCGGCGTTACCACATGCATCATTAGGACATACTCTAAGGTCGTCGCTGGCCAGATAGAAAAAGATTATTTAGCAAAAGAGCCTGTGCTCATGCAATACCTCACCACCGTCCGCGGCCTCGAAAAACAATTCAAGGGCTTCACCCTGCAGCATGTCAACCGCAATAATAACGAAGAGGCCGATGCGTTGGCCAAGCCAGCGGCCAAGGGCGAGGCCCTGCCCTCCGACGTGTTCTACCACGTCATTAGCACACCAGCCGTCCATAACGCTGAAGGTCTGCAAATAACCCAAGACGTCGAAGGCCACCGAGTCATCAACCTCATTGTGGCCGAAGACTGGCGAGCCCCAATAACACTGTACTTGCAGGGCCACTACAACCCAACCGATTGCAATGAAACACAGGAGCAGGATTTCATAATAGTCAAGGGCCAGCTATACAAAAAGGGCATCAGCCAGCCTATGCTGAAATGCATAACAGAAACAGAAGGCCTAGAAATCCTCTGTGAAGTCCATAGTGGAACCTGCGGCTCACACTCAGGACCCAGGGCCCTCACAGCCAAGGTGATTTGTCAGGGATTTTTACTGGCCCGCAATAATTTGCACGGCCAACCGAGTCACCAGGTCATGCGAGGCATGCCAAAAGTTCTCTCCCCGCTCAAGCAACCCTTCGCAATTCACTAAGCTCATTGCCCACACATGGCCACTTCAGCGTTGGGGGCTGGACATAGTCGGGCCACTGCCTACGGCTCAAGGGAACTTAAAGTTCACATTCGTCGCCGTTGAATATTTTACAAAGTGGATCGAAGACAGGATAGTCTCCACGATAACAACGAAGACCGCCCAAAAATTTTTCTGGCAAAACATTGTCTGCCGCTTCGGAGTCCCGTCCGAACTAACTGTCGACAACAGCAAACAGTTCGACAGCCTAGACTTCAGGGAATTTTGCAGCTCCATCGGCACAAAGCCGATCTTCGCCTCTGTCTACCACCCACAGTCCAACGGCGTCGTCGAACGTGCTAATGGCAAGATTTTTAGCGCCATTAAGAAAAGGCTCCTTGATGATAAAAGGGCAAATGGGCAGACCAATTACCCGAGGTCATATGAGCGCTGAATACGACAGAGTGCCGAGCAACTAGGTTCACACCTTTCCGCTTGTTGTACGGATCCGAAGCAATGACACCGCAAGAGTTAAAGCACGGGTCCCCACGAACAAACGAATCAGCCGTCTCTGACGTCGATGAACCGACCTCCAAAGATCTCATCGACGGAGACCGCGTCCTCGCCTTGCAGGCCCTCAACAAGTACCAGGTCCAGACCAAAGCATGGTGTGGCAACACTATCGTCCCAAGGGAATTCAATGAAGGGGACCTAGTACCTGTAAGGACCACTAGGACAGAGTCCCGGGGCAAGCTAGAGCTGAAGTGGGAAGGGCCATACATAGTCAAGACAAAGGCATCCTTGAATGCTTACAGACAAGCAACGTCATACGATGAAGACCTAGAACACTCATGGAACATCAACAATCTCCGAATTTTTTTCATTTAAGATCCAAGGCCCAAGCGCCTTTGTAATTCTTCAAACAATGTCATTCAGGCTCGCACTCTTTTCCTCCCGGGGGGTGAGGTTTTTAACGAGGCGGAGCCATGTAATACACCAACGAAAAGCCCCCACAAAAAACTCCAGCAAGCATCATTACCATGTGTCAAAAAAGACCGCATCGACGGTCTTCGACATTCAACGTATACGCAGTCACCGCGATAGGTAGCCTAGACTCCCCTCGCGTGCGACAAATCCGAGCAAAAGCCGCATAAGGGTGCAGCTGGATAAGCACAACAAGTGTGTCATACGAAGTCTTTACTAAAAGACAAATCCAAGCAAAAATTCGCGCAAGGGTGCATCCGGATATGCACAACAAGTGCGTCATACGACGTCTTTACTAAAAGACAAATCCGAGCAAAAAGTCGCCCAAGGGTGCAGCCGGATATGCACAACAAGTGCGTCATACGATGTCTTTACTAAAAGACAAATCCGAGCAAAAAGTCACCCAAGGGTGCAGCCAGATATGCACAACAAGTGCGTCATACGAAGTCTTTACTAAAAGACAAATCCGAGAAAAAAGTTGCCCAATGGTGCAACCGGATATGCACAACAAGTGCGTCATACGAAGTCTTTACTAAAAGACAAATCCGAGCAAAAATTCGCCTAAGGGTGCAGCCGGATATGTACAACAAGTGCGTCATACGAAGTCTTTACTAAAAGACAAATCCGAACAAAAAGATGCCCAAGGGTGCCGCTGGATATGCACAACTGAAAGGGAAATGTACCCTTGGGCCATTTCTATAATGTTTTGGTGATTAAATGTCCAACACGTTTGATTAAGTTCTAATATCCAAATAATGTTGAAAAGTGCAAATCAAGGCATGAGGTATGTTTATGGACTTAGTACATTTGTTTTTGAATACTAATGTGGTTATCTAAGTACTAGAAACAGTGCTAAAAAGAAGAGAATCGAATTGCAAAAGACTTGGCTGTGTGCAGCCAAACTCTAGCTCGGCCTAGCACACCGGACTGTCCGGTGGTGCAATGGACAGTGTCCAGTGCGCCAGGCTGGTCTCCGGTGAAAGTGCTGCTCTCGGGAATCGACGACGGTGTACGGCTATAATTCACCGGACTGTCTGGTGAGTCATCCGCGGCGAACTCGTCGCTCTCGGGAAAAGGATCAGCAGCGTACGACAAAAATTCACCGGACTGTCCGGTGGTGCACCGGACTGTCCGGTGAGCCAACGGTCGCCTGTGCCAACGGTCGGCCGTGCAATCTTCGCGCGACATGTGGACTACTCCAACGGTCAGCTGGTGCACCGGACTGTCCGGTGTGCACCAGACAGTGTCCGGTGCGCCAATCAGCCCAGAGGAGCAACGGGTTGGATATGCCAAATTTGGAAGGAGATCGCGCACCAGACAGTCTACAGGACCTGTCCGGTGGTGCATCGGACTGTCTGGTGCGCCACTCGACAGAAGGCAAGATTGGCCTTCCAAGTTTGTCTTCAACGGCTCTTAGCTGCCTTGGGGCTATAAAAGGGACCCCTAGTCGCATGGAGGAAAACACCAAGCATTCTCTAAGTCTTCTAAAGCATCCAGACTCCGCTCCCGCACATTTGCTTAATTGTGTTAGTTTGAGCTCCATTTGAGTTGTGAACTCCGTGTGTTGTGTTTCGAGCTCAAGTCGTCACTTGTGTGCGTGGTTGTGCTGCGTATTTGAGTCTTGCGTGTGTTGCTTCTCCCAACCTTACTCTGTGCTTTCTTTGTGATCTCTATTGTAAGGGCGAGAGACTCCAAGTTGTGGAGATTCCTCGCAAACGGGATAAGACTCTAAAGGAAAAGTCCGTGGTATTCAAGTTGATCATCGGATCACTTGAAAGGGGTTGAGTGCAACCCTCGTCCATTGGGACGCCACAACGT
Source organism: Zea luxurians (assembly GCA_029449295.1). Classification (NCBI taxonomy): domain Eukaryota; kingdom Viridiplantae; phylum Streptophyta; class Magnoliopsida; order Poales; family Poaceae; genus Zea; species Zea luxurians. The sequence goes on along the minus strand of JAOPSE010000007.1, from coordinate 32,350,347 downwards.
GGAAGTAGGCAAGTGTTACTTGGCCGAACCACGGGATAAAATCACGTGTCTCTTATGTTGCTTTCTCTGTGATTGTGTTGTTCACAAGAACTCGCCTCAAATCTACTTAGTCGCACAAACGTTTTTAATAACTAAGTCTTGTGGCCATTTAGTGTTTGATTTTACAGGATCACCTATTCACCCCCCCTCTAGGTGCTCTCAATTGGTATCAGAGCCGTACTCTTCACTTAAAGGGACTAACCGCTCAAAGAGATGGATCCTAATGGTAAGGGGATGGTGATTAACGACAAGGAGAAGGAGTCCCTCCTCAACGAGCCAAGAGACGACAAGCCTACCGACTCAGGCTCAAGTCACAAGAAGAGGGACGGGAAGAAGAAGAGGCGCATCGAAAAATCATCTACTATGACAGCGATGTCTCTTCATCTTCACCAATAGACGACGATGATGATGACTCTTCATCGAAAAAGAAAACGGTTAATCAGAACTACTCTTTTGACTATTCTCGTATGCCATACAATACAAATGCGCATTTACTATCAATTCCCCTTAGAAAACCTCCACACTTTGATGGAGAAGACTATTCATTTTGGAGTCATAAAATGCATAGTCATCTATTCTCACTCCATCCTAGTATTTGGGAAATCGTAGAGAATGGGATGCATTTTGATAGTACTGATAACCCTGTGTTTATAAATGAGCAAATTCATAAAAATGCACAAGTTACTACTGTGTTGCTAGCTTCACTTTGTAGGGATGAATATAATAAGGTGAGTGGCTTGGACAACGCAAGCAAATCTGGGACACCATCAAGATATCTCATGAGGGAAATGACGCCACCATGATTACCAAAATGGAGCTGGTGGAAGGTGAACTGGGGAGATTCGCGATGATCAGGGGAGAGGAGCCAACTCAGACATACAACAGGCTCAAGACCCTGGTCAACAAGATCCGAAGCTATGGAAGCACAAGATGGACGGATCATGATGTCGTCCAACTCATGCTAAGGTCATTCACTGTAATTGACCCCCATCTTGTCAATCTTATTCATGAAAACCCCAGGTACACCAAGATGACGCCCGAGGAGATCCTTGGAAAATTTGTGAGCGGGTGCATGATGGTGAAGGAGGCTCGATACGTGGATGATGCTCTAAACGATCCACTACCCGTCTACGAGCCTCAACCCGTTGCTCTTAAGGCAACCAGTAGCAGGGAAGCGCTACCAAGCAAGGTGGCTCAAGTGGAGGCTGCTGGCCTCAACAAAGATGAGATGGCACTCATCATCAAACGTTTCAAGACCGCACTCAAGGGACGCAAAGAATACCCCAACAAGAATAAAACAAGGGGAAAGCGCTCCTGCTTCAAATGCGGTAAGATTGGTCACTTTATTGCTCAATGTCCCGATAACGATAATGACTAGGGACAAGAAAAGAGCGGGAAGAAGGAGAAAAAGAAAAACTACAGGAAGGCAAAGGGCGAGGCGCACCTTGGAAAGGAATGAGACTCGGACTGCTCCTCTTCTGACTCCAATGACGAAGGACTCACTGCCTCACCCTTCAACAAATCCTCACTCTTCCCCAACGAACGCCATACATGTCTTATGGCCAAGGAGAAAACGGTACATGTTCGGGACACACCCAAGTACACTTCATCTAGTGATGAAGAATCCTCCGATGATGAAGTAGATTACTCTAGTCTATTTAAAGGTTTAGATAGAGCCAAACTAGAGAAAATAAATGAATTAATTGATGCTCTAAATGAAAAAGATAGACTACTAGAAAAGCAAGAGGACATATTGTATGAGGAACATGACAAATTTGTTAGTGTGCAAAAATCTCTTGCTTTAGAAACTAAGAGAAATGAAATGCTATCTTCTGAGTTATCTGCTTGCCATGAATCTATCTCTAGTTTAAAGAGTTTAAATGATGAATTAAATGCTAAGCTAGAGGAAGTAAATAAAACTAGTTCATGTGTAGAGCATGTTAGTATTTGTAATAGATGTAAAGACTTTAATGTTGATGCATGTAATGAACATCTTATTTCTATTACTAAATTAACCGATGAGGTGGCAAGTCTTAATGCTCAACTTAAGACTTGCAAAATTGAGTTTGATAAATTAAAATTTGCTAGGGATGCCTATACTGTTGGTAGACACCCATCAATTAAGGATGGACTTGGTTTTCGAAAGGAAGCCAAGAACTTAACAAGCCAAAAGACCTCTGTTCTCAACAAGGAGAAAGGGAAGGCCCCTATGGCTAGTAGTTCTCAAAGGAACCATGCTTTTATCTATGATAAGAAAATTGCTAGTCATTCTCATTATAATAAAAGTTATGTTCATGCTGCTTATAATGATTCACATGCCATGTTTGCATCTAGTTCTACTTTTGTTCATCGTAGGCCTAGGAAAGATCATGTTGTGCCTAGGAAAATGTGCAATGGACCTTCTACCATTCACCATGCTTGTAATGATTCTTTTGTTCTTTCACGTAAAAATGCAAAAGTAGTTGCTAGGAAATTGGGATCCAAATGCAAGGGAGATAAGACTTGCATATGGGTTCCAAAAACTGTTAACCTTGTAGGACCCAACAAGAGTTGGGTACCTAAAACCCAAGATTAAATTACCTTGCAGGTTTATGCATCCGGGGGCTCAAGCTGGATCATTGACAGCGGATGCACAAACCATATGACGGGGGAGAAGAAAATGTTCACCTCCTACATCAAGAACAAGGATTCCCAGGATACGATTATCTTTGGAGATGGGAATCAAGGCAAGGTCAAAGGTTTGGGAAAGATAGCCATCACAAGCGAGCACTCCATATCGAATGTATTTCTAGTAGAGTCGCTTGGGTACAACCTTCTGTCTGTAAGTCAATTGTGTCACATGGGTTACAATTGTCTTTTTACAAACGTTGATGTATCTGTCTTTAGAAGGAGTGACGGTTCATTAGCTTTTAAGGGTGTATTAGACGGCAAACTCTACTTAGTTGATTTTTCGAAAGAGGAGGCCGATCTAGATGCATGCTTAATAGCTAAGACTAGTATGGGCTGGCTGTGGCATCACCATCTAGCACATGTTGGGATGAAGAACCTTCATAAACTTCTAAAGGGAGAACATGTGTTAGGACTAACCAATGTTTGTTTCGAGAAAGATAGACCTTCTGCAGCATGTCAGGCAGGAAAATAGGTGGGAAGCACTCATCACAGCAAGAATGTGATGACATCAAGACCACTAGAGCTTCTTCACATGGACCTCTTTGGACCCATTGCCTACCTTAGCATTGGGGGAAGTAAGTATGGTCTTGTAATTGTTGATGATTTTTCTCGCTTCACTTGGGTGTTCTTTTTGCAGGATAAATCAGAAACCCAAGGGACTCTAAAGCGCTTTCTAAGGAGGGCTCAAAATGAATTTGAGCTAAAGGTGAAAAAGATAAGGAGTGACAACGGGTCCGAGTTCAAGAATCTGCAAGTTGAGGAGTATCTTGAGGAGGAAGGCGTCAAGCACGAGTTCTCCGCTCCCTACACGCCACAGCAAAATGGTGTAGTAGAAAGGAAGAACAGGATGCTAATCGACATGGCGAGAACGATGCTTGGCGAGTTCAAGACACCCGAGTGGTTTTGGTCAGAAGCTGTGAATATAGCCTGTCACGCCATAAACCGGCTCTATCTGCATTGCCTCCTCAAGAAGACCTCCTACGAACTCCTTACCGGTAACAAACCCAATGTATCTTACTTTCGTGTATTTGGGAGCAAATGTTACATTCTGGTGAAGAAAGGTAGACATTCTAAATTTGCTCCCAAGGCAGTAGAAGGATTTTTACTAGGGTATGACTCAAATACAAAGGCGTATAGAGTCTTCAACAAATCATCAGGTTTGGTTGAAGTCTCTAGCGACGTTGTATTTGATGACACTAATGGCTCTCCAAGAGAGCATGTTGATCTTGATGACATAGATGAAGATGATGTTCCGACGGCCGCAATGCACACGATGGCGATCGGTGATGTGCGACCACAGGAACAACAGGAGCAAGATCAGCCATCTTCCTCAATGATGGTGCATCCCCCAACTCAAGATGATGAACAGGTACATCAAGCAGAAGGGCATGATCAAGGGGGAGCACAGGAAGATCAAGTGATGGAGGAAGAAGCACCTCAGGCCCCTCCAACCCTAGTCCGAGCAACGATCCAAAGACATCGCCCCGTCGATCAAATCTTGGGTGACATCAGCAAGGGAGTAACCACTCGCTCACGTTTAGCTAATTTTTGTGAGCATTACTCATTTGTCTCTTCTATTGAGCCTTCAGGGTAGAAGAGGCCTTGCAGGATCTGAATTGGGTGTTGGCCATGCAGGAAGAGCTCAACAACTTCAAGAGAAATGAAGTCTAGAGCCTGGTGCCACATCCAAAGCAAAACGTTGTGGGAACCAAGTGGGTGTTCCACAACAAGCAAGACGAGCATGGGGTGGTGACAAGAAATAAGGCTCGACTTGTGGCAAAAGGTTATGCCCAAGTCGCAGGTTTGGATTTCGAGGAGACTTTTGCTCCTGTAGCTAGGCTAGAGTCTATTCGAATATTATTAGCCTATGCTGCTCACCACTCTTTCAGGTTGTTTCAAATGGATGTGAAGAGCGCTTTCCTCAACGGGCCAATCAAGGAGGAGGTATACGTGGAACAACCCCCTGGCTTTGAGGATGATAGGTATTCCGACCACGTGTTTAAGCTCTCTAAGGCACTCTATGGACTTAAGCAAGCCCCAAGAGCATGGTATGAATGCCTTAGAGATTTCTTAATTGCTAATGCTTTCAAGGTTGGGAAAGCCGATCCCACTCTTTTTACAAAGACTTGTGTGGAGATCTCTTTGTGTGCCAAATTTATGTCGATGACATAATATTTGGTTCTACTAATCAAAAGTCTTGTGAGGAGTTTAGCAGGGTGATGACACTAAAGTTTGAGATGTCGACGACGGGCATGTTGACCTAAACAAAGGAGGTAAGTCCGTTGACCAAAAGGCATACCGGTCCATGATAGGCTCATTGTTTTATTTATGTGCTAGTAGACCAGACATTATGCTAAGTGTATGCATGTGTGCTAGATATCAATCTGACCCCAAGGAATGTCACCTTGTGGCCGTTAAGCGAATTCTTAGATATTTAGTTTCTACGCCTTGCTTCGGGATCTGGTATCTAAAGGGGTCTACCTTTGACATGATTGGATACTCAGACTCCGATTATGCCAGGTGCAAGGTTGATAGGAAGAGCACATCGGGGACGTGCCAATTTCTAGGAAGGTCCCTGGTATCCTGGAGTTCAAAGAAACAGACATCTGTTGCCCTATCCACCACTAAGGCCAAGTATGTTGCCGCAGGACAGTGTTGCGCGCAACTACTTTGGATGAGGCAAACCCTCCAGGACTTTGGCTACAATCTGAGCAAAGTCCCACTCCTATGTGACAATGAGAGTGCAATTCGCATGGCGGATAATCCTGTTGAACACAGCTGCGCCGCACTAAGCACATAGACATCCGGCATCACTTCCTGAGAGACCACCAGCAAAAGGGAGATATCGAGGTGTACCATATTAACACCGAGAACCAGCTAGCTGATATCTTCACTAAGCCTTTAGATGAGAAAAGGTTTTGCAGGTTGTGTAGTGAGCTAAATGTCTTAGATTCACGTAACTTGGATTGATCTATAGCATACATGTGTTCTATGCCTTTGATCATGTTACTTTATGCATTTCAATCAATTATTGTTATTTATGGTGCTCAAGTTGTACAAGTGATCCCCGGACCTCACAAGTCCATATGTGAATGATGCACATATTAAGGGGGAGATGTGCTACAACTTGACCCTTTGAGACTAACATGTTTGTTTGAGTACATTTGATATAGTCTCAAAGGTGCATTGAAAGGGAAAAAGTGAACTTGGACGATGAAAAGACTTCTACTGCACTCCCGTATCAGTGTACTTACTTCCAAGTTCATACTTGCAATCTCATTGCCTTTTTTCTCTTAATTGACATTTTTGATGAGGCAATGGGGTTAACAGGGCAAAAAATGATCCCGTTTTGGTGCTTAATGCCAAAGGGGGAGAAATTAAGGCCAAAGCAAATGGATTAGCTACCACTTGTGACTTGTGAATTTAAGAAATAATAAAGTTAGAATTTTTTATTTGTCCAAAATGCTCTTATTGCAAAATTTGGTCTCTTGTGGGGGAGAATTTTGATTATGGGAAAAGGGGGAGTTTTTGGCTCTTGATCAATTTTTCTCTTGGAACATCTCTCTATTTGCCCCAACAAGTGTGTTTGAATTAGAGATAGGAAAAAGAATTTGATTTGCAAAAACAAACCAAGTGGTGGCAAAGAATGATCCAAATATGTCAAATCTTGTGCAAAAATGATTTGGTCATCATTTGCATTGATGTTGCACTTATTTTGGTTGCTTTTTTATGTGTTGGCATAAATCACCAAAAAGGGGGAGTGTCGGTGTTTTGGGTCCGACCACGCACCTGGGGTTACCCCTCGAGGTGCTTTTTGGGAGTAGGACGGTGTAACCGACTGTAACTCAATGGTTCGTGCTAGACGCACGAGAGACAGTAGGCAATTTTGCACAGGTTCGGGCCGCTTTGAGACGCGTAACACCCTATGTCCTGGTGTGGATCTTCTACGGGGTAGGTTACAGAGGAATTCTCTAGTACGGGGGATGCTAGAGAGCTAAGTGGATAGCTGACGAATGAGATGAGGAAGGAGAAGATGATTTTGATGGGGTGCCCCATAGGCCTTATATACTCGACCGTGGGGCGATACATGCGGATATGATAACAACGTGCACCTAAGCAATAGTGAACCGACTAAACTTATCTTCCTATGATCCTGCCGACTTATCATTGATTAGTTTCGACGTCTGAGTGTGTTGTGCGGGAGAATCGGATCGCTGTTGCGGATAGCGCATGAATTCGGTGAACCGCATGGGCTGGAGTTGATCCGATCTCGTGTTGATCCAACCTTCCGAAAGTTCCTCCCCTGGCCCACGAGGGGATGGCCTTGCGAAATAATGGGCCTGGGGCCCCTCGCAAGGCCTTCTTGTCTTCTAGTGGACTCGGGGGATATCTGTCGCCCACAAGCCCCCAATCTTTGTGTTGATTTTGAAATAATTGGCCCAAAGATTCCAGGTCCAGCTTGCGATTTTGAAACATGTATGTTAAGTCGTTACCTCTCACTCCGACTGACTTGGTAAAGACGATCTTCTGTCATCTTCTTTTGACATTATTCAATAGTCTTTTGCTTTAATCTTTGAAAATCGATGCTCTGCTCATGCTTTAGAGATCAACATTTTGTTCTCAGGGGTTAAGTATTCATTGGGTGCACCGAAGGTGCACCCAATGGGTGTAGCCCCTGAGCTTTGAGTGGATTGCTGAAAATAATCCACTCAAAGGTCATCATCCCATGTTTTTTTAGAAACCATTGTCTCTGACTTGGACTCATGCCTTAGAAATCAGCATTTTGCCATTAGTCTATGCTTTAGAGATCGGCATTTTGTTCTCGGGGTTTCAGGGTTCATTGGGTGCACCAAAGGTGCACCCAATGGGTGTAGCCCCTGAGCTTCGAATGGATTACTAAAAATAATCCGCTCGAAGGTCTTCATCTCAAGCTTTTTTAGAAATCATTTTCATCTTCATCTCATGCTTTAGAAATCAGCATCTTAACGTTAGTTCACGCTTTAGAGATCAGCATTTCGTCTTTTGGAGTTGATGATTCATTGGGTGCACCGGAGGTGCATCCAATGGGTGTAGCTTCTGAGCTTTGAGTGGATTACTGGAAATAATCCTCTCACAGGTCTTCATCCCGTGCTTTAGAAGTCAGCATTTTATCCTCGCCGAATGCCTTAGAATTCAGCATGATATCATCAACTTTATGCTTTAGAAATCAGCATGCGGTTTTGCCTTTGAGATCAACAGTATGGTCTACCCACGCCCTGTTGAAATTTATTTGATCTGCGACAGATTGGACATCCAGTAGATGGCCCTTGGCTGGTCTTCCTTTCGCTTCGTGCTTCAATGCTCCTGTTGATTAGACTTGTACTTCATCAGCTATTTGTGGCTTTCCTCCGATCTCCATCGATATCTTCTTTTTGTCTTGATATATTCATTGCGTATACTGTATGGATATGACTGTTTGGGAAAATCTATTGAAAATTCTTGGACGTCCTCCCCCAATGGGTGTAGGTAAGGGACAGCTTGGTGCGCTGAGCATTTAGCAAACTATCCCTGAGTAGTAACTTGACGTGACCGCGGGTGTAATCATATCGTCCATGAAGTTGACTTGAGTCCAATGGGTGTTGTGTTAGATGAAATGGCGTTAGCCGCCTGACTTGTTTCTAGACAATTTGAATTGCTTATTGAATACTTGTGACTGTTCAGTGGCCATGGTAGGAGATAAGCGGTTGCCTTCTTGCTCTATAAATAGAGCGCTTGCTTCTCTGGCGTCTTCACACATCTCTCTGCCGCTTGTTGCTTGCTCTCCTCTTTTCTCTTCTCTTCTACTCCATCATGGGCAAGAACAAAAAGGGTGGAAGTTCTTCACACCATTCCGGCGACAAGCGGAAGCGTGAGCTGACCCCTCCCTCGGAGGATTTCAACGATTCCGAGTACTCGGAGGAGGAGTTTTCCTCCGAGTCCGAGGGATCACCAGTCTACACCTCGCCCCTGGCATCATCTGATGACTCGAACGATTCCTAGGGGATCGCCGCCGAGGTGTGGACATATATCCGGGCTATCGAGTGCTCCAGGCTCGAGGGCTCAGATGAGTCGGAGGTCTCCTTGGACGAGGAGAACTCCTCTGACTCGTCCGAGGAGGGGAGCGGCGGTGACGGCGATGGCGAGGGCGACGGCGACGACGGAGGCGACAGCAAGGGCGACGGCAAGGGCCGCGACGGCAGCAGCAGGGCCAGTGGCAAGGCGCCACTGGCTTTAAATATTAGTATAGATAAGTAGTAGTAGAAGTAGTATTAGTATTAGTGGAATAATGTAGTAGTAGTTAGTAGTATAGTGTAGTGTAAGTAGTGTAGTAGTGTAATGTAGTAATGTAATGTGTCAAGAAATGGGAGGAAGGCCGGCTCATAATGAGTCGGTCTTTGAATTTGTGAAAGAACTTCTCCCTTTATATAATGAAGAATGTTGGCTCCATGCATATCTTTTGCCTTTCTGATGTTCCTTTATAGTCGATCAATAGCTTGTATTTATGCCCGACGCAGTCGTTGTTCTTAGAAGTAATTCTTGAATAACGACTTGTTATTGTCGGGTCGTATTTAATTCTGCCTGCGTTTTATGTGGAGAAAAAATGGTTGAGTTACTGTTGGTGCCCTCAAAAACAATATCCGAGTCATGCTAGATCACACCGGTGTTTTAGAAGCAACAACCGGATGGTGCTGGGCCACGTCGATGTTTTAGAAGTAACAGCCGAGTGGTGCTAGGCCACGTCGGTGTTTCAGAAGTAACGACCGAGTGGTTTCTGGTGACGTCAGCGTTTTAGAGGTAACAGCCGAGTCATGAAGTCCTGCCTTTTTTCCCGAGTGGTGACTTAGCGCTTTTAGAAACGGTATCTGACCCGGGAAAACCCCATTTGCATCACGTCGTCACATGCCTCCGCATCCTGTGCCCTAGCCTGACTTTTTTTTGCCTCCAAACATCCTCTATTTTCCTTTGATTTCCCTTCCGCCCAATTCGCCGACGAGATTGTGATGGCGCCCAAACGGAAGAGCTAGAATTCAGCTGCTGCGGTCATCCCTCCTATCGATCCCCATAGCCAATTGCCTTTCGCAGGTAATCATATGTCTATTGTTTCCGAGTCGGATCTTCTCCACCTTGTCGATGTCAGAATTCTTCCTCCCAAAGAGCTTTGTTCTTGGCGGGTTTGCCGTGGGGTTACTGTCCCGACAGAGGATACCCACGAGTCCGTTGTTTACATTCCTTTTCTTATCCGTGGTCTTTCCCTTCCCATTTCTCCCTTCTTTCGCAGTCTCCTTGACTTTTACCATCTGAATCTGACTCACCTGAATCCCAACTCTATTCTGCAAATTTCTATCTTTGTTCACTTGTGTGAGGCCTACCTTGGAATTCTTCCTCACTTCGGTTTGTGGAAATACTTGTATCATTGTCGCCCTGGGATGGCTGGGGGGCAGCATCAGCTTGTGGGTGGTGCAAGCTTGGAGATGCGCTGTGGGAGGAAAACGGAGTACCTCGATATCCCACTTAAGGATAGTATTAAAGGATGGCGCTTAGAGTGGTTCATTGTGGAAAACCATGGTAACTCCCTCACCCCTCGGTCAGGGAGACAACCGGATGTGCGCACTCTGAGTTGGATTGAGTCTCCTACAGCCCTGGAGGTAACAGAGGCCAAGGCTCTGCTTGCTGAAATTTGTTTGCTGAAGGAGAAAGGTCTGACCGCTGAAGCTGTGGTTGCAGACTTTGTTTTTAAGAATATTCAGCCTCTAAAGGACAGAGCATACCCGACTTACTTATACAGTGGTGTCGCCGACTCAACCCGGGTTACCAACAAGAGGATTCCTGCTGTGGATTTGGTGAGCCGACTGGAAATGATTCTCAGGGGCAAGGTATCAAATATTGGTGCTCCTGTTGCATATTCTGCCTGGGATCTGCCATCTTTCAAGTCCTTTTTCGATTTTGTGTCCAATCCTCCTGATAGTGACAGTGGTTTGGGTCTTAGAGTGCGACCCTCTCTCGAGGAAGTTGAGGTTCTGGTTGCTTCACTTGGTGATCTTCCCAATGATGATAGGTAAGTTCACTTTGAGATGCCTATGAATCCGGGTGATGCAGAGATAAGTGCTATGCTAGACATGTTGGCTGGAGATTCTTCTGACTCGGCCCCTCCTGAGCCGATGGCTGTTGCAACTATCCTAGATCCTGACAAAACCGTGTATACTCGAAGGCCTGAGGGTACTCGTCCAAAACGTCTCCTCCAGGTCAGTCGTCCAACTGCGCCTACCGAGGAGAAGAAAAAGAAAAAGAGACGGCTTCGACGAGTGTCGTGTTTGGACCAGGGTGCTGGCCCTTCTGTTCCTGCCATTGAAGTAGTACCGGTGGAATCTAGAGCTAAACCCAATGGCGCCAGAGTTGATCCTAATGGGTGTGACCCTACAAGAGTTGAACCCAATGGATGTGACCCTGATGATGCTGAACCCAATGGGTGTGACCCCGCCAGAGCTAATCTCAATGGGTGTGACTCTGCGTCGTTTATGGTCTGCATTGTTGACGAGGACGAAGAAGAAGAAGAAGAAGTCCCATTGATTCGGAAGAACAGTCGACGTTACAGAGTCAGTGGGGAGGGTAGCGATATTCCTTCTCCAGCTCTGTCTGCTCTTGTTGGTTTGCAAGAATTATCCATAGCATATTTTGATCAGGCTCTCAAGGATGTTGTCCCTGAAGATCTGCTATCCGAGCCCGTTGATGGTGATATGATGGATGTCTGCTCTGACATTCCAGATGTGGGATTAGAGGTATTCCAAGCAGTGTTTCGTGCATCGTCGACCTTGGAGGGCGGTCTTCGGAGTCAAGAGATTGGTGAAGGTTGTTTAATTCCCATGGAGGTGACCGAGAGTCCTTCAGCCTTAGAGGTGGCTGTTGCAGAGAACTCAGTTGTCAAGGATGGTGGCAGCGGTTGCCCAGCCCCCGAGGGTGTTGCTGGTAATGATCCGGCTCGGGTGGGTAGCGCAAACTGCGACCCAGCCCCCAAGGGTGTTGCCGGTGGTAATCCGGCTCCGATGGGCAGTACGGGCTGCAACCCAATCCTCGAGGGTGTCCGAGCAGGCTCCTCTTCTCATACCTCCATGGATGTCCACGTCGGATCTTCTCCACCCCATTCTGGAGGTGTACTAGCAGTGCATGCTTCAAGTAAAGGAGTTGCCTTAGAGGTCGGCGCACTGGATGCTGGAGTTCTGATGACTGTTAGTGGCATTGAATTGATCCCTAGTGATGTTCCTTCGTCGAGCCATCATTTGGCTTCTCGTGACTTGGGATTTCCATCGTTCTTCTCTAATCTTTAGGTAACTTGGCTTTTTCTGTTCTGGCGATACTCCTGGCAAATTACTGTCTTTGTACTCATTCGTTTGTAATATCAGGCTTTGGTTGACGGGATGGCTGGTCAATTGATATCACGAGGTGCCTCTGTCCCAGAAGGAGCTCTGTCCCTGACGCAGTGGAATCCGTTGCTGCTTCAGAAACGACTATCTGATTTGAAAATGGCAAATGCTGGTCAGTGTCTTTGCTTCTTCCTTAGCTACTTGATTAGTCTGTTTTAAATTGCGCACCCTTCTTCAACCGCTTTTCATTAGATATGGCCCGGCGGTACTCTGAACTCGAAGAAAAGTATTCCCAAGGTCAGATCAATCTGGCTCGGGTGTCTGCTTCCTTAGATGATGCCCATTCATTGAATTCCTCTCTTAGTGCTCAGCTTGACTCTGAAAGGGCGGCTAACGAGGTAAGCTTGCTTGACTTTCTCTGCTACGTTTTTTCTGCTTATTGGATGTTTGAGAGCTGATTCTTGTCTGCAGGAGGAAAAACGTGCACTTGCGGCTTCTCGCGATAATCTTGATAGGTTGTATCGTGATGCCAGCAATTCTCTGACTATCATGGAGAGGAGCCATCATTTTACCATGGCCGATTTGGATCACCACCGTCATGAACTGCAAGCTTCTCAGGATGAGGTCCTACGTCTTAGGCAGTTGGTGTCGAGCAAAGATTCCGTCATCAAGGATCTGCGTGCCTCCAAGAAATCAGTCGCCCAGGAGCTAGAGGCCGCTCGACTGGCTACCAAAGTTGCAGAAGATAATTCCGTCATTCTGAAGGCCCAGCGCGACAAGGCCATGGACAAAGCCATTCGTGTGGGGCGGATCTTGATGAGGAGGCAGGCGTAGTTGTTCCTGATGATATAGTTGTCGATGTCAAAGCTGCTCCTGACTCCTCGAGTCGCCCTTCTTCATCGGTTGCTCCTAAGAAAAATATTGTCGAGTAGAGATACTGAATACATTCATGATGTATATGTGATCAATGTGCCTGAATGCTTTGTTTAGAATGTGTTCTTGGTACTGGATGCTATTTTGTTTTTCCGTTGTTTGAATTCAACAGTTGTCACGATTGCAGAAATAAATGTAATGTGCTGGTTTCAAAATTTCTCCTTATTTTGTGAGGCATAGAGATCACCCTAAGATGAGTGATCGTAAGCATGTTTATACTAAGTCAAGTGGACATGAGCGTGTTGTGCTGCCTTAAGTCATTGCCGACTTAAGCCGATTGATCCGTTAGTAGGGTATAGGGGTCACCCTGAGTTAAGTAAGCGTGAGCATGTTGCACCGTCTTAAGTTACTGCCAACTTAAGCTGATTGCTCCGTTAGTAGGGTATAGTGGTCACCCTAAGTTGAGTAAGCGTGAGCATGTTTCACCGTCTTAAGTTACTGCCGACTTAAGCCGATTGCTCCGCTAGTAGGGTATAGTGGTCACCCTAAGTTAAGTAAGCGTGAGCATGTTGCACCGTCTTAAGTTACTGCCAACTTAAGCCGATTGCTCCGTTAGTAGGGTATAGTGGCCACCCTAAGTTGAGTAAGCGTGAGCATGTTGCACCGTCTTAAGTTACTGCCGACTTAAGCCATTGCTCCTTTAGTAGGGTACAGTGGTCACCCTAAGTTAAGTAAGCATGAGCATGTTGCACCGTCTTAAGTTACTGCCAACTTAAGCTGATTGCTCCGATAGTAGGGTATAGTGGTCACCCTAAGTTGAGTAAGCATGAGCATGTTGCACCATCTTAAGTTACTGCTGACTTAAGCCGACTGCTCCGTTAGTAGGGTATAGTGGTCACCCTAAGTCAAATGAGCGTGCAGATTGATAGTAAGTAGTTCGAGCGCCTTTGAGAATGAAGACTTTTTATTGATGATGTATTTTCTGATTACAGAATACAATGCTGCCCCGATAGCTTTTGAAATCTAGCTAGGGGTAAAACTTCATGAGGTGCTCTATATTCCATGAATTCCCTATCTCCGTGCCATCCACTTGAGTGAGCCAGTATGATCCTGGCCGGGTGACTTCTGCTACTACAAATGGCCCTTCCCATAATGGTGACAATTTGTGCCGTCCTTCCCCTGTTAGAATTCGGTGAAGGACCAAGTCTGCCACTATGAAAGATCGATGCCGAATAGCCTTATCATGATAGTGCCTCAGGGTTTGCTGGTACCTGGCTGACTGAATTACTGTATTCAATTGCTCTTCTTCTAGCACATCAATATCCTCCAACCTGGTAGCCTCTGCCTCGGCTATGTTTTCGAAGACCAATCTTGGTGCTCCAAACCTGAGGTCGGCAGGTAGCACTGCCTCCGAACCATAGACCATGAAGAAAGGCGTGTTTCCCTGTAAGGCTCGACTAGGTTGAGTTCTTAGGCTCCAAACCACATACGGCAAACTCTTTGATCCATTTTCCTGCGAACTTTTTATTCTTGTTGAAGACTTTCTTCCTGAGTGCTTCCAATATCATTCCATTAGCCCTTTCTACCTGACCATTGGCTCTTGGGTGTGCTACTGATGCATATTTGATCTGGATGCCTCTTTGTTCGCAGAAATCAAAGAATTCTGAGCTAGTGAAATTGGATCCCAAGTTAGTTATAATGTTATTCGATATCCCAAACCTGAATATTATATCTTGTATGAATTCCACTGCTTTAGCCGAAGTTAGAGAAGCGATGGGTTTGTACTCTATCCATTTAGTGAATTTGTCAATGGCGACTAGTACGTGAGTATATCCTCCCTGAGCTTTCTTGAAGGGTCCAATCATGTCCAGTCCCCAACACGCAAATGGCCATGTTATGGGTATGGTTTGTAGTTGCTGTGCTGGTAACTACTGCTGCTTCAATAAGTATTGGCAGGATTCACACCTCTGGACTAACTCGGCTGCATCGTGCTTTGCGGTCAGCCAGTAGAAACCAGATCTGAAGACCTTCCCAACCAGTGTTCTGGATGCTGCATGTATTCCACATTGTGCGGCATGGATCTCATTTAACAGTTGTTTCCCAGTAGCCGAAAGAATGCATTTCATGAGGACTCCTGATGCGCCTCTTCTGTACAGTGCATCTCCAATGAGGGTGTAGTGTGCCGACTGTCTTGCGACGTGCTCCGCTGCAGCTTTATAATCCGTCTCCTCTTCATTCTTTATATATTTGATGATAGGTTCCCTCCAGTCATTAGAGTCTGACTGTGGCTGGCTTAAAACATTGCACCCTTCTGCCCGATTTGAGGAAATGCTCGGGTGTGGTACCTCTTGGACAAAAACTCCGGGTGGAACCTGAGACCGACCGGATCCTATCTTTGACAATGCGTCTGCCGTAGTGTTGCGTTCTCTTTCCATGTGATGGAATTCCAGCCCTTCAAATCTATCTTCCAGTTTTTGGACGGTTGTGCAATATTTGCCCATGGAGTCATTCAAGCAGTCCCATTCTTTATTTATCTGACTTATGACCACCAGTGAATCTCCATACACCATTAGTCTTTTAATGCCCAGTGATATAGCAATGTTCAATCCGTGGATCAAAGCTTCATATTCTGCTGCATTATTGGATGCTGGGAATAATAACTGGAAAGCATATTTGAGTTGATCACCTTTAGGAGCAATGAAGAGGATTCCTGCGCCTGCTCCTTGCAATTTCAGCGAGCTATCAAAATACATCCACCACACTTCTGCAGTCTCCGGGTTATCTGGTACTTGTTGCTCGGTCTATTCCGATACGAAGTCAACTAGTGCCTGAGTCTTTATTGCAGTGCGAGGCCGAAACTCAATGTCGTGAACCCCCAGCTCGCAGGCCCACTTGGCTATTCTTCCAATGGCTTCTTTGTTGTGGAGGATATCCCCTATTGGGAATCCAGTGACTACTATGACTTTGTGATCGTCAAAGTAGTGACGGAGCTTGCACGCAGTTAGAAGTACTGCGTATAATAGTTTTTGAATTTGAGGATACTTCTTTGATGGTCCCAGAACTTCACTGATGAAATAAACTGGGTGCTGTACTAGATACGCGTGCCCTTCCTCTGCTCGCTCGACTACCAACACGGTGCTCACCACGTGAGTCGTGCAAGAGATGTATAATAGCAGATCTTCGGGCGGTTGATTTGGCGTAGCTCGGCGTGGTGACTTTAGCACTGGTGGCATGGTCAAGAACCTTTTTAGCGCATCAATAGCTTCCTGTGCTTCTGTGGTCCACTGGAACTTATCCACCTTCTTGAGCAATTTGTAGAATGGCAAGCCCTTTTCTCCTAGTCTTGATATGAATTTGCTCAGAGCTGCCATGCATCCAGTAAGCCTTTGTACTTTCTTCTGCGATCATGGTGCTTCCATTCTCATGATAGCTTCAATTTTCTCCGGGTTGGCTTTGATTCCTCGGTGGCTGACAATGAAACCCAGCAGCTTCCTAGCTGGCACTCCAAAGACACATTTTTCTGGATTGAGCTTCCACCGATACCGCCTTAGACTGTTGAAGACCAGCTGCAAATCTTCAGTGAAGTTTTCTGAGTTTTCTGATTTGATCACCACATCATCAACATAAGCTTCCACTCGCTTGCCCTAGTGATCGGCTAAGCACGTTTGAATAGCTCTCTGGTAAGTTGCTCTAGTGTTTTTGAGGCCGAACGACATGGAGGTATAGCAGAAAGCTCCAAACAGGGTGATGAATGCAGTTTTTTCCTCATCTTCTTTTGCCAGGCTGATCTGGTGATACCCGGAGTAGCAATCCAAGAAGGACAACACAGAACACCCGGCTGTCGAGTCTACCACCTGGTCTATTCTAGGAAGCCCAAAGGAATCCTTCGGACAGTGTTTGTTGAGATCTGTATAGTCGATGCACATGCGCCAATCCACTTTATTCTTTTTGAGTACAAGAATAGGATTTGCTAACCACTCAAGATGTAGTACCTCTCTAATGAATCCCGCTACGACTAGGTGAGCTAGCTCAGCGTGGATGGCTTCTCTTTTGTCGAGTGTGAAATGACGCAACTTTTGTCGGATCGGCCTCGCCTGGGGATAGACCTTCAGTTTGTGCTCGGCCAGTTCTCTCGGGACTCCCGGCATATCCGCAGGTTGCCATGCGAATATGTCTCAGTTATCTTGCAGGAACTGGACGAGCGCACTTTCCTATTTGTCATCCAGGCTGGAGCTGATGACGGCAGACTTGCGTTCATCAGCGAACCCGAGGTTGATTCTCTTGGTTTCCTCAGTCGGTTGTATAGAGGTCACAGCTTGAGCTTCATTCGCAGGTACTAAGAGGTCCTCCTTAGGCTTTGAGTTCGCCTGCGCAGAAGAAGTCGTCGATGGTTTGGTGGTGAGGGCTGCCTGAATGGCCACTCGGAAACACTCCGCGGTGCCTTGGAAGTCAGCGCGCACAGTGATGATTCCTTGTGGTCCCAGCATCTTCAATATCATATACGTATAATGCGGGATGGCCATGAATTTTGCCAACCCCGACCTGCTGATGATGGCGTTGTATCCACAGTCGAAGCTCGCCACTTCGAACCTCAGGTATTCGGTTCTGTAGTTGTCTGGAGTATCGAAGGTGACTGGCATGTAGATGTGTCCGAGTGGGTACTCTCCTTCAGTCGGCACGATGCTGAAGAAAGGAGTGTCTGACTCTTGGAGCTCTTTGAGTGCAACTCCCAAGCCTTGAAGTGTCCAGGGGAAGTGACGTTGATGTTGCTTCCCCCGTCCACTAACACCTTATTTACCCTACTCTCTTGGATCACCAGATTGATGAGGAGTGGGTACTTGCCCGGATGGTCGAAGTTGAGCCATTGAGCCACCCGAGTGAAGGTGATCGAGTGTTCGGACCATTGATACGGGGCAGGAGGACCAGTGGTCGTCATTAGTATCTGACGGTCATTGAGCTTCTGTTGCCTCTTGCTCTCTTGAGATCCGTGCCCGCCGAAGATGACGTTGACTTCTCCGTCGACACGGGGGAATGCCCCACCTCTTCCCCCTTCCAGCTGTTGAGGTCGCCGAGGTTCTCCGGGTCCTCCTCGTGGTAGGGGAGGTGGTAGAGGCTGGAAGGGTCGCTATTCCCGACGCAATGCTTGAAATCTCTGCAGTTCCGGAGGGTGTGGCGCATGTCCTTATGGTACGGACATTGGGCGTCGAGGATGTCGTCCAACGTTCACTCGCCTCCGTGGGGCGCCCCTCGTGCATGGGAGATGGGTGGTCCAGCGGCGTGGACCTCGTCGCGAGGCCTCTTCTCCCAATGCTTGTTTGGTTACTAGTTTGCGTCGTGCCGCGGTGCTGGTGGTGTAGGCTTTGTTCCCCCGATGAGATCCTGAGCCCATTCGTTGGCGGTGATGTAGAGGTCCGCCTCCCTGAACAGCTGTTCGAAGGTAGTTGGCGCCTTTTGGAGTATGGCTTGGACAAAGGCCGAGTCATTGGATCCCCGGTAGAAGTCCTCGATCACCGCTGCTTCCGCAACCTCAGGGATACGATTTCTCATGGTCTGAAATCTCTTGAGGTATGACCTGAGGGTCTCATCTCCTCGGCGCCTGATGGATTTGAGGTCCCATGGCTGCGCCGGTTTGTTGGAGAGAGATTGAAAGTTGGCGATGAAGCATCGACTGAAGTCACTCCAGTCGTCGCTGCAGTGTCGGGGTAGGTGTTGAAGCCATTGTAGTGCATCCTGCCGAAGGACGATGGGCAAGTACACGATCATCACATCTTTAGTCGCTCCAGCGGCTCGGGCAGCGGTGGTGTAGACAGCCAACCAGCCTTCTAGGTTCTGTTTAGGTTCGTACTTGTCGATGTTGGAGACTTTGAAGTTAGGGGGCCACTGAATGGCCCTGAGACGAGGGGTGAGCGCCGATACTCCACACGTGTCCTCTTGTCGACGATGGTGATGTCGGTCCCGAGAAGGGGAGTTGTCGACGTGCTGCCTCAACCGTCCCCGTGTGGTGCCGCCTGTTGAAGCTATTGTCGACTCAACCCTGGTGGCTTGACTTCGCGCAGGAATGCCGTGATCCCGGTCATACTCCTCTTGACGCCGGATCTCGTTCTCGTGTCGTCGTTCGCGCGAAGCATTGATGGAGCTCCGCGCATCCCGCCGACTGTTGATGGCGTGCCATAGGTCGCTCGGAGGGTGAGCGAGAGGTAGAAGATGATTAGCAGCCCGAGTGAGCAGTCGCCGATAACCCTTGGCGTCCGGAGTCTGGGGGAGGCCATCGGCTATTCGAGCTAACACTCCACTGACTTCACTTGGCATGTTCATGGCTCGGGCGAAGTCGGGGTTCAGATTTCATCCGAGAAGAGGGTTCTCTCGGCGTTGTCTCGCCTCTTGTTTGGCCTGCTCTTGGGCTTGCCGACGATCACGTCGTTGGGAATTCCTTCTTTCCCTGAAGACCGGTTCTTCTGGGGTTTCTCCCATCTCTAGGATCTCGTCTCGTGATACAAGTTGCGCTGGGTCCCGTTCTCCGGCTTCGTGATGTCGCCGAATATTTCGGCATCGGTTCCTTCTTCGGCGAGATTCCCGCTGAAGAGGTTCTTCTCCCGGCGCGGTTGGTTCATTGTCGGAGACGGGAGTCGATTCCACTCTTCCCCCGATGAAGAGGACGTCGGGGAAGAATGGAACTGTCGTAGCGACGAGCTTCTCTTTGTTCTCCTTTGAGGGCGGAGGTACTAGAAGAGTAGCTCGACGAGCCTTTACCTCATTTGTTTCCTTTTTCCTTACGATCCGCGTCCATTTTTCCGTAGAGGAGGTGGACAGCGGAGTTCTCCGAGCCGAATGATCCTCCGTTCCTGGTTTGCAGGAGGTAGTCTTTGCTCGGAGCGTTGGAGGTCGCGCTTTTTCCTGCTTTGCTCCGACTTTCTCGGAGATCGTTGAGGAAGGCTTTCTCTCCGGTGGGTCCGCAATGCGATGTAGGGTTCCCTCCTCGTCTGCCACTGATGAAATGGTTTCGAAGCGGAATACAGATCCGGGGCAGAGGACGATCTTGTACTAGAAGGTGACGTCCATTGAGCTAGCTTAGATCAGTGACACACCCCCTACCTGGCGCGCCAGCTATCGGTGTTTTGGGTCCATCCGTGCACCTGGGGTTACCCCTCGAGGTGCTTTTTGGGAGTAGGACGGTGTAACCGACTGTAACTCAATGGTTTGTGCTAGACGCATGAGAGACAGTAGGCAATTTTGCACAGGTTCGGGCCGCTTTGAGACGCGTAACACCCTACGTCCTGGTGTGGATCTTCTATGGGGTAGGTTACAGAGGAATTTTCTAGTACGAGGGATGCTAGAGAGCTAAGTGGATAGCTGACGAATGAGATGAAGAAGGAGAAGATGATTTTGATGGGGTACCCCCTAGGCCTTATATACTCAACCATGGGGCGATACATGCTGATATGATAACAACGTGCACCTAAGCAATAGTGAACTGACTAAACTTAACTTCCTATGATCCTGCCGACTTATCATCGATTAGTTCCGACGTCTGAGGGTGTTGTGCGGGAGAATCGGATCGCTGTTGCAGATAGCGCTTGAATTCGGCGAACCGCATGGGTTGGAGTTGATCCGATCTCATGTTGATCCAACCTTCCGAAAGTTCCTCCCCTGGCCCACGAGGGGATGGCCTTGCGAAATAATGGGCCTAGGTCCCCTCGCAAGGCCTTCTTGTCTTCTAGTGGACCCGGGGGATATTTTTCCCCCACAGGGAGATTGAAAGGGAAATGTACCCTTGGGCCATTTCTATAATGTTTTGGTGATTAAATGTCCAACACGTTTGATTAAGTTCTGATATGCCAAATAATGTGGAAAAGTGCAAATCAAGGCATGAGGTATGTTTCTGGACTTAGTACATTTGTTTTTGAATACTAATATGGTTATCTAAGTACTAGAAACAATGCTGAAAAGAATAGAATCGAATTGCAAAAGACTTGGCTATGTGCAGCCAAACTCCAGCTCGGCCTGGCACACCGGACTGTCCGGTGGTGCACCGGACAGTGTCCGGTGTGCCAGGCTGGTCTCCGGTGAAACTACTGCTCTCGGGAATTGATGACGGTGTACGACTATAATTCACTGGGCTGTCTGGTGGTGCACCAGACAGTCCGGTGAGTCATCCGCGGTGAACTCGTCGCTCTCGGGAAAAGGATCAGCGACGTACGACTAAAATTCACCGGACTGTCTGGTGGTGCACCGGACTGTCCGGTGAGCCAATGGTCGCCTGCGCCAACGGTCAGCTGCGCAATCTTCGCGAGACATGTGGACTGCTCCAACAGTCAGCTGGTGCACCAGACTGTCCGGTGTGCACCGGACAGTGTCCGGTGCGCCAATCAGCCCAGAGTAGCAACGGTCGGATATGCCAAATTTGGAAGGAGATCGTGCACCGAACAGTCTACAGGACCTATCCGGTGGTGCACTGGACTGTCCGGTGCGCAACTCGACAGAAGGCAAGATTGGCCTTCCAAGTTTGTCTTCAATGGCTCCTAGATGCTTTGGGGCTATAAAAGGGACCCCTAGGCGCATGAAGGAAAACACCAAGCATTCTCTAAGTATCCTAAAGCATCCAAACCTTGCTCCCGCGCATTCGCTTCATTGTGTTAGTGATTTGAGCTCCATTTGAGTTGTGAACTCCATGTGTTGTGTTTCGAGCTCAAGTCGTCACTTGTGTGCGTGGTTGTGCTGCGTATTTGAGTCTTGCGCGTGTTGCTTCTCCCAACCTTACTCTATGCTTTCTTTGTGATCTCTATTGTAAGGGCGAGAGACTCCAAGTTGTGGAGATTCCTCGCAAACGGGATAAGACTCTAAAGGAAAAGACCATGGTATTCAAGTTGATCATCGGATCACTTGAAAGGGGTTGAGTGTAACCCTCGTCCATTGGGACACCACAACGTGGAAGTAGGCAAGTGTTACTTGGCCGAACAACAACAACAACAACAACAAAGCCTTTTGTCCCAAGCACGTTGGGGTAGGCTAGAGATGAAACCCCGTATGAAAACCTCAGAGCTCAACCCCCAAAGAAAACAGGGGAAACAAAGGCAAAGGAGAACCGAAAACGACGAAACGGGGGAACACATAAAAGAGATAAAACCCACAAGAACCAGCAAGGTCTAAATGGGCACAAGAAAAGATCAAACGATTAAGGAGGAAAAGCGGAACTATAAATCAAGGTTCTGGCACGTGAATTGCACACTTCCACCCCTTCCTATCCACGGCGAGCTCTTTATCAATATTCCACTCCTTCAGGTCCCTCTTCACTGCCTCTGTCCACGTCAAGGTTGGTCGACCTCTACCTCTCTTCACATTCTCGGGACGCCTAATTATTCCGATATGCACTGGTGCCTCTTCAGGTCTTCGTTGGATATGTCCAAACCATCTCAAACGATGTTGCATAAGCTTCTCCTCAATTGGCGCCACTCCTACTCTCTCTCGTATGTCATCATTCCGGACTCGGTCTCTCCTTGTGTGGCCACATATCCAGCGCAACATACGCATCTCTGCCACACACAGTTGTTGGACATGTCATCTTTTAGTGGGCCAACATTCTGCTCCATACAACATAGCCGGCCGGATTGCTGTCCTGTAGAATTTGCCTTTTAGTTTGTGTGGCACCCGGGGGTCGCATAAGACACCCGCCGCTTGCCGCCACTTCAACCATCCAGCTTTAATTCTATGACTGACATCCTCATCGATGTCTCCATCCTTCTGAAGCATTGATCCTAAGTAACGAAAAGTGTCTTTCTTGGGTACCACTTGCCCCTCAAGACTAACATCGCCATCTTCATACCCCATGGCACTGAAATCACACTTCATATACTCCGTTTTAGACCTACTAAGTCTAAAACCTTTTGCTTCCAGCGTCTGCCTCCACAATTCCAACTTTTGCGAAACACCACTCCTACTCTCCTCAATAAGTACCACATCATCGGCAAAAAGCATACACCACGGTATATCTCCTTGTATGTCCCTTGTGACCTCATCTATCACCAAAGCGAAAAGATAAGGGCTCAAAGCCGACCCTTGATGTAGTCCTATGTTAATTGGAAAGTCATCGGTGTCCCCATCACTTGTTCGGACACTTGTTCGGACACTTGTTACTTGGCCGAACCATGGGATAAAATCACGTGTCTCTTGTGTTGCTTTCTCTGTGATTGTGTTGTTCACAAGAACTCGCCTCAAATCTACTTAGTCGCACGAACATTTTTAATAACTAAGTCTTGTGGCCATTTAGTGTTTGATTTTATAGGATCACCTATTCACCCCCCTCTAGGTGCTCTCAACAACAACTGTGTCATATGAAGTCTTTACTATAAGTCATCCGAGCGAAGGCCGCCTAAGGGTGCAGCCGAACATGCAAATATGTGACATCACCCTAATGGCGCGGTCTATTACGATTGCCTTAAAGATGCGAAGTCTCCGCTATCTGACACGGTCGAACAAAAACCACCTACAGTCGCTACCAGGTACGCGTCATAAGCATCCACACATCACTGTGGCGAGCGAAGCCCCCATCTCATTTCACAACAAGCAATGTCGTCAAAGTTTACATACACACAACGAAGGTTCACCAGCCACATTGCACAAATAATACAAACCGCATTTTGTTGCCCTCCCTCTCTATTGCAAGCCAGGGGAGGGTAGCGTTTTCACTCACTACCGCAACACGAGAGCGAGGGCAGCAAACATGCTACATCGGCTCAGCCTTCGGGATAAGACCGGCCTCACGAAAATTAAACAACATTATCCTCAACTCCTCACCCTCAAAAAGATTCCGTAGATCCCCCTCCCCAATACACATCCTGGACGTCGAGGACAGCAAATCTCGTTGGCCATCCCGATCTACCCAAAGACGGGATAGTTCCATCCCCATCCATCGATGCCTACCACTTCACGACATCTCACCAACATTATGCTTCGACACCACCCTTCGCCGGCGGTGCTCTTCGGTCATCGCCCTAGCCTGGGGAGCAGACGCTTCGCGCACTTCAGGCTGTGGCAAGGACTCCGCCATGGCTGCATCCAACACAGCAAAATAATCTAAATCCTCATCCGAAGACTCCTCAGTCCACAAAAACAGGCTCCCAAACTCACCCCCATCAGATGACCAAGACCCAGTTTCAGAACCAGACAAATTTTCACTAACAAGCACTGCATTCGCAGCCACCACAAAATTAATATCATCAGTAGGGGTTGCTTGCACAAGCCCAGACGTCGGAACCTGGGCAGCAACCGACTTTCAGTATCACAAAAATAATGTCCTAAACCCAACGCCCCTAACTTGACCCCGCCACCTGCGAAGGAGCAGCCGACGCTGCAGGGTCTTCGTCAGCCGGCGCAGATGCCGCTGGAGTGTCTTCGCCAGCCGACACAGCGGTCGCTGCAGGGTCCCTGCCAGGGCCGGCCAGTGGCGCCAGTTTCTCTTCAACCCCCGTCCTCGCATCTTCTGCCCGGGTCACCGAGCTTTCCAGGCCACCGAAGTCGTCAACTTCTTTATTGTTCATCATCTACAGAAATAGCACAAAAAATATATAAAAAGAAATAATAATAATAATAATAATAATAATAATAATAATAATAATAATAATAATAATAATAATAATAAACGTCACACACCTGCTCCAGCGCCCGATCAGACCTCTCCCGGACAGTATCGCGGCCGTGAGGGCCCCACATCCTGTCATAAAGCGCCCCAGCGGACCGCTTTGGCACCTCATCTTCGACCTAGAAGATTTCCACGGTCAAAGTCCTCATTTGCCCGGTCAAAGATTTCGAAATGCCTGCATCCCTCACAGGACAAAGCATTCGCAGCCCCCTCGCAGGTAATGAGCAAGGCAAAGGACATGAGACCCGTCATGATGGACGGGAGCAACTCCAGCTCCTCCTGCAGCCACCCGAGGAAGCGGAGGCCTACCTCCTCGCCAGATGTGTTGAAGGGGGTGGTACGCGCACCAAGCTGCCGGTACGTGTCCACGAGCAAAGTGTGTGTTCGGTCGACCCCAGTGCGGGTGGAGGCCTACGCTTTGTCTAGATAGCCACACAGACTCCTATGCCCCGACTCTGCATCGGTGGCGCGCTTGAGGGCGAGGTTGGCCTCGGCACGGGCATCCTGGGCCTCTACGCGGGCCTTGTCCGCATCTTCCTTTTCCGTCGCAAGCCGATGGCTGAGGTCCTCTTTCTCAGCCTTTGCTGCCGGCAGCTTTTCTAGCAAATTGCGACTCTTATTTTTCGCGGCTGACTTGTCCCACATAGCCTCAGTATGCTACGTTCGGAGGTGCTCAATCCTCCCCTCGAATCGCCGCCTTTCGGCAGCAAACTCCTAGGTCAACGCCCCTGACGCAATGTGCTCGGCGAAGGCGGCCGCCTGGCACAAAAGACTGTAAAATTTGAAGCCGTAGAAGAAAAACAAACTCCAAAGGCAAAGATTACTCACGTGTTTCAGCTGCTGCACAACCGAGCCAACCACGTCCTTCGCAGCAGTAGCCGAGGCAATTTCGCCGCTGGCGTAGAACTTGGACCATGGGTGCTGCGAGGACCCCTTCACCCCTGTTGCCACGGCCACTGGGCCAGCCGCCACCGGTGCCGGGACAACAACCAGTTGCCCAGACTCCGCTCCTACACCATGGTCACATCAAAACCCCAGACTCCGCTAAAAAAACTCACCAGTAGGTCCCCGCCCTGTGTGGGCGTCGAATATCGTGACCCCGCCCACAAGGTAGTCATCCACAAAAATATCCATGGAGACTTCGGTGCCACCCACCACCGCCTCAGCAGAGCACGGTGGCGAGGGAGGCCTTCGCTCTTGTGTGGGCGTGGCAGACAGCGGCATGCTGGCACTGGGGGCGGCAGACTTGGCGCTCACCCGCGCCATTTTGACTTCACGCCACGGGTCCCCAATCCTGGCGAACGCCCGACGTTTCCACGGCGCGTCTTGATGATCCTTCTCCGTCACTGCCAATACAACAGCAGCAACATTCCATCCGTAAGGGAAATTTTTCATCCCACGAGCTAATCGAGATGTAAACATGTCCTCGCTGGCCGCCTGGGGAATCGGAACATTCCTAGGCCAGCGACCCCTGGTAACCTTCAGCATTCGAGCGGAAGATTCCCAGAGCTCGGGTGAAGACATCGTCTCCTCGGGAACTGCATAGATCTCCAACAAATCCACAGCAAAACAATCGGAAGCCCTCGACCCCTCAGCTGTTGTACCTAATTTCCTCTTCTTGGCAGCCGCGCTCGGCGCTATTCCCCGTGAAGGGCCCTCGTGGCCGTTGTCACCACATTTTTTCCACGGCAGGCAGCAGCATCGGCATTGTCGTCCCCTGGGTAGCCGGCATACGGCAAACGGTTCAACTCAAAAACGTGGTTCAATCTTAATTTAAACCGCGGATATCCCAACTCCTCAGGGTCTTCGTCTTTGGCACATACTTTCCTACAATCTTCGTGGCCTCGGCCTCCACTTCACGCACAAATGCGGTCGTGTTCTGATCGTGTAAATCCACCACAAAGGCAGGACTCCACACCAGCTGGTCACCCAGGGCTGGCATTTGACAGGGGCACACTTCGCCTAGTACCCAGCTGTGTGCCAAGGGCCACACTCCATAGGCGATAAATTCCTCAACCAAGTCGCGCCCGCTACTCATCGGGCAGCATATCGAAGGGCCCCTTCGTCCTTGTCTTCCTCCGCCACCTCGAATAGAGGGAATGCCACATAGCAGTGAGAGCACAGAATGGCTAGAGGGAGGCCAGGCAGGTCTTCGACATCACCAGGAGCCAAATAGAACCAAAAATCTCACCAGTTGCCCCATTTGTTCCTAGCACAAGGAACTATCTCCACGACTTCAGCCAAAGTCTTCCCAGTCCTCGGCGTGAAGGTGCACGATCCAAATTGTGCTATTTTATTTCCTATTTTCCTTTTCTGCCAATGCAGGCAATAATTCTTGGCGAAGACCTCCACAGACGGGCGCCCGCGTGTAGGAAGTAACTACACAAACATACTTCGCCAGCGCAACCACGGCATTAGGCGTCAGCTGGTGGACCTGTACTTCGAACCTTCGCAACACCTCCACCATGAATCGATGTGCTGGGAGGCGAAGACTGGCAACAAAAAAGGCCTCAAAAACAACTAACTCGCCTTCAGGCTCGGGGATCTTGTCTGCACCCAGTGCCCACCCGACGCCGTCACCAAAGTAACCAAGCCGCTGCATCTCCAGCACGCAGACCGAGGAAATCCTTGAGGTACCGACCTCCACGGTATGGCTAGGCTGCAACTCCATCACCGCCAAATCGCTTAAAGTCTCCTCGGACGACGGCACGGTCGGCGACGCACTCGCAGCAGACGAAGAAGAAGACATTGCAACGTACCATCGGCGGCGGCGCACGGTCTGCTTGATGCGGGCCAGATTTCCGAAGCAGGAGAGCAAGGAGGGCAGGCAAACAATTTACAAAACCTAGGGTTTCTACTACGTAAACGCAAGCCGGAAATAGGCTCGGCCGTGGTCGGCTTTTTATAGGCTTGACGCGACGCCTCGGGAAACATGCAGTCCAACATTAACACGTCTATCAACGGTCACATTTCAAAAACCCCTGCGGGACCACTTTGAGCGAGGGCAGCGTCTTCACCATCTAACGATGGTCTTCAGCACCAGCTGACTTAGTTAAAACTGGTCCCTTGGAGGGCAAATGTTGAGGCGAAGGCGAATGTAACATCCTAAATCTCATTTTGAGAATATAGTAAGATTTTTCAAAGATCTTGAATAAGAATTTTTTTCTTTCTTCTTTAGAATTCCCATAATATTTGAAGTCACATCTCCTTAAATAAAAGTTTTATAACAAAAATTCAATAAAAAGATTCTTATATAAATTAGGATTTATTGAAGTTTATAAGTATTAATGTGAGGACAATTTTTAGAGATCATACAATATAAACTATTTTTCTTAAAATAATTACATGGGTGCTACATATTCAAAAGCAATTGCTTATGAAGAATAATAAATGAATGAATAATATATATATATAATATTGCAACATGCTGGATTCTGATTGTGCATTTTGTTTGAGATAGAAAATTCAAACTCAGATTCAAAAGTGAATTCAATTGGAAATAGAAAACATAAAATAAAACAAAAAAAAGAAACAACCACCCCACCTGGGCCGAATCTGGCGTCGCTCGGCCCATCTGCACCACTCCCGCCTGCCTTTCACGTGCGCCCTCCCCTGTGACTATTTCGTGGACCCCGCCTGGCAGGTTCCTAGCATGGCTAAGCGAGGTCATGGAGTTGGGTCGCTGCTGTGTGGGACCGCCACGTCAGAATCATCTTCACCCGCGCAAGCTTTGTAACAAACTAGTGCAGGCGCCGCAGCCTTCGTCGGGATCTCCGCGCGCGCGTTTCGGAAGGCCGGCACAAGTCTGGTCTATAAAACCGAGCCAACGCATCTCCCCTTATCCCGTCCCTATCCGGGAATTTTACTCCACCACAGGGAGCGACTCGCCACCACGATTCCGCTGCGTCGTCGCGGGTGGCTCCACTGCGGGGTTGCCGGGGCCGTGGGGGCAAGCTCGGGGATTGCGTCTGTGGTATGGCTAAACCGTGGGAGTGCATGCTGGTGAGGGAATTTCTCACCGTCTCGCGATGCCATGAATCCGCCGTGCGCCGTGGATTGTGATCCGCCGTGGATGTGGCGCGGTGAGTTTCCCTCCTATGATTGCGCCTTGTCTACCTCTTCCTTTAGTGCTCAGCTTCAATGGGGATCTGGCATCTGGCATGGCCTGTGCATGTCGCCGACGAGCAGCGCCGCCGGGGAACTGGGCACCAGTGGCTGTTCGCCGTCGGGAGGAAGACATTGCGTGCGCCGTTGGATCCAGTTGGGCAGCTAGGAT